>CM057455.1:1287273500-1287936500 GCA_016271365.2 Neoceratodus forsteri | reverse complement strand
ATTTGTAGTACTGCAATGGGATATAAATTTCATGCAAATTTATGTTTGTTAAAATGTTGTTAACTGGATGAGCACACTGGGACTAAAAGTCCCCTTTTCAGGGGCAACCAAGATTAATTACATATATAGCAAAGCAGTACAGGATACATTTAGAGGTAACATAATGGTACATTATAGGATACATTAAGCAGGTATTATTGACAGTAGATAACAGTTAAGAATATAATGCGGTACAGGATGCATTTAGAGGTATATCATGGTAAAACATTATAAGCAGGTGTTATTGACAGTAGACAGCAGTTCAGAACATAGGATCATCAAGATTTAACAGGATACATCTGTATGCGTGCAACATGCCTTGGGGTAAGAACATAGCTCAGCATGGACAATTGGTTAAGAAACAATAGCTAAGTGGAATGCACAGTTACAGAACAGGTGAGTATTGCTCAGTGGTTACAGGTGCAGATACATCACTCCAGTAGGACAGTTTTGAGTGCTTTGTTAAAACCACATAGGGAGGAACAGTTAAGAAGAGAGACCAGGAGGGCATTCCATTGGGAGGTAGCAGAGCTGGTGAAGAATCTTCGTCCCACACTAGACCTTGCACTCAGAGTAAGAAGCAGGGTGGTGGAGGAGGAACAAAATATCCTCTCAGGCATTTTTAGGGCCAAAAAATAACTGAGGCTTTGACAAGCTTATATGCAAATAAAGGTGGGGATAGCTAAATCTCCCTTCAAGGAGCGGAGGACATCACAGCTCCATGGAGAAAACTTATTGCATGAGGGCCAAAATGTATATTTCCAAACATGACCCTACCTGCAATAAAGTCAGTTGTTGGTGCCACAGCTTTGACTCCCTACAAGTCAAACTTTTGTAGTATAAGCAAGAGGTAGTTTACAGAAGGGATCTCTCTCAGTGATTGGGTACTGTTCCTGGCACACCTTGTGCTCTCCCAGGCAGATTTAGCATTCCTAAACAACTGTCTAAATTTGACAGCTAGCATAGCAACATAGTAACATAGTAGTTGATGGCAGATAAGGACTGCTAGGTCCACCTAGTGTGCCCGTATTCCCTGCCTGCATCAGTGGCCACTGACCCTACTTGGTCATTGGCTATTGCCTCTCTTCACCTGATCTAGGTTCCCCTTATGTCTATCCCATGCATGTTTGAATCCCCTCACTGTGTTAGCACCCTCCACTTCCTAGGGTAGGCTATTCCAAGCATCCACCACCCTCTTAGTGAAGAAAATAGTCCTTACCTTTCCCCTTATCCTGCCGCCCTACAATCTCACATTGTGTCTCCTCATCCTTGTACAACTCTTGTACTGAAAGATGTCACCCACCTGCACTTTGTTTAAGCCTTTAAGATACTTGAAGGTCTCTGTCATATCATCTATCATCACTGATCCTGCCGTAAACTGGTTTTGTTTTTATCTTCATGATAGGGTACAATCGGTTCAAATAGGCAATGCTTTATCCTCCCCACTCCCAATCCTCTCCAGAGTCCCCCAAGGCTCCATACTCAGCCCCATCATTTTCTCCCTATTTATTAACAACCTCCCTTCTGTCTGCAGAACCACAGAAATACACATGCATGCTGGCAATACTATTCTTTTCACCTTTCGGCTCTCACTCAACAGTGTACAGGCCCCCCTCCAGGAAGACTTCAATAGAGTTCAGTCCTGGTTGAAGAAAAATAAATTCAAGCTTAACATAAAAAAACAGTGGCCATGACTTTTGGATCTAGACAAAATCTGCCACCCTTCAGCACTCTCCTGCTGTTATTACTTTGGACAGGTCCTGCCTCGAGAATGTCTCAGCTTTCAAATATTTGGGGGTTTGGTTGGGTTCCCACTTGGATTTCTCTACCCATGTTGACCCCATCTGTGCTAAGCTTCACCTCAAACTAGGTGCCCTCTACCAGTATAAAAACAGCCTCCCCCTACCTTCCCGCTGTGATCATGTCTCCAAAATGATCTTACCCATTTTTTACTATGCCAATGTGGTGTATGGCCCTTCCTCTCACTCATCCCTAGCCAGACTTGACATCCTACTAATCTCCTTCTGACACTTCACTACCACCTCTCCCCCTTCTTACTCACCACTGTCTCCTTTACTCTGCCCTATCCCTTGCTCCCTTATCTCACAAGAGAATGGATCACTGTGCAACCTTTGTCACTAAATTCTGGTTTGGAACCCTTCCCACCTACAAGCTGCCACGTCATACTACTCCTTTCAACACAGAGACCCAAGGACTTTTTCTATCCCACACAACCACTCCATTTCTGGTCAATCTGCCTTCTGTTTCTCTTGTCTCTGAAATAAACTCCCCCTGACCTCTAACTATCTTCCTCCTTCTTCTCTCTCAAAAGACTCTTCAGACTACTTCCCCACCCGCTGTGCTCTCAGTGCCCCCAACCCTCACCTCTGTATCTGTTTGTAATTTCTGTTGTTTCACCTGTATCATGCTGAGCTACCATGAGTTAATTCTGTTCTGGGTTTTTGTAACTTTTGACCATCACTTGCTTGTTTGCTTCCACTTGTACTATGTCATTGCTTTGGGGTATGCAATCACATCCCACATTGTGTAAACTGCAACTGCAGTTATATGCCTTTATTTTTCGGTCTTGTAACCATGGTCCATGTTCTTAACTTGCTAAACCACCAATGATTTGCCAAATGTTGTTCTATCTCCCTATGTACCCTAATTCCCTGGGTCACATCTGGAAATGAGCCTTGGCTCAGTGGTGTCTTTCCTGGTTATCAACTTTAAAATAAATGAAAATATTCCCCCATTCCCTCCTCTCCTCAAATCTATACATATTGAGGTATTTTAATCCGTCCTCATATGCTTTCTGATGCAAGCCCTTCACTATCTTGGTCGCCCTTCTCTGGACCGCCTCCACCCTGGCTATGTCTTTGCAAAGATGCAGAAGATGCAGACAGATGATTCACATGGGATGTACAGAGAACTCAGTTACACTTTGAATCAGTTTCAATGTAACTAATCATTAATTACATGCAGCAGGGTAATTACAGTGTAGTTACTTATTAGTTACATGCAACTATATTGCAGTTACAGTCTAACTACACTGTAGTTAATTAACACTTAAAGTCTAACCAAGAACTTCACAGCATGTCATCAGTCTTATCTCTATTAACATTTCCACAAGACAGACAAACATGTCTGCTGACACATTAGACAGTCAAGTAATGCCTTGTTGGGATTTCTTGTTCCACAGAGAGCTGAAGATTAACATTTTCAACTCTTTCAACTTGTTGAACATTGTCAGCAAATGTCCTATGCTGGTCACAAGCTGCCACGGCTCTATGTAGTGGCCTCAATGACTGCAAAATATTACTTTGCTGTTGACTGACACTTACAACTTGCTTCAGTGAGTCTGGCAAAACAGTCAATTTGGAAGCAATTATTGTAACAATAAATTGAAACATACTGTATGTAGGAATACCTGCATTGCAGAATGGATATAACAATTAACTCCCGTACTGTTGTCAAACCAAACCATTGTAGATAGAGCAAATGTTTGTCAATTTTTTTCACCAGCTGTGATCTTGTATCATCCACCACAGTTGATTGGTTATCACCTATTAAAGTGAAAGAATCATGCACAGTACACTTCTTCCTCTTCAATTTCTGTGATGTCTTGGAAGACACTTTACACATGACTATATCACTTTCCAGAGGAATCAAAGACAGGTTGGGTTGACACAAAGTCTGTAAGCAATTGTACTCTATGGTGCACATTCTCTCAGCACAAATTTTAATATTTGCAACACTGTAATGTACAACCCTGCCACAGTTATGACATGTGACAAAGCAACTTAGCTCATACCATTTTTGAATCTACCATTGCCTATGCTGATCATTGCAATCTCTAAACTCAAACCATGTGACCTGTGAATTGACTTGCATACATAACACACAGTGGGAACTGTTGTCATGTTATACAAACATCTTTCACAAGCTGTAATTTTACTGGATCTATGTGATATGAGCGCACCTGAAATGGTGCTGCCCACAACGGCAAGGGGGAAAGGGCAAATGCTGCAAGGGTGACTGCACATAAACGCCAAATGACAGAAAGGGCTACTGCAGCAGGTGGCAGATGGAAAGGCGCTGAGGACACTGCGAGCCCAGCATAGCAGAGGAGGCAAAGCATGCCTTGGTATGGGCCACCAGTGAAGGGTGTAACAGAGAGAGAGACAGAGTGGTCAGGGGGTGAGGGCAGGAAGCTCTGCCAGGAATGGCCATGAGCAGGGCATGGCCACATGAGAGGCAGTGGCAGTAGTAGGTGGCTGACACACAGGGACTGGGTGACACACAGCTCACAGGAAACAGGCATGCATAGTGTGTAGGGAGGATGGGTGGCAGGCCAGAGGGCACAGCCCGGGGGTACTGCAATAGCCAGCTGTCCAGAATCCAGTGGTCAGAATGGGGGGGAACAGGTGCAGACAGCATGTGGCAGATGCCAGGAGGCCATGGCATGTGAGCTGGGTCAAATGGGTGACTACAGGGGATGTGGTGGATGCACAGGTGCTCCCAGAAGGGTGAACCCACACTAGGTAGTGTTGGAGGGTTGCACACTGTGCGCCATGAGGCGCTGCACATGGCCCCACAGCCCAGCACCGGAATGCAGCTACAAGGGGTGTTGCATGCCAGGGCCACTATGCGGATGGTCACACATGGAACGTGAAATTGTGTGCCAGTCCATGCAGGAAGGCATAGTGGCTCCTGGTGCTGTATTCATCCATGATGGCAAGGATCCTGGTCTCAAGGTCTCGATACAGTCACTGGGGCTGTGGTGCCTCTGCCCCTGACACCAGCATTTCAGCTGTGATAATGGTAAGATGCTCTTCCTCCCTCAGGCAATCGAGGAGGTACCAGATGCTGGGGTGGCATGCATTGACCCGGGTGTTAAAGGCCCTGTGCCACCCCTCCATTGCATTGTTGGTTCACACCAGGCCCTGGAGAGTTGCCTTGTAGCAGTTCCACTGCTCAATGGAGAAGGTGACACATCGGCACCCCAAGCACCTGGTGGGGCATCCGGTCCAATTGTCCTCCACGTAGTCCAGCATTGACAGGAGAACATCCTCTTTAGTGGCCATGTACTCCCACTCCTGAAGTTCCTCAAATACTGCTGGCACATCATCAGGTGGCATGAATACCAGTGCCAGCAGCAGCCACACATGCTGCGCAAAGTCAGGGTTGGTGGTGTACCATTCCAGGACATCTGGCAGCTGCTGCATCTTGCACCACAGGGCCTGGGAGTAGTGGAAGAAGGATTCCCTGACACATGCTTCTGGGAATACGGTGGTGACCCCACACCAGCCGGCATGCTCAAAGTCCAGCAGGACCATGGCAGGTGCTATGGCCGGGTTGTGCAGCTTCAGCTGGCCCAGCAGATGGACATAGGTCTTTGCCCACCTGGTGCACGTCAGGGCATAGACAGCATGTATGACCAAACTGGACTGTATGGGGTGTATGGTGTATAACTGGCCAAACAGGGTTGGGCATGCCCTGAATGTGCTGTCCATAAACCAGTCCACACTGCTGGCCAGCTGCTGCAGGCCACAGTCTGTGGCATAGACAATGATGTGGTCATGCTCCCTCCTGCTGTCATACAGGAGGAAGCGCGTGCCATCAGAGGCAAGGGTGTACTCCTCCAGGATGGTGAGGCTCTCCACAGATTTCAGAGTGGTTGGCCAGCTGCGCGTCACATGCCACATATGCTGTACCATCCAATGCAGCAGATGCACTCCCAGCAAGTGACCAGCCATGGCTGCGGGGATGCCCGAAGTGCTTTCCACAATGACTTATGAGGTGCTGTCCAGAGTCCACCATGCTCTGTCCCAAAGTGTCCCATGATGTGCCACATGCCCATGTCCACTGCATCAAGGGCATGGTTATGCTCCTTGATGGTGGCCACCACGATATCATCCACTGTGTGCAAGCAGGCAGTGGTATCTCCTCGACTCCACACACCTCTAATATACCTGTTCATGTCCCTCCTTATCTCTCTGGTACACGTAGCCATTATGGACAGCCATAGGCTTGTCCTTCTGACTTGGTACATAACGCACCTCCATGTTTGGGTTGCAGTCCCATCTGATAGGGTTACAGCAGCTGGCAATGTTATAGGCACTGTGTGCCCCGCACAGAGTCTGCCATACCACGCCTCTTCATGCCTGGGGTGTATATCTGGCAGTGTTTGGCCGCACCCCTTCCCCATGTCTTTGTTGTCTATGGGCCATGCTCCCTGTGGTCCACCACTGTCGTCCGTGCTGCTCCCTGTGCCTGTGCAGGGACCTGTGGCCCCAGCCTGCCATGTGTTGTCATTTGCTGTAAGTGTCTGTGTCTGCTTTGGGGCACATGGAGAGGTTTGTATTGCACTCTGCTGGTATGTGCTATGTGCTTGGTCCACCCCTGTGTGCTGTGGGGTGGTGTGTGCACACACTGCTGCCCCTCTGTCCATGTTTCTGACTGTTTGGAGTCCCTGTGTTCCCCAGATGTTGTGCTGCTGCCTTTGCTGTCTCCCCCGGTCACTCGCCCTCTGCTTCTGGTTGCCACTGCTGGCTGCAGCATGCTGTGTGAACCGTCCTGTGCTCGCTTTGCTGTTCAGCCTGTCTTTCAGTGTGCCTTCCATGCCTGCGGGCCTGCGGGCCTGCTGGGGCTCACAGTCCTGCTGCTGATTTTACATGGAGGTTCCCTTACTGGGTAACAGAGCATTTCACTCTTCTACTTTGTGTCTGTGTTCTGAGAGCTCGCCCTTTTGGTAGCAGCGCATTGGGACTCGCCCCCTGAGACCCGCGCTGTTCTGTAGGTGCTTTTTCTGGCTGCTACCCTCTTACCAAGCATTTGTAGATGCTTTGTGGGTAATCACATTTGTCAGATTTTGCAACAACCATTTAAACAAATGTCTGAACGTTGTACTGAAAGTCAACTATGTACCCCATTACACTACTGACCATTCCACAGTCCACATCAAGATAATGGCTTAGCATCACACATGCATTTTTAAAGACTGTAAGAGCTGCCTCTAGACCAGGGTCCCTAGTGCTATGTGGCAGCATTTTCTGATTTCTGTGGCAGGGCTCCTAGGCTTCTGTGGCAGCATTTTCTGATTTCTGCGGCATGATTTATTCATTTCTATGACTGAATGCAGTCCTGCCTTTGGCTAAAATATGATGTCATGTCAATGATGACATCACATGCCAAGCACAGAGGAAGTGCTTCAGAATAAATAAGATGGGTATGGGAGCCTGGCACTGTGGAAAACCTGTATATTTGAATGAAAAGTCACCAAAAACAATGAATTTTGTGGCACTATATGAATCTGCAGCAAGATGCAAATTATGTGGAAAATTCCTCTACTACAGAATCATTGAATTCCAGTGGCCTTGCTCTAGACCAATCATTCTTGACACATCTACATTCAAATATTTTAGGCAATCAATCATCTTTGAGATCATCTTCTGTCTTAGACAAACTCTATTGGTTGCATCAAATAATGACAGTGTGGCATTGGTTTTTACTGTCTCTCCAGCATAATCTGATTGAACTGTGCACACTGTTTAAGCTTTGGCATCAAATATACAATTTGTGTTCTATTACAGGACAGTTTGGTAAACACATCACATGCTTCAGACATGGCACTCTGTCTTGCCTATCACACAGATATTATGTATATACACATTGGAAGGTGACATTCCAAGCCTTGTAAAGTGGAGGCTCGTATTGTCAGTCAGCACTCCGTTGCATATGCTGAAACATAGGTGAATATAATTCCCAGAGGAGTATTCCACTAATGCACCCAATAATTTTAATAACTTCCTCAACAGTAAGTTTAGAAAAGATATGCTTCCCATTCATGAGAGCCAGTTGTAGAAGATCACCAAAATCAACAGTGTTTTTGACTACAAAGGCAACTTCATCATCTGTGTCAACAATCTCCTTTAGATGTACAGTAGGTGAATGAATGCATTCATAACATTGGAGACCATACTGATCTCATCAATAATCAAGAGCTTCGTTTTATCAGAGATACAGCGTTGCTCACTTTCAACTTCAAAAGACAACTTGCAGTACTCACCAGTTTTCCCATATTCAACAGGTAGCATAAACATACAGCGTAGAGTCACTTCTGCTATGTTATATGCTGCAGGTGCAGTCGGAGTCATGACAACGTTAGACGCTGGTACTTCAGTGTGTTTCCTTATGCTTGTGCTAGTTGCTTCAATAAGGAAACTATTGCCTGTCCCAGCTGAAATGCTGAGAAACATACATAGTGGTTTGTGTTTGTCACAACAGCATTGTTTGTTACGATGCCGAATACCATACTTAATGGCATATGTCACAGCGGTATATACAACTTGCTGCTATTGACTTAACTCTAGTCCAATTACAGAGGTGTCAACATCAGAGTGGCATGCCTGTTCCATGCTGTTTCAACCTCTAACATACTGTAAGTACAGTGGGATCATTCATGGGAAGAGATGCTCCAGTGCCTTCTCCCTCTGGATCATAGTTGTCCTGAGAATTGACTGGAGTGTCTTGCAACTGTTCTTTACATATAGAAACATAGAAACATGGAAGTTTTCAGCAGATATGGAGCTCTTGGTCCAACTAGTCTGCTCAGTGTTCCCTGCCTACTGTGTCACCGCAGACCCTACTCAATCTCCAGTCATCTCCTCCCCTTGCTTACTACCAAAATCCCCTTATATCTGTCCCATGCATGCTTGAACCAGTCACCATTTTGGCACCCACCACCTTCACTGGAAGGCTGTTCCAGGCAACCACCACCCTCTCCATTAAGAATTATTTCCTCACATTTCCTCTGGGCCTTCCCCACAAACTTCATAGCATGACCCCCTTGTCCTCAGCTTCTTTTTCTATGGAAATGCTACAATCCTGTATCTTATTAATACCTGTTAAGTATTTGAACATTTCTATCATATCCCCCCTTTCTCACCTCTCCTCCAGAGAGTATATATCCAGTTCCTTGAGTCTCTCATTGCAGAGCTTTTGATGTAGCCCTGTTTTGTACTGCCTCTACCTTATCAATGTCCTTCCAGAGGTAGGGCCCCCAGAACTGGACACAGTACTCATACTTGCGGGGAGGTCTTACCAGTGATAGAAACATAGAAACATAGAATTTCAGTGCAGATAAGGACTGTCTGGCCCATCTAATCTGCCCATATCCCTACCTTCATAAACTCCAGATCCTACAGTAATTCATCTGCAGCTTATCTTCTCTTTCCTACCACCAGGACTGCCTTCTATATATCAAATTCATTCTTGAATTCACCTATCATTTTTGGCCCTACAGCCTCCGCAAGGAGTCTGTTCATGCATCCACCACCCTTTCTGTGAAGAAATACTTCATCGTGTTACCCCTCAGTCCTCCCAGCCTCATATTGTGACACCTTGTTTGTGCACATCTCTTTTTCTGAAAGATGCTGTCCTCCTGGACCTTATTTATCTCCTTGAGATACTTGAATGTCTCTATCATATCCCCCTCTCCCTCCTTTTCTTCAGGATATACATGCTGAGGTCTTTCAGTCTTTCCTCATGTGGTTTCAGGTGCAGTCCTTGTACCATTTTTGTTGCCCTTCTCTGGACTGCCTCCACACTGTTTATGTCCTTCCAGAGATATGGTCTCCAGAACTGAATACAGTATTCCAGATGTGGCCTCACCAACTGTCTGTACAGTGGCATCACCACCTCTTGATTCCTACTGGTGATGCCTCTCCCTATGCTCCCCTTCCCACCACCTTCTCACATTGCTTGGCTACTTTTAGGTAATCAATGATTACCCCCAGGTCTCTTTCCAGTTTGGTCATTGTTAGTATCTCCCCCCCCCATTGTGTATTCCTCTCATGAATTCCTGTACCCCAAGTGAATGACTTTGCACTTCTTTGAATGGAATTTAAGCTGCCACACTCTTGACCACTCCTCAAACTTGCTTAGGTCTCTTCTCATTCTTGCCAACCCATCTGGAATGTCAACCAATGTTCCCTCTAATTTTTAGTCTCTTTGGGTGGGCGACTGATATGTGTGTGCGGCACTTTGTGCAAAAAAATTGATTCATGTGCCAAATTGGGTGGCCCAAACAAGTGACATATTTTATTGCCAGTAAACAGTAGAAAATATAAATAAACTATCAAATACTCAATGCAAAGTATAAATATACATTCTGACACAGTCCGAAGCTTGGATGTGCATTGTGAGCCATAACAGTATGAACTGGAAACATTTGTAAACTATGTACATTTTAAAGAGTCTTGCATGCATCTAAAAGGGGTGCTGCTGACAATGCATTGCTAAGAAACCAACATTTACTGTTTTTCTCTCCTGTCTTTCCCATTCTTCCAGTGGACTTATATTTTATTAAGATCCATTTTTCCACCAGATGTTAAAAACAATTTTGTTCGCATCAGCATATCTAAATGGCTTTTTTCTAAAGGGGTTCTTTGTTTGCTCTTAATGCAGTTCATGAGGCTGAAGCCTCTTTCACAGTCAGCACTAGAAGCTTGGAATGCAGTAATACAATTTATTGTTCAGCATAAAGCAGTTACAATGTACTAAAATCAGGACAAAATACATAGTAAATATAAATAGACAAATAAATCATCAAGGAACTTAAATATCTTTACAGTGCAGTTCAATTTAACAGTGTCCCTTGAGTACCTTTTCACATAAAAAACCTCCACAGGACTTCAAGTCCCCCTAATAAACTTCACAAATGAGTTGAGATTAAAAATCTTGCAAAGATCTTTTCCATGTTCTTCTCTTTCATAGTAAACAAATATTCCAAAAGATCCTCCAAGGGGAGGCTGAGATCCCCCCAGCAGTTTTTTCCTAGTTGATTCATACCTAGAACAAAAGAGTACCACATGTTTGAGATCATCTATAGTCCCCACTCCACATTTACAATATGGAAAAAGTACCCTCTCTCTTTTGTCTGAAATGAATGCATTAAGCATTACAGTTTTCAGTTCCGAATCTTGTATAGCTTCTTCTTTGTTTAGGACAGGTTAAAAAAGATAGATATGGCTCATATCCCCATGAAATCTTTACTTTTTTTAAAAATCCATATAGCTTAAGCTTGGAGAGTTGAACATAGAAATAATTTATGTCATAAGTCAATAAGCCTCAATTTGACATCCTGC
The DNA here is from genome assembly GCA_016271365.2 of Neoceratodus forsteri. Taxonomy (NCBI): domain Eukaryota; kingdom Metazoa; phylum Chordata; order Ceratodontiformes; family Ceratodontidae; genus Neoceratodus; species Neoceratodus forsteri. The sequence goes on along the minus strand of CM057455.1, from coordinate 1,287,925,311 downwards.
CTAATCTCCTCAAATGGTCTTGTGTAAATTTTATATAGGAGGTGGCCCAATCCGTCCGGCATTATTGTTTCCTTAACTAGTTGAATAAAGGGATGTACATATCCCATGCTGGCCAATTTGATGGCTTCCACTACACATATTCTGGGATATCTTTGTTGGGGCAAAAGAAAAAGTTTCAACAGAAAGAGAATCTGTCATTCACAGATGAGAGAATTCAAGGAACGTTGTCCTACCTCCAAGGCAAATATACAGCCTGGAGTTCCATTTAAAAATATTAAGATGTATCTATAGAATTGATTCAGAATTATTTATAATTCTCTAACCTTGGTATAACCCCAGATTTCAGGGGCATATAACATGCTTGTTCTTATTTTGGCATTAACAACTCTTAATACCCCACTCACCGATGACTTACCCATCTTGCTGTTAAATATTTTTAGAGCATTTGCAGAAGATCACATTTTAAATTGAATAGCCTCCAAATGTTTGGTCCAAGATAGGCTATAGGCAAAATGGGCACCTAAATAGCCATAATACTTAACAGTGTCTATATGGTTACCGTTTAGCCTAAAGCCTACCGTATTCTTGGTTTGAGAGCCAAAAACTACAATGTTGGTCTTGCTGAGATTAACTTTTAGTTTCCTTTGAGAACAGAGAGATTCAAAGTGAGCCAATTTTCTTTTAAGACCTAGGACTGAAGTAAAGAGCAAGACTAAATAGTCTGCATAGCCTAAACATTCAATCCTTTGATCATTAATTTTTGGAGTATGAAAATCTGGATTACCTAGCTGATCCAAGACTGTATTAATGTAGATGTTCAATAGAGTGGGGGCCAAAATGCACCCCTGTCTGCCCCCCACATTTGTCTCAAATCTATCCGTTAGATGACCATATTGATTATACTGGACCCTTGCCCACATATTTTCATAGATTCTATTAATAACATCAAGAAGTGAGGCCTCCAACTTCAGATCCCTTAATGTAGCCCAAATAATTTTTCTACTAATGCTGTTGAAGGCCGAGGAGAAGTCTACAAAACACCAATATAATCTTTTTTTTCACGCTTCAGTATGCTTCCAGATCAGGTGCTGAAGCACATAATAGTGTTGTACTGTAGAACAGTCCTTCCAGAAACTGTTCGGTGCCTCATTCAATATTGAGTTCTCCTTGACCCATGACAGCAATCTGCCCAAAATTATCCTACAGAAAATCTTCTGTGAAACATCTATCAAACTAATAGGCCTACACATCCTTGGGTCATTCGGATCCTCTTTTTTAAAAATTGGGAAGATAACACTACTTGCCCAACTGGCAGGGTAAGAGTACCCCTGAACCAGGCCATTAAACAGCAAAAGAAGAAAAGGAATCCATTGGTTTGTAAAAACCTTATAGAAATTACCTAGGATCCCATCCAGCCCTGGTACTTTATTTGCCTTAAGGCCAATCAGTACCATCTGGATTTTGTCCTCTGTGATCAAGATAGGTCTTGGAAAAATGTCATCCTCCTGTATTTTGAAAGCATCAGGTGTCTCCTGCTCTTCATGAGAATAATAGAGCTTGAAGAAATGAGATGCCCAAACTTCAGGTGTGGTATAGACTTCAATCCTATTATTTATTTATTTATTTATTGAATTTTGATGACCGGGTAGGCCCGCTGGGCCCCGGAGGTCCCTTTTTCAGGGGCGACCCGGGTGAAACAACAACTTACAGGTAACAGATCAGTACAGTCAGGTGATTGTAAAGTTTTTAACAGTGGCATATCTATTATATCCCTGGGCAACAGTATTCCAAAATCGCCTTCCATCCCTATCCAAAACAGCCTGCCTCAGTTTTTCCCAAAGTCCCTGAGTATGTTTATGTCTCTCCCGTTCAAGAATGTTTCTATATTTTTCTCTTTCAGTCTTTAGCAATTTAAAATCTGCTGCAGACTTATTTCTTTTCTTCTTATGCCATCTTAGTTGTCCTCCAAACTCTTTCTTTGCCTGGAGACATACCGAATTAAACTAACACTTTTTATAAAAGGACCTAGGATGGTACGTTGTTTTACATCTAGGTCCAAGTAAAGAATGAATAGTTTCCCAATTCTCCAAAATATTAAAGGCCTTACTTTTGACCAGGACCAACTAGAGAATATCACCTAAGACTCCTGTACTAAGAATTTCTTTGAAACTAGCTTGATGAATCGGCTCCCATCCAATCCTTCTCTCGTTTATGACTTCCAGACTCTCTTCCTGTTGTGCCTCACTCCTTAAAGTTCCAAAGCGGCATTTGATGTTAATTACAATAGCACAGTGTGCTGATTCCAATCTATCCATGACCTCTAACTTTTGGATCAGCTTTACTGCTTCCAAATTGGTCCAAACCTGATCAGGGGTTGAAGAGCCAGTAGGTCCTCTACACTTAAGGATCCGACTACATCGACCTAAGTTCTACCATTTAAAATACAGAAATTTCTACTGGCCAAACCCTCTAGCAATTCCCTACCTCTGAGGTAAGATTTTAGATCCTGTGCAGTCCTAGTATATGAGATATTTGGATTAATTATGGATATTGTATGGATCATATCTGAATATACATCCTCCAAGAAATAAGAAGGAATTCTGGCATTAAAGTCTCCCAAAATAATTATAGGACAAGGTATACTCTTATCTGACAATTAGTCAAGTGCCATTTTCAGATCCTGTATGAAAATGTCAGCGGGATCAGTAGCTCTATTGCGAGGGGGAAAGTATATATTGCAGAGAGTGATCTTCTTTTGTCCCTTGCTAATCATTAGAGCCAAAATACCATCTGACTTAGTAGAAATGTTAGTGATCTGAAAATTTAGCAAAGTTTTGATAAAAAAGAAAATACCCCCTTTAAACCATCTAAACTTTTTGTCTTTACTTGCTGGCAGAGTAAAGACAGAATAACCAGCCAATTTGGGAGTTACAATTTCTGTATACCATGTTTCTTGCAGTCCAATAATATCAAAATTATCCAGAAATCTCACTACTTCATGGTCAATTATTTTAAGATGGATGCCCTCAGTATTCCATGAAAGTATAGAAAGGGCATCCACATCTCGATCCCCAGCTCCCTTATCCAAATCCAGCTGGCATTCAAAGTTCATTTGTCTGATATTATCTACAGGCTGCATTTGTCAGGCTTAATCAATAACTGTCAGTGGCGAGTAGGTATTAGGGTCAATTAGGTTTCCAAAGTCAATCGGGGGTTAGCTGCCTCTAAGATTGGTTCTGGACTATCCTTAGTCTGTTTAAACCATGAAAAGACTTTACCCAAGTCTAACGTGTTAACCAAATGTATTCCCAAACAATCCAGCTTGCTGGCCAGAGAAAGCAAGCTGCTAGCTGTATGAGGATTTTTAAATGTAATATCAATCTGTGTTGTGGGCTCAGGATCTCCATATAATTTTATGGACTCCACCATGTTTCTGGAGATATAAAATCCTAATGCTCTTTCCAAGAGCAGCTACAAATCTTTCCTAACTTTCCTATGAGAATCCTTGAGTGAAACCTTTAACCCAAAGATAATTATGGTCCTACTCAGCCATACTTCTCTCTGCTTCAGTACATGATCCTCTATCACTCACAAGATTTTTCTCTGTGCTATTGTAGCCTTCTGACTCTGCACCTCCCTATGGAGAATCTCCTCTTGGAAGAATAAGACTGTGTAGGAACCTTTATATATGATAGCTTCATGTTTAGCCTGGAATGTAGCACATACATCAATACGTTTAACCACCATGCTGTATTGCACGCTAGTCAAAGCAAAGTGGATTATGTCAGTAAAGGATTTTAATAATCCTCCTTTATTTTTTCAGCTACTATAAATCTGAAGTCATTGTACTGGCTAACAATTTCTGCCTGGTCCACTCATGAAAATAAATAGTCCTGATATTTGCTGTACAGTCTCTCAATATTTGATAAGCCAAACTCAAAGCTGCAATGTTGCAGTGCTGCAAAATCAAAGGCAGATCAGTCAGAAAGTTCACCTGCAGGAAATCGGCTGTCCAGATGGTTACATAACAGGCCAATGAATTGCAAAATTGCTGTTATGTTATGCTTACTTCAGCTGTGCAATTAGCCAAAAGCAGTTTTACTGGTTGGCTCCAGTAGACAGTTTCACCCAGGTACTGGCTTCTGATATTTTTTTATTTTTACCCTAGCAATCTGTACAGCTTCAACTGTTGTTAGACCACTTTCTGAAACATCTTAGACAACTCTGCCAACTCCAAAAGTACATCATTTAATACTGTTACGGCAATGTGGTATTCAGGGTTGGGCAGCTTCTTAAAGCAGTACTTAGCAATGGGATCTTTGATGCACGCATGCATGCATAATTGTACATGATGTCCTTTACCCTAGGTATGGTTTACAATGACTATATTGGGTATTGTCAAGCTCAGTGGGGTTTTCAAAATGTATTTTTGCAATGTAGTGAGTGAGTCAGTGTGATGTGAGAGAGGAGATGCATTTAGGAGACTGAATTTCTCTTCCATTCCGGATCCATACTAAGCGCAGTCTGAATTTATGAAATTAAATGAAAAGGACATTTTTTTGCACTATTATTTCTTGTTGTCCATTTTAGAATTACTATCCCTATGTAGCCAACATGGGCAGTCTTTTACAATCTCTGATTCATTGAATCTCAAATGTGTATATAATATGAGACCCTGTTTTAAAGAGAACCACAATCTCATCTCTCTAGACATGTGTACAGTTAGTGTCTCAGCCTGCCAGTTGAGAAGGTTATACCCATCCGAGCCCCCAACAAATACATAAAAAAATGACACAAACAAACAGTAGGTTGCTTTGATGCTTTTATTGTAAACAAAAACTATAGTTTTCCCATTTTCTTGTACTGAAAAAAATGAACACGCTTTAAACGGCGAGGCTTTAAATCCATTATAAACACATTTTGTATGTGAGACGCTGCTTGGGGAGGATGCAGATTACACTGAAGTTGTGCAACTTTAAAACTGAAATAATATAATATACACCCTATGTCAGAGAATCTCTCACATTGCTTTGTTGGGGGGAATCTACCAAACAAATAAAACATGCCATTTCTGTGAACAGCAGGGGAATACTGTTCATTATCAAGTACTGTCTTACTGAAAAGAGATGTCAAGCTGAAAACATTGCTGTAACTGCAAAGCCGATTGGCTGGAATTTTGCAGATCAGTTCCATTGATCAACAAGTGGAACAAGAGTGAGATGTCTGGCTTGTTAAAGTTAATGGGTTGTGGCCTCAGGGGTGGGCATACAATGTTTCTTTCCCATTCACTTTCATGTCCTGCTGTCTGAGTCTAAAATCTGAGTGACTATAGTCACTACTTCATGAACATGAGGATCCCTGTCAACTGCTTTGTGCCCTACTACTGAAGCCATGTGCGGGTTATTTATGACTGCTCTGCGGGCGCACGTGCGCACACCTTAGGGGGAACATAGAAGTCAACCCTATTTCAGATCTTAGTGTTGTCCACAAAGAGGCATATCTTCCCTTCCAGCCCCTCCACAATGTCGCTTATAAAGACATTAAAGAAGACTGGCCCCAGCACTGAGACTTGTGGCACCCCACTGGTCACCCCCCTCTCCTGGGATTGAACTCTCATTTACCACCACCCTCTGTGTCCTGTTGCTCTGCCAATTTCTGACCCAGTTTACCACCTTGGGACCCACTCTTAGACTGCTCAACTTGTTTACTAGCCTCCTGTGTGGGATGGTTTCAAATGCCTTGCAAAAATCTAGGTAGGCCATGTCTACCACCTCTCCCTGATCAACTACCCTGGTAACCAGTCAAAGAAATCTATCAGATTTGTTTGACAAGATCTTTCTGCTGTGAATCCATGTTGCCCCAGGTCTTGTGCCCCACTGGCCTCAAGATGTGCCACAATCCTTTCCTTTAGCATTAATTCCAATATTTTCCCCACTACTGAGATCAAACTGACCAGCCTGTAGTTTCCAGCTTCCACTTTGCTCCCACTTTTGTGTAGCAGTACCACATTCCCCCTCCTCTAGTCCTCTGGTACCACTCCCTCCTCCAGCAAGTTGTTGAATAGGGATGTCAGTGGTGCCCCTAGTACGTCACTGAGTTCTTTCAATATTCTGGGATGCATCCCGTCTGGTCCCATTGCCATGTCCACTTTTAGTTTCAAGAGTTTCTTTAGGACTCTTTCCTCTGTGAATGGACTGGCGTCCACCTCCCCCTCTGTATGCGTTTCTGTTGCCTAATTGTAGTTCCTCCCCTTCCCCTTCTTTTGTAAATACTGGGCAGAAATATTTGTTTAGAATTCTACTTTTTCTAGATCCCCCTCCACACAATCCCTCCCCTATTCAGCCTCTAAATCCCTCCCTTGGTGTTTTTCCTTTCACTAATATACCTGAAGAAGGTTTTGTCTCCTTCTTTTACTGAAGGGCTATTCTTTCCTCTGTTTGTGCCTTTGTGCTCCTGACTGCTTTTCCCGCCTTTCTTTGCTTTGCCTGATACAGTTCCCTGTCTCCCTCCCTCTGCATTTCCTTGTACTTTCTGAATGCCTGTTTTTCCCCCTACCCTTCCCTGCCACTTCTTTTGAAAAGCATAGTGGTTTTTTTTTTGTTTCTTTTGCTTTGTTTACTTGCTTTACATAAAGGCTTGTTGCCTCTGCTAAGGCTCCTTTAAGTTTCTCCCATTGTTCCTCTACCTCCCAGATCCACCTTTGCCAGGGTTTTCTTGAGGTGTTCCCCCTTTTTTGCAAAGTTGACCCTTTTGAAATCCGGGACCCTTTCTTTTGTGTGGCTTGACTCTACTCCTGTCTTCACCTTAAACCAGATTGTATGGTGATAGCTGGACCCTAGTTGGCTGCCCACTGCTTGATCAGTTATTCTGTCATCAGTAGTGAGAACCAGGTCTATTATTGCTCCCTCCACTGTGGACTCCATCTCTAGCTGTCTGAGGCACGCCCACTACTGGGCATCTAGGATGTCTCTGCTCCTGGTAGTAGCTCTAGTATAGGTATTCCACTTAACACATGGCTTGTTTAGATCCCCCACCAGCAACATTCCCCTTTATCTGCCATTTTGTGGATGGTTTTTGCTAATACCCTGTCTATTTCCTGCCCCTGTGCTGGAGATCTGTAGACAACCCCAGTGCGGATAGTGGTGCCATTCTCTATCTCTAAGGTGACTGATAGTGCCTCTTCTCCTGCCTTCGTCTTCTTAACTCAGTTGCTTTGATCCCCTCCTTGGCGTAGATAGCCACACATCCTCCATTTTTGCCCTCCCTGCCTTTCCTGAAGATTGCATAGCCTGGTATGGTAACATCCCAGTCATGGTTACCCATGTACCATGTTTCAGTGATCGCAACAATGTCCAGGACTTCCTCCACCATCAAGGCTGCTAGTTCCAGGATCTTGTTACCCAGACTATGGGCATGTGCACAAATGACTTTCCATGCTTTGATGCCTTCATCTGTACCAACTCCCCTTTATCCTTTGTCTTTCCTCTAGCTTCCCTTCACTCCCATTTCCAGTTCCTTTTCTTGATTCCTCAACCCTAGTATCCTTTCGTTTGACAACCGTAACCTGTGGGGGGGCAGTTGTTTTTTCCCGCCTTACTTCTGCCACACCACTTGGCTAGTTAAAATGCTTGCCAATGAAACATTTAAATCTCTCTCTGAGGCTCCTGGTCCCCCCAGATGGATGAAGCCATCACCCCTGTACAAGCCTGCATCCCTCTTGGTGGTCCCCCAGTACCCAATGAAGCCAAATCCCTAAGCTCCATGCCAGTTCTTCAGCCATTCATTGAATCCCTTGGTGCGGAGTACCCTGGCCTCTCCCATGATATCTATGGAGGGGTAATATCACCTCCTTCCTCCTACTGGTGATACCCCTTCCTGTGCACCCAAGCATCCCACTAGCCTTTCCCACTGCCTTATCACACTGCTTGGCTACCTTCAGGTAATCAGAAATGATTACCCCCAGGTTCCTTTCCTGTTTGGTGGTTACCGGTGCTCCCTCCCAGTTGGTACATAGCCCTCAGGTTTCTGTGCCCCGAGTGCATAGTTTTTCATTTTTTTACATTGAAACCCAGCTGCCAAACCCTTGACCATTCTTAAAACTTTTTCAAATCATCCCTCATTTCCAACCCCCACCCCTGGCATGTCTACTTTGTTGCAGATTTCTGTGAAATTTATGAACAGGCATACTTTCCCTTCTAGCCCTTCCACAATGTTACTAATAAAGACATTGAAGAAGACTGGGCCTAATACTGAGCCCTGAGACACGCCACTGGTCACATCGCCTTCTCCAGAGAAGACACTATTTACCGCCACTCTCTGACTCCTGTTGATTAACCACCTTATTACCTAATTTATAAATTTTTGACCCACTCCCAGACAGGCCAGTTTGATTACCAGTTTTCTATGTGGAATGGTGTCGAAGGCTTCACTGAAATGCAAATAGGCCACATCTAGTGCTCCTCCCTGATCCACTATCCTGGTCACCCAGTCAATGAACTCGATAGGGTTTGTCTGGCAAAACCTCACCCCTGTGAAACTGTGTTGTCTTGGATCCCGTAATCCACTGGTTACAAGGTATTCCACTATCATTTCCTTCAATAGTGTTTCCATTACTTTGCCTACTATGAAAGTCAGGTTGACAGGTCTGTAATTTCCTGCCTCCCCCTGTTCCCATTTTTGTGAAGTGGGACCACATCTGCCCTCCAGTCCCTCGGAACATCCCCTGTTTCTAATGATAAGTTGAACAGAGTTGTCCGAGGTGCTGCCAATGTCTCTTTAAGCTCTCTAAGTATCCTAGGGTCAGCTAGAGGTACAGCTAGAGTTAGAGGTACAGCAGAGCAAAAACTGAGAAGCAACTGTTGCTCAGAGCAGTTGCATGCTGGGTTGTTGAGGAGGAACAGCCAAAGCAGGCTAATGGTTTTGTGCTTGAAACACTGAAAACAGGTATGCCACCATTGCCTGTGCAATTAAGTAGCAGCTTTTAACAGCAGTGCATCATGCTGTTATCGAATATCAGCTATTTTAAGGCTAAAAGTGTTTTTCCATTAGCTTTCCAAATGGTTTTGTGCCACTGTTTTTTTTTTTTATTCCCTCGCTGGCTCTGCCTGGAGTCCAGTGGTTGGGAGCCTGCTCCCTTGAGGAAATAACAGCAATCCCTGCAAAGGGCCAGACACCAGGGAGAGAACCCAAGGAAGACACCATGATCAGCAAATACAGACGGAAAAAACTTAGGTCCTGCTGAGAAACTGAACAAAGGACAAATTGAAATTAACAGAGGTCAGAGGTGTATCGGTGGTGTTAGGAGATGGAGCTTTTATTCAAGCAACTGGTTTTAATCTCAGCTATGGCTACAGTGTTTTGTTGGAGCCCTTACAGGGGAGTTTCTTGGTTTTACCTGGATTGGATCTTATTTAATTATTTTACTTTTTTAATTTAATCATTCCATCTTTTTTATCTGTACTTAGTATTAAATAGATTTTTAGAAGAGGGGTGAAACTCTAGAGAGCCCGAAACACTCAGTCTCCCATTTAGAATACTGGTCTCCCTGCTACATAATACAGACCCTTACATGTTGATGTTAATAACTCCGCATATCTACAGGCAGGACATAAAAAGCATACTTGAGACTGTTTTTAAGATAATTCTAAATATAAATAGTATCAGATTGTCCTACAGTCAAACTTCAAATACATGCTGGAAACTAAAATGGTCTATGATAAAAACAGAAATTCAAAAGCAGACACATGATAGGATTATGGAAGCAATACAAGTAATAAAGCATGTGGAGTAGTTCTAATTAAAACTTCAAAAAGTTTAAAAGTTTTGTGTTTTATGCCAGTGAGTCACGTGACCTGGTGGCTTATAGCACAGGCACCGACGTCTGACAGGTATAGGAGCCATTTCTACCAGGAGAGAGCGAGGTACATGCACCAAGCTAGCAGAGCCAGCAGATATCTATATATAATTAACGACTTCCGTCTTTTACAATGGAAAAAAACGTGTATTAAATACCTCCGTAACAACCTGAGTAGGTGTTACGGCATTCACAAGACTTCTTCCAATGCTAATGCGCTCGAGACAAAAGTAAAACTGAAGGAGAGTCTCACGCTGTGTTTTCTCACACAAAATCAGTCAGTATACCTTACCTCCTCACTGCCATTTGCTCCATAAAATCTCAACAACCGATATAAAAAAAAACATTTTCAGCACATTTCAAATCGCGGACTAATCGGAAACACAAAAGTTTGTACATGCTCCCTAACCACTCTCCCTTTCAACCCTCACCTTTCCCCTGTAGGTCAAATGACGCCAGCACTTGAAATCACTCACTTCATCAGAAAGGACACAAGGATCAAGACAGTTTTTTTTTTAAATTTTCTTCTTAAATATTTAGTTACTTATTAAACCTGTTCTCTGTTCAAAATTACACCAGTTACTCGACAGAAGGTAAAAGTCCCATTTCTTTTTTTACCTTTTCTACCAGAAAAACACAAAACTACCAGAAAAAAACGGAAGCCTTCAATTATATAAAACAAAGTATAGGGTGCAGTGTGTTTAACTTAATTTAACACACCCTCATTGTTGGATAAGCTAGCATAAACCTCGGGCCGCCCTCGGGGTTTATGTGCCATCAACAACTGTGTGTTAAATTCTCGTAACACACTGCACCCCATACTTTATCCTATATTTAACTTTTAACCAGTCACTTACATAAAACATTAGTTAAGATCCCTATCTCTAGATAGTCTGAGAAGGGAACTTGAAAAGCCGATTACTGCCAAAAATTGTGGAAAGCCTGATACCTATCTCTAGATAGTCCAAGAAGGGAACTTGTAAAGCCGGTTACTGGCAACAATTGTGGAAAGCCCAGGTTACCTGTAAGGCAGATTCAATGCCTTCACACTGAAGAGGACTCACCTTGCATTCACCTGATAAAACACAGCAACCAAAGGGGAACTTTTGTATCCAAGCCAGAGAAAGATGATAGAAAAAACCTTTTGCAAGTACTAAATCCTGTAGAGATTATTGGATTAATTAAAATGCTCAAATGTAGGTATCAGAACCTTAAGGAGGAATTACTGTTTTGCTATAAAATTTAAAGGCAAGGCAAGATGTATTTGTACCGCACCCAATCCTAGAGGCTCTGGGCACCTTACATAAAATAAAAATAGAACAAGTAAGTAAGATAGGACAGGTCAGTAATAACATAAACAATAAAAACAATAAATAAGTAATCTCATAAAATCAGCTCAGCAGTATTTAATAAAATAATACTAGTCAGACTACTTCCTTCAGGGAGGCCAGGGCAAAAATATGGGTCTTGAGACACCTTTTAAACACCTCGACCGATGGGGCCTCCCTAATAGATGCAGGAAGAGCATTCCACAGGATTGGACCAGTGACACCAAAAGCACTGTCACTGGAAGTTCTCAGTCTAGTCCTGGGAATAGTGTCACAGCAAAATTTAATTTCATTGGTGAAATTCCGGCAAAATTATGAAATATTTCACACATTTCGCTTGTGAATTTCGAGGGTGCAAAATGTGAAATTGCAAAAACAGGCATACTAAGCCCCACATAAGAGAAATAAAGCATATGTTGTTTTTGTTGTTTTTTTTTTCCTAAACTAGGAATGTGTGACATTTTAAGCAAAGGCGTAGCGAGACTTTGGAAGAAACATTCATATTTCATATTTCACTTGTGAAATGACATCTGAAAGGGAACACTCAGGTAAATATCCATATGTTTCCCTTAAAAAACTAGCTTACCGTACTGAGTTTAGTAATCTGTGAGATGTGGAGTAGCTAGGTCGCTAGGGTAGTCTGGTCATTCACTTTAATTATGTTAGTTAAATCTTACTTTTTTCCCTGCAAAAGTCCTGATCCAGTAAGATCTTCTTTTTGATGAGAAAAGACTGGCTGTGGCATGCTGGTGTCAGTTACATGGTAGGAGGAATGCTGCCAATCATCCAACCAAGAAATTTAAAGCAACAGTACATGATCTCTAAGGTGAGCTAACTACATATGTGTTTCCAGGTTTAAAAAAAAATGTATGTTGTGTGTGCCATTTTTCATTTGTAGTTGCTACTATTGACAGTTTTTTTTTTAATTGTAGGAGCTTAAGAAAGAAGAGAATGCAAACCTGTGAAGCTGTGAGGACATAATTGACAGTATAGTTGTCACTGTGGTTGTCAAAGATGTTTTTGAATGAATGGTACCGTTATGTATGATATTAGTGTCCAATTAAATGGCTGGACATGTACAGTTTGAGGGGATAGTGTTAGGTCATGTTAGGTTTTTTTTTTCTGTTACAGGATGCAGATAAAAAGTTAAATGATTAACTTTGACAGAACAGGCTGTTCCCGAGTGTGGCTTGGCTGATGAATGTCTCAAAATATTGTGTGCCACAATCTTATTCTTCTCATTTTCACATTGCTTATTATTTACTTTGCTAGTGATTGCAAAGTGTTCCTTTCCAAACCACCCTCCCCAACATTCCCCTTTACCATCCTTGCAGAATGCAGCCAAAACGCCTTGCCAATAAGACTGGCAGGTGTGAGGGAAACCCAATGCTTTGCAATGTGACTGAATCTGCTGCACTGTTACATGAAGTGGGGTCATGCTAAATATTTTATATATTGTTACCATAATCTGGATTTTTTTCTATTGTTCTGCTAGGAGCTTTACTGTGATGACAGAGCCATACTCGAACCTACAAACTAGCAAGTTGGGCATTTGCAGGGCAGGTTGGCTAGATGGGTGATACAACAGTATATATTTGATAGATACCATATTTTATTGAATTGAAGCTGCAGCGTTTTGATTTCAGTCACAGCTTCAATATGGTGATGGCTTCTAATTAAGAGCAGCTTATTTTAGAAAGCCTTGTGCCGCATCTCTGACTGTACCCATAACTTGATCAGCAGTTCACAGTAGATCATCGACTGCTCCCTGATTAAGGAGACCTCTTTAAAGTACCAGTAATGTCGCTGGCAAATGCAGCACTGCATGTCTCTAACAGCCTGCACACGACTGTACGAGAAAAAACTATTTAATGCAGTATGATTGAGAGAAGAAAAAACATTTCACAGATGAAATCATTCAAACTGCATCCCCAGCAAAGACACTCCATGATGCTAACACCACTTAATGAAAACAAACTGCCTACAGCACGCCAGTCACCTGCTGTATGCTGTCTAACCACTATGTCAGTGAAAGCACACAAAACTGATAGTATAAAGCATGTGACAGCTGGCTGCACTGATGGTACAATTATGAATGATTGACATGTTACCTCACATCACATCACTGCTGCTGTGATGGAGCCTAAATGGTGAAAGAGATTTGATGGGTTCATCTCCAGCAGGATCCACTACAGCTCTAAATGGTTATATGACTGGCGAAATTTCATCAGAGAGTGGTGAAATTTCACTCTTAATGGGTGAAATTCCACATTTTATGGGCAAAATGCACAATTTCACAGGCAAAATTCACAATTTCACCAGTGGAATTTCACACCCGCAAAATATTTCATGGAATGAAATTCATGCATTTAGCACATTTCTACCTGGGAATCTTGAGGAGGTCCCTGGTTGAGGAGCAGAGGGAGTGAACTGAAGTGCATGGTATTAGAAGCTCATAGATACACAGACATGTAGACACTGTTGGCAGATAAGGGCCTATGGCCCACCCAGTGTGCCCATTTGAGCTTGTAAGTTCAATTTATGTTTTCCTAGAAGTCTGTTGCCCTACCCCTGACCTCCAGAATTCCCTTATGTCTATCCCAAGCATTATTAAATCCTGTGATTGTTTTAGACCCCACCACTTTCTTCTGGCAGGGTGTTCCACTTATCCATCTCCCGTTTCCTCTGAATCGCCTCCCTCCAACTTTCTCCCATGCCCTCTAGTCCTGGAACATATTTTCATTGGAAAATAATGTATTCCTGCATGCTGATCCTCCCTGTAAGGTACTTGTATGTCTCTATCATATCCCCTCTCTCCCTCATCTCCTCCAGGGAGTACATATTCAAGTCCTTTAACCTGTTCTCATAGGACTTGTGATGCAATCCATGCACCTTCTTTGTTGCCTTCCTCTGAACCTTCTCTACCTTGTCTATGTCCTTACATAGGTAAGGTCTCCAGAACTGTACACTGTACTCCAGGTGAGGCATCACTAGTGTCTTGTATAGTGGAATTATGACCTCTCTTTTCCTGCTGGTGATGCCCCTGCCTATGCATCCTAGCATCCTATTTGTTTTACCTGCTGCCTTGTTGCATTGTTTCCCTACCTTGAGATCATCAGAGACGATAACCCCAAGGTCCTTTTCCTGCTTGGTGCATGCTAAATCCTCACCCCCCAACTGACATGTTGTGCCAGGGTTTTTGTGCCCAATATGCATCATCTTGCACTTTTTTGCATTGAATTTCAACTGCCAAGCCCTTGATCATTCTTCAAGATTCTGCAGGTCCCTCCTCATTCTGTCTACACCCTCTGGTGTGTCCACTCTGTTACAGAGCTTCATGTCATCAGCAAACAGAGAAATTCTGCCTTCTACATCCTGCGCAATGTCACTGATGAAGACGTTGAGTAGGACCAGTTCCAGCACTGATCCCTGTGGTACCCCACTGGTCACTTTTCCCTCTTTGGAGTGACAGCTATTTACCACCACCCTCTGTGTCCTGTCACCGAGCCAATTACCTACCCACCACACTACTGTCCAGCCCATTCCCATATTCCCCAGTTTGTTTAATAGCTTTCTATGTGGCACAGTGTCAAAGGCCTTACTGAAGTCCAGATAGGCACCCGATCCAACTTCCTTGTCACCCAGTAGAAAAATTCAATGAGGTTGGTCTGACATGACCTCTCCTCAGTGAAACCATGCTGCCTTGGGTCCTGTAGTTCACTGGCAACCAGATGTTTCACCAATCTCTCCTTCAGTAGTGCTTCCATGATCTTCCCCACTACTGAGGTAAGGATGACTGGTCTGTAGTTCCCTGCTTCCTCTTTGTTCCCACTTTTGTATAAGGGGACTACATCTGCTGTCCTCCAGTCTTTGGGTACCTCCCCTGCTTCCAGTGATCAGCTAAACAGGATTGCCAAAGGTTCAGCCACCATCTCTCTAAGTTCCTTTAGGAAACTTGAGTGCACCCCATTGCTGTATCAACTCTTATTCCTTCCAGTTCCTTCAGGACCCTTTCCCATGAAAAGGGACTTATGTCCATTTCTGCACCATTCTCACTCCTTGTACTCCCTTCAAGCCCATTACCCTCCTTTTCCCCAGTAAAGACTGAGCAGAAATACCTATTCGGTATGTCAGCTTTACTGTTGTCATCCTCCACATGGCCCCCATCCTCTCCCTTCAGTCTCACTATCCCTCCCTTTGCCTTTCTTTTTTCACTTATGTACCTGTAAAAGGTTTTGTCCTCCCTACCCATTGATTTTGCAATGCGCTTTTCTGTCTGAGCTTTGGCTTCCCTTACTGACCTCCCTGCCTCCCTTTGTGTACATAGAAACATAGAATTTGACTGCAGTCAAGGACCTCTTGGCCCATCCAGTCTGCCCATTTCCCTACCTGATGGATAAGCTGCAGATTCTAGTTAATCAACAGCTTACTTCCTCCTGTCCCCCACTAGAATTGCCTTATGCCTGTCCCATGCATGCTTGAATTCTCCCACTGTTCCTGACTCCACAACCTCCTCAGGAAGGCTGTTCCATGCATCCATAACTCTCTCTGTGAAAAAAATACTTTCTAACATTACCTCTGAGCCATCCCCCCATTTTCAAGTTGTGCCCTCTTGTTCTTGCACATCTCTTCTTCTGAGAGATATTACCCTCTTGTACCTTGTTAATTCCCTTGAGATACTTGAAAGTTTATATAATGTCCCACCCCGTCCCTCCTTTCCTCAAGGGTATACATATTAAGCTGCTTTAGTCTCTCCTTGTATGTCTTCTGGTGCAGACCTTGCACCATTTTGGTTGCCCTCCTCTGAACAGTCTCTACTCTGTCTATGTCTTTGCAGAGATGGGGCTCCAGAATTGCATGCAGTACTCCAGATGGGGTCTCACTGACTGTCTGTAGAGAGGGATAACAACTTCCTGTTTTCTACTGTTGATGCCTCTCCCTATGCATCCCAGTATCCTCCCAGCCCTCCTTACTACCTTCTCACATTGCTTGCCCACCTTTAGGGCATCTGATATAATTACTCCTAGGTCTCTTTCAATTTTTCTTGTTGTTAACTCACTCCCCATTGTGTACTCTTCCCCTGGGTTTTTGTTTCCCAGATGCATTACCTTGCACTTCTTTGCATTGAATCTGAGCTGACACGTATTTGACCATTCCTCCAACCTTGCCAAGTCCCTTTTCATTCTTTTCACTCCACTTTGTGTATCAACCCTGTTGCAGATCTTTGTGTCATCTGCAAAGAGGCATACCTTTCCTTCCAGGTGCTCTCAATGTCACTTATAAAGATATTAAAGAGGACCGGTCCCAGTACCGAACCCTGCGGTACCCCGCTAGTTACCCTCCTTTCTTCACTGTGGACCTGCCATTATTACCCTTTAAGCGCCCTGTTGTCCAGCCAGTTTTCTATCCAGGCTACCACCCTGGGACCCACTACAAGGCTGGCTAACTTGTATATTAATCTTTTGTGTGAGACTGTGTTGAATGCCTTGCTAAAATCTAGGTAGGCCATATCCACAGCCCCTCCCTGGTCTACTACTTTGGTCACCCAGTCAAAGAAATCTATTAGGTTCATCTGACATGACCTTCCTGCTGTGAAACCATGCTACCTTGGGGCCTGTGCCCTACTGGCCTCTAAGCACTCAACAATTATATTCTTCAGAAAAGATTCCATCATTTTCCCTACCACTGAAGTCAAACTAACTGGTCTGTAGTTTTCTGCCTCTGCCCTGCTCTCACTTTTGTGAAGTGGAATCACATTTGCCTTCCTCCAGTCCTCAGGTACCACTCCATCCTCCCATGATTTGTTAAAGAGAGTAGTCAGTGGTGTTACTTGTTCTCCCCTTAGTTCTTTTAGTATTCTTGGGTGAATCCCATCAGGCACCATTGCTTTGTCCACCCTCAGTTTCAAGAGTTCTTTCAAAACTCTTTCTTCTGTGAATGAACTGGTATGGCCCCTATTCAGAGTTTCTCCTTGTTTGGTTTAGGCACCTCCCCTCCTCATCTGTTGTGAATACTGAGCAGAAATATTCGTTCAGTATCCCTGCTTTTCACTGTCACCTTCTGCCAGTATTCCCTCCCTTTATTAAGTCTCTGTATCCCTCAGGTGGTAGTTCTTCCTATCCCTTCAGCCAGGTAACAGGATCTAGACCATGTAGGCCCTTATAGCTGAGAAGGTTCCCTTTGAAGATAGCCCTCCACCTGACCGGCAGCTAGTGCAGAACATGCAACACCAGGGTCACATGTCAAGACTTCAAAAAAACAGTCAGCAACCTTCAGCTGCAGCTGGTGGAAGGTACCTCCCAAGAACCTGAAATACAGAGCAGTACTGTAGTCAAGCCTGAAGGTCATGAAGACATGCACCAGCATGGGCAGGTCTTTGGGAAGAACTAAGGGTTCAATCCTGGTGATATTTCTCAAGTGGTAAAAACCACTTTGGACAACAGCTGACACCTGTGCTTCAAACGGCAGTCTGTCATCCAGGATCATGCCAAGATGTTGCACCTTAGCAGAGTCTAGCAATGGTGCTGGACCCAGATAAAAACCTGGCATTCCAGCATTGGTGACACTTCTGTCACACCCTTTACCTGGCTCAATCACCAGTACCTTCATCTTGTCTGGGTTCAGTCACAGCTAGCTGGAGGACATCCAATCATTGATCTCAGTCAGTCAGCTGTTAAGCACTTCTGCGGTGTCCAATGTTCCTGGGGCAAAGGACAAATATAGTTGGGTATCATCCACATAGCAGTGACAATCCACACTGTAACACCTAATGAGCTCACCCAGAGGCAGCATATACCCACAAACAACACTGGCAGCAGAATCAACCCCTGAGGTACTCCACATGACAGGAGCTTCGAGGAGGAGGAGAAATTCCCCATCACATCCTGTTGCTTCTTGCCAGAAAGGAAGGACTCAAACCAGCAAATGACTGTGCTGGCAGGTCCACAACTCCCTGAGGTGATCAAGCAGCACAATGTGATCAACAGCATCAAAGGCTGAGAAGAAATTGAGGAGAACAAAACTGACTTGTCTCCCCTAGCTCTTGCCCAGAGGAGGTCATTATGCACCCTAACTGATGCTGTTTCAGTGCTATGCCTGGCTTTGAAACCTGATTGGAATGGTTCATAGATGTCAAAGGCCATGAGGAGCTCTAGAGCTGCTGCACCACAGATTTCGCAACAACCTTATCCAGAAAAGGGAGGTTAGAGATAGGATGGTAATTCATTAAACATCAGGGTCAAGAGATTTCTTCTTCAGAAGGGGCCTCACCAGAGCCTCTTTCAAGGCATTTGGAAATACCCCCTCTGACAATGAACACCTGTCTATTTCAACGAACACTGGTCCAATGGAACTAACACATCTCATCAAGAAATGAGTGGATGCTGGGTTCTGTTCACAATATGTGTACTTCAGCTTTAGGATGACCTCAATGACCTCAGCCACCTCCTCTAGTTTAAACTCTTCCCAGACCAATGGAGTGCCTCCACTTCCCCCAAGCCAATCACTGTGAACCCAAATATGGTAAACTGACGGTATCCCCTGGCAGATGGAGGACACCCTATGAGAGAAGAACTGAGCAAACTCTTCACATAAAGTGACTGAAAATGCTTTCTTTGGTTGCAAACAGACTGAATGTAAAAGTCTGTCTATCATCTGAAAAAACTGAGCAGGTTGATTCTTCATGCAGCAATCTCCCTGGACAGGAACTCTACCTTCTTATGGTTGATTACTCCCTGGTAGTCAAAATAATGAGCATCCAGGGCTAGTTTGTCCTTATCTGAGTGGGTCCTCTGCCAGCAATGCTCCATCTTCCAACCCTTGAGGTTCATCACCTTGAGATCCCCATTGAAAGAAGGAGATCTTAAGTGAGAGGATCTGGGTCATACACAGACCAGTGCAATGGCATCAAGCACCATGGAGACCACCCTATTATAAGTGGCCACTGCCTCACTCATGCCAACTGCACATGCAGTGGCTACACTACCTGATCAGTCTTGAGGTTGGTTACCTCAAGCCCCACTGAGAACACCAGGTCTAACATGTGGTGCGGTGATGGGTCACAGAAGTAACAGCTTGTGTCAGACCCACTGAAGGCATCAGCCAGAGAAGGTCTGAACCACATAGTGAGGATTCGTTGTTGACCCAGGCACTGAAGTCCCTCAGAATTAAACATCTGGGAGACTCCAATACCTTGCTGATGATGAAATCCACAACCTCCTGCAGGAATTCTCCCCCTGCCCCATGGGGACAGTAAATATGGAGAATCCTGCAGCCTGTACTTGGATCCGTGGTTAGCAATTAACCTTCTAGAGGCTACTAGAAATGAAAGTTGGTGTAGTTACTACAATAAACATAAAAGTCTGATTTAAAAATTGGAGTGCTTTGCTTTAAAAGCTCAAAAAGGGTAAAATCCTGTTGAGTTTTCCAGGGGAATCCATGGAGTTTATTTTCTGTCTATTTTTGGTAGGAAATTAAAACTGGGGTGAGGGTAGAATAAAAGTGGTTATATTTGACTCTTAATTAAAAAATAATTTTGATCCTTGTACCTCACCTAACCTTGGTATTTTAACTATATTTGTCAGCTTACAAGGGACAGAGTGTTTGCAACCCAGAAGACAACAGAAAAGGTGGAAGGAGAAGTAAAAGCAAAAGAGAAATTATCAGAACTTGCTTGATTGGCTAAAGGAGATACAAAGGTGGTTGACAGAAATCTATTCCACATTGAGAGAAGGACTAACTTTAACAGCTTATATGAAGACAAGAACTGTATTCAGAAGAATAAGAGAAAACAGAGAGGACTCCAAACCAAATCAAGTAAACGGAAAGCTTTTGAAAAAACTTTTGAAAAAAAAAAACAGGCTGGTTATTCCACCTGCTAATGGACATTGTGACTGTGTTTGCATTTTATTTGTAGTAAGATAAATATTTATATTTTTTTGCTCTCTTCCTTTTTGGTCTTTGTTGTTGTGTTTTGTAGCTGACCCTGGCCTCAAATAATGATTACACAGATTTTAAAATGGATACAAGACAAACTAAAAAATGAATACCAGTCAGTCCTTGAAAAACACAAAAAATATATAAGGAAACAAGAAACAGGTTAGAAAAAAAGGAAACACATTGAAGTTACATTTTGGAACCATGGAAACAATTGAGTTGGTAGGGGGAAAAAAGAGATAGTTTGCATCCAAAAATCAGTTCCACTCCCTCTGACCTCTTATTCTCCAAAATATATATATAGAGATAAAAATGACAATATACCAGGGACTGAAGAACACCCTTTCATGACTGAAATCAGAGTTCTGGGGGGGAGCAAATAATGTAGCAATATAAACAAACAATGAGAGTGGACCAAGGGCTAGAGGGGAGTTGGTTTAGACAAGTGGAAATGGGGCTAAAGAAAAGGAGGTAACAAAGGGAATGCAAATAATGAAGGCAAATTGGTGTGGTCCATCTTCATTGACCTCACCAAAGCCTTCAATACCATCAATCACCTTCTACTAGTACTCCAGCTCCAAAGATTGGGTGTGGCTTCTAACACCCTGATTTAGTTCAATGACTGCCTAACACACAAAAGCCAGTGAGTCAAAACCAGGCAGACGTTATCTGACTCCAGAGATGTACTCCTAGGAGTCCCTCAAAGATCAATTCTAGGGACAGTGCTTTTCAGCCTCTTTGGAAATGACCTACTCAGAGCCTGTGACACCAGAATAATCCTGTATGTGGACGATGCCGTGCTGCCGAGCAGCAGCACCTCTCAGGTTGCCCCACAACAGAACTACAGAACTCTTTCAATAAACTCAAGGAGTGGTTCAGTAGGCAAAAGCTGCTACTAAATTACAAGAAAACCAAGGCCATGCTACAATCAGGCCCCTACAACAAATGCAGGCATGCTCCCCTCGTAATCACCAATAAGGCTGGTGAGCAGATTGAGCAGGTGCAGTTGTTCAAGTACCTTGGAGTCACCATTGATGACTATCTCACTTATACACACTACGTAAACACAAAGATTGGGGTCCTCCATAGGCAAAAGAAATCCCTTACCCTGGAAGCACTCCAAATCTCAGTCTCCAGCTCCATACTCTCCATAATAGACCATGGGCTGGTGGTCTATGGAGCTGCTACTGATATAGTACTCAAAAGGGTCCAAATTGCACTCAGTAAGGCATGCTGCCTCACCCTGTGTGCAGATCACTGCACTCATACGTTCACGCTGTATGAACATACAAACTGGCTTAATCAAAAAGACAGGATCAAATACCAAACTTGCCTCCTGGGAAAGGAGGCACTCCTCGGAAAACCCCCACCCTGTATAGGAAACCTGCTCAAGGCTTCTCTCTCATCACACATAACCAGAAGGAGGAAGAATGGAGCACTGTCCATACCATTCTGCTGGACCTCACTGGGGCAATGCACTTTCTCCTATCAGGACCCCCCTCTGCTCTGCATGAATTAACTCCCTATGAAATTACAAACAAACAGCCTGTCTCAATTCAAAGCAGGCCTTAAACAGCACCTAATGTCTAGCTCAAAATGCACCTGCTGAGAGGCCCCACTTGATAGACAAGCCTACCCCCAAGGTAGCACCTAGCAAGGCTACCTAGAGAACCCTGCCTCCATTTCAGCCTAGCCAAGGGCTTAAGTAAGCTGTCAGTCCTCTTTAAACACTCTTGGTACTGCCCCTCCCTAACCCACAAGCAGACACCCTACTAGACAAAGTCCTCTGGATCTGCTCTGGAGCTGCTCCCCTCCTATAACAGCACCCCATTTCACTATCCTCCCACCTCTCACTGTCTGCAGTAGGTTTATAGAAACATAACATAGAAATATAGAAACATAGACTTTGATGGCAGATAAGGACCGCTTGGCCGACCTAGTCTGTCCATTTTCCTACCTAACAGATAAGCTGCAGATCCTAGTTAACCAACAGCTTACTTCCTCCAACCCCCCCCCACTAGGGCTGCCTTATGTTTATCCCATGCATTCTTGAATTCCCACACTGTTCTTGACTCCACAACCTCCTCAGTGAGGCTGTTCCATGCATCTACAACCCTCCCCATTAAAAAATACTTCCTCACATTACCTCTGAGCTGTCCTCCCTCTATTTTAAAATTGTGTCCCCTTATTCTTGCACATCTCTTCAGCCGAAAGATGCTACCCTTTTGGACTTTGTTGATTCCCTTGAGGTACTTGAAAGTTTCTATCATGCCCCCTCTCTCCCTTCTTTCCTCAAGGGTATACATATTAAGCTCTTTTAGTCTTTCTTCATATGTCTTCTGGTGCAGACCCTGCACCATTTTGGTTACCCTCCTCTGGATAGCCTCCACTCTGTGTATGTCTTTGTGGAGATGGGGTCTCTAGAACTGCACACAGTACTCCAGATGGGCTCTCACCAACTGTCTGTACATAGGGATAATAACTTCCTGTTTCCAACTATTGATACCTCTCCCTATGCATCCCAGTATCCCCCCAGCCTTCCTTACTGCCTTCTCACATTGCTGGCCCACCTTTAGGTCATCTGACATAATTACCCCAGGTCCCTTTCAATTTTTACTGTTGCCAGTATCTCACCCCCCCCACTGTGTACTCTTCCCCTCAGTTTTTGTTTCCCAGGTGCATTACCTTGCACTTCTTTGCATTGAATCTGAGCTGCCATACATTTTACAATTCATCCAACCTTGCCGAGTCCCTTCTCATCCTTTCTACTCCAATTGCGTATCAACCCTGTTGCAGATCTTTGTGTCATCTACAAAGAGACATACTTTTCCTTCTAGTTCCTCTGCAATGTCACTTATGAAGACATTAAAAAGAACCGGTCCCAGTACTGAAACCTGTGATACCCCATTAGAGACCCTCCTTTCTTCACTGTGGACTCCGTTTACTACTACCCTTTGCGTCCCATTGTCTAGCCAATTTTTTATCCAGGCTACCACCCTGGGACCCACTCTGAGGCTGGCTAAGTTGTGTATTAATCTTTTGTGTTGTATTGTATCCAATGCCTTGCTAAAATCTAGGTAGACCATATCCACAGCCCTCCTGGTCTACTATGTTGGTCATCCAGACAAAGAAATCTATTAGATTCATCTAACATGACCTTCCCATCTTGAATCCATGCTGCCTTGGGTCCTGTGCCCAAATGGCCTCTAGGTATTCAATAATTCTTTCCTTCAGAAGTGGTTCAAACCCAATCCCCCTTGTTTCTCTGTCACCCAGCCTCTCACCATCTGAGATATTGTTAAACCCTATGCAGTTACTCTGTCATAGTCTATCAATGGATTTTGAGGCTTCCAGGGGTGTGCTACCTAGGGCAACCAATTAGAAATAGCTTAGTATTCTATTACAACTGCTCTGTTTTTCTCCTGTTTGTCTAATTCTCATGTAATCACTCTTTATTGCCTAATGATCAGGCCTCTGTAACCACTGGATATGTGTATTGTCTTATTATCCACCCTGACATGGAACATTTGTAAAAGAGCTCATGCTCAAAGTTATTTCTGAAATACTAATTAAATAAAATTAAATTAAATACAACATAATGCCAGGGAAAGGGAAATTCTGGTTTATAGAAGTAACCAGGACATTGTACAGGAAATAGAAGAGGGGGAATCAGAAAAGCAACAAAAATCCTTCTTGCAAGAATTTGATGACTTCATAATCCCTTACACAAATGGAATCAGACTAGACCCCCCAACCTAATGCCCTCTAGATAGCCTGCATTTATGGAGCTCAGCAGTCACTCCAAGTGGGGAAATCTCGAAGGTAGGAACAACAAAGGAGAAAGAAATATGAGAAACATCTATTGTCAGAGAATTAAAGCTCACCAGGAAGAAGATCAAAAAGGGAAACAAATTATTACAGGAAATGATTGACATCTTGAGAAAATCCATTGCAAAAGGGAACCAAGGACAAGGAAAACTCTAAACTAGGCAACAATTCAAAGGAAAATTGGACAGGAAAATCAGAACAGAGAATGTACAGAATGCACAGAAGGAAAAGAAATCAAAACCAATCAAAGAAGTAACAGAAGAGATTGGTAGACAAGAGGTTAGAGAAATCTGTGCACTGGTGGAGGACCTAAGTAAGAACAAGAACAAGGATAGTATAAATACCAAGCAAAAAGCTAATAATAATGGGAAGAAGGGTTGTATAAAGAGTACTTGAACCAGAAATATAGGTATTGATACACAATACAAAGAGGAGGTAAGGAGGGATGATATGAAAGGCCAAAGGATAGCTGAGGGAATGGGAGCAACAGAGTTAGCAAACAAAAAAGAAAGTGATCCCAGTAGAGACAATAGGCAGCATGAACCTACAGATTGGGAAATAGTATCAAATAAAAATAGAGAAGAATCAACAAGGTATGACCAGAGGGGCCCAACTGTCTTCTTTAAAGGAATACCAAAGACAAAAAAAATGAGAACAAGGACTTTTTGAAAATAGTAGTATATAATGCCTATAAAGGAGTGTTAGGACACAAATTTCCATGGTATGATATATTTTCAGTTTACAGATACAGACCTAACAAGGACAAAGAATGGGTCTGTTTGGATACAAGAATAAGAGTAGCAAGGCAATTAATCGTAAAAAATCAAGATCAGTTCAATCTCATAGGTATGGGTGAAGAAATATCTATTATACAACAACAGCAAAAGGAGGTGCATGATAAAAGTGTTGAGAATGCAAAAAAGGCGAAAGAATGACTGTAAATTACAGCAAAGAATCGCAAAGTATCTAGTCCTGATAGAAAGAGTCCATATGTTAGCCCCAGAGTCATAAAATGATAGATACCCAAGAGGCAGAAGGGCCCTAGAATTAACAGTAGTGTAATTCTTCAAAAATCAGAAAATGAAAACTCATTGGATACAGAAGACAGGCCTCAGATAAAGTTGTCCATAGCTTCTACAGGAAATTCTGAAGAATCCCAAATGCACTCTAGAACTGAAATTGAATTAGATTGACAGGAGGGTAGATTGGATGAGAAAAAAGGAAAAACAACAGCAATATTAAGTTGGAACATCGCCAGTGCCCTAGAAAAATTGAAGACACAGGATGTTTGAGACTCCTGAAGCAATTTCACATAATCATGCTCCAGGAAACATGGGCTATTGATTGTTTTAAATGCATCATTGAAGCCTACCAGGCATGGACCATTCAGGCAAGTAAAACAGCTAAGTTTGGTAGGGCATCCGGAGGCATCTGTAGACAAACTGATGTTGCGTTGAATTTATCTATCAGATGAATTTGTACAGAAGAATGTCAGTCATTCTTATGTACAGAGCTATGAAAAAAAAACAATACAATATGTCTAAAATTGTTTAATGCTTGTATACCACTAAACTCTGGGAAATCACCAATAGAAAAGCTCTTATAGACCTGGGGAAAGTAATGCAAAAGTTACAACTTAAGTATTATGGGGTACAGATTTTATTAGGGGGGAATTTAATGTGAGACTTGGTAACAGGCAAGAAGATACAGGGAATATTTGGAATTTAGATGATGCTCTGGTGATTCCAATCTGCTCATCTGTCAACAGAAAAATAAATAAACAGTGTATCCAGTAACAACATTTTAGAATAATAAATGGCAGAGTTCCCGGAAACCCAAATGTCAGTTGGACATTTCCAAACAAGAAAGGAGACAGCTTACTGGACTAACTATTGACTGATATTTTTTCCCTTAGAATAATAAAAAATATGAACATATTCCCAGTCTGGGAAAGCAACCATCTGCCAGTAATGAATGAAATAATTCAGAAATGGTGCAGCGTATATGATCGCACCAGAAGTAGAAAAGAGGACAATGCTCATATGAGTATTATAAATCATAAAATAATCAAATGGACAGAATATACTGCAGAATCAGTACAGTTATTATTACAGTCTGAGGAAATTAACAAAATAAAAGAAGGTATATTAAGAGATTTAGAAGAAATGGAAACATCAAATGTGTAACAATAAAGTATTAGCGTTAAACACATGGAAGTTATATGGAAAATAACCAGCACAGAAAAGCATGTAATAGATAATTTACACAGAAGGCCCAACAGAAAACTGGAAAATGTTGAAGGAAAGTCAGAATTGTTTGATTTCTAGTGCCTCCATATGACAAAGATGGTAAAAAAATTAGGGAAGAGAATGGGGAGAAATGTAAGATATGAAGACAGAATTGTGTCTATTAATCTAAGGAAAGAATATAGGGCAATTATAGACTTCATAGAAACATAGAAACATAGATTTTGATGGCAGATAATGACTGCTTGGCCCACCCAGTCTGCCCATTTCCCTACCTAATGGATAAACTGCAGATCCTAGTTAACCAGCAGCCTACTTCTTCCTACCCCCACCCCCTAGAATTGCCTTATGACTGTCCCATGCATGCTTGAATTCCACCACTGTTTTTGACTCCACAACCTCCTCCGGAAGGCCATTCCATGCATCCACAACCCTCTCTGTGAAAAAATACTTCCTTAAATTACCTCTGAGCCGCCCCCCTTCTATCTTCAAATTGTGCCCCTTGTTCTGCACCTCTTTTTGAAAGATGCTACCCTCTTGAACTTTGTTGATTCCCTTGAGGTACTTGAAAGTTTCTATCATGTCCCCCTCTCCATCCTTTCCTCGAGGCTATACATATTCTGCTCCTTAAGTCTCTCTTCATATGTCTTCCGGTGCAGACCCTGCACCATTTTAGTTGCCCTCCTCTGTACAGTCTCCATCCTATCTATGTCTTTGCGGAGATTGGGTCTCCAGAACTGCACGCAGTACTCCAGATGGGGTCTCACCATCTGTCTGTACAGAGGGTTAATAACTTCCTGTTTTCTACTGGTGATGCCTCTCCCTATGCATCCCAGTATCCCCACAGCCCTCCTTGCTGCCCTCTCACATTGCTTGCCCACCTTTAGGTCTTCTGATATGACTACCCCCAGGTCCCTTTCCATTTTTGTTGTTGTTAGTATCTCACCCCCCATTGTGTACTCTTCCCCTGGGTTTTTGTTTCCCAGGTGCATTACCTTGCACTTCTTAGCATTGAATCTAAGCTGCCATACATTTGACCATTCCTCTAACCTTGCCAAGTCCCTTCTCATCCTTTCCACCACCTTGTGCATCAACTCTGTTGCAGATCTTTGTGTCATCTGCAAAGAGACATACTTTTCCTTCCAGTCCCTCTGCAATGTCGCTTCTAAAGACATTGAAGAGGACCGGTTCTAATACTGAACCCTGCGGTAGCCCACTAGTAACCCCCCTTTCTTCAGAGTGGACTCCATTTACTATTACTCTCTGTGTCCTATTCTCCAGCCAATTCTTCAATAAACTAAAATATAAGGAACATTTATGGGAAGCGTTACAGTTGGCTATAATAGAAAAAGACGATAAAGCATTGTGGAAGTTAATTGCTTTTGGGACAAGCAAGCTAAGAAACAATGTGAAGGCTTTGATTTCCTCCGAGGAGGATTAATGCACTTTAAAAAGGTTTTTAAAGTAGGGCAAGGTAGTGCTAGGAATAAAAAAGATGAGGAGATGATTAAGATAAAGGAAACAGCAGATCCAGTATGGTTAAACTTCAGAGCTCAAGAAGTAAGAGAAGCAATATTAGCACAAAAAAGAAATAAGGTCCCAAAAGTCATTCATATGTCTGTAGAAATATACCAAGAGGACATCACCTGGCGGGCTGTGGTCCTAGCGCCATTTTATAATTTGTTGGCCAATAAAGAAATCATACCAGAAATTTGGCTAAAAGGGATGATGGAACCAATTCATAAAAACAGTCCTAAGCTTGATATAAATAACTACAGACCAATTTCATTACTATGCATAAGCTTGAAGATTTTTTCAAGATTAATACTTAACAGATTACAAAATTGCATAGATGACGCCAAACTTATTTCCAGATATCAAGCTGGGTTTAGACAATATTTTCCCCCTCTAGATTCAACTTTTTTTAATATTATATGCTTTATCTGGCTGGCACCCCTTCAACTCATCCTTGAGCCCAGCCCTGACATGCAATCTCTGTGAGCCCCACCAGGGATACACTCTGGATTACACCCCAAAGTGGGGCTGCTGGAGGGAACCCAACCACTCTACAGACAGCAAGATATGGCCCCAGGATGCTACCATCCCAGGGTTGTGCCCATGGCTTCCCCCCCAGGGGTAGGGCCACTGGGAGGGGGCTGACCCCTGACAAAAGATCAGATTTGTCCCCAGTGGAATCATGGCAGCAGCTGTGCAGGGCCTACAACTCAATGCAGGCAACATTCTGCTTGGCCACATTTTTCAGTGCTGTGGGGAGGCAGGGCGTGCAATGATAGAATGTTGTGAATGCCACTGTCCTGCCCACCTCCTTAACTACTAAGGTGCCAGATGCTTGTTGCATCTCTAGTATCCACCAGAGGTCACTCTTGCATTGGACACACAACCCCCCTCCCCCCAGAGAAGGAGAACAAGCCACAGGGTGCTCAGTCTTCTTCCCCCCACTTGGTTCTCCAACTCCTTTGTCCATTTCCAAACCTAGTATGTCAGCATCACAAACAGAAACCCAACCACTGCTACACTACACCAAATTTTTACTGTAAGGTGTATCTTAGATTTATCTGTCACAACAAAAAAGAGAAAAATATATACAATGTTTATTGACATTAAAGCTGCATTTGACCATATACATAGAAACATCCTATGGAATATCCTTGAAGGGAAAAAATTGGCAACAAATTACTGATGATGGTAAATACATATATATATATATATATATATATAGAGGCCAAAAACTCCATTTAATGCATTAGTTAGGGTTGTTCCACAGTGACAAAAGTGAAGAAATTCGCTGTTAGGGTTGAAAAACCTAACTCCGAATTCACCCCAGCTCCACACACACACACAGACACACACACACACACATATGCAAGTATGGGGGAGGACCAAGTCAACACAACCAATGACAGACATCCAACAGCAGGTGACAGAAATAACAAACAATTGTCTAAATGTACTACGAGACATCCCCACCCACCTGACCACATACTGCATGCTCAGTGGAGATCAACAGCAAAACTGAGGCCATGTACACCAAACATACACATCCCTGATTGCAGCTGCACCCAACGTATCACACTTAGTAGTTGTTCTCTATCATCATGTCTGACATGACAATAAATTTGAAGAATATAGCCATCACATTTGCAGATGACACTAACATTTTAGCTAAAGTTGGATCTGAAAAAGATATAGCAGACCTAAAAGAAGACCGAGAAAACCTAGACGAATGGGTAAAATGATATGTATTATAATGTTAATAAATGTGTAATTGTGCATTTGGGGGATTCTAATCAAAACATACAATTCAAATTGAATGGTACCGCTTTGCAACTAATAACTGAGGAAAAGGACTTGGGAGTCATTATCAAATCACACCTCACATTCAGTACTCATTGCAACTACATTAGAAATCATGCTACCAGGCTAATAGGTTGCAATAAAAGAGCATTTGTTACTCGGAATAGGGGTTGTATTCTGCCACTATATAGAGCATAGGTACGCCCCCACCTGGACTACTGTTTCCCACTTTGGAGCCCCTATTTGAGAAGGGTTGTTAATAGTTTGGAGGGAATTCAGTGTAGAGTCACAAGGATGATTGTTGGAATGCAGGACAAAATGTATGAGGCAGGATTGCAGGAGTTGGGCCTCTACTCATTGGAATGGAGAAGAATGAGGGGTGACCTATTACTGATGTACAATATATATTAAGATCCAGAACTCATGGCACTACTTGGCCTGTCCATTAACATCAGGGAATGTAATCTTAGGAGTCACAATTATCAATTATCATTAACTTAACCAAGGACTGACATCAGATGTTATTTTTACACCCAGAGGATTATTCCAGTATGGAATGCATTACCTAAATCTCTGCTAGATACAAATAACCCCAATTCTTTCAAAACAAATCTTGACGAACATCTTTTAAACTGGATATAACACTTCCAGGCTTCTGGAGATGTATTAACATGAGCTATGCCTTCTGTACATCTATGACTCTTAGTAGTAAGGTTCAACCCTGAAAGTTGCCAGGGTGGTGAGGGACAAGAGAGCGGCCAACAAGAGGTATAAGAAGACTGAGAGTGAAGCAGATGAGGAGAGATACCTGGGATATACCTGAGGCTTGCTAAAGTGGCAGGCAAGGTGGTGCAGTAAGCAAAGGCACAGAAAGAACTGCAAATAGCAGAAGAGATTAAGGCCGGGGAGAAGGCCTTCTTTTGCTACATAAGTGAGAAGAGGAACAGGAAGGATGGGATAGTTAGGCTGAGGTAGGGGGACAGATGGCTGTAGGAAGAAGTGAGCAAGGCAGAGGTACTAAATGAGTACTTCAGTTCTGCTTCATTAGAGAAAAAAGATGGGCCCATTCCATGGGGGGGGGCATCAACAGGCATGGTTATAGAGTTAGATAGAGTAAGGGAAGGACTGCGGGGCACTGAAGGCAGAAAAAGCCCCAGGACTGGATGGCATACACCCAAGGGTACTGAAAGAGTTAGCAGAAGAGCTCATGGGGGTGCTGGTGGACCTGTTCAATGCATCCCTGGGGTTGGGAATGGAGAAAAGCACATGTGGTGCCTCACCTCAAGAATGGACCCTGAGAGGATCTGGGGAACCATAGACCAGTAAGTGTGACATCGATCATATGCAAACTCATGGAGATCATACTCAAGGAGAGATTAGTAAGACATATAGAAGAGAATGGTCTCCAGGACAAGAGGCAGAATGGGTGTGTGGAGGGAATATCCTGTCAGAAGAACTTGATTGACTTTTTCGATTGGGTCACCAGTGAGGTGGATGGGGTCAAAGTGGTTGACATCATTTACCTGGACTTTAACAAGGCCTTTTACTCTGTGCACATAGGAAGTTGATCAGCAAACTGAGGGATCTGGGGATCGGGGAGAAACTGACAAGATAGGTAGCCAGCTGACTAAGAGGTAGAACCCAGAGGATGATGGTGGAGAGTTATCCAATACCAAGGAGGTAACCAGCTGAGTTCTGCAGGGATCAGTGCTGGGGCTGGTGTTGTTCAATGTCTTCATAAACGGCATTGGGGAAGGCATAAAGGGCAGTATTTGCCTGTTTGCTGATGACACCAAACTCTGCTAGAGGGTGGATACATTTGAAGGGATACAGGACCAAAGGAAGACTTCAGGAAACTTGAGAAATAGCTGAGGATCTGGCTACTTGGCTTCAATGCCAAGAAATGTAAATTGATGCACACTGGGTCCAAAAATCCTAGGATTGGGTATTACATGGTGGGGGGGGGGGGTCCAGGTAGCAATATCAGAGGAAGAAAATGATCTGGGGGTGGTGATCACCAGTGACTTGAAACATTTCATACAATGCAAGAAGGCAGCAGCGAAGGTGAACAGGACGTTGGGGTATATAGTCAGGAGATTCAACTGTAGGCAGAGTGAGATCATAATGCTCTTGTACAAGTCACTGTTGAGACCGTATTTAGAATATGGGGTAAGGTACTGGAATCCATATCATAAAAGGGACATTAGCATGTTAGATAGGGTCCAAAGGAGAGCAACCAAGACGATAGGGGGACAACAGAGGAAGTCTTATGAGGAGAGGCTGGGAGCCCTAAGAAGGTACTCCCTGGAGGAGAAGTGGGGGGGACATGATACAGGCCTTTAAGTGCCTGAAGGGGATAAATAGAGTGGATAAGGAAGGTCTCTTCAAGGTGGGGGACAATAGATCCACAAGGGGGCACAGTTTGAAGTTGGTGGGGAGATTTAGAAGAGATGTTAGGAATCATTTTTTCATGGAGAGAGTGGTGGACAAATGGAATGCACTACCAGAAAATATGTTCTCAGTGAAGATGGTGAGAGGCTTAAAGAGGGTCTGGGATAGCATAAAGTGAACCAATGGGACTGGGGGAGTTATGAAAAAAGGGCTGACAAGGGAGGGGGGCTGGGTCAATGGCATAAGCCAGGGACACTACATTACTAACAAGCAGACTTGATAGATGATTTTGGTCTTCTTCTGCTGGCTCTTTCATATGTTCATATGTTTAGATTAATTGCTAGATCTGACTAATACAAAGAAAATGCCTGTTTGGGACTGAAGCACTATCACATAAATCATTCACTTCAGAGTACTATAATAAGGAATTGTTAAACATTATCTAACACAAAGATAAAGAACAATAAGCTATAGCCTGTTTGTTTAGCTGGTACAGCTCTAGAGAAAGGGATTCCAATTAACAGCAAGAAATTGCTGCAAAGACAAGGAAGCAACGTGTAACAGTCTCTCAAATTCTGCCAGTTTTGTAAGTCGCTAGCCATCCTGACAGTGTTTGGGAGGCAGTCCAGACACCATTTAAGGATGATTTGCTGCTTTGCCTCTAAGGCCACTGAGATTAATCACATCCAGCCTTCTCTGGAGAGGCCTTCCCCTTCTAGGGCACCCCCATATCCAAATTATGGGATCTGGCCATAAGTGAACCTGTGTAACTTGCTCGCAGAAGAATCTGATTTTGCTCCAGTAGGAGGAGAGTGCTGGGCACATCCATAAAATATAAGTCTGGGTGCCACCATTTGATGACACTGCCAATACTCATCTGTGGGTAGAATGCGCATCCACTTAATTGCCGCTGGTGTATGGTTCCATCGATGTAAAATCTTTTTCTGTATTAACTGGTAGCAAGTATTCCTAAGGCCGTGGTGAGCATTTCTGAGAACTTTCTCCCACGTGGCCTGTTCTATGGGCTTCCACAATTCCTCCTCCCAAGCTACCCTGCAACTGTTCAGAATAGGAACAGAAGATTGCAGCAGATAGCTATAGATTTTACCCTAAATACACTGAGAGGAATACTCAACTAGCTATCCAGGTGCTCAGGAAGGGAGTCAGTCCCAATAGCACTCAGCTGAGTATTTCTTTTAGAGAAGGCACTGCAGAGCTGCAAATAATGCCAGAAATCAGTCTGGGGGAAGTACAAAGGACGATGCAATATTCTGAAGGGAGTCTAAGGCAGGGATCAGCCTTAACTTGTGTTTGGACTAGCCAGCCAGGCTAGTGAACCAGAGATCACACTAGCCCGCAGGAGTTTGCAGTAGCCCATAGTCAGTATGGTTAACAGTGATATTTTAAACGAAAGGCAAATAAAATTGCATTTGTCCTGCCAACAGTCTGGACACCTACCAGCTGATTTTGCACTGTGCTTTTAACTGCAAACAACACATACACTATCTCAGCTTCTGTGACTGAAGAAGCAGTGGTTCTGTCACAGATGACTGAAATTAACTTTGTTCCCATAATTTTTTCTCATAGTGCCATGTGTCCAACCTCGGCTACGTAGTGGATAAAGTTGCTGAACTTATATCTAGCCCTTTCATATCATCGAGGCTGCACATCCACACAAAGTCTGTGAAAGGACATCCTTTCATAGCAATTGCATGGTATATGCGAAACA
This sequence comes from Neoceratodus forsteri, assembly GCA_016271365.2. Lineage (NCBI taxonomy): Eukaryota > Metazoa > Chordata > Ceratodontiformes > Ceratodontidae > Neoceratodus > Neoceratodus forsteri. The sequence goes on along the minus strand of CM057455.1, from coordinate 1,287,891,687 downwards.
GTTTATCCAGACGATGAAGCGTTGCTTCATTCATGTACTTCAGCATTCCCTATACATTACTTGTCCCTGGAGTAACAGTGATGGCATCCTCCTTTTCCTTTGCCTTAGCATGAGCTTCACCAATATTATGGGACGAGACAGAGTCAAGCCGGAAGTTATCTGTACCGAAATGAAAATTATTGTTATTGCCCGCCTTACCCAACTGTATTTCATGTTTGATACACAAATGTCAGACCATCAGATCTTTTGCACCATCATACCCCAACCTGTCATTATTTTTCTAGCCAACATTGCTGGAACCGACAGCTTCCCTTGGTCTTTTTGTACTCATGATCTTTTATTTGTCTTCATCATCATACTTTCTATTAATGTCAGCTGGGTTACTGACTTCTTTAATATATTTCCACATTTTCAGATTTGTAGTTAATAAAGTTGTGTTGTGAAAAGTGTGTATGTCTTTTTCTCCTCTTTTTCCACCCTGGCCACAGATCCCAGAAATGCTTGATTGTCCCAGTTCTATTAAAAAATGTTAACCAAAGATAAGGCAAGGATAAATTCAACAGCATCGACCCACACTGTTACTTATTTATTTATTTTTATTCTTTAGCAACCAAGTAACTAACATTGGGCACAAGACCCATTTACAGGGGTGGCCAAGGAACACAGGGAGGTTAAGTGACTTGTTTAGGGTCACACAGTATGCTAGTGGAGGCTGTGGGAATTTAAACCCAGATCAGCTGGATGTGCAAAGCCCATTTACAACATGTTGCTCTCTCTGATAAACACTCTCCAGTTTTCCTTTCCATGACAGCCATGTATTCTAATATGCTTTGACCACCTTTTTGATAACTGAACTATCAGTACTGTACTTGTGGTATCCTCACTACTACATTGTGCTCCCTTTACCTCATCAGCTACTGCTGTTTCTTTTTAAATGTCTAAAACATCACATTCCACAGTTTTAGACACACAGTTCCATGCTGTTTATTCCAGTGGCTTGCAAAGATGTCGCCAATATCATGGAATGTTCAAGTTGGTAGTATAAAAAATGAGAATAGCAGCGGGAGAGAAATAATCAACACAGTGACAAAGGCAATACAAATGTGAAAACTAATTTGAAAATGTGGGTCTAAAACATATAAGAATATAGGAAAAACAAAAAGGAACCCACTACAGCATATAAAGGTGCAAAAACTGTTTCCTAGCATGGCAGTAAATATCCATACTTAAAATTCAGAATTGAAAAGATTAGGTTGATTTACTGCTAATGGTCTTAATGGACATACTTTACACCTTTTAGACGGACTGGGTTTAGGCTCTGGAACTCCATTCCAGACTCTGTTCGCTCTGCCCCTTCCCATGGGACCTTTCGCTCCTCCCTGTGGTCCCACCTAAAACAAACGACAAGATGTGACTGCTCCTAGTCTCTGTAATGTAATACTCTGCAATCCACTATTGTCCACTCTGAGTCCATGATGGTCTATGAAATATGTATTCAGTGATTCTAATGTCTATCTATGTCCTGTAACAGTTTGTACTATGTGTGGCAGTATCTCTGCCCTTATACAAGCGTTGTTATAGCTGTTTTTTACTGTATCATGCTGTTTCTCCAATGTTGCCATGTATGTATACTGTATATTTTGTGCTCTCCCTGGTCGTTCCTGAAAATAGGCATACTACTTGTCTAGTGCACTTACCCGGTAAACAAAAGCTAAATAAATAAACAAACAAAGGCCTGTGACTAGTGACAGCAGAACCTTTTTTGTAACCTGGACATGCACGCAACAATGAATAATTTGATACAATCAGTTTTAATACTATCTAAGCACTCAAATGGCCCCCAAACTGGACTACATTTAATCAAAACCGGATGACAAGATAAAGACCCTGAAAACTGAATTATCCTGTCTACAACTGGACAGGTGGCTACCCTAGACCCAGGTTGAGAATGGAACTGCAGCTTTCCACAGGAGGAATTGCACTAGCCCAGCTGGGCAAGTAACAAAGATTCTGCACTAGCCTGTGGCAATCTGTACTGCAGTACAAGTCACATTAAACTGTTCCTTCAACTCACTGGTTTAGCATTTTTTAGTGAGTTGCTTAATGTGTGCAGATTTTACTGCAATGAATTAATAAAAGTTTCCTAATAGTTTGTTTCTAGTTGCTATTCAGTTTCAGCTTGCTTACAGGAAACTTTCATTAGTGCAGTGCAGCCCATTAGGCAACCCATAACAAATGCTGAACCATTGAGCTGGGAGCCTAGTTTCACTACTGCAGTTACTTAAATGACATGACATTCTACCCAATCCCAAGAGCTGTGACCCAGTTCCAACCAATTGTGGTCATGTATTCAGACTGAATCCCCCGCCCCCACCATCATTTATTTTCCTCGCTTCCAAGGGTTTCACTTCCACCTACTCTCAGTTTCAAACAATTACTGGGAGCTGGATAAATGTTGCCCTGCAATTTAGTGCCATGAGAATGGGCAGACTTTGTTCAGCTCTCAGTAATTGTTTGAAACAAATGAAAGAGTGCAAGCAAAGCCATTGGAAGCAATGTTCTCTTCTTTATGTAGCCCCCCCCCAAAGTGTAGGGCTTACTGTACTGTACTGTACAGTACCTTGGATTTCCCCGATTTTACCATCACCAGCCGTGTCCTGAGGACCTCCTCAAACCTCCTACTGACCCCCGAAAGGTATTCCAAGTGAAAGCAGGGACAGAGGAGCAGAAGACACAAACCACTGTGTGGCCACACTGAAATGTGCGAGCCGATAGTGTTCAGGCAGAAAAACATAGTAGTGAGTAATCGGAGGCTCCCCCTGTGATCTCTGACCTCTTAAAAAGTTAATTGGGGTCCAGAGACACAAGGGAGGAGCAAGAGTAGATGCAAATACATTAAATTAAACAAAATAAAGTGCATGCAAGGAACAGAAGATAGCAAACCGCCATGCAGCCACACAGAAATGTGCGAGCTGGTAGTGTTTGGGCCGAAAAACATCATAGTGGGTATTCAGAGGCTCCCACCATGATGCTGGACCTCATAATAAGCTAATTGGGGTCTGAAAACATGAGGGGGGAGCAAGAGGGGATGCAAATTCATTAAATTAAGCAAAATAAAGTACATGCAAATTAGCTCAGCAGCTGAGGCTGCTGGGAGATGTAGTTTACTGCAGCACCGCGGGAGTGTATGAGCAAACTGAAAGTCCATTGCATGTATGCTGCTTCAGAGCTGATGGATGGTTGAAATACAGTTTGGGTGTTAAGCATTTAGAGTTGTAACTGAATTTTCAACATATAAAAACAAGGCCAGAGCAGTGGGCTGGAGGAACAGTTTAATGTGACTTGTACCGTAGTACCTGGGCTAGTAAATGAGTGTTAATGTTGACCCCTGAGCTAAGGTATTTAATGGGAATATATTTCAATCTACTAATCACTAATTCTGTGTGCTTCAAGTGAATATGAACATTCATACAAATGAACTAAATAAGATGAAAAAATATATTTTTTCATTATCTTACTCACATGAATCTGTTTGAATCAGCATATGATTCAAACAGTAAAATAAATGTTTTGCAGTTGCGTAATGTGACAGGTTAAGTCCCCAACATCCTCTTACAAAATGTTATTTGAGCTGACTTGAGAGCAATATGTTTACCAAGTGTCTATGTTTTGTATTTTTTTGCTGTATTTTAGTAGAATAACTTAAGCAACTAAACGTTTCGAGACTATATACAAGAACAAATGATCTTTGCCCTGATTGAAATTGGATAGTGGCAGTGGCGGGATTCTAACTCATGCTACATCATTAGAAAAACAGTCTGTAGCAACAAGCAGCAGTATGGGGTAGCACCTTCCAAACTTAATATTTCTTCATAAATAGGCTGCTTGAAAATTAACCTTTTTGTATACTTCTTTAGTCTGTAGCAAAACTTAAAAACATACCACTCTCAAATCTCATAATATACAGCAAAAATGAGCTATAGCAACAATCGGTTTGCACACAGCTCTCACAGATCCACAAATCTTCAGTATCACACAAAGAAGCCATCCATTAATTCCCAGTGGCTCCAGCAGCGAGTAAACTTTGAAAGCACTTTAAAGCTTGATACAGCCAGACCTCACCATGCCGACCCGAATGTCCATGTAGCCAAACCCTTAACACATCGATATCATACTGACATCTTCAGTAGAAGTGGTGTGTTGTATCAGACAACCAACACATCAGTAAATTACTTAAAAACACAAACCGCAATTACATCCTGATCCTGCAAAATTAATATCCCCAAACAGAAAAGTGCTCAAATATCAAAGTGCAAAGAAGTGCATGCACGAAAAAAATATAGAATCACATTAAGAGACAGAAAAATGACAGGGACAGAATAAAATCAGTAATTCAACCTCCAGGGAACAAAATATGGTTAATAAAAAAACAGTACAACACCTATGCATAAGTAGACTTCATAAATAATAATACAGCCCACCGTATAAAGTTAACAAATAGTCCACCATTCAAGTTCATAAATAACAGTACAAAGAAAATTCATCACTAAGTCAGTTTAGTTGCACAGTCCCCAATGTGCATATCCAGTATGCTTCTCTTTGTAATGGTTTTTACACAATATCCCCCCCCCCTCTCCCCATGGGGACCCACATCAACTTTTTTAATCTCTATAAATTTTAAGGCAGCTGCTGATCCATGACATGCCTCTTTGAAAATGTTTTGGCATTGCACATTGCAAATTACTGTTCCTTGGGGATGGCAGTATAGCCTAGAGGTTATAGTAACATGCTATGAATGAGTTTAGTACATCCAGCAGACAGACCTGGGTTTGAGTCCCACAACCTCCACTTGCATACTGTGTGACTCCAAGAAAGTCACTTAACCACCTCAGTGTGTTTGGGTTGCCCCTGAAAACAGGCACCTGTGCCTCGTGGGCCTTACCTGGTTACTAAATGAATTAATGACTATTTTGTGCTCACCAAAACAAAGTTTTAATTCCCGCTTGGTCTGTCCCACATACATTAATCCACAAGGGCAAATCAAAACATGTACCATTCCAGTAGAATTACAATTGATAGCCAGCCTGCCAGCACAGCAGAAAGGTTTACTGCTGTGACATGGGCAACTGGGGTTCAGGAACAGACTTGGGATGCTTGAGGGCCAGCTGGGGATGGGGGTGGATTGAGCAGCTTTAGCAGCTCTCCACCTCTGTGGGGGTAGGGAGGTAGTGTGTGTCTCCAGTCCGGTGCTTCCAGGTGACCACAGGATGCATCGCTACTGGAACACCTGTGAGCATAGCTCCATCGGGGGGAGTTGGACACATGACATGGTCACATCACAGCATCCAAGCTGATACACCCCCCTTACAAGAGAAAATGCCTCTGACATGCTGAGTGATGCCTCCTGCCTGCAGCGGACTTTGGGTCCCCTGGCACATCTGTTAACAAGCACCGATACAGTCGCACCAGGGGATGCTCTGAAGGCTCCACCCTGAGGGGCAATCCAGGGGACACTGTGCTTGGGAGAAGCTGGATACATCAGTGGTGATAGGATGGCTGAGGGGGATAAGCTGTCAGAAGAAAAAGCATAGTAAGTTAAAAAATAAAAAGAAAAGAAAAAAGAATTACAATTGATAAACTGGTTCATTTTAAACCATTTCCCTGATTGTGGGTGAACAGAAGAATTTATATCATACATATTAGAACATATACTGAAATGGTCACATCTATAATTACCAATGGGGAGGGTAGCCATGTTTGTGACACTGGCTAAGACAATACTGTAGACACAACCATATCATTTATACTGTGCCCCCTATGAAATGTCACTCTTGGAGTTTGCTCAGCCAAATTATTTAGTCTCAGATACCCAACAAGTTTTGGGCAGCATTTTTGTTTTTTTATTATGTTACCAATTTTTATTGCTTGCAGGTTAAACTGTGTAACAAACGTGGGTTTTCAGCCCGTGGATGTACTTTGTTGACTGTTCCCTCTTAATACCTGTTCTCTATTTATTTGCTTTGCATGGTTGTATGCTGAACATGTATTTTCCTCAGTATAGTGTCTTTGCTGAAACCTTTCTGCCATATCTATACATGCTATTTCAAAATGCCTTTCATCAGTACAGGTACAGTATGTTTTAATCTTAAAAATTGTCACTTTGGAATATTTTCAATCAATTGTTTCAGGTGGCAACTATCAGCTCTCAACAATTTTACAAACAGAAGCATATTAGATATATACATTGGGGACTAGGTTGACTGATACAACACTCCGCTTCTCATGAAGACATCAGTGACATCGAAACATTAAGGGTGTGGCTACATGGGCATTCAGGTTAGCATGGTGAGAACTGTCTGTTTGAAGCTTCAAAGTGCTTTCAAAGTTTATGAGCATGAGTCATGGAGCAATTTATGGATGGCTTCTTTCGTGCACTACTGAGGGTGTTTGGATCTGTGAGACCTGTTATACCTGCCTGTAAACTGGTTTTTGATATGGCCCATTTTGCTGTAGGCTATTGGTTAACTAGGATCTGCAGCTTATCCTGCAGGTAGGGAAATGGGCAGACTAGGTGGGCCAAGTGGCCCTTATTTGCTGTCAAAGTCTATGTGTCTGTGTTTCTATGTATGTTATTAGATTTGGGAGTGTTATGTGTTTAACTTTTGCTACAAATTAAAAAAAAAGTATATATGCAGGTTAACTGGCATGCAGACTATTTATGAAGAAACATTAAGTTTAGAAGGTGCCAACCCATACTGCTGCTTGTTGTTACAGACTGTTTTTCTGATAGTTTATCCCCTGGGGTATGTGTATTTCTCTTTGTTTTGGTGAGTCACCACTTCTGTGTTGTTCGTGCACCATCATTGCCTAACTCTATGATATAGTCACAAAAACATAGACTTCACAAAATTATAAATGACATGTTTCATTCTAACTTTTTTATTTCTTTAAATTAATATTTCCATATCTTTGAACTATAAAAAAATTCATATTGTGAGCAACTGATGAGCTGCAATGTTTGTAATGAATGAACTATTATAGTATGAATTGTAGAATTTGATGATGAGGCAGCGACAACGATGATGACGGGTTATAACTCACTCCATGCATGTGCCTTCCACTGCTCTCCACCTACATAGGAAAGCTGGTCAGCTCACTTGAGTCCCATGCTACACTCAGTGGTAAGACAAGGTTGTTTTTTTTTTTTTTTAAAAGAGCATCAGCAGTCCTGTTCACCAGTCCATGGTAAAATGGGGATTGTGGAGAACCATGGACTGGCAAAACTTAAATAGAAAAAAGTTTCAGCAGCTGCTCAGCGACGGCAGTATGGACTGCAGATAGCACTTCATTGATCTGACGACTGGGCCGTGATGACTGTTTCATTTTATATAATTGCTGTGGTAAGAAAAGGCTCCCCAGAAGTTTATGAAATAAAACATGGGGTGGTGTGTTTAACTCGAGAGTTTACACCCCCCTTCAGTGTCATATGCTTAAAATGAACCCCTCAAGCTTTGCTCTTAGAGTTTGTGTAGCATTCAACACCACAGGGTGTGTGTAAAATCTTGTTAAACACACCACCCCTTTTATTTTATTCTATATGTAATTCATGTGCAAGTGTAAACAAGGTCTCGCCTTTCATTTTAAATTATTAATTTAATGTTACCTGCCTCCATCTTCATTTTCTATACTTGCCACCACTTTCAGGCACTAAAGGGCATACAAGCCCAGGGAGAGTTGAAGTCTGCAGGTACCAGGCCAACCTAATGTTGCTAAATTCATTTTAACAAATAAGAAACATGAACTTAATCCAATAAAGACACCCAGAAAAAATTTCAATGGCGTATTGATATTTGCAAAGAAACAAAGGAGTGTGTGCAGGGTGTAGTGTGCATCTTGCAAAGTTGCAAACACTAACTATTCATAGATCAGCTGCAAAAGTAATTGGCTAATTTTTGCTTGCTCATTGCTGTGGTTGGGGGCAAGGTAGTGGAGGGAAAGGTGTATATACAGTATATATATATATATATTTATATCAATGGATCATTGTGACAGAAATACAAGCATGATAACTCACTTTTTTTGCAGATTTGTAAATTACACAATTACTATCACCCATCTCATCCCAGATGTATGGACGACAGTTTCTGCCTAGTTCAATGCTCACATATTCTTCTCTCTCCACCCAAAAAAGGTGTGGGTGGGGTTAGTAAGGAGGAACAGTTCAGGTTGAAGACAGGCTACAATTCTTTTATAGATAGAAAAATGAGCCAGAAAAGGGATAATGAGTACAAGTGCTCTGAAGTGGCAGGATTACAAGACTTAGCCCTGTACAAGACTAGAAGTAGGTGAGGGATAGCCTAGTCTGTACAGAATGCAAAATGTAAATAAAGAGGGTAAGGGAAGCTTCATGGTGAGTCAGATTAGCAAGGGCAGGAAAAACTCATGAAAGAAAGGCACATCACTATATACTGTATAATGTTGATATCTGTATGTACTTTTTTTCTAATGTTCATTGTATGTATTGCTCTAAATGAAACTACAATAAAAACATAAAATATAAAAAAAAGATGGATGATAATGGAGGCTCGATAGTGATCATTGAGACTTTCTTTCTTTACTTTTTATATTAATAACACGGAAAATGGTACAGTCTCAAACCTGAAATGTTTGCAAATGATAAAATGATGAGGGAATTTGCTACAGTAGAGCAGGGTAATCCAATTCAGAAGAACATGGGTACAGCTGGACTACTGGGCAAAAACTGGATCATGCAACACAATGTTGAGAATTGTTAGGAAATGAAGGCCGGAAATGACGCATATCTAAATTACATGCATCCATCATTTTCCCTGTTGGTTGGATTGGGAGCCGGACATTTCTTTTGTGTTTTACAGCTGTGGGTCATCAAGTGGCAATGTTGCTTACAGTTCTGGAGAAAGGAGGACTCTAAGCAGAGGCAAGGTAAGGCTGGAGTCAGGGGACTTTGCTGCAGGCCCAGCAATCCACAGGGGGAGAGAGAGGGAGACAAAGAAAATGATCACGGGGGGGGGGGGACTATTAGAAACTAAACCCCTATAAACCTCATTACTCACTTGAGCCTGATTTGTAGCCTGGCAGGAACACCTTAATAATATCTACCACACTACAAGAATATTTTCTGTAGCTACTTGTCATGAACAAGTACTAATGTTTACTATTTCTCGACCATATAAAGTGACTTATAGAAGATATTGGGTGGTTCGGTTGATCTGGTGTTTAGCTACAAACTGAGTGACGTTGTCTATTTGAAGACCAGATTTAATCATGTCAAGTTCTACAAAACAGATGGGGGGGGGGTGATTTAACAAAAAAGTTAATTGTAAAAAGATCTGTATAACTGACTGCCCCGACAGAAAAGTGGCAGCCCAATAGTGACCCAGCTTCATTAACGAACCCAGGATGCTGTGTTGGCAGGCAGTCCAGACAGAAGTAGTTTTTGCTCAGCTCTGTCAAGTCAGCTTGGAAGGGATGGTGGCGGGCTGCTAACAGATCCTTGTTGGGTCAGTGAGGTCAGTCCTTACTCTGAGCCCCCGCCATGGAGGACAAGCTATGACAGATAGGGGCAACTGCAACTTAGTGGTTGATGGCTTGTGTAATTGCTAGTAGCAGCTAGAGGGACAGCAGAGGAACTGGAGGGGAATGAATTTAAATTAAGCAGTCCTGATTCTGAACTATCCAGACATGCATGTACTTCTGTGAATTCCCAAGTCCAAACAGCAATACAGTACCATTGAGTGTTGTCACCTCACAGTGGGGCCATGCATGGGAAGCTGGACAATGATTTGCCATCCAGAATGAATAAGGTAAACATTATTCCTCTGAGTGACTCAGAAGCTAATCCCACCCACCGGTGACAGGGGCAGGAGGGCTGCACACCTCCTCAAGCCCGAACCTTGCAGGCTGCTTTGTAGTTCCACTCATATTATCCCGTACCAAAAACAAGCAGCAACCATGTTAATAATCAGTACAGTATTGCTCACCATGAAGCTACCCATCCTTCAGCTTGCATAGCTGCCTACGCACTTTGGTCTGCCAGAAACAAACAAGTATCTGGCACCAGCATTTTGTTCTGGGCTGCCAGCATGTAGAGTCATGTAAAGACAGTGAGCAGCTGAGATCGATGCTTTCGGGAGCATGGCGGATGCATCACTAAAATATAAATATATATGCCTCATTTTGTTCCATGGAGCAGACACAAGATTATTTTTATTTCTCTTTGAACATCAATACCATGAAAAGGCAATAAAAAGGAACTGCCAAAAACACTGAAATTCTTCAATGTTTACTCCTAGCTTCACTATTTTACCAGATTGTGACCCCACATTTTCAACATGGCCATTTTTATACCCCACATAATGAATATGACATGTATCTTTTTCAAACCCTGCCCAAAGTGTCTTTACACAATTGTGCCACAAAATGACACTTTGGACAGGATTTCATAAATGAGACCTATTATGTTCATAAGGTGGTGTAATAAAAACACTGGCCAGGATATTCAGACTGCACCCTGAAAGGGCACACGTGGTTGCTCTGTGCAACTGAGTTGTGCCAGAGCAATAAAATGATATATTCAAACAAGATGCGTGATCTTTCATCTCATCTGAATATATAAAAAACAATGAGAGGTGCAAATAGTGGTTACCAATAATGCACCGGCGCATCCCCTGCTCGGTCTGAATAGCTGGAATGGGGATGCACAGCACATCAGAAGGATGTGGCAGGTGCAAATTCTGGATATTCAGACTGGCACATGCAAATGGGGCCATTATGCATGCAAGGCACACATAGGTCCATTTGCATGTCATTATGGCTTCATTTGCATGTCTTAGACAAGGATGCACCCAGCAGAATGCACTGGGAACCCTGCAAATGCTGTGCTGTATTGTACACTAGCACAATGTCCCTGGTAGTTCAGTGGCCCCCCTCCCATACCCATACCCCAATAGCAGTGTAATGTCTGTTAACAGACAATCCCATGGTAGTCTAGTGGCCCTCCTCTCAACCCTGAGAGCCGATCGTAAAAATATAAAATCATGAGAAGGTTCCTCTGGTAGTCTAGGAGACCCCCTTCCCATCTGAAATCCCCACCCGCATTGTGAATAATAGGCACATATTCCCTGGTAGTCTAGTGGACACCCCCCCATTCCCGAACCCTGTCCATAGTTAAAAAATAAAACCTAAACATCCCTGGTAGTCCAATGGTCCCCCACCCATCCCCAAACTCCTCTGTAAGTAAATGAGAAATCCCGACTTTCCGTGGTAGTCTAGTGGACCCTCCACTCACTGAGGCACCCACACCCACCCTTGCTCCCCCATCCCAGGATGGCCATTGAGCCAGTGAGCAACGCAACCCATTTGCACTCTGCCATGGCTGCCCACCGACTGAGCTGTCACAGAATGACAGCTTATAGTACACCCTCCAATACCATTGGATGACACTGTTGGCCAATTGGCTTGCAGTGTGTACTGTAAGCTTTCATTCACAGTGCTGACACAAGACTACCAGGAAAGGTCAGGATTTCTCTTTTACCTATGGACAGGGTTTGGAGATGGGTGGGAGACCACTGGAATACCAGGGATGTTCCAATTTTATTTTTTAACTATGGACTGAGTTCAGGGATGGGGGTGCCCATTAGACTACCAGGGAATATGTACCTATTATTTTTACAATGCGGGTGGGGATCATGAATGGGAGTGGGGTCCACTGGACTACCAGGAACATACAGGGCAAATTATTATTCTGCGATCAGGGATGGTGGGCGGGGGGTCCACTATAATAATAATAAATAATAAACTTTTTTTATCACGTGCAAGTCAGGTATTAAAACTCTGTACAGATATAAAATCATAACACTTCAAAACAGAGATTAAAATCCAGTATACTCAAACAAATTAATTTTTCTCAATATTACACAAATTCAAGATTAAATAAATGGATTTTTAGTGCAGTTTTGAAGCTCTTCATGGTCTGGCACTATTGAACCTGACAAGGTAGAGAATTCCACAGGGTAGGTCCTACAAAGGCATATTAACGAGCACCACATGTTTTCAACTGCACCCTGGGAACCTCTAGCAATCCATCATCAGCAGAACAAAGGGGACAGTGGGGGTGGTAGGGACAAAGAAGCTCTTGCAGGTAACTCAGGCACTGTCCACATAGAGCTTCATAGGTCAACAAACCAAACTTAAAGGTGGTCCGCCATTGCACTGGCAGCCAGTGAAGCACATGCAGAACAGGAGTAATGTGTCTAGATCAAGAAAGCCTAGTCAGTAACCTCACTGCTACATTCTGCACTAGCTGCAAATGGTGGATATCAACCCCTGGTAGCCCTAGTAGAGGGCATTGCATAATCCAGGCAAGAGGTTACAAAGGCATGGATCAAAGTTGGAAGATCACCTGGTGGAACCTGGTGCCTAATCTGAGTGATATTCCTTAGATGGTAGAATGAGGTCTTGACCACAGATGACACCTGAGACTTCAAGGCCAATTCCTTATCTAGGATAATGCCCAAATTTGGAGGTCCTCAGCTGGCAGTCACCCAATACTAGACCAGATGCTCACCCTGCTGAAGATCCCTCTACCCGGCTACTCTGGTCCACCACCAGTCTTGTCAGAGTTCAGCTTCAGCCAGTTGGCCCTCATCCAGTCTTGGATTTTGGATAGGTAGGTAGGAGTTAAATACTGAGAGCGCAACATCCTGGCTGGGTGCAAAGACATGTACAGCCGAGTATCATCTGCATAGCAGTAAAAACTTAGTTCGTGCCACCTTACAATGTCGCTCAGTGGCAACATGTACACCGGGAACGACATGGGGGAAAGCATCAAGCCCTGCAGAACCTCAAATGGCAGGCAGAAAGCATCAGAGGAAAAAATCCCTGACACTACTCTCTGAGACCTGCCAGTGAGGAAAGAATGAAACCATCTGAGGACTTTACCAGACAGTCCACAGGTCAGCCCCAGGCACTATAGCAATGCCCCATTGTCTGTGGTGTCAAATGCTGCAGAGAGATCAAGGAGGACCAAGATAGTATGGCTCCTCTGATCTCTCGCAACAAGGTCATTGAGCATCAAAACAAGGGCAGTCTCGGTACTGTGCCTTTTCCTGAAACCCAACTGGAAGGTATCACAGATGTCATGAATGGCAAGATGATCCTCCAGTTGCAATGCAGCCACCTTCTCAATAACCTTACCCACAAAGGAAGGTTAGAGACAGGCCTGTAGTTGGCAAGACAGTCTGGGTCAAGAGACGATTTCTTAAGAAGGGGAATCACCACTGCTTCTTTCAGAGAATCAGGGAATTCCCCAGTCTCTATCAAGCTCCAGACTATCTCCACCAGGACTGGGCTGATGAAGTCCACACACCACACAAGGAGGTGGGTCAGGCCCAGATCCAAACTACAGAAGGTCAGCAGCATACTCTGGATGATCATCATGACATCCGAGATTGCCACCTGGCCAAACACTGACCAACCAGACCAAGGTACTATGATCTCCCACAGATCACTGCAACCCCTCTTAGAGTGTGCAGACCAGATCTCAGACCTCTTGCCAGCAATCTTATCTGCAAAGAATCAAGCAAACCCATCACATTTATCCTGTGACAATGCTCTTCGCAACTGTAGACAGGCTGGATTGCAGTCTGTCCACAGTGCGAAAGAGCTGAGCTGGTCAGTTCTGTGCAGTAGTGATCTCCCCGGAGAGGAACTCTGCCTTCTTAAGGGAGATCTCCAATTGATAGCCCACATAATGTGCCATCAATCTAAGCTTGTTGGCATCTAGGCCCGATTTCCACCTGCAACACTATAGCCTTCACTCCACTCTTCTCATCTCCCTCAGAGTCCTATCAAACCAAGGGGATCAAGGTCAAATGAAGAGGGGGAGAACCCAGACAGGAGCCATGGAATCCAGAGCTGTCACCACGGCCTTATTATAGGCCTGTAGTAGAAGCTCTGGATCCAGGCTTGCACTTGTTCATCCCGATAGGTCCAGTACTGCCATTAGGTCATCTGGTGCCACATCCTACAATGGGTGGTACCAGACCATCTCCAAAGGGGAAGACCTATAGGGGGTGCCTGGAACCTGAACCTGCTAGTGTGACTGCCAGACCATCTGACTGGTTCCACCACCAAGTCAGCGCTTTCCATACCCAGCAGGAAGACCAGATCCAGAGAGTGACCCTAAATATGGGTCACAGAGGAAACAAGTTGTGTGAAGCCCCACACATATATAAGTTGGAGGAAGTTCTGTCCAAAATGTGAGAGCCTGTCGTCAATCCAGGCATATAAGTCACCCAGCACCATCACTCTGGATGACTCCATCACCATGTAGATGATGAAGTCCGCGACTTCCTGCAAAAAGTGCTTCCCATCTCTGGGTGGACTGTAAATGAGAAGAATTTTGCACCCCACACCTGTGCGCAGGATACACTCAAAGGATCTGGTCTCACCCACAGGCACCTCGACCAGGCCCAGCTCCATTCTAAAACAAATGGCAACATCCCCATCCCTACGATCCAATGAACACTACATAAGTATAGGGGTTACTTCATGTTATGAGTAAAGTGCATTGAACATAAATTGCATTTGAGGAAGGAGAGTTGGTCTTTGGTAGCAATTACATGTTCCAGAAGGGGTGAAGGCGCTTTTCGGTTCGCACCACATTTGTTTGGGTTGGCAAACCATCATTTTTGGCTTGCACCAAGATTTTTGGTCTGCAAACCAAAATGTTTGGTTTGCACCAAGTCTGTGGTTTGCAAACCAACATTTTTGGTTCACATCATCATTTTTAATTTGCAAACCAACATTTTAGTTTTGCACAATAATTTTTGGTTTGGTTTCAAACTTTTTTGTTTGCACCACAGTTTTTGGTTTTACAAACCACAATTTTTGGTTTGCTCCATAATTTTTAGTTTGCACTACATTTTTTTGTTTGAAAACCTGAATTTTTAGTTTGCATCACAATCTTTGGTTTGCAAATCAACATTTTTGGTTCACACAACATTGTTTGGTTTGCAAACCAAAAGTTTGGGTTCACACCACAGTCTGTGGTCCACAACACAATTTTTGACTTGCAAACCAAAATCTTTGGTGAACACCACAATTTTTGGTTTGCACCACAGTTTTTGGTTTGCAAACTAGAATTAGTAGTTCAAAACTTTTAGTTTGAACCCAAAAAAAGTGGTTGAAACTAGAAATTGCTCTGGAGAGAAAGTGAATGTGTGAAATGTAAAATGTTCTCAAATTTCCCAATAAACAGACTATACAACCTTGCTTAGGAAAAACATTCTACATTAGGGATGCTCCAGTTTTGCTAAAATTATCCCTTTATAAGTGTTTTCTGACTTTAGTAGAAACAGAAATAAAGAAACAAGATGGCAGCTATCAGCGCTTCAGATAAGTCATTTTTGGAAGTATTTTACGTCCAAAAATCAGCTAAAAACATCAAAAATGCACTATCTGGAGTCAATTGATGTCAGTAATACTTATGTAGTTTAATGCTGACGCCTGGTTTTTATAGTGTGGACGTCACGTCATCATTTGTTTTACTCAGTTTTGGAGTAGTCTAGCCCGCCCACTGTGGAGACGACAAAAATTTTTTTTTTCCAGTGCAGTCCTGTCCATCAGCTGCACACACACCATCCAAAATGGGCCAATAACGCTCCTTCTGGCTCCTGTGACGCTGTAGCATGCCAACTTGTATATGCAAAATGCACCAATAATGATGGATGATTGAGTAAGGAGGACGAGTTGGGAGCTGCTTTGCTGGTGGTGCTTGCTAAGTTTAACCGTGATGCAATGCACCATGAGTTGGTAGGAAGAGTGTGCTGTGTGCCACCAGCAGTCCGCGCAGAGGAGGAAAAAGGAAGATCTGTGGCTGCACAGAGATTGACCATATTCGATCATCGGTGTGCATCTTGTACCATAAGCGGCCGCATTCTAAAAGATATAGTTCAGTTTCATTATCAGACAGAGATCTGATCTGTCTGTGTCGTCCCGGTCCACTTTTACTGTAGAGACAGTAGAGACAAGTAGAGGCCAAGAGCAGGCTGGAGACCCCGTGTGGTGCCCAATCCCATTGTTCCTGAGTGGCAGTATGGTAGTAGTACCACACAACTTCGCAACTGAAGCCGGACCAACGGTGAGGCCCCTGGAGCTGAGGAGGAGAGGGCTCGGAGCCACCTGAGGGGACAGCCAGTCAGGAACAACAGCGGAGGATCGAGATCAGAAGTGCTCCGTGCACATAAAGAAAATGCCCATAGCTCAGCCTGGGGGGTGAGGCCTAGTTGGAGCCATGACTCACGAGTGCCATAGTGAGTGGACGGAGAACGGGACCGACCGAACGCCTGCAGCAGCAGTCAGTCCTCAGAGGTGGGTGGCAATTAAAATTTAAATTTAAAAGCTTTTAAGTTAAGCTAAAGGATTGTGTGGGTGGGTCGGGGGTGTATTTAGATTAGGATGTGGTCAGGGAGGGGCACACACACCACCAGTAGGTTGCAAGGGGAAGGCCTGCAGGCTAAGCAGCAGACTAATGGTGTTGGCTGTGCTACTGTAAAGGGGATCGGGGAGTGGAGCAAGTGGTGGGTCGGGTGACTTGAGCACACTGGGTGGGGTAGGGAGGGAGGTTGGTTTAGGCAGGCGGCAGGCCTACAAGTGGCCGGACTCTCTGGGTGGTGGTTCCATGGTTGGTAAGTGTCCTCCCGGGCGACCGGCAGCACAGCAAAGCACCAGGCAGCAGAGTAGCCTGGCAGCAGGTCAGTTGGAGCCTCAGAGGAGCAAGGTGAGTTGCAGAGGAGTTCAGTGGAGAGCGGCCATCAGCACAGCTAGCCAGCATCTTCCCCAGCAAAGGTAGGCAGCTGTTGGCAGCTAGGACATTGTTTCTTATTTAGCCTTACCTTTAAGCCAGGAACACTAGTCTGTACAAATACCTCAGGATGAATTAAGGAAGACCGCCATTTTTGCAGTTCCTTACATCATGGTCTTTGTGGGTTGGGGTTTATCAGAGCAGGTGCCCACTGCCCAGCATATAATTTAAAATGCAAATTTGTCAGCAATCCCACCAAGGCAACATCAGTGGGGTCAGCAACACTGGGTACACAGGAACTTTATAAGGGAGCTCCCTAGATTGGTTAAATAAATAATGTACACCGGGGGTTTGTAAGTTCAGATCAGTAAGGCCACAAGTTCATCAAAATTTGCGAACAATCCTCCTTAGCTATGGTGTGGTTTTTTTTTCCTCTCTGTTGCTGCTATGAGTGGTTTACATGTCAGGGAAGGGGGATCCACAAGCAGAGGGGTTTCATATATATATAGTGTTAGTAAAAAATTGCAATTTCAAAAAAAGATATGGGAATTAGCTATGCCATGCCATACTTGTCCCTGAAGCTGTCCTGCATGGCTGTAGGTAATACCTGCCATATTTTCAAATTCAGAAATGTGACTTGGTATGTATTCAAGAGACTAGCATGAAATCCACTAGCATGAAGTTACTATCTGGATGGTTTTCTAAAAAGTACATCTCACTGGTGTCTGATAGATGTGTACAGAGATCCAATGTCGATCCCTACCCAGACATAGCTCTCCTCCAGACATGTTGTCTAAAGGTGTCCACTCTGAAGCATGTTCAGGTCCTACCTCCCCGGAGTCTCAACACTGCTGCAGATTTAGTATATCTGCAAAATGGATACCTTCCCTCTAGCCCCTCTGCAATGTCACTTATGAAGACATTGATCACAGCATGGATCCCTGTGGCACCCTGCTGGTCACCCCCTCTCCCAGGATTGAACACCATTCACCACCACCCTCTGTGACTGTGTCCTGTCAGTCAACCAGTTTAATTTCTGATCCAGTTTGCCACCTTGGGGCCCACTCCCAGGCTGCCCAACTTATTTACCAACCTCCTATGGGACAGTTTTGAAAACATTGCTGAAATCTAGGTAGTCGTCCAGAAAAAACAAAAGCTGGGAGCTCAGGACTACATTCCAATATATTCACTCAGTCGCTGATTCATATATTTTCTTTTATTTTGATAAAAATCCCCTACGTTTTAAACTGTAATATTTATATTTATGTTTTTCTAGAGAGAATATAACAAGAATAGTTATTATTCTAGAACATGAGAAAACGCTATTGAAATATAGATGGTAATATAAGTGAAATGTGTCCTTTAATATAATAGTAACAAAAGAGATGTGATAAAACTAAATATAGTCAATGAAAAAGTGATTATTATATATTTTTTGTACTTTGACACAGATTCTGAATGCCCCGTGAACAAGCTCAAAGGAGTGAAACGTAGGGGATTTTTATCAAAATAAAAGAAAATATATGAATCAGCGACTGAGTGAATATATTGGAATGTAGTCCTGAGCTCCCAGCTTTTGGTTTTTCTGGATGACTTTAGACACCATTACCCAATTTTTTTGTATTATGGTTTGTATGAGATCTAGGTAGGTCACTCGCATCCACCTCCCATCTCTGATCCACTTCCCTGGTCACCCTGTCTAAGTACTCTATCAGATTTGTTTGACAAAATCTTCCCACTGTGTATCCATGCTGGTTTCATGCCCAGGTTCCTAAACTTGTGCTGTAGCCAATCACAACTGGCGGCGCAAGCACATTTTGTGGTTTTGGATTGTCTGTGTGTGCCAGTCGGGTGGGGGGGGGTGGGATCACTCCAAGTCTTGAAATGAAATGTTTGGTTTTCATGCATACAATCACAATGACAGTGTGAAGCATCTTGCTTGCAAATGTAATAGCCCATGTAGAGTAGCAAGCAGTAGTAGAGTGGTGTCATACGAGGTGGCAGTGGCACCCTCCACAACCATAGAAGCACAGCACAGCACTGTCTCTATAAAAACTTCATACGTTTCGTTTCCTTTTTCCCTGATGCAGGCAGCATAGCACCTGACTGGCGGTGAGCTGAGCTGACTGAAGGAGTCACACCACAAACCAGTAGAAGAAGTCAAGCAGCAGCAGGGTACCCTGGGTAGCATGTGGTGATCGTACATATATTATTCCGAGAGGAAGCCATCACCAGTGACAGCATTTCATCACCTTTATTTGCAAGGTACTTACCGTTACTGTTACCTCTACTGTACCGCTTCAGTAGAGAAATGTTACAATGCTTTTTTTTGTTGGGTTTGAGGCCAGGTTGCTGAGGGGTAGTTGGTGGGGAGAAGTAGTACTGTGGATGTAGGGTAGCTACCATAGATATAGAGGATAATGCATGAGCATCAGTGGTTATACATAATGATGAAAAGGGACTTGGCAAGGTTGGAGGAATGGTCAGAAGTATGGCAGGTTTCATTCAATGCAAAGAAGTATAAAATAATGCACGGGGAAACTAAACACAGGGAAAGAGCACACAGTTGGGGAGGTAGTAACAACAACAGCTTTGGGCATGTGTACTAGGTTCAGTCTGCACAGTTGGGGTTTGTGTTTACAGAATAAGCTGTGTATTTACCACGGGTCCAGGAGATTGATGGGGCCATGCTAGACCTATCTTCTGGAGGGAACCCAGTAAGTCCATGCATGAAGCAATAACGTAATGTCCAGACCTGCAGTCTGCAGATGGGATCCTACAGACTAGTGTGACTTTATTAAAACAAATTCTCTTTAGAACAACTTAGAGTAGTCTGGTCACCCAAAGCTTTACAACATAACACTTGGCAAATGTATTAACTTCCATTAACCCCATACATCACAATGGGGTTTCGTACTTGTTTTGTCACTATGTGATGACAGTCATGTGTGATTGCTGGTAAAGTAGCGTACACATGTTGAAATGACTTTTATATATGCTTTAGATAACCTGCTGGCTGACAACAACCCGAACCAACTGTGCATAAACAACACCTCGTGACACGAATTTTGAGAAGGGAACTGTCGTGACACACCAAATATGTCAAGCTCAGGTCAAGCCAGTCGAAGACCCAAAAGAAACCACCACCACTACCACAAACTCTTTATTAGACTGCTGGTTAATAAAAAATGTCCCGCAACTCAGTGCCTTGCGATTGACTCTGGAGGGAGTTCATCATCTGTGAATGGACCGACTGCTGATTATTCTTCCAATTCCAATACTGAAATGGAAAGTGACAGCTGCAACCTTGCTGTAACTTCAATTTGTTATTCTGATGACTTTCCTACACTTCAGTTATCAGATAGTGATGATTGTTCTTCTTCTTATGAGTGTATCCCACAATCTGCAGTTTCTCAGGGTCACACACAAGTGACACAACAATTATCAGTTGTTCAGAAATCATGCAGTGGTGACACTAGAAATCAGAACAGTCAATTACCAGATGCTGTGAAATCTGTTGTTATGCGTAATTACAGACATCAGTGGGAAACTGAATTTGATTGGCTGGAGGCAAGAGATGGGAAAATGTTTTGCTCTGTGTGCCGTTCAGATCGCCATCTCACAAACAAATTTGCTACTACAGGTGCAGGTGCATTAATGTGCATGCAGTATGTCTGACAGTAACCGTTACAAGTAGCCTGATTGGCTGTCACACAATGGGCTTTGGCTTCTCCAGTTCACAGCGGTGGTGGTAGTGAATTAAGTGGTAAGGCATGCCATGAGTGACATCATAACCATATAGGGACAGTTGTGGTGTGATAATGGCCCACCCACCTCCAGATGTTTTGAAGCACGAGGTGCGTGTAGCTAAGTGCTTCCACCACCCGAGCAGGGCCCCCCGTTACCCCACCATAACTCACCCCATGAAGTGCCATATTGTGCTAATGAAATGTGTCCTTTTTGGAAACCATTATGAATTTTTAAACAGGTTATTTCAACTGGACCACATTGTGCTGTGATAACAGTCCAGCAGTCAGTAATTTGTTAAAAGGTTAACCTGGGCTGTTGTGGTGGGATTATGGGTCAGTCATACAAAAAGCATCTGTCTGCCAATCAGAATTCAGCATTTTCTCACATTTCATAATCTGATATTGAAATCGGTGAAGGGATGCTGAATTCTGATTAACAGGCAAATCTTATAACGACCCATAATCTGCCAAATTAACCTCTTCGAGTTAATATTTATTCAAAAATTACTGATTTTATTACCACAATACAGCACTTCAGGGGGTGGAATACTTTATGTAATCAATAAGACATGACAGGGTGTGCATGGATGGAACAGATTTTACTGCACACATGGCCAGGGCATAATTTGGCACAAGGCCTTGGCGAGCACCTTTAGCCCTTGACGTGCGGTAAAATCTGTTCCATGCATACCCATCTTATTGTACTTCATATTCATCATAGTTCATCTAGTGAAGGCTTGCTACTTTTATTAATAATTTGTAACAGAAATGACAATTTCTGACTCAAATATCTTGACTTTGTCACCTGTGTTTCAGGACTGCACTGTCCCTCCCCACCTAGATGCTAATAAGTTTGATAACTTGTAGCCGGACATAGCATGGTATAGTGCAAGCAACCAATATAATCCTGCAGTCTACCTGTACAGAGAGTGTAATACTGAGTCACCACACCAGTATTATCTACTTTTAGAATATCACAGAACATACATAGATCTTCTTTGGGGTGATCTCACTCATCAGGTAGGTATGGTACCAGTACCGAAGCAGCACCACTAACACCATAGTGATAGGAATGTCACTGTCAGTGAATGGGAATCCACATGAAAGATTCTCCACAGTACATTGCTCACTCCTCAGTTCTTTTCCACCATCAAGTTGCAAGCACATTCTCCAGTGATGAGCAGCAGTGCAGTGTTGGTGGATTTAGCACCTTTTTCAAAGTAGGGCCTACTGCCACTTGGAGTACAATAGTATCACACAGTTGTTTCACCAGGCGAGTATTACTGTCTTGATATATTTAAGAGCCCATGCATTTTTGGAAGGGTCCCTCGGACTCCTGTCTTAAGTTTATGGAGTCACGGCAGATTCACTTGCCAAGCTCTTCTGTTTTGAGCTTAAGAAGATCCTTGGCTTAGCCATTTGTTCCAAGTCTCCTGTCTTAAGTGTATGGAGTCACGGGCAGATTCAACTGCCAAGCTCTTCTGTCTTGAGCTTAAGAAGATCCTTGGCTTGCCATTTGTTCAAGTCTCCTGTCTTAAGTTTATGGAGTCACAGGCAGATTCACTTGCCAAGGTCTTCCCCCCAGGGCTTGCAAGTTGTGCGTTGATCTGATCCCTTCTTTACTAGAGTGATGGTGGGGAAGGACTGTGGATGGAGTGTGTGTGAATGACCAGTGCCACAACTATATTGGGCTGGTGAGGTCTTGCTGATGGTGTCACATGTGTGGCCAAAGTTGCAAACTTAATAAAAATCTGGTGTGTTTACTGTCATTCCATGATGGTGAAGAGTGCCTATGGTGCACTTGTAATCCACCTGGTGAGTGAGATCACCTTAAAGATCTACTCTTTATGGTACATTCTACATATCTGTTATTTCACTGTGTCACTGATGTATGCCATTTCATTGTGTGCGACGTGCGTAAAAGCAGACAGCAGCTTAGCCTTTACAGTTTTATTCTTCTCTTATCCAATTCCATAGTATTTACAAGAAAATAATTTTCCTATTTTAGAAAATTGTCAGAAATCAACCCTCAGGAAGCACAGTCAGACAAAGGACCATCGTACAGCACTGGAAGCAGACATTCTTAGAAGGAGACTGTATGCAGTTAGCGACAATGATGAGGCAGAAAGTTCAGAAGATAATGATTCAGCTATTAAATTTGTAAAAGACAGTTAACGTAATCTGTTTAAAGTGGTGTACTTTGCAGCAAAAACAGATATGGCAAATTGCAGTGTCAACCAGCTTTTACATTTCATTCGCTGGACAGGAGGTCAATGCTCAGTACATGATATAAGTGATTACACTGTTCATGATGTTCAGAAGTATTGTGAAAGTATTAGATAGCAAAGTCATAAAGAAGCCTTGCAAAGTCCTGTGTTTGGCTTGCTAGTTGATGAATCCACAGATCTTTCAGTCCACAAAACTGTAATAATGTATATTCGATATGTCAGTGAAGGAAATGAAAACAAAACTAATTAGCAACATCAGGGTAAAGGATGGTTCAGCACATCACTTAACTGAAGCTATTGTAAACAGATGTCAGGCCCTGGGCTTTGTCATGAGTAAACTTGTGGGGTTAGGTAGTAATGGGGCTAGTGTAATGATGGGCAAGTCAATGGTGTTGGTGAACTTTTGACTTCACTGCATTCACCTTTATGGTTCATGTCCACTGTTTGGCTCATAGATTGGCTTTAGCCTGTTCACGATCTGCTACTCACTTTAGATACCTACAAGACTTTCAGAGTAACATTAATGGTACATATCACTATTTCAGTACATCTGCTGTTAGGCAGGCAAAGCTAGAAGATATGCAAAGGGTGATTGGTACAGTAAAAGAAAACTGAAAGAAGCAATTAACATACATTGGCTGTCAATGCAAAATGCTGAAATGCATTACATAAATGTTACCTACTATTCTCCCTATACTTAAAAAGACAGGAACCATGCCAAAGCTCAAGCGCCTTCACACGTTCTCACTACTTATATTTCTGCAGCTGTTCTATGTATGTTCTGTGATATCCTTAAAGTAATAGGAACTCTTTATGAAATCCTTTCAAAAGCAGGATGTGCTGTATGTGGATGTGAAACCACAAGTGTTCTGTGCAATTGGTGAGTTAGAAAACATGAAAAGTGAGCCAGGCCCAATCCTGACAGCATTTCAAGAGGCATGTGAAATTGAGACTAGCGATAGTGGACAAATGATAGCATGTTGGAAAATAAAGGAATCTCAGCAAGATGACATTCAGATTGAACTCAAGTGTTCACATAAAATGACAGTACAATTCTCAAAACTGAGGGAGGAGTATCTCAATACTCTTATAAGCAACATGAAGTGTAGGTTGTCCCAAATTCTAAAATGGGAAGCACTTCTGGATGCCATTGCCAATCTAACTGACCCACAGTCTGTAGTAGACTGTAATACAGTCAGTGTTCAGAAAAGTTTAGAAGTTGTTTGTGAAAAATTTGGTTCCAACACACAATATGACACTGATCAAGATGATACTGAGACAAATATTCATAAATGCAAGCCTTTACTAGATGAAAATTGTCTCTGCTCAGACTAGGCAAAAGCAAAGGCAATGATGCTTGGATGCTACAGGAACCTTAGTTCCAGACTTTATGAGAAGGGTAATTTCAAAGTACTCTGATACAATGCCAGTATATTCAACATTATGTAATATCGCTTTATGCATTCCACTGACATCTGTAGAATGTGAGCGAGGTTTCAGTGTGCAGAATAGGATAAAGAACAAAATTTTGTTGTTCACTAACAGAAGATAGCCTACAGCTACTAATGAAACTAAACATGGGGCCTGACTTCTCCGACTTTGAAGTCGATAAATCTGTATGATGTTGGAAAAAAGAAAAAAAGGTGCTATATGTCTTTGTGGCAAAAATCAAAAAGGAGGAGACTAGAGAAGCCAAAGTCCCAGACAGAGACAGTCAGGTTTCATGTTTCTGGTAGTAGCAGCAGCAGCAATACTGGTGGTAGCTGTGCCATATTATCCAGAGGTAGCCACACAACAA
This sequence comes from Neoceratodus forsteri, assembly GCA_016271365.2. Classification (NCBI taxonomy): domain Eukaryota; kingdom Metazoa; phylum Chordata; order Ceratodontiformes; family Ceratodontidae; genus Neoceratodus; species Neoceratodus forsteri. The sequence continues at coordinate 1,287,867,069 of CM057455.1, read as the reverse complement.
ACAACGATTATGTCAGTATGTCACCATGTATCAGCAGCAATACCTGTTCTGACACTGCAGATGACGGCAGACTGGGTGCCAGTGCCACTGCAGTTTATCCTACAAGCAGTACTAACAGAAGTGCTCATGATGGGGGGAGGGCTGAAGATAGTGAATTAGGCGATGAGGATTTCCTGGAAATAATAGAGGGCATGGATGACAACAATAGCGAATAATTACATAACTTTCAAATTGGACTCGTTTGATCCAGGTTCAGGTACACATTTTGGCCCAAATACAACTTACTGACAGACATACTGCTGCACATTGAATCGGCAGAAGTAATTATCTGAAAACCAGTATTATAAATAGTAAATTCACTCGAAAGCTGTGAAGAAAGCAAAATGTTTATTTTCTTTTTTGTTGCATACTACTGTCACAGTGCTGCTGTGTACTGTACATGGATGGAGTGTATGGACAAGGCAGCGATAGCTGGTGCAGGAAGCATTGTTGCAGCCTGGCTGCTGCAAAAGTGCAGTGGTGATGGCTGGGAGAGGAGTGGGGACTGGTGTGACTGTGAGTTGCTGAACATAATGGAATCTGGTGGGGCATTGGATCATGAAAAATTAGTTGCTTACTGTTAAAAGAAGACACAAAGTCTATTGTTCACATCACATGATGATGTGCTGTACCTTAGTTGGTGGCAATTTATGGTGACAGACACTAGCAGGCGTAGAGTACATACTACATCTAGTAAGTACTCAACAGGTTGCATTGCCTCCACATTGCTTGCAGGTAATGGATGTGACACAGCAGTCACATTACATAAAGCAAGAACGGGTTATTAAATGTATCATGGGGTCAGTCATACAGGGATAAGTGCATTGTTAAGGCTACATGTTTTCTGCATTACTCTGTCTCCCCCAAATCAATTCTCCAGACGTAACCAAAAAACTGGTTTGCGTACCCAGCAAGACAACATCTTGCCAGGCCATTAGTCACTCACTGTTATATATTTGACAAATGTTAGCACTGACTCACACAGACAGATTTTTTTGGCCTTGATAAGCATCAAAAATGTCATCACTGCAGGAGTCTCAATTTCTGCAAAGTGTCAACTTAAGTTAAACCAACCAAGTGCCAACACCTATGGTACCAGCAAGTTGAAATGTTTTTATGTTTCAAAGTATAATAATTGTGGCTTACCAATTTAAATGTTATCATTAGCACTTTTACCTTGTTAAATAAGTTCAAGTTAGAATGGTAAGGTAGGTTTTAAAACAGCTGTTCTTTGATTGAAAAAGACTGTACAGTTAAATCTCATGGATGATGCACACACAATACCCCCACCCAGGCACTGTCAGGCTGCAGCAGGCACCATGTAGGACTTGGCTGTTGTCCATGATGTGTTCGTGATTACAATACATATACACAATACCAGGCAGGGCCAGCCAAATACATTGGGTAAATACATCATGTTATTTTGGAACAGTTATGTAAGTTTCACTTTATACAACATCATATATTTCACTGTACTACAATTTAATTAACTTGTTATAATGTTATTTCCACTTGTAGAAATGGAACCGGACAAAAAAACCCACAGATAATAACAATGGGCCAGATAGGAAACTTACAATGGAAAGAAAGGCATCTTTGAGATAATACAAGGTAAAACACAAAACTAATACAATACTGTAACAAACAGTACAGAACCATTGAAAATGGTGTTAAGGACTACTGTTTTAAGTTTATGGAGTCATTTGCAGATTCAGTTGTCCTTTTGTCAAGATCTTCTGTCTTAAGTTTAAGAAGATCCTTGCAGGCAGCCTGCAGGTGGCTCTATATAGCATGTGGTGGGTGTATGATATATAGCAGGGACTCCTGCCTTAAGTTTATGGAGTCCTGTGCAGATTCAGTTGTCTTTTTTGTCAAGATCTTCTGTCTTAAGTTTAAGCAGATCCTTGCAGGTGGCTCTATATAGCATGTGGTGGGTGTGTGGTATATAGCAGGGACTCCTGTCTTAAGTTTATGGAGTCCTTTGCAGATTCAGTTGTCCTTTTGTTAAGATCTTCTGTCTTAAGTTTAAGAAGATCCTAGGCTCTATATAATACCACCACACACCATTTGTAATGATTGTTTGTGGTGTTTATCTTTGTTTTACCTCAAAACTTCCTTTCTTTCTATTGGAATATCCATATGTGGCAGGGAAGCCCATTATTCTGAGTTCAATTACCAGGCTATAAGTGAAGAAAACATCTTGTAATACATTACTAAATTGTAATGTAAGTGAAATAAATGGTGTTATAAAGTGAGAAAAAATATTTATGCAAAAATAAGATTTATTTAGCCAGTTTATTGCATTGCCAGACAGTGCCACTGGAGTATTTATGATGCAGTGTGGCAGTCGGCAGAATAGCCCATTTTTCCAACACGAGTTGTGATGGTAATAACAAATTACTAAAGATTTTACTTTATAACTAAATAAACAATGGGTAGTAATCAATCACTGATTACCACACTATGAATCATAATGTAGGTGGCAGCAGCCTAGCATACTGCTAGCAGCAGGCATCTATCTGCAAGCAACTGAAAGAGCCGCTAACGCCAAAAGTGCTACATTGCAGATTCTGAATAAGCATACTGCCAGTAAATCTCATACCAAAAACTAGATTTTTACCTTACTTCGTTTTAAAGTCAGTAGCCATTTTGTAACCTTGACTGCACTACCTGTGCAATAAAAGCAGGTGTCGTTGAAGTGCTGTGTAGCTCTGTAACATACTAGATAATATTGTATACAGTACACAATGATTATTACTAATCTATGCACAGCGATGATTTGAAGATACTGGCATGGCATTGTCTACTATACAAGAACTGAACAATTCATGAAATAAACACTTTGTCTGAAAACGATTACTGCGTGCTTACATTTCATTTCTTATCATTGAGAAATGTATTTATGTGGATGTAGCATGGATTACAGTAATGTACTCAGAAGGCCAGTGAGTTGACTTCTAAAACTATAGGAGTTGGAGTATTTTGACTGCCAAAATTTGTCGACTGGAATTATTTTGACTTCCAAAAAATTGACAACTGGAATATTTTGACTCCAGTAAAACTGAAATGACTTCCAAATTTCAACCCATGGAAGTATTTGACTTCCACCCAAAATAAATTATCTGAAGCCCTGGCAGCTATCATGAATGAAACAAAAAAATTGGTTTGTGAGACCCATTTTTATGTTGCTTGCATGCATGTGTAAGGAACATAGTGCCATCATCCGAGTTTTTGGAGGTGTGGCACCCCGTCTTCCAATTCAGTCAGTGAGTTTGCAGGCGCGGTCGCAGTTCTCCAATGACTGCTGCAGCTGTCTATGACAGCAGTCGAAATGCAGTGGCATACAGTTGAAAGGGAGAGCCCCACTTCAGTGAGCAGAGCTCTCCCCCCCACACACACACGCACGCACGCAAGCATGCATATTGCATGCTGATCGCCTTCGCTCCTCCCCACGCACACACAGTATGGCCGATGGGGTGCCCAATCCCCATCAGCTCCACCCCACAAAAGCTGTCCAGGTGTCACACTGGGAACCCACCCCAGCATGGCAAAAAATGTTATAGCCAATGGGGTGCCCAATCCCCCGTTGGCTCCACGGCTGCACGCCCCCGCCAAAACCTTTCCAGGTGCCACGCTGGAAGCCCACCCCAGCATGATAAATCTTGTTATAGCCGATGGGGTGCCCAATCCCCCATCAGCTCCAGCCCCCCAAACAGCCCTTCCAGCTACCACGCTGGGAGCCCACCCCAACATGGCAAGCGTCCTGCATCGTCTTAAAAACCTGTAAATAAAAAAACTGTCCCTCGCAGTCTCCTGCCCCACCCACACCCACCCACTGTGCACCCGGCCTCCCACACCCCTCACCCCATACTTACCTCCGGAGCTCGGCGCAGATCATCGGTGGACCGGGAACACGTCTGCACTCTTCAAAGCTGACCGCGAGCGAGGAAATGCCAGTAAGCTGTAAAACGGAATAAATAGGGTTTTTTCAACTTTGTTGCATATCTCAGACATTTTTGGGAATTTTGGGCCCAAATTTTCAACATGGGATTTTTGGGACTCCTCCCCATCAATTCTTGCACTGTCATGGTGTTAATCTGGCCTGAAGGGTGATTTCACCATCACTGTGCCAAATCACCTTTCAGGGCTGATTAATGAAACAACACTGCAAGTGTTCATAAGTTGGGCTCTCAAAAAGCCTATTTTGAAAATTTGGTGAAAAAATACCTAAAAATGACTGTTTTATGAGCGCACGTTGCACAGTTCCTACACACGCTAGTAAATTCACAAATTTTCAATATTTTCACTCCAGATTTTCAACATTGCCATTTTACCACACCTCCTTATGAGCAGTACAGCTGTCATTTTTCACATCCTGCCCAAAACGTGTTTCCACCCATGTAGCGCACAATGGCGCAGTCAGTGTGTGAAATCAATGTATGGGACATATCAGGAAAATCACAGTGACACTGATCATGAGCAGAGGTCTTAAAATGGCTATGTTATAAATTTGGTGGAAAATTCCTAAAAATGACTGTTTTACGAGCGTGCGTTGTGCAGTTCCTACGCACGCTAGTAAGTTTGCGACTTTTCAATATTTTCACTCCAGATTTCCAACATTGCCATTTTATCACACCTCCTTTATGAGCAGTACAGCTGTCATTTTTCACATCTTGCCCCAAATGTGTTTCTGCCCATGTAGCGCACAATGGCGCAGTCGGTGTGAGAAATCCATGTATTGGACACATTAGGAAAATCACAGTGACACTTTTCATGAGCAGAGGTCTTAAAATGGCTATGTTGAAAATTTGGTGAAAAAATTCTTAAAAATGACTGTTTTACGAGCATGCGTTGCGCAGTTCCTACGCACTCTCGTAAGTTTGCAAATTTTCAATATTTGCACTCCAATGACTTCCAAATACCTAAACAGCACATACAAGCAAGCAACATTCGGCATTGACAAATGCTTGTTGGTTCATGATACATCAAATTTGTGAACCAAAAAGCAATCTGAAAAAAGAGAAATTTCTGGTCCATATGGGGCATCCATCCGAAACCAGTTTTTAAATCCTTACAACTCAGGAACCGTTTAATATTTTTTCACCAAACCTTCAAAAGGCACTACGTCAGCAAAGTCAACAGATACAGAAATGCCACTTCACACCAGTAACCAGTGCCTGGTAACAGATCAGTACAGAACAAACAGCAAGCATTACTGGCATCAGGTTTCAGTTTTCACTTTTTTTTTATTTTAGTAGCTTTGAGAAAGTCAGGAGGGTGAAACCGGTCAGGGAATACATTTGTTCACCACTGAGGCATTGAACACCTGCAATGCCTTTTACATGGTGCCTTGACCAGGCCACGGACCCCTCAATTTCTGGAACCTAAACAGTTTTTCAGAAATCCTCTGTACTGCAAGAGATCCAGCGTGCCTTGACCAGGCCACGGACCCCTCAATTTCTGGAACCTAAACAGTTTTTCAGAAATCCTCTGTACTGCAAGGGATCCAGCGTGCCTTGACCAGGCCACGGACCCCTCAATTTCTGGAACCTAAACAGTTTTTCAGAAATCCTCTGTACTGCAAGGGATCTAGCATGCCTTGACCAGGCCATGGACCCCTCAATTTCTGGAACCTAAACAGTTTTTCAGAAATCCTCTGTACTGCAAGGGATCCAGCGTGCCTTGACCAGGCCAAGGACCCCTCAATTTCTGGAACCTAAACAGTTTTTCAGAAATCCTCTGTACTGCAAGGTACTAGCCCTGACTTTTGGATTTGGTACCAGTGGAAGCTGATTTCCAAGTGGCCCATACTATCTCCTGCTGAACACACCTCTAACTACTGTATCTCCCTCTGTGTCTCTAGTTGAATTTATGTGCTAGGGTTCAATGATTTGCTTAATCCTTACAGTCATTTTAAGTTCTGAGTTGATATTAGAAGTGAATTTATAGCTTTTCCATTAGCAGATTATATCCTCTCACCACTAAAGGGCTATATCTCTATCTCTTTATCTAGTACGTAAGCCATGTGGGCTCTCTCTGCCTTTCTCTCACCTCTCCTCCTCCTCCTTGCCCTGGTCCCCCTCTTCTCTCTCCCTGGTCCTAGCCATCCCCACCCCCACCCCACCCCGCCACCCTCTACTCTGGTTTCCACTGCAACTCCAAGGAAACTCTCCACTTCTACTCGAGACTTGTGCTTGGTGCACTGTTTGGATAGTCCTGGTTACTTAACATGACCACTACTCTCAACAAGTGTGGCCACCTCTCTACACTGTACCACCTTGCAGTCCATATGGGACACTGCCTGGAACCTTGCAACTTCTACTCCAGGAAACAACAATCAAAACTATCTCTCAAAGAGCTGCGACTCTGCTCCTTAAAACTCCTGCTCCTCCTCCTCCTTCTCATCTCAGGCAGTGTCCATCCCAATCCTGGCCTAGAAGTTCAGGCCACACACAAACTCAGGTGCCCTTATCCTTGCAACCATTAATATCTGCAGCCTACTACCAAAGCTGGATGCACTCCAAGCCTTCATATGCCAACACAACCCTGACATCCTTGCAGTGGTGGAAACTTGGCTGACACCTAAAGTTCCTGACTCAGCAGTAACAATACAGGTCTACAATGTTCACAGGCTGGACCGGATATCCAAAAAAGGTGGTGGTTGCACAATCTATATCAAAGACTCCCTGTCTTGGCACCCTGTAGCAACTCCATCACTTTCTGCCTCAGCCCAGATTCTGACAATAAAAATCATCCTAGGCCCCAACTATAAAGCTCTGACTATTGTCTCCATATATATCCCACCCAGGGACTCTAAACATGGATTCAACGACGTCCTAAACTTTATCAACTCACATCCTCCTGAAACCGAACTTATTCTACTAGGGGATTTCAACATAAACTGGTTAGCATCGAGTGCCAGTGCCTATAAAGACTCCATCTCAGTTGCTAACCTCACGCAAATGGTAAACTCCCCTACTAGGATTAACTACAAGACTGGCACCAGTATGCTCTTGGATTGGGTCCTCACCACTCACCCCACAAGGATTTCTCGTACGACCATTCTCCCAGACTTACTCAGTGACCAGTCCCCAGTCATGTGTGCAAGGTCTTACAAATTCCTTAAACCCCCTCCCAAAATTATCGCTAGCAGAGTCCTTCCTTGTAGAAAACTTCCACATCTCAAACAACACTTGCTTCTACAAGACTGGCTACCCATCTATGAAGCAACAGATGTTAACTTGGTTCTTGATCACTTCATCTCAATTTTCAACAAAGCCTGTGACCTCTTTGCCCCTGCTAAAAGGCACAAAATAAAATCTCTCTCTAACCCATGGGTCACCGCGGCTCTTCTCTCACAGCTGAAACTAAGGGATCACTTCTGAGCAGTTGCCAGGGCCACTGGCAAACAACTGGACATCCAAAATTACAAACAAGCACGAAATGCCTGCACAAAAGCCATACGGCTAATGAAATCCACCTATTACAAAGATGCTCTCACCAATACATGGGGAAATGGTCATGCTTTCTGGGACAATATCAAGGATGTCACAGGGAAGCAGCCAATAACCTCTCTGGCCATGTTAATGGTTGATGGATCCTCAACCCTTGACCCCAAGGTGATTGCAAACATCTTTAACACGGCTTTTTCAGACCTTAGTGCTGTTCTACCCCATGACTTTTTCAAAAACAGGGATTGCTTCCCAAATACCTCAGCCCCTCAGTCTAACCATCCCCTCTTCTACTTCAGAAAGGTAAGGCTGAATGAAGCTTGCTGCTATATTACTGCAGCTATCTCTAAATCTAGATCTAGTAGCAACACCCTGGACCTTAAGCTTCTTTTGCTCACCCTCGATGAGGTAATTCATCCATTAACAAAAATCCTAAACCTCTCTCTCAGCTGTGGAAAATTCCCGGACCTATGGAAAACAGCCACGTGACACCCATCCATAAAAGTGGGGACAAGGCGATTCACTCAAATTATCACCCTATCTCCATACTCCCCCACCTCTAAGGCACTTGAGCGCATCGTGGCTGATCAACTTACCGACCACTTGGATAAATACAATATACCTTGTCCACAACAACACGGCTTCCGGAAAGGTCACAGCACCACCACAGCCCTTCTTGAGTTCACTGGAGCTTTGCACAAATCCCTTGACAATGGCCTTCTCACAGGAGCCGTTTTCGTCGACCTCTCCAAGGCCTTTGATACAGTACACCATGGATTATTAATACACCAACTACTGAATGCAGGGCTATCACCTGACTCTTCTCTCTGGTTTAAAAGCTACTTAGAAAACCAGTCACAGAGATTAAAAATTGTGGACGCTCTTTCTAACACCCTGCCTGTTCGCTCGGGTGTCCCACAGGGATCCATACTGGGACCCCTCCTTTTTAGCCTTTTCTTAAACTCCTCCCTTACCACTGCTCTGAGCAGATCATACTATATGCCGATGATGCTGTTGTATTCTCCACTCACAAAGATCCTGCAACTCTTGACACAACCTTCAACTTGGTTTCAGTTCTGTAGAGACATGGTTTCTTAATCATAAACTGGTCCTCAATGACAAGAAAACCAAATCTATGCTCTTCTGCAGCTCTCATAACCCACACAAGCTACACCACTTGGCTATCTCCACCACCCAGGGGAACACTCTAGATTAGGTGGGGTCCTTCAAATACTTAGGGATACAGCTTGACCCTAATCTCTCCTATAGACTTCATGTAGATAATGTAGCTAGAGCTGCTAATACACGGCTTGGTCTCCTCTACAAACACAGACCACACCTCACGCCAGAAGCTTTGAAGGTTGCAGTCCTGAGCTCTGTGATCTCTGTAATAGACTATGGTCTCATCATTTATGGCTCGGCCACAACCACAACCCTTAGATGCCTCTCAACTACCTTAAATAAAGCATGTCGGCTCATCACTGGTGCTCACCGTCTCACCTACACATGTGACCTGTACACTCAGACCGGCTGACTCCAACTATCAAACCGCATAAAGTTTCTCACCTGTTCCATGATGAAACAAATCTACCTTGGCTTTGCACCTTCTGGGGTCTCAACTCTGTTATAACACCGAATTAAAAAATGGCGCCTTAGGAGATCCACGCTACAGCTACTGAAAGTCCCCCACTGTCACACTTCACGGGGACAACGCTCTTTTGCTTATCGAGCGCCACTCTGGTTCAATGGCCTCAGCCCAACCATCTCCTCTGCCCCAACTATTGGTATGCTTAAAACTAGGCTCCGGGACTATCTCACTACCAACAGCTCCTGTGACTGCTCAACTTAACCTTGTTTCTCCACTTCCCTTTCTGCTCTAGTTGTCCCCCCCCCACTGGATTCTACCCTCACATCTTGGTATACCCAATGCTTCACTTTTCACCCTCTTGCCACCTTCCTACATTTCCTTCTCCCCCACCCTCTTCCTCTCCCTATGACTCTGGCACTTCTTATCTGTTGTCCATTTTCTCTGACAAATGCCGCTGGCTGCCTGTTACAATGCTACCCTTGAACTGTATTAATCTGTACTCTGTTTGCAATGTCCACATTGTTGTAATGCCTGTCTTGATGTTCCCCATAATTTGTATTTCTCTGACATGGAACCTTTGTAAAAGAGCCATGGCTCAAAAGTATTTGTAATCCTAGACATGATAAATAAAATAAAAATAAATGTAAAGTTATAAAGTAAAAGACTAAAGTGATAACTACTACCTCAGCACAGACCACATATACCCTGAAAGTTTAGTGCAGAAATTCAGCATCATGTACCCTGTACATGAAAGCAAGCAAAATGCAGAAAAATCCATGTTAAGCATAGGGAAAAATGTGACCCTTTTACAAAATAAGGGGTATCCAGATCCCAGAAACCACACAAGGTACCATCATGAAACTCCACAGTTTCACAACATAGCACATCCATGAAAAATGCTAATTTGTTGGTTCTTAATCTGCAAAGTTTGAGGTTAAACATTGAGCACCCTACTCACCCTTAACTATAGGGTTGCTACCACACCCCTATAATATATATATATATATATATATAATATATAGATATATACAAAAACTTTATTAATGCACTAGTTAGGGTTGAAGTGACAAAAGAAGGAAAATGTGGCATTAGGGTTTCCAACCCTAACATCCTACCCCCACCCTGCAGGCAGCACCATGTGTGGGATGTGCCTTGGGATTGTCCTCCCTAACACTCACCCCATTCCATGAGTAAATAAGCTGAGGGTACAGTGTATGAGAATGGGGTGAACATTAGGGATGATAACCCCAAGGCACACCCCACACATGTTGCTGCCTGCAGGGTGGAGGGGCTATTAGGGTTGGAAACCCTAATGCTATATTTCCCTACTTTTGTCACTTCAACCCTAATCAGTGCATTAATGAAGATTTTGCAAACAATTTCCTTACCTTTTGAGTTACTATAATGGTACTCTCATTTGTTTGTGGGAGCACAGGGCCTCCCTCCTTAGATGTGTACATAGATGTTGCTGTAGAAGTGCAGGGCCCAGAGGCTCATGAACTTGCATTTATAGTAAAACAGGGATGAAATTGTAGGCATAGCTTTCTTATTACCCCACCTCATGAATTCAGTAATGAAAATATTCAAATCCCCACCAAAATGTGATTCTGTGCCACTGCAATGCCATTGCATGCCAAACATGCAAAAACATAGTTTGGCCAGGGTTTGAAAAATGACAGCTGTCACATTCATGAGATGGTGTAAAAAGATGTTTATGTGGAAAATTGAGAGTCAAAATATTTAAATTTGCCAAAGTTAACAGGAAGCATAGCAAAATTTCAATGTATGCACATAACTTTGGCATGTTTACATATTTTACCCCAAAATTTCAACATAGCCTTCACATGTTCCCACCTAATGAACAAGGGTGGTGAACATTTTAAAATCCCACCTGAAAGGTGATTTCACCAAAGGACGGCAAAATCATCTTTTTGGGCAGGGTTTGTGAAATGACATTAATGCTGTTCATGAGGAGGGGTCTCATAAAGGGTATGTTGAAAATGTGGCATTAAAATATGCAAAAATTGCGAAGTTATGCATCAAAGTTGAAAACGCCATTGAAGTACATTGATTTCCCATACAAAAATTATACCTTTTTTGTGACTTGTGATACGAAACAAGATCTTTTTTGAATCACGCAATATAAAAAAAAGAATTTGAATGTTAAAAAAAAAAAAAATTAAGGGCATTTCTTGAGCAGTAAAGTGCAGAATCCAGCTAAGGGGGTCCCAGTAAGCAAACTACATGTGTTGCTTCCTCCCCAGAATATCATTCTTGGGGGTTCCAAATTTGAATTTTGAGGCAAAACTGAAAACAAGATGGCAGCCAAATGAAAAAAGAATTTCCTAAAATGAAAAAGGATGATGTCAATATGACAAAATAATTTCTTTTTCATTTCATACAGCTATCTTGAGGTGCTCACTGAGCATCCTCAGAAACAATTGATGAAAAATTTTAATTGAAATATATTTGGAATTGATTTGTATTTTTTCACCAAACCAGCAAAAGGCACATCTGTGAGTCAGCCCCTCTCTATCCTGAAATTTTTAGACCAAAATTCCAAACCATCTGGGCTCTACAGGTGACAAATGAAACCCATTATAACCAATGGGAAACAGTTATGAAAATTTACTTTTTGCACTCACACAACTCAGAAACTGTACATCTGACCAGAACAAAATCTTTCACATGTAGAGAGCTATCCCACAAAACCGTGCTTGCAAAATGTTGTGCAAATCCATTGAACCATTGCAAAGTTATGAAAGTGCAAAAACTGTTTGGGCTTCCAAACCTAATTCTCCACCCCCCACCACCACCACCATGACAAGCAGCTAAAGGGACAATACAATATAAGAAACCACAAGACAGCCATCATCTGGTAATATGAACAACATACAATTCTTTCCAGATGACACAAGAGATATCCATCAGTATGGTCCAGCACTACTGCAGCCATGGATATACAGTACATGCATACTTCAGGACATACACACCCCCTTCAGGCTATAGTGATTTTATCTAATATGTGACAGTGTCACTGTAGTGCAGTAATTTTCTAAATCTCTAAAATTATTTATTTTAGAGTGTAATCATGATTGTATTCTATGTAAAAGGATCCTAAATGCATGCAAATGGTCAAAGTTTGTTTTCTTTTGACTTTTGCATGGAATGATGATTACATACCAGTGTCATGAATAGGAAATGGTAGGAAATGGTAGTGGTGCACCTTGAAATACTGTTTATTTGTAGTACTGCAGTGGGATATGAATTTCATGCAAATTTATGTTTGTTAAAATGTTAACTGGATGAGCACACCGAGACTAAAAGTCCATTTTCAAGGGCAACCAAAATTAATTACATATATAGCAAAGCAGTACAGGATACATTTAGAGGTAACATAATGGTACATTATAGGATACAATAAGCAGGTATTATTGACAGTAGATAGTTAATAATATAATGCAGTACAGGATGCATTTAGAGGTATATCATGGTAAAACATTATAGGCAGGTGTTATTGACAGTAGACAACAGTTCTGAACTTAGGATCATCAAGATTTAACAGGATACATCTGTAGGCGTGCAACATGCCTTGGGGTAAGAACATAGCTCAGCATGGACAATTGGTTGAGAAACAATAGCTAAGTGGAATGCACAGTTACAGAACAGGTGAGTATTGCTCAGTGGTTACAGGTGCAGATACATCACTCCAGTGGGACAGTTTTGAGTGCTTTGTTACAACCACTTAGGGAGGAACAGTTAAGAAGAGAGACCAGGAGGGCATTCCATTGGGAGGTAGCAGAGCTGGTGAAGAATCTTCATCCCACACTAGACCTTGCACTCAGAGTAAGAAGCAGGGTGGTGGAGGAGGAACAAAACATCCTCTCAGGCATTTTTAAGGCCCAAAAATAACTGAGGCTTTGACAAGCTTATATGCAAATAAAGGTGGCGATAGCTGAATCTCCCTTCAAATGAGGGCCAATTCAAGGAGCGGAGGACATCACAGCTCCATGGAGGAAACTTATTGCATGAGGGTCAAAATGTATATGTCCAAACATGACTCTACCTGCAATAAAGTTAGTTATTGGTGCCACAGCTTTGACTTCCTACAAGTCAAACTTTTGTAGTATAAGCAAGAGGTAGTTTACAGAAGGGATCACTCTCAGTGATTGGGTACTGTTCCTGGCACACCTTATGCTCTCCCAGGCAGATTTAGCGTTCCTAAACAACTGTCTAAATTTGACAGCTAGCATAGCAACATAGTAACATAGTAGTTGATGGCAGATAAGGACTGCTAGGCCCATCTAGTGTGCCCGTATTCCCTGCCTGCATCAGTGGCCACTGACCCTACTTGGTCATTGGCTATTGCCTCTCTTCACCTGATCTAGGTTCCCCTTATGTCTATCCCATGCATGTTTGAATCCCCTCACTGTGTTAGCACCCACCACTTCCTAGGGTAGGCTATTCCAAGCATCCACCACCCTCTTAGTGAAGAAAATAGTCTTCACATTTCCCCTTATCCTGCCGCCCTACAATCTCACATTGTGTATCCTCATCCTTGTACAACTCTTGTACTGAAAGATGTCACCCACCTGCACTTTGTTTTAGCCTTTAAGATACTTGAAGGTCTCTGTCATATCATCTATCATCACTGATCCTGCCGTAAACTGGTTTTGTTTTTATCTTCATGATAGGGTACAATCGGTTCAAATAGGCAATGCTTTATCCTCCCCACTCCCAATCCTCTCCAGAGTCCCCCAAGGCTCCATACTCGGCCCCATCATTTCCCCTATTTATTAACAACCTCCTTCTGTCTGCAGAACCACAGAAATACACATGCATGCTGGCAATACTATTCTTTTCACCTTTCGGCTCTCACTCAACAGTGTACAGGCCCCTCCAGGAAGACTTCAATAGAGTTCAGTCCTGGTTGAAGAAAAATAAATTCAAGCTTAACATAAAAAACAGTGGCCATGACTTTTGGATCCAGACAAAAACTGCCACCCTTCAGCACTCTCCTGCTTTTATTACTTTCGACAGGTCCTGCCTCGAGAATGTCTCAGCTTCAAATATTTGGGGATTTGGTTGGGTTCCCACTTGGATTTCTCTACCCATGTTGACACCATCTGTGCTAAGTGTCACCTCAAACTAGGTGCCCTCTACCAGCATAAAAACAGCCTCCCCCTACCTTCCCACTGTGATCTTGTCTCCAAAATGATCTTACCCATTTTTGACTATGCCAATGGGGTGTATGGCACTGCCTCTCACTCATCCCTAGCCAGACTTGACATCCTACTAAACTTCTTCTGACACTTCACTACCACCTCTCCCCCCTTACTCACCACTGTGTCTTTTACTCTGACCTATCCCTTGCTCCCTTATCTCACAGGAGAATGGTTCACTGTGCATCCTTTGTCACTGAATTCTGGTTTGGAACCCTTCCCACCTACAAGCTGCCATGTCAAACTACCCTTTCAACACAGAGACCCAATGACTTTTTCTGTCCCACATAACCACTCCATTTCTGGTCAATCTGCCTTCTGTTTCTCTTGTCTCTGGAATAAACTCCCCCCCTCCCCTGACCTCTAACTATCTTCCTCCTTCTTCTCTCTCAAAAGACTCTTCAGTCTACTTCCCCACCGCTGTACTCTCAGTGCCCCCAACCCTCACCTCTGTAATTGTTTGTAATTTCTGTTGTTTCACCTGTGTCATGCTGAGCTACCATGAGTTAATTCTGTTCTGGGTTTTTGTAACTTTTGACCATCACTTGTTTGCTTCCACTTGTACTATGTCATTGCTTTTGGGTATGCAATCGCATCCTACATTGGTGTAAACTGCTACTGCTGTTATATGCCTTTATTTTTCAGTCTTGTGACCATGGCCCATGTTCTTAACTTGCTAAAATAAACCACCAATGTTTTGCCAAATGTTGTTCTATCTCCCTATGTACCCTAATTCCCTGGGTCACATCTGGAAATGAGCCTTGGCTCAGTGGTGTCTTTCCTGGTTATCAACTTTTAAATAAATGAAAATATTCCCCCATTCCCTCCTCTCCTCAAATCTATACATATTGAGGTATTTTAATCCATCCTCATATGCTTTCTGATGCAAGCCCTTCACTATCTTGGTCACCCTTCTCTGGACCGCCTCCACCCTGGCTATGTCTTTGCAAAGATGCAGAAGATGCAGACAGATGATTCACATGGGATGTACAGAGAACTCAGTTACACTTTGTATCAGTTTCAATGTAACTAATCATTAATTACATGCAACAGGGTAATTACACTATAGTCACAGATTTGTTACATGCAACTATATTGCAGTTACAGTGTAATTACACTGTAGTTAATTAACACTTAAAGTGTAACCAAGAACTTCACAGCATGTCATCAGTCTTATCTCTATTAACATTTCCACAAGACAGACAAACATGTCTGCTGACACATTAGACAGTCAAGTAATGCCTTGCTGGGATTTGTTCTTCCACAGTGACCTGAAGATTACCATTTTCAACTCTTTCATCTTGTTGAACATTGTCAGCAAATGTTCTATGCTGGTCACAAGCTGCCACAGCTCTATGTAGTGGCCTCAATGACTGCAAAATATTACTTTGCTGTTGACTGACACTTACAACTTGCTTCAGTGAGTCTGGCAACACAGTCAATTTGGAAGCAATTATTGTAACAATAAATTGAAACATAATGTAGGAACACCTGCATTGCAGAATGGATATAACAATTAAATCCCGTACTGTTGTCAAACCAAACCATTGTAGATAGAGCAAATGTTTGTTAATTTTTTTCACCAGCTGTGATCTTGTATCATCCACCACAGTTGATTGGTTATCACCTATTAAAGTGAAAGAATCGTGCACAGTACACTTCTTCCTCTTCAATTTCTGTGACATCTTGGAAGACACATTACACATGACTAGATCACTTTCCAGAGGAGTCAAAAACAGGTTGGGATGACACAAAGGCTATAAGCAATTGTACTGTATGGTGCACATTTTCTCAGCACAAATTTTAATATGTGCAACACTGTAATGTACAACCCTGCCACAGTTATGACATGTGACAAAGTAACTTAGCTCATACCATTTTTGAATCTACCATTGCCTATGCTGATCATTGCAATCTCTAAACTCAAACCATGTGACTTGTGAATTGACATTGCATACATAACACACAGTGGGAACTGTTGTCATGTTATGTAAACATCTTTCATAAGCTGTAATTTTACTGGATCTATGTGATATGAGCGCACCTGAAATGGCGCTGCCTGCAACGGCAAGGGGAAAGGGCGAATGCCGCAAGGGTGAATGTACATAAATGCTGAATGGCAGAAAGGGCAACTGCAGCAGGTAGCAGATGGAAAGGCACTGAGCACACTGCAAGCCCAGCATGGCATAGAAGGCAAAGCATACCGTGGTATGGGCCACCAGTGAAGGGTGCAACAGAGAGAGATAGAGAGAGTGGCCAGGGGGTGCGGGTGAGGAGCACCGCCCAGAATGGCCATGAGCAGGGCATGGCCACATGAGAGGCAGTGGCAGTAGTAAGTGGCTGACACAAAGGGACTGGGTGGCACACAGCACACAGGCAACAGGCATGCATAGTGTGTAGGGAGGATGGGTGGCATGCCAGAGGGCACAGCCCGGGGGTACTGCAACAGCCAGCTGTCCAGAGGTCAGTGGCCAGAATGGGGGGGAACAGGTGCAGACAGCATGTGGCAGATGCGAGGAGGCCATGGCATGTGAGCTGGGTTACATAGGTGACTACAGGGGATGTGGTGCATGTGCAGGTGCCCCTGGAAGGGTGAACCCACACTGGGTAGTGTTGGAGGGTCACACACTGTGTGCCATGCGGCGCTGCACATGGCCCCACTGCCCAGCACTGGAATGCAGCTACAGGGGGTGTTGCATGCCAGGGCCACTATGCGGACAGTCACACATGGAATGTGAAATTGTGAGCCAGTCCATGCAGGAAGGCATAGTGGCTTCTGGTGCTGTATTCATCCATGATGGCAAGGATCCTGGTCTCAAGGTCTCGATACTGCCACTGAGTCTGTGGTGCCTCTGCCCCTGACACCAGCATCTCAGCTGTGATGATGGTAAGATGCTCCTCCTCCCTCAGGCAATCGAGGAAGTACCAGATCTGGGGTGGCATGCATTGACCTGGGTGTTAAAGGCCCTGTGCCACCCCTCCACTGCATTGTTGGTTCACACCAGGCCCTGGAGAGTTGCCTTGTAGCAGTTCCACTGCTCAGTGGGGAAGGTGACACGTCAGCACCCCAAGCGCCTGGTGGGGCATCCAATCCAATTGTCCTCCATGTAGTCCAGCATGGGCTGGAGGACATCCTCATTAGTGGCCATGTACTCCCACTCCTGCAGTTCCTCAAATACTGCTGGCACATCAGCAGGTGGCATGAATACCAGTGCCAGCAGCAGCCACACATGCTGCGCAAAGTCGGGGTCGGTGGTGTACCATTCCAGGACATCTGGCAGCTGCTGCATCTTGCACCACAGGGCCTGGGAGTAGTGGAAGAAGCATTCCCTGACACATGCTTTTCGGAATACAGTGGTGTCCCCACACCAGCCGGCATGCTCAAAGTCCAGCAGGACCATGGCAGGTGCTTTGTCTGGGTTGTGCAGCTTCAGCTGGCCCAGCAGATGGACATAGGTCTGTGCCCGCCTGGTGCACGTCAGGGCATAGACGGCGTGTATGACCATACCGGACTGTATGGTGAATATGGTGTATAACTGGCCAAACATGGTTGGGCATGCCCTGAATGTGCTGTCCATAAACCAGTCCACACTGCTGGTCAGCTGCTGCAGGCCACAGTCTGTGGCATAGACAACGATGCAGTCACGCTCCCTCCTGCTGTCATACAGGAGGAAGCGCGTGCCATCAGAGGCAAGGGTGTACTCCTTCAGGATTGTGAGGCTCTCCACAGATTGCGAAGTGGTTGGCCAGCTGTGCATCACATGCCACACACGCTGCACCATCCGACGCAGCAGATGCACTCCTGGCAAGTGACCAGCCACGGCTGCGGGGATGCCCGAAGTGCTTGCCACAATGACTTATGAGGCACTGTCCAGAGTCCACCATGCCCTGTCCCAAAGTGTTCCCATGATGTGCCGCATGCCCATGTCCACTGCATCAGGGGCAGGGTTATGCTCCCTGATGGTGGCCACCACGATGTCATCCACTGTGTGTAGGCAGGCAGTGGTATCTCCTCGACTCCACACACCTCTAATACACCTTTTCAGGTCCCTTCTTATCTCTCCGGTACACGTAGCCATTATGGTCAGCCATAGACTTGTCCTTCTGACTTGGTACATAACGCATCTCCATGTTTGGGTTGCAGTCCCATCCGATAGGGTTACAGCAGCTGGCAATGTTATAGGCACTGTGTGCCCTGCCCAGAGTCTACCATATCATGCCCCTTCCTGCCTGGGGTGCATATCTGGCAGTGTTTGGCCGCACCCCTCCCCCATGTCCTTGTTGTCTGTGGGCCATGCTCCCTGTGGTCCACCACTGTTGTCCGTGCTGCTCCCTGTGCCTGTGCAGCGACCTGTGGCCCTGGCCTGCCATGTGGTGTCATTTGCTGTAAGTGTGTGTGTCTGCTTTGGGGCACATGGGGGGGTTTGTATTGCACTCTGCTGGTATGTGCTATGTGCTTGGTCCACCCTTGTGTGCTGTGGGGTGGTGTGGGCACACATTGCTGCCCCTCTGTCCATGTTGCTGACTGTTTGGAGTCCATGTGTACCCCAGATGTGGTGCTGCTGCCTTTGCTGTCTCCCGGTCACTCCCCCTCTGCTTCCGGTTGCCACTGCTGGCTGCAGCATGCTGTGCAAACCGTCCTGTGCTCGCTTTGCTGTTCAGCCTGTTTTTCAGTGTGCCTCCCGTGCCTGCAGGCCTGCTAGGGCTCACAGTCCTGCTGCTGATTTCACATGGAGGTGCCCTTATTGGGTAACAGAGCATTTCACTCTTCTACTTTGTGTCTGTGTTCTGAGAGCTCGCCCTTTTGGTAGCAGCACATTGGGACTCGCCCCCTGAGACTGCTCTGTTCTGTAGGTGCTTTTTCTGGCCGCTACCCTCTTACCAAGCATTTGTAGATGCTTTGTGAGTAATCACATTTGTCAGATTTTGCAACAACCATTTAAACAAATGTCTGAACATTGTATTAAATGTCAACTATGTACCCCATTACACCACTGACCATTCCACAGTCCACATCAAGATAATGGCTTAGCATCACACATGCATTTTTAAAGACTGTAAGAGCCGTCTCTAGACCAGGGTCCCTAGTGCTATGTGGCAGCATTTTCTGATTTCTGTGGCAGGGCTCCTAGGCTTCTGTGGCAGCATTTTCTGATTTCTGTGGCATGATTTATTCATTTCTGTGACTGAATGCAGTCCTGCCTTTGGCTAAAATATGATGTCATGTCAATGATGACATCACATGCCAAGCACAGAGGAAGTGCTTCAGGGTAAATAAGAAGGGTATGGGAGCCTGGCACTATGGAAAACCTGTACATTTGAATGAAAAGTCACCAAAAATAATTAATTTTGTGGCACTATATGAATCTGCAGTAAGATGCAAATTATGTGGAAAATTCCTCTACTACAGAATCACAGAATTCCAGGGGTCTTGCTCTAGACCAACCATTCTTGACACATCTACATTCAAATCTTTTAGGCAATCAATCATCTTTGAGATCATCTTCTGGCTTAGGCAAACTCTATTGGTTGCGTCAAATGATGACAGTGTGACATTGGTTGTTACTGTCTCTCCAGCATAATCTGATTGAACTGTGCACACTGTTTAAGCTTTTGCATCAAATATACAATTTGTGTTCTATTACAGGACAGTTTGGTAAACACATCACGTGCTTCAGACATGGCACACTGTCTTGCCTATCACACAGATATTCAGTATAGACACATTGGAAGGTGACAGTCCGAGCCCTGTAAAGTGGAGGCTCGTATTGTCAGTCAGCACTCCGTTGCATATGCTGAAACATAGGTGAATATAATTCCCAGAGGATTATTCCACCAATGCACCCAATAATTTTAATAACTTCCTCAACAGTAAGTTTAGAAAAGATATGCTTCCCATTCATGAGAGCCAGTTGTAGAAGATCACCAAAATCAACAGTGTTTTCGACTACAAAGGCAACTTCATCATCTGTGCCAACAATCTCCTTTAGATGTACAGTAGGTGAATGAATGCATTCATAACATTGGAGACCATACTGATCTCATCAATAATCAAGAGCTTCATTTTATCAGAGATACGGCGTTGCTCACTTTCAGCTTCAAAAGACAACTTGCAGTACTCACCAGTTTTCCCATGTTCAACAGGTAGCATAAACATACAGCGAGAGTCACTTCTGCTATGTTATATGCTGCAGGTGCAGTCGGAGTCATGACAACGGTAGACACTGGTACTCCAGTGTGTTTCCTTATGCTTGTGCTAGTTGCTTCAATAAGGAAACTATTGCCTGTCCCAGCTGAAATGCTGAGAAACATACATAGTGGTTTGTGTTTGTCACAACAGCATTGTTTGTTACGATGCCGAATACCATACTTAATGGCATACGTCACAGCGGTATATACAACTTGCTGCTATTGACTTAACTTTAGTCCAATTACAGAAATGTCAGCATCATAGTGGCATGCCAGTTCCATGCTGTTTCAACCTCTAACATAAGTACAGTGGGATCATTCATGGGAAGAGATGCTCCAGTGCACCTTTTCCCTCTGGATCACAGTTGTCCTGAGAATTGACTGGAGTGTCTTGCAACTGTTCTTTACATATAGAAACACAGAAACATGGAAGTTTTCAGCAGATATGGAGCTCTTGGTCCAACTAGTCTGCTCAGTGTTCCCTGCTTACTGTGTCACCGCAGACCCTACTCAATCTCCAGTCATCTCCAGCCCTTGCTTACTACCAAAGTCCCCTTACATCTGTCCCATGCACGCTTGAACCAGTCACCATTTTGGCACCCACCACCTTCACTGAAAGGCTGTTCCAGGCAACCACCACCCTCTCCATTAAGAAGTATTTCCTCACATTTCCTCTGGGCCTCCCCCTCAAACTTCATAGCATGACCCCCTTATCCTCAGCTTCTTTTTCTATGGGAAATGCTACAATCCTGTATCTTATTAATACCTGTTAAGTATTTGAACATTTCTATCATATCCCCCCTTTCTCGCCTCTCCTCCAGAGAGTACATATTCAGTTCCTTGAGTCTCTCCTTGCAGAGCTTTTGATGTAGTCCTGTTTTGTACTGCCTCCACCTTATCAATGTCCTTCCAGAGGTAGGGACCCCAGAACTGGACACAGTACTCATACTTGCCGGGAGGTCTTACCAGTGATAGAAACATAGAAACATAGAATTTCAGTGCAGATAAGGACTGCCTGGCCCAACTAATCTGCCCATATCCCTACCTTCATAAACTCAAGATCCTACAGTAATTCATCTGCAGCTTACATAGATACATAGATACATAGACAGTGTCGGCAGATAAGGGCCTATGGCCCACCCAGTCTGCCCATTTGAGCTTGTAAGTTCAGTTTGTTTTCCTAGAAGTCTGTTTCCCCTTACCCCTGACCTCTAGAATTCCTTTATGTCTATCCCATGCATCCTTAAATCCCGTGATTGTTTCAGCCCCCACCACTTCCTCTGGCAGGGTGTTCCACTTGTCCACCACCCGTTCTGTGAAGAAATTCTTTCTCATGTTTCCTCTGAATCGTCCTCCCTCCAACTTCATCCCATGCCCTCTAGTCCTGGAACATCTTTTTCGCTTAAAAATAGTGTTTTCCTGCACCCTGTTTCTCCCTGTAAGATACTTGTATGTCTCTATCATATCCCCTTTCTCCCTCCTCTCCTCCAGGGAGTACATGTTCAGTTCCTTCAACCTGAAAACTTATCAAAATTTTGGGATTTTTAGAATTCGTCCAATGGTGGGGGGCGAAACCCTGTCTAGGACTCAGCTTGGAGTTACGCTTCAGGTGAATGCGATCTCCATTGTACCATCAGCTGCTCCTTACTCCAGCTCCAGCTTATCTTCTCTTTCCTACCACCAGGACTGCCTTCTGTGTATCCCATGCATTCTTGAATTCACCTATCACTTTTGCCCCTCCAGCCTCCACAGGGAGGCTGTTCATGCATCCACCACCCTTTCTGTGAAAAAATACTTCATCGTGTTACCCCTTAGTCCTCCCAGCCTCATATTGTGACACCTTGTTTGTGCACGTCTCTTTTTCTGAAAGATGCTGTCCTCCTGGACCTTATTTATCTCCTTGAGATACTTGAATGTCTCTATCATATCCCCCTCTCCCTCCTTTTCTTCAGGGTATACATACTGAGGTATTTCAGTCTTTCCTCATATGGTTTCAGGTGCAGCCCTTCTCTGGACTGCCTCCACACTGCCTATGTCCTTCCAGAGATGTGGTCTCCAGAACTGAATACAGTATTCCAGATGTGGCCTCACCAACTGTCTGTACAGTGGCATCACCACCTCTTGTTTCCTACTGGTGATGCCTCTCCCTATGCTCCCCTTCCCACCAGATTCTCACATTGCTTGGCTACTTTTAGGTCATCAATGATTACCCCCAGGTCTCTTTCCAGTTTGATTGTTGTTAGTATCTTCCCCCCCCACCATTGTGTATTCCTCTTATGAATTCCTGTACCCCAAGTGAATGACTTTGCACTTCTTTGAATGGAATTTAAGCTGCCACACTCTTGACCACTACTCCAACTTGCTTAGGTCTCTTCTCATTCTTGCCAGCCCATCTGGAATGTCAACCCTATTTCAGATCTTAGTGTCATCCACAAAGAGGCATATCTTCCCTTCCAGCCCTTTCACAATGTCGCTTATAAAGACATTAAAGAAGACCGGCCCCAGCAATGAACCTTGTGGCACCCCACTGGTCAACCCCCTCTCCTGGGATTGAACTCTCATTTACCGCCACCCTCTGTGTCCTGTTGCTCTGCCAATTTCTGACCCAGTTTACCACCTTGGGACCCACTCTCAGACTGCTCAACTTGTTTTACTAGCCTCCCTATGTGGGATGGTTTCAAATGCCTTGCAAAAATCTAGGTAGGCCATGTCTACTGCCTCTCCCTGATCAACTACCCTGGTTACCAGTCAAAGAAATCTATCAGATTTGTTTGACAAGATCTTTCTGCTGTGAATCCATGTTGCCTCAGGTCTTGTGTCCCACTGGCATCAAGACGTGCCACAATCCTTTCCTTTAGCATTAATTCCATTATTTTCCCCACCACTGAGATCAAACTGACCAGCCTGTAGTTTCCAGCTTCCACTTTGCTCCCACTTTTGTGTAGCAGTACCACATTCCCCCTCCTCTAGTCCTCTGGTACCACTCCCTCCTCCAGCAAGTTGTTGAATAGGGATGTCAGTGGTGCCCCTAGTACGTCACTGAGTTCTTTCAATATTCTGGGATGCATCCCGTCTGGTCCCATTGCCTTGTCCACTTTTAGTTTCAAGAGTTTCTTTAGGACTCTTTCCTCTGTGAATGGACTGGCGTCCACCTCCCCTCTGTATGTGTTTCTACTGCCTAATTGTAGTTCCTCCCCTTCCCCTTCTTTTGTAAATACTGGGCAGAAATATTTGCTTAGAATTCTACTTTTTCTAAGTCCCCCTCCGCAAAATCGCCCCCCATTCCGCCTCACAATCCCTCCCATGGTGTTTTTCCTTTCACTAATATACCTGAAGAAGGTTTTGTCTCCTTCTTTTACTGAAGGGCTATTCTTTCCTCTGTTTGTGCCTTTGTGCTCCTGACTGCTTTCCCTGCCTCTCTTTGCTTCACCTGATACAGTTCCCTGTCTTCCTCCCTCTGCATTTCCTTGTACTTTCTGAATGCCTGTTTTTCCCCCTACCTTTCCCTGCCACTTCTTTTGAAAAACATAGTGGTTTTTTTGTTTGTTTCTTTTTTGCTTTGTTTACTTGCTTTACATAAAGGCTTGTTGCCTCTGCTAAGGCTCCTTTAAGTTTCTCCCACTGTTCCTCTACCTCCCTCCTCCACCTTTGCCAGGGTTTTCTTGAGGTGTTCCCCCTTTTTTGCAAAGTTGACCCTTTTGAAATCCTGGACCCTTACTTTTGTGTGGCCTTACTCTACTCCTGTCTTCACCTTAAACCAGATTGTATGGTGATCGCTGGACCCTAGATGGCTGCCCACTGCTTGATCTGTTATTCTGTCATCAGTAGTGAGAACCAGGTCTAATATTGCTCCCTCCACTGTGGACTCCATCTCTATCTGTCTGAGGCACGCCCCCTGCTGGGCATCTAGGATGTCTCTGCTCCTGGTAGTAGCTGTAGTATAGGTATTCCACTTAACACATGGCTTGTTTAGATCTCCCACCAGCAACATTCCCCTTTATCTGCCATTTTGTGGATGGTTTCTGCTAATACCCTGTCTATTTCCTGCCCCTGTGCTGGAGATCTGTAGACAACCCCAGTGCGGATAGTGGTGCCATTCTCTATCTCTAAGGTGACTGATAGTGCCTCTTCTCCTGCCTTCGTCTTCTTAACTCAGTTGCTTTGATCCCCTCCTTGGCGTAGATAGCCACACATCCTCCATTTTTGCCCTCCCTGCCTTTCCTGAAGATTGCATAGCCTGGTATGGTAACATCCCAGTCATGGTTACCCATGTACCATGTTTCAGTGATCGCAACAATGTCCAGGACTTCCTCCACCATCAAGGCTGCTAGTTCCAGGATCTTGTTACCCAGACTATGGGCATGTGCACAAATGACTTTCCATGCTTTGATGCCTTCATCTGTACCAACTCCCCCTTTATCCCTTTGTCTTTCCTCTATGCTTCCCCTGCCTTTACTCCCATTTCCAGTTCCTTTTCTTGATTCCTCAACCCTAGTATCCTTTCGTTTGACTACCATAACCAGTGGGTGGGGGGGGCAGTTGTTTTTTCCCACCTTACTTCTGCCACACCACTTGGCTAGTTTAAATGCTTGCCAATGAAACATTTAAATCTCTCTCTGAGGCTCCTGGTCCCCCCAGATGGATGAAGCCATCACCCCTGTACAAGCCTGCATCCCTCTTGGTGGTCCCCCAGTACTCAATGAAGCCAAATCCCTCAGCTCCATGCCAGTTCTTCAGCCATTCATTGAATCCCTTGGTGCGGAGTACCCTGGCCTCTCCCATGATCTCTACGGGGTAATATTACCTCCTTCTTCCTACTGGTGATACCCCTTCCTGTGCACCCAAGCATCCCACTAGCCTTTCCCACTGCCTTATCACACTGCTTGGCTAACTTCAGGTAATCAGAAATGATTACCCCCAGGTTCCTTTCCTGTTTGGTGGTTACCGGTGCGTTCCCTCCCAGTTGGTACATAGCCCTCAGGTTTCTGTGCCCCAAGTGCATGGTTTTTCATTTTTTTACATTGAAACCCAGCTGCAAAACCCTTGACCATTCTTAAAACTTTTTCATATCATCCCTCGTTCCCAACCCCCACCCCTGGCATGTCTACTCTGTTGCAGATTTCTGTGAAATTTATGAACAGGCATACTTTCCCTTCTAGCCCTTCCACAATGTTACTAATAAAGACACTGAAGAAGACAGGGCCTAATACTGAGCCCTGAGACACGCCACTGGTCACCTCGCCTTCTCCAGAGAAGACACCATTTATCGCCACTGGTTACAAGGTATTCCACAATCATTTCCTTCAATAGTGTTTCCATTACTTTGCCTACTATGAAAGTCAGGCTGACAGGTCTGTAATTTCCTGCCTCCTCCCTGTTCCCACTTTTATGAAGTGGGACCACATCTGCCCTCCAGTCCCTCGGAACATCTGTTAGCTGTCAGAGATGCTGCCAATGTCTCTTTAAGCTCTCTAAGTATCCTGGGGTCAGCTAGAGCTACAGCTAGAGTTAGAGGTACAGCAGAGCAAAAACTGAGAAGCAACTGTTGCTCAGAGCAGTTGCACGCTGGGTTGTTGAGGAGGAACAGCCAGAGCAGGCTAATGGTTTTGTGCTTGAAACACTGAAAACAGGGATGCCACCATTGCCTGTGCAATTAAGTAGCAGCTTTTAACAGGAATGCATCATGCTGTTATCGAATATCAGCTATTTTAAGGCTAAAAGTGTTTTTCCATTAGCTTTCCAGACGGTTTTGTGCCACTGTTTTTTTTTTATTCCCTCACTGGCTCTGCCTGGAGTCCAGTGGTTGGGAGCCTGCTCCCTTGAGGAGATAACAGCAATCCCTGCAAAGGGCCAGACACCAGGGAGAGAACCCAAGGAAGACACCATGATCAGCAAATACAGATGGAAAAAACTTAGGTCCTGCTGAGAAACTGAACAAAGGACAAATTGAAATTAACAGAGGTCAGAGGTATATCGGTGGTGTAATAGGAGATGGAGCTTTTATTCAAGCAACTGGTTGTAATCTCAGCTATGGCTACAGTGTTTTGTTAGAGCTCTAACAGGGGAGTTTCTTGGTTTTACCTGGATTGGATCTTATTTAATTATTTTACTTTTTTTAATTTAATCATTCCATCTTTTTTATCTGTACTTAGTATTAAATAGATTTTTAGAAGAGGGGTGAAACTCTAGAGAGCCCGAAACACTCAGTCTCCCATTTAGAATACTGGTCCCCCTGCTACATAGCACAGACCCTTACATGTTGATGTTAATAACTCTGCATATCTACAGGCAGGACGTAAAAAGCATACTTGAGACTGTTTTTAAGATTATTCTAAATATGAATAATATCAGATTGTCCTACAGGCAAACTTAAAATACATGTTGGAAACTAAAACGATCTATGATAAAACAGAAATTCAAAAGCAGACACATGATAGGATTATGGAAGCAATACAAGTAATAAAGCATGTAGAGTAGTTCTAATTAAAACTTCAAAAAGTTTAAAAGTTTTGTATTTTATGCCATTGTGTCACGTGACCTTGTGGCTTATAGCGCAGGCACCGGCGTCTGACAGGTATAGGAGCCATTTCTACCAGGAGAGAGCGAGGTACATGCACCAAGCTAGCAGAGCCAGCAGATATCTATATTTAACTTTTAACCAGTCACTTGCATAAAACATTAGTTAAGATCCCTATCTCTAGATAGTCTGAGAAGGGAACTTGAAAAGCTGATTACTGACAAAAATTGTGGAAAGCCTGATACCCATCTCTACATAGTCCAAGAAGGGAACTTGTAAAGCCGGTTACTGGCAACAACTGTGGAAAGCCCAGGTTACCCGTAAGGCAGATTCAATGCCTTCACACTGAAGAGGACTCACCTTGCATTCACCTGATAAAACACAGCAACCGAAGGGGAACTTTTGTATCCAAGCCAGAGAAAGATGCCAAAAAAAACCTTTTGCAAGTACTAAATCCTGTAGAGATTATTGGATTAATTAAAATGCTCAAATGTAGGTATCAGAACCTTAAGGAGGAATTACTGTTTTGCTATTAAATTTAAAGGCGAGGCAAGATGTATTTGTACCGCACCCTATCCTAGAGGGTCTGGGCGCCTTACATAAAATAAAAAAAAAACAAGTAGGTAAGAGAGGACAGGTCAGTAATAACATAAACAATAAAAACAATGAATAAGTAATCTCATAAAATCAGCTCAGCAGTATTTCATAAAATGATACTGGTCAGACTACTTCCTTCAGGGAGGCCAGGGCAAAAATATGGGTCTTGAGACACCTTTTAAACACCTCGACTGATGGGGCCTCCCTAATAGATGGAGAAAGAGCATTCCACAGGATTGGACCAGTCACACCAAAAGCACTGTCACTGGAAGTTCTCAGTCTAGTCCTGGGAATAGTGTCACAGCGAAATTTAATTTCATTGGTGAAACTCCGGCAAAATCGTGAAATATTTCACACATTTCGCTTATGAATTTCGAGGGTGCAAAATGTGAAATTGCAAAAACAGGCATACTAAGCCCCACATAAGAGAAATAAAGTATATATTGTTTTTTTTGTTTTTTTTCCCCTAAACTAGGAATGTGTGACATTTTAAGCAAAGGCGTAGTGAGACTTTGGAAGAAACGT
The DNA here is from genome assembly GCA_016271365.2 of Neoceratodus forsteri. NCBI lineage: Eukaryota > Metazoa > Chordata > Ceratodontiformes > Ceratodontidae > Neoceratodus > Neoceratodus forsteri. Next base: position 1,287,838,941 of record CM057455.1, on the reverse strand, counting down.
TCATATTTCATATTTCACTTGTGAAATGACATCTGAAAGTCAACACTCAGGTAAATATCCATATGTTTCCCTTAAAAAGCTAGTTTACCATACTGAGTTTAGTAATCTGTGAGAAGTGGAGTAGCTAGGTCGCTAGGGTAGTCTGGTCATTCACTTTAATTATGTTAGTTAAATCTTACTTTTTTCCCTGCAAAAGTCCTGATCCAGTAGGATTTTCTTTTTGATGAGAAACGACTGGCTGTGGCATGTTGGTGGAAGTTACATGGTAGGAGGAATGCTGCCAATCATCCAACCAAGAAATTTAAAGCAACAGTACATGATCTCTAAGGTGAGCTAACTACATATGTGTTTCCAGGTTTAAAAAAAAATGTAAGTTGCGTGTACCATTTTTCATTTGTAGTTGCTACTATTGACAGGTTTTTTTTTAATTGTAGGAGCTTTAGAAAGAAGAGAATGCAAACCTGTGAAGCCATGAGGACACAATTGACAGTATAGTTGTCACTGTGGTTGTCAAAGATGTTTTTGAATGAATGGTACCGTTATGTATGATATTATTAGTGTCCAATTAAATGGATGGACATGTACAATTTGAGGGGATAGTGTTAGGTCATTTTAGTTTGTTTTTTTTTCTGTTACAGATTCTTCTCATTTTCACATTGCTTATTATTTACTTTGCTAGTGATTGCAAAGTGTTCCTTTCCAAACCACCCTCCCCAACATTCCCCTTTTACCACCCTTGGAGAATGCAGCCAAAACGCCTTGCCAATAGGACTGGCAGGCGTGAGGGAAACCCAATGCTTTGCAATGTGACTGAATCTGCTGCACTGTTACATGAAGTGGGGTCATGCTAAATATTTTATATATTGCTACCATAATCTGGATTTTTTTCCATTGTTCTGCTAGGAGCTTTACTGTGATGACAGAGCCATACTCGAACCTGCAAACTTGCAAGTTGGGCATTTGCAGGGCAGGCTGACTAGATGGGTGATACAACAGTATATATTTGATAGATACCATATTTTATTGAATTGAAGCTGCAGCGTTTTGATTTCCATCACAGCTTCAATATGGTGATGGCTTCTAATTAAGAGCAACTTATTTTAGAAAGCCTCATGCCGCATCTCTGACTGTACCCATAATTTGATCAGCAGTTCACAGTTGATCATTGACTGCTCCCTGATTAAGGAGACCTCGTTAAAGCACCAGTAATGTCGCTGGCAAAAGCAGCACTGCATGTCTCTAACAGCCTGCACACGACTGTACGAGAAAAAGCTATTTAATGTAGTATGATTGAGAGAAGAAAAAAAAACATTTCACAGATGAAATCATTCAGACTGCATCCTCAGCAAAGACACTCCATGATGGTAACACCACTTAATGAAAACAAACTGCCTACAGCACACCAGTCACCTGCTGTATGCTGTCTAATCACTGTGTCAGTGAAAGCACACAAAACTGATCATATAAAGCATGTGACAGCTGGCTGCACTGATGGTACAATTATGAATGACTGACATGTTACCTCACATCACATCACTGCTGATGTGATGAAGCCTAAATGGTGAAGGAGATTTGATGGGTACATATCCAGCAGGGCCCACTACAGCTCTAAATGGTTATATGACTGGCGGAATTTCATCAGAGAGTGGTGAAATTCCACTGGTAATGGGTGAAATTCCACATTTTATGGGCAAAATACACAATTTCACAAGCAAAATTCACAACTTCACCAGTGGAATTTCACACCTGCAAAATATTTCACGGAATGCAATTCATGCATTTAGCACTTCTCTACCTGGGAATCTTGAGGAGGTCCCTGGTTGAGGAGCAGAGGGAGTGAACTGAAGTGCATAGTATTAGAAGTTCATAGATACACAGACACATAGACACTGTTAGCAGATAAGGGCCTATGGCCCACCCAGTCTGCCCATTTGAGCTTGTAAGTTCACTTTATGTTTTCCTAGAAGTCTGTTGCCTTACCCCTGACCTCCAGAATTCACTTATGTCTATCCCATGCATTATTACATCCTGTGATTGTTTCAGACCCCACCATTTTCTTCTGGCAGGGTATTCCACTTATCCACCTCCTGTTTCCTCTGAATCGCCTCCCTCCAAGTCCCTCCCATGCCCTCTAGTCCTGGAACATCTTTTTCACTGGAAAATAATGTATTCCTGCATGCTGATCCTCCCTGTAAGGTACTTGTATGTCTCTATCATATCCCCTCTCTCCCTCATCTCCTCCAGGGAGTACATATTCAAGTCCTTCAACATGTCCTTACAGGACTTGTGATACAATCCATGTACCATCTTTATTGCCTTCCGCTGAACCTTCTTTGCCTTGTCTATGTCCTTACATAGGTAAGGTCTCCAGAACTGTACACTGTACTCCAGGTGAGGCATCACTAGTGTCTTGTATAGTGGAATTATGACCTCTCTTTTCCTGCTGGTGATGCCCCTGCCTATGCATCCTAGCATCCTATTTGTTTTACCTGCTGCCTTGTTGCACTGTTTCCCTACCTTGAGGTCATCAGAGATGATAACCCCAAGGTCCTTTTCCTGCTTGGTGCATGCTAAATCCTCACCCACCAACTGATATGTTGTTCCAGGGTTTTTGTGCCCAATATGCATCATCTTGCACTTTTTTGCATTGAATTTCAACTGCCAAGCCCTTGACCATTCTTCAAGATTCTGCAGGTCCCTCCTCAATCTGTCTACACACTCTGGTGTGTCCACTCTGTTACAGAGCTTCATGTGATCGGCAAACAGGGAAATTCTGCCTTCTATATCCTGTGCAATGTCACTGATGAAGACGTTGATTAGGACCAGTTCCAGCACTGATCCCTGTGGTACCCCACTGGTCACTTCCCCCTCTTTGGAGTGACAGCCATTTACCACCACACTCTGTGTCCTATCACCTAGCCAATTACCTACCCACCACACTACTGTTCTGCCCATTCCCATATTCCCCAGTTTGTTTAATAGCTTTCTATGTGGCACAGTGTCAAAGGCCTTACCGAAGTCCAGATAGGCCATGTCCACTACCCTCCCCTGATCCAACTTCCTTGTCACCCAGTAGAAAAATTCAATGAGGTTGGTCTGACATGACCTCTCCCCAGTGAAACTATGCTGCCTTGGGTTCTGTAGTTCACTGGCAACCAGGTGTTTCACCAATCTCTCCTTCAGTAGTGCTTCCATTATCTTCCCCACTACTGAGGTAAGGCTGACTGGTATGTAGTTCCCTGCTTCCTCTTTGTTCCCACTTTTGTATAAGGGGACTACATCTGCTGTCCTCCAGTCTTTGGGTACCTCCCCTGCTTCCAGTGATCGGCTAAACAGGATTGCCAAAGGTTCAGCCACCATCTCTCTAAGTTCCTTTAGGACCCTTGAGTGCACCCCATTGCTGTATCAACTCTTATTCCTTTCAGTTCCTTCAGGACCCTTTCCCATGTAAAGGGACTTATGTCCATTTCTGCACCATTCTCACTCCTTGTACTCCCTTCAAGCCCATTACCCTCCTCTTCCTCAGTAAAGACCGAGCAGAAATACCTATTCAGTATGTCAGCTTTACTGTTGTCATCCTCCACATGGCCCCCATCCTCTCTTCAGTCTCACTATCCCTCCCTTTGCCTTTCTTTTTTCACTTATGTACCTGTAAAAGGTTTTGTCCTCCCTACCCATTGATTTTGCAATGGCGCTCTTCTGTCTGAGCTTTGGCTTCCCTTATTGACCTCCCTGCCTACCTTTGCATACATAGAAACATAGAATTTGATGGCAGATAAGGACCTCTTGGCCAACCCAGTCTGCCCATTTCCCTACCTGATGGATAAGCTGCAGATTCTAGTTAATCAACAGCTTACTTCATCCTGTCCCCCACTAGAATTGCCTTATGCCTGTCCCATGCATACTTGAATTCTCCCACTGTTCCTGACTCCACAACCTCCTTAGGAAGGCTGTTCCATGCATCCACAACTCTCTCTGTGAAGAAATACTATCTAGCATTACCTCTGAGCATTCCCCCCTCTATCTTCAAATTGTGCCCCCTTGTTCTTGCACATCTCTTCTTCTGAAAGATACTACCCTCTTATACCTTGTTAATTCCCTTGAGATACTTGAAAGTTTATATCATGCCCCCCGTCCCTCCTTTCCTCAAGGGTATACATATTAAGCTGCTTTAGTCTCTCCTTGTATGTCTTCTGGTGCAGACCTTGCACCATTTTGGTTGCCCTCCTTTGAACAGTCTCCACTCTGTCTATGTCTTTGCGGAGATGGGGTCTCCAGAATTGCACGCAGTACTCTAGATGGGGTCTCACTAACTGTCTGTAGAGAGGGATAACAACTTCCTGTTTTCTACTGTTGATGCCTCTCCCTATGCATCCCAGTATCCCCCCAGCCCTCCTTACTGCCTTCTCACATTGCTTGCCCACCTTTAGGGCATCTGATATAATTACTCCTAGGTCTCTTTCAATTTTTGATGTTGTTATTAACTCACCCCCCATTGTGTACTCTTCCCCTGGGTTTTTGGTTCCCAGATGCATTACCTTGCACTTCTTTGCATTGAATCTGAGCTGACACGTATTTGACCACTCCTCCAACCGTGTCAAGTCCCTTTTCATTCTTTCCACCCCACCTTGTGTATCAACCCTGTTGCAGATCTTTGTGTCATCTGCAAAGAGGCATACCTTTCCTTCCAGGTGCTCTCCAATGTCACTTATAAAGCTGTTAAAGAGGACCGGTCCCAGTACCGAACCGTGCGGTACCCCCGCTAGTTACCCTCCTTTCTTCACTGTGGACTCCGTTTACTATTACCCTTTGCGTCCTGTTGTCCAGCCAGTTTTTTATCCATGCTACCACCCTGGGACCCACTCCAAGGCTGGCTAACTTGTATATTAATCTTTTTTGTGAGACTGTGTTGAATGCCTTGCTAAAATCTAGGTAGGCCATATCCACAGCCCCTCCCTGGTCTACTACTTTGGTCACCCAGTCAAAGAAATCTATTAGGTTCATCTGACATGACCTTCCTGCTGTGAAACCATGCTGCCTTGGGTCCTGTGCCCCACTGGCCTCTAGGCACTCAACAATTATTTTCTTCAGAAGTGATTCCATCATTTTCCCCTACCACTGAAGTCAAACTAACTGGTCTGTAGTTTCCTGCCTCTTCCCTGCTCTCACTTTTGTGAAGTAGAATCACATTTGCCTTCCTCCAGTCCTCAGGTACCACTCCATCCTCCCATGATTTGTTAAAGAGAGTAGTCAGTGGTGTTACTAGTTCTACCCTTAGTTCTTTTAGTATTCTTGGGTGAATCCCATCAGGCACCATTGCTTTGTCCACCCTCAGTTTCAAGAGTTCTTTCAAAACCCTTTCTTCTGTGAATGAACTGGTATCGACACCCCTATTCAGAGTTTCTCCCTTGTTTGGTTTAGGCACCTCCCCCTCCTCATCTGTTGTGAATACTGAGCAGAAATATTCTTTCAGTATCCCTGCTTTTTCACTGTCACCTTCTGCCAGTATTCCCTCCCCTTTATTAAGTCTCTGTATCCCTCAGGTGGTAGTTCTTCCTATCCCCTTCAGCCAGGTAACCAGGATCTAGACCATGTAGGCCCTTATAGATGAGAAGGTTCTCTTTGAAGATAACCCTCCACCTGACCGGCAGCCAGTGCAGAACATGCAACACCGGGGTCACATGTCAAGACTTCAAAAAAACAGTCAGCAACCTGCAGCTGCAGCTGGTGGAAGGTACCTCCCAAGAACCTGAAGTACAGAGCAGTACTGTAGTCAAGCCTGAAGGTCATGAAGACATGCATCAGCATGGACAAGTCTTTGGGCAGAACTAAGGGTTCAATCCTGGTGATATTTCTCAAGTGGTAAAAACCACTTTGGACAACAGCTGACACCTGTGCTTCAAGCGGCAGTCTGTCATCCAGAATCATGCCAAGATGTCACACCTTAGCAGAATCTAGCAATGGCACTGGACCCAGATAAAAATCTGTCATTCCAGCATTGGTGACACTTCTGTCACACCCTTTACCTGGCTCAATCACCAGTACCTTCATCTTGTCTGGGTTCAGTCACAGCCAACTGGAGGACATCCCATCATTGATCTCAGTCAGGCAGCTGTTAAGCACTTCTGTGATGTCCAATGTTCCAGGGGCAAAGGACATATACAGTTGGGTATCATCCACATAGCAGTGAAAATCCACACTGTAACACCTAATGAGCTCACCCAGGGGCAGCATATACCCACAAACAACACTGGCAGCAGAATCAACCCCTGAGGTACTCCACATGACAGGAGCTTCGAGGAGGAGGAGAAATTCCCCATCACATCCTGTTGCTTCTTGCCAGAAAGGAAGGACTCAAACCAGCAAATGACTGTGCTGGCAGGTCCACAACTCCCTGAGGTGATCAAGCAGCACAATGTGATCAACAGCGTCAAAGGCTGAGAAGAAATTGAGGAGAACAAAAACTGACTTGTCTCCCCTAGCTCTTGCCCAGAGGAGGTCATTATGCACCCTAACTGATGCTGTTTCAGTGCTATGCCTGGCTTTGAAACCTGATTGGAATGGTTCATAGATGTAAAAGGCCATGAGGAGCTCCTCGAGCTGCTGCACCACAGTTTTCGCAACAACCTTATCCAGAAAAGGGAGGTTAGAGATAGGATGGTAATTCATTAAACATCAGGGTCAAGAGATTACTTCTTCAGAAGGGGCCTCACCAGAGCCTCTTTCAAGGCATTTGGAAATACCCCCTCTGACAATGAACACCTGTCTATTTCAATGAACACTGGTCCAATGGAACTAACACATCTCATCAAGAAATGAGTGGATGCTGGGTTCTGTTCACAATATGTGTACTTCAGCTTTAGGATGACCTCAATGACCTCAGCCACCTCCTCTAGTTTAAACTTTTCCCAGACCAATGGAGTGCCTCCACTTCCCCCAAGTCAATCACTGTGAACCCAAATATGGTAAACTGACGGTATCCCCTGGCAGATGGAGGACACCCTATCAGAGAAGAACTGAGCAAACTCTTCACATAAAGTGACTGAAATGCTTTCTTTGGTTGCAAACAGACTGAATGTAAAAGTCTGTCTATCATCTGAAAAAACTGAGCAGGTTGGTTCTTCCTGCAGCAATCTCCCTGGACAGGAACTCTACCTTCTTATGGTTGATTGCTCCCTGGTAGTCAAAATAATGAGCATCCAGGGCTAGTTTGTCATTATCTGAGTGGGTCCTCTGCCAGCAATGCTTCATCTTCCAACCCTTGATGTTCATCAACTTGAGATCCCCATTGAAAGAAGGAGATCTTAGGTGAGAGGATCTGGGTCATACACAGACCAGTGCAATGGCATCAAGCACCATGGAGACCACCCTATTATAAGTGGCCACTGCCTCACCCATGCCAACTGCACATGCAGTGGCTAACTACCTGATCAGTCTTGAGGTTGGTTACCTCAAGCCCCACTGAGAACACCAGGTCTAGCATGTGGATGTGGTGATGGGTCATAGAAGTAACAGCTTGTGGCAGACCCACTGAAGGCATCAGCCAGAGGAGGTTTGAACCACATAGTGAGGATTCATTGTTGACCCAGGCACTGAAGTCCCTCAGAATTAAACATCTGGGAGACTCCAATACCTCACTGATGATGAAATCCACAATCTCCTGCAGGAATTCTCCCCCTGCCCCATGGGGACAGTAAATATGGAGAATCCTGCAGCCTGTACTTGGACCCGTGGTTAGCAATTAACCTTCTAGAGGCTACTAGAAATGAAAGTTGGTGTAGTTACTACAATAAACATAAAAGTCTGATTTAAAATTGAGTGCTCTGCTTTAAAAAAGCTCAAAAAGGGTAAAATCCTGTTGAGTTTTCCAGGGGAATCCATGGAGTTTATTTTCTGTCTATTTTTGGTAAGAAATTAAAACTGGGGTGAGGGTAGAATAAAAGTGGTTATATTTGACTCTTAATTAAAAAATCATTTTGATCCTTGCACCTCACCTAACCTTGGTATTTTAACTATATTTGTCAGCTTACAAGGGACAGAGTGTTTGCAACCCAGAAGACAACAGAAAAGGTGGAAGGAGAAGTAAAAGCAAAAGAGAATTATCAGAACTTGCTTGATTGGCTAAAGGAGATACAAAGGTGGTTGACAGAAATCTATTCCACATTGAGAGAAGGACTAACTTTAACAGCTTATATGAAGACAAGAACTGTATTCAGAAGAATAAGAGAAAACAGAGATGACTCCAAACCAAATCAAGTAAACGGAAAGCTTTTGAAAAAACTTTTGAAAAAAAAAAAGCAGGCTGGTTATTCCACCTGCTAATGGACATTGTGACTGTGTTTGCATTTAATTTGTAGTAAGATAAATATTTATATTTTTTTGCTCTCTTCCTTTTTGGTCTTTGTTGTTGTATTTTGTAGCTGATTCTGGCCTCAAATAATGATTTCACTGATTTTAAAATGGAAACAAGGCAAACTAAAAAATGAATACCAGTCAGTCCTCTAAAAACAAAAAAATATATATATGGAAACAAGAAACAGGTTAGAAAAAAAGGAAACACATTGAAGTTGCATTTTGGAACCATGGAAAAAATTGAGTTGGTAGGGGAAAAAAAGAGACAGTTTGCATCCAAAATCAGTTCCACTCCCTCTGACCTCTTATTCTCAAAATACAATATATATATATATATATATATATATATATATATAGATAAAATGACAATATAACAGGACTGAAGAACACCTTTCATGACTGAAATCAGAGTTCTGAGGGGAGCAAATAATGGAGCAATAGAAACAAACAATGAGAGTGGACCAAGGGCTAGAGGGGAGTTGGTTTAGACAAGTGGAAATGGGGCTAAAGAAAAGGAGGTAACAAAGGGAATGCAAATAATGAAGGCAAATTGGTGAGGTCCATCTTCATTGACCTCACCAAAGCCTTCAACACCGTCAACCACCTTCTACTAGTACTCCAGCTCCAAAGATTGGGTGTGGCTCCTAATGCCCTGAATTGGTTCAATGACTACCTAACACACAAAAGCCAGTGAGTCAAAACCGGGCAGACGTTATCCGACTCCAGAGATGTACTCCTAGGAGTCCCTCAAAGATCAATTCTAGGGACCCTGATTTTCAGCCTCTTTGGAAATGACCTACTCAGAGCCTGTGACACCAGAATAATCCTGTTTGTGGATGATGCCGTGCTGCCAAGCAGCAGCACCTCTCAGGTTGCCCCACAACAGAACTTCAGAACTCTTTCAATAAACTCGAGGAGTGGTTCAGTAGGCAAAAGCTGCTACTAAATTACAAGAAAACCAAGGCCATGCTACAATCCAGCCCCTACAACAAATGCAGGCATGCTCCACTTGTAATCACCAATAAGGCTGGTGAGCAGATTGAGCAGGTGCAGTTGTTCAAGTACCTTGGAGTCACCATTGATGACTCTCTCACTTATACACACCATGTAAACACAAAGATTGGGGTCCTCCATAGGCAAAAGAAATCTCTTACCCTGGAAGCACTCCGAATCTCAGTCTCCAGCTCCATACTCTCCATAATAGACTATGGGCTGGTGGTCTATGGAGCTGCTACTGATATAGTGCTCAAAAGGGTCCAAATTGCACTCAGTAAGGCATGCCACCTCACCCTGTGTGCAGATCACTGCACTCATACTTTCACGCTGTATGAGCATACAAACTGGCTTAATCAAAAAGACAGGATCAAATACCAAACTTGCCTCCTGGGAAAGAAAGCACTCCTCAGAAACCCCCCACCCTGTATAGAAAACCTGCTCATGGCTTCTCTCTCATCACACATAACCAGAGGGAGGAAGAATGGAGCACTGTCCATGCCATTCTGCTGGACCTCACTAGGGCAAGGCACTTTCTCCTATCAGCCTCCCCCGAATAAATTAACTCCCTATGAAATTACAAACAAACAACAGCCTGTCTCAATTCAAAGCAGGCCTTAAACAGCACCTAATGTCTAGCTCAAAATGCACCTGCTTCTCAGGCCCCACTTGATAGACAAGCCTACCCCCAAGGTACCACCCAGCAAGGCTACCTAGAGAACCCTGCCTCCATTTCAGCCTAGCCAAGGGCTTAAGTAAGCTGTTAGCCCTCTTTAAACACTCTTGGTACTACCCCTCCCTAACCCACACGCACACACCCTACTAGACAAAGCCCTCTGGAGCTGCTGTGGAGCTGCTCCCCTCCTATCACAGCACCCCCATTTCACTATCCTCCCACCTCTCACTGTCTCCAGTAGGTTCATAGAAACATAACATAGAAATATAGAAACATAGACCATGATGGCAGATAAGGACCGCTTGGCCGACCTAGTCTGCTCATTTTCCTACCTAACAGATAAGCTGCAGATCCTAGTTAACCAACAGCTTACTTCCTCCAACCCCCCCCACCAGGTCTGCCTTATGTCTGTCCCATGCATTCTTGAATTCCCCCACTGTTCTTGACTCCACAACCTCCTCAGGGAGGCTGTTCCATGCATCTACAACCCTCTCCATTAAAAAAATACTTCCTCAAATTACCTCTGAGCTGTCCTCCCTCTATCTTAAAATTGTGTCCCCTTATTCTTGCACATCTCTTCATCTGAAAGATGCTACCCTTTTGGACTTTGTTGATTCCCTTGAGGTACTTTAAAGTTTCTATCATGTTCCCTCTCTCCCTTCTTTCCTCAAGGGTATATATATTAAGCTCTTTTAGTCTTTCTTCATATGTCTTCTGGTGCAGACCCTGCACCATTTTGGTTACCCTCCTCTGGACAGCCTCTACTCTGTCTATATCTTTGTGGAGATGAGGTCTCTAGAGCTGCACACAGTACTCCAGATGGGCTCTCACCAACTGTCTGTACAGAGGGATAACAACTTCCTGTTTTCAACTACTGATGCCTCTCCCTATGCATCCCAGTATCCCCCCAGCCTTCCTTACTGCCTTCTCACATTGCTGGCCCACCTTTAGGTCATCTGATATAATTACCCCAGGTTCCTTTCCATTTTTTACTGTTGCCAATATCTCACCCCTGGCCCCATTGTGTACTCTTCCCCTGCGTTTTTGTTTCCCAGGTGCATTACCTTGCACTTCTTTGCATTGAATCTGAGCTGCCATACATTTTACCATTCATCCAACCTTGCCAAGTCCCTTCTCATCCTTTCCACTCCAATTGTGTATCAACCCTGTTGCAGATCTTTGTGTCATCTACAAAGAGACATACTTTTCCTTCTAGTTCCTCTGCAATGTCACTTATAAAGACATTAAAAAGAACCGGTCCCAGTACTGAACCCTGTGATACCCCACTTGTGACCCTCCTTTCTTCACTGTGGACTCTGTTTACTACTACCCTTTGCATCCTGTTGTCTAGCCAATTTTTTATCCAGGCTACCAACCTGGGACTCACTCCAAGGCTGGCTAACTTGTGTATTAATCTTTTGTGTCGTATTGTATCCAATGTCTTGCTAAAATCTAGGAAGGCCATATCCACAGCCCCTCCCTGGTCTACTACTTTGGTCACCCAGTCAAAGAAATCTATTAGATTCATCTAACATGACCTTTCCATCATGAATCCATGCTGCCTGTGCCCCACTGGCCTCTAGGTATTCAACAATTCTTTCCGTCAGAAGTGGTTCAAACCCATTCCCCCTTGTTTCTCTGTCACCTAGCCTCTCACCATCTGGGATAGTGTTAAACCCTATGCAGTTACTCTGTCATAGTCTATCAATGGATTTGGAGGTTTCTAGGAGTGTGCTACCTGGGGCAACCAATTAGAAATAGCATAGTATTCTATTACAACTGCTCTGTTTTTCTCCTATTTGTCTAATTCTCATGTAATCACTCTTTATTGCCTAATGATCAGGCCTCTGTAACCATTGGATATGTGTATTGTCTTATTGTCCACCCTGACATGGAACATTTGTAAAAGAGCTCATGCTCAAAGTTCCTTCCGAAATACGAATTAAATAAAATTAAATAAAATTAAATTAAACACGACATAATGCCAGGGAAAGGGAAATTCTGGTTTATAGAAGTAACCAGGACATTGTACAGGAAATAGAAGAGGGGGGGATCAGAAAAGCAACAAAAATCCTTCTTGCAAGAATTTGATGACTTCATAATCCCTTACACAAATGGAATCAGACTTGACCCCCCCCCCCCAACCTAATGCCCTCTAGATAGCCTGCACTTATGGAGCTCAGCAGTCACTCCAAGTGGGGAAATCTCGAAGGTAGAAACAACAAAGAAGAAAGAAACATGAGAAACATCTATTGTCAGAGAATTAAAGTTCACCAGGAAGAATATTAAAAAGGGAAACAGATTATTACAAGAATGATTGACATCTTGAGAAAATCCATTGCAAAGAGAAATCAAGGACAAGGAAAACTCTAAACTAGGCAACAATTCAAAGGAAAATTAGACAGGAAAATCAGAACAGAGAATGTACAGAATGCACAGAAGGAAAAGAAATCAAAACAATCAAAGAAGTAACAGAAGAGATTGGTAGACAAGAGGTTAGAGAAATCTGCGCACTGGTAGAGGACCTGAGTAAGAACAAGAACAAGAATAGTATGAATTCCAAGCAAAAAGCTAATAATAATGGGAAGAAGGGTTGTATAAAGAGTACTTGAACCAGAAATATAGGAATTGATACACAATACAATGAGGAGGTAAGGAGGGATGATATGAAAGGCCGAAGGATAGCTGATGGAATGGGAGCAACAGAGTTAGCGAACAAAAAAGAAAGTGATCCCAGTAGAGACAATAGGCAGCATGAACCTAAAGATTGGGAAATAGTATCAAATAAAAACAAAGAAGAATCAACAAGGTATGACCAGAGGGCCCCAACTGTCTTCTTTAAAGGAATACCAAAGACAAAAAAATGAGAACAAGGGCTCTTTGAAAATAGTAGTATATAATGCCTATAAAGGAGTGTTAGGACACAAATTTACATGGTATGATATATTTTCAGTTTACAGATACAGAGCTAACAAGGACAAAGGATGGGTCTGTTTGGATACAAGAATAAGAGTAGCAAGGCAATTAATCTTAAAATATCAAGATCAGTTCAATCTCATAGGCATGGGTGCAGAAATATCTATTATACAACAACAGCAAAAGGAGGTGCATGATAAAAGTGTTGAGAATGCAAAAAAGGCGAAAGAATGACTGTAAATTACAGCAAAGAATCACCAAGTATCTAGTCCTGATAGAAAGAGTCCATGTGTTAGCCCCAGAGTCATAAAATGATAGATACCCAAGAGGCAGAAGGGCCCTAGAATTAACAGTAGTGTAATTCTTCAAAAATCAGAAGATGAAAACTCATTGGATACAGAAGACAGGCCTCAGAAAAAAGTTGTCCTTCTTCTAGCTTCTACAGGAAATTCTGAAGAATCCCAAATGCACTCTAGAACTGAAATTGAATTAGATTGACAGGAGGGTAGATTGGATGGGAAAAAAGGAAAAACAATAGCAATATTAAGTTGGAACATCACCAGTGCCCTAGAAAAACTGAAAGACACAGGATGTTTGAGACTCCTGAAGCAATTTCACATAATCATGCTCCAGGAAACATGGGCTATTGATTGTATTAAATGCATCATAGACGCCTACCAGGCATGGACCAATCAGGCAAGTAGAACAGCTAAGTTTGGTAAAGCATCCGGAGGCATCTGTAGACTTATTGGTGTTGTATTGAATTTATCTGTCAGATGAATTTGTACAGAAGAATGTCAGTCATTCTTATGTACAAAGCTAAGAAAAAAAACAATACAATATGTTGAAAATTGTTTAATGCTTGTATACCACTAAACTCTGGGAAATCACCAATAGAAAAGCTCTTCTAGACCTGGGGAAATTAATGCAAAAGTTACAACTTAAGTATTATGGGGTACACATTTTATTAGGGGGGATTTTAATGTGAGACTTGGTAACAGACAAGAAGATACAGGGAATATTTGGAATTTAGATGATGCTCTGGTGATTCCAATCAGCTCATCTGTCAACAGAAAAATAAATAAACAGTGTATCCAGTAACAACATTTTAGAATAATAAATGGCAGAGTTCCGAGAAACCCAAATGTCAGTTGGACATTTCCAAACAAGAAAGGAGACAGCTTACTGGACTAACTATTGACTGATATTTTTTCCCTTAGAATAATAAAAAATATGAACGTATTGCCAGTCTGGGAAAGCAACCATCTGCCAGTAATGAATGAAATAATTCAGAAATGGTGCAGTGTATATGATCGCACCAGATGTAGAAAAGAGGCCAATGCTCATATGAGTATTATAAATCATAAAATAACTAAATGGACAGAATATATTGCAGAATCAGTACAGTTATTATTACAGTCTAAGGAAATTAGCAAAATAAAAGAAGGTATATTAAGAGATTTAGAAGAAATGGAAACATCAAATGTGCAACAATAAAGTATTAGCGTTAAACACATGGAAGTTATATGGAAAATAACCAGCACAGAAAAGCATGTAATAGATAATTTACACAGAAGGCCCAACAGAAAACTGGAAAATGTTGAAGGAAAGTCAGAATTGTTTGATTTCTAGTGCCTCCATATGACAAAGATAGTAAAACAATTAGGGAAGAGAATGAGGAGAAATGTAAGATATGAAGACAGAATTGTGTCTATTAATCTATGGAAAGAATATAGGGCACTTATAGACTTCAATAAACTAAAATATAAGTAACATTTATGGGAAGCGTTACAGCTGGCTATATTAGAAAAAGATGATAAAGCATTGTGGAAGTTAATTGCTTTTGGGACAAGCAAGCTAAGAAACAATGTGGAGGCTTTGATTTCCTCTGAGGAGGGTTAATGCACTTTAAAAAGGTCTTTAAAGAAGGGCAAGGTAGTGCTAGGAATAAAAAAGATGAGGAGATGAATAAGATAAAGGAAACAGCAGATCCAGTATGGTTAAACTTCACAGCTCAAGAAGTAAGAGAAGCAATATTAGTGCAAAAAAGAAATAAGGTCCCAAAAGACATTCATATGTCTGTAGAAAGATACCAAGAGGACACCACCTAGTGGGCTGAGGTCCTAACATAATTTTATAATTTGTTGGCCAATAAAGAAATCATACCAGAAATTTGGCTAAAAGGGATGATGGAACCAATTCATAAAAACAGTTCTAAGCTTGATATAAATAACTACACACCAATTTCATTACTGTACATAAGCTTGAATATTTTTTTCAAGGTTAATACTTAACAGATTATAAAATTGCATAGATGAGGCCAAACTTATTTCCAGATATCAAGCTGGGTTTAGACAATATTTTTCCCCTCTAGATTCAACTTTTTTTAATATTCTATGATTTATCTGGCCGGCACCCCTTCAACTTGTCCTTCAGCCCAGGCCTGACATGCACTCTCCATGAGCCCCACCAGGGATACACTCTGGACTACCCCCAAAAGTGGGGCTGCTGGAGGGAACCCAACCACTCCACAGACAGCAAGATATGGTCCCAGGATGCTACCATCCCAGGGTTGTGCCCATGGCTTCCCCCCCCAAGGGTAGGGCCACTGGGAGGGGGCTGACCCCCTGACAAAAGATCAGATTCATCCCCAGTGGAATCATGGCAGCAGCTGTGCAGGGTCTACAACTCAATGCAGGCAACATTCTGCTTGGCCACATTTTTCAGTGCTGTGGGGAGGCAGGGCGTGCAATGACAGGATGCTGTGAACGCCACTGTCCTGACCACCTCCTTAACTACTAAGGCGCCAGATGTTTGTTGCATCTCTGGCTTCCACCAGAGGTCACTCTTGCATTGGACACACAACCCCCCCTCCCCCCAGAGAAGGAGAACAAGCCACAGGGTGCTCAATCTTCTTCCCCCCACCTGGCTCTCCAACTCCTTTGTCCCTTTCCAAACCCAGTATGTCAGCATCACAAGCAGAAACCCAACCACTGCTACACTACACCAAATTTTTACTCTAAGGTATATCTTAGATTTATCTGTCACAACAAAAAAGAGGAAAATATATAGAATGTTTATTGACATTAAAGCTGCATTTGACCATATACATAGAAACTCCCTATGGAATATCCTTGAAGGGAAAAAAATGTCAACAAATTACTGATGATGGTAAATATATATATATATATATATATATATATATATATATATATATATATATATACACATTATGGTAGTACGGTAGTGCTACCATAGTTAGGGTTGAGGAGCCATTTCTATGTTAAACCCCAAACATTTGCACCTTAATAACGTTGCAACCGTTTGATGGATTTGCCTGAAATTTGGAATACATGATGAAGAATGATACGCCTTGGGATCTACTAAGTTTTGTACTGGTCGGATACACAGCTGCGGAGTTATTAAGTGTGATCTGCGCGCACATTTACGCTTTTTCTGAAATTCTACAGTCGCGCCTACAGGTCGCACGGTTTATATAACTGACCCAAAATCTTCAGGAAACATGCGGCAGGGACCCGATGTGCCTTTCAAGATTTGGTGAAAAATATTAAACGGTTCAAAGTTATTCAAAAACAATTTCCATTATAAGTCAATGGGAAAAGTTAAAAAGTTCAACACTTTCGCAAATGCATTTTTACTTTCGCAAATGGGCCTGTTACTTTCACAAATCCGCCATTTTGTTTTCAGTTGGTGATCAGAAAAATGCTTGGCATTTAAATTTGGGACCCTCTAGCAACCTAATTCTTTTTGTATTCACCTAGTTGGACCCTGAGGATGCTAGCCATGTCTTTATTTTGGGGTAAAACACCCCAGAAATATGTTTTTCAAATTTCTGGAAAATGTACTTTCACAAAATACTTTCGTGCTCACAAAAGTGTCGCAAATTTTTGCAAAAGCTTTCGCAAATTGCGACAGAATTTTTCTAGTCTGTGGGAAAATTACAGCAATTCTTTGGCACTGCACTGCAAAAGAACGGTTGGGAGTTTTGGGCTGAAATTTGGAGAGAACACAGCCGACATCTCACAGATGTGCCTTTCAGTGTTGTATTGAAAAAATATTACATGGCAGCAAAGTTATGGTACTCCAACGTTGACATTTTTTCCCATAGGATAACATTACGGCGCCTGACGCATTACAGGAATCCTTTGGCACCCTGCTGCAAAATAACGGTTTTGTCTTTTTTCCTGAAATTTGGAGAGAAGACAGCCAACAGCCCACAGATGTGTCTTTCGGTGGTTTGGTGAAAAAATATTACAGGGAGGCAAAGTTATGGCGCTCCGAACTTCTCTTTTTTTCCCATAGGATAACATTACAGCGTTCGCCGCGCCTTTCAGGGCCCGTATCTCAGAAACGGTGCGAGATACGGACTTTTCATCAGAAAAATTTTTAGCCCACAGCCAGGACAGTCATAAATCATATGACTTTTAAATTTTTTTTCTACATCGTACGGTTCCTGAGATATAACCTATGTAGTATTCCAAGTCCTCATTTTCTGCTCCGATACCCATTATTATGCATACATTCTTTGTACTCACTGTCTTTCTCTATGCAGCTTTTGGGGAAAACCAGCCTGTGTGCTTACATTACTGTTACAATTGCCCTTTCCACTTGCGGTTCCGTGCCTGTTTCACTTACCGTTGACGTCTATGCCACCATGTGCGTTATCCTCTGCGTTTTCATTTGTGCTTGCGTTTCTGTTATTTTTTGCCATTTGTGTCTACAGTACTGTTTCTCTTTCTGTTTCACTTTGCATCACCATGCCCATTGACATTTCTGTTTGCAGGCACCATGTTACTATGTGACAACACAGCATTACATTCACTATTTCTCATTATCATTCTCAAAAAGAAGGGAAATTAGAGGCAAAAAACTCCATTTAATGCATTAGTTAGGGTTATTCCACAGCAACAAAAGTGAGGAAATTCAGTGTTAGGGTTGAAAACCCCCCTTGGACTCCTGCCCACCCCCAACCGGCATTAGGGTGTGCATTGGGAGTCGTGGGTCCTAACTCACCCCATTCTCCTATACTTCTGCTGTCTTACACATGTGATGGGGGTGAGAGTTAGGCTGACGACCCCACACACAATCCCCAATGCCGGTTGGGGGGTGAGGTGTCCAAGGGGTTTCAACCCTAACACAGAATTTCCTCACTTTGTCGCTGTGGAATAACCCTAACTAATGCATTAAATAGAGTTTTTGCTCTAATATATATATATATATATATATATATATATATGTGTAGACAGGCACTGTCAGCTTGATTAGATATGGAAAGGATGGAGAAGTGATAGATCCTATACCAACTTGTCATGGTGTAAAGCAAGGTTGCTTATTAGCACCTACTTTATTTAATATATACATAGAAACAATAGTGGAAGAAACAAGTCAAATAGATACTTTCCCCCCAGTGGTGAACCATTTTCAAATTTTGCTATATGCTGATGATGCTTTCATACTGTCACAGACTCCATTAGGGCTCAGGAGAGCAGTGAAGGCGTTAAATAACTCTCTTAAGAAAATAGATCTGGAAATAAGTGAACAAAATCTAAAACAATGGTTTTTGGTAGGTATATGAAAAGAACAGAATTTAAACAGTGGAAAATAGATATAGTCTTAGAAGAGTTATCTGCTTACTGCTGCCTGGTGTAGTTTTTGAAAATAACAGGCAGGAAAAAGCACATCAAAAAGATTTAAGAAACAGCTTCAAAAACAGTACTAGTCATCAATAGGATTTGCTAACACATTTGGTAATTCCTTTTCAGCACAAAGTAGATGTTTTAACGCAAAAGTGAATGCTCAGATTTTATACGCTGCAGAAATTTGGATCATCACAGAAAACTTAATTGAGCTCGAAAAGATGCAGAATTTGTTTCTAAAAATGGCCATGGAGCTGCCAAGTTACACATCTAATACATTAGAAGAACAGAAACAGGAGCACTAAATTCAAAACCCAGAGCTCTAAAAAGAAGCATAGTATCCTGGTCTAGAATCGGAACTGCACCCCAGGACAGTTTACTGCATAATTGCTGGGTGGATGCAAGAGGTGACAAAAAACAGATACCTGGTTTGGACAGTTAAATGATGTTTTAAACAAAGCAGGCCTCGAGAGAAATTATATATTAAATTGCAGCAGGGACACAGAAAAATTTGCACAGATTACAACACAAAGGGTAATTCAAAAAGATTTAGCAATAATACCAGAGGCCATGGAATATAAATTATTGAAAGTGATCCAAACTAATTTTGTGGTAGAAAAATACTTGCTTTGTTGTAACAATGCCAAACACAGGAGAGCAATATGAAAGATAAGGCTGGGACTATAATGGTATGGCTGGAAGCCACTGAGTGAAAGGCAAAGATCCCCTTGTATCTGTAACTCGAGTGCAAGATTAACAGTTTCTCATATTATTTTGGAGTGTAAAGCATTGGAAAGAGAGAGAAACAAATGGAACAGCCATTCAAGACAATAAAGGGAAAGATATTAAAGAAAAACTGCAAACCTATAGGTAACACAAGAAGAAAAGTAACATTGTTTGGGCTGGGCAATTTTACATGTACATCTATGAGCAAAATTAATAGGGTAAGTTTAACCAGGAATGATATTTCATAAAAGGCATGGGACCATATAATCATAGTGTGGGTTAAAGTATGGAATGGTATAGGAAGGAAAATATAAACTGCATATGCTTGTAAATTTTGTGAATGGGAAGGGCATGGTGTAAATCTTTGTACTGTATTTATGATTTTAAATATGTCTAGCACAAGTGATGTACAGTATGTAACATTTTAATTATGTATAATATAACTTGAACCTTTAACCTGAACCTACTCTGTTGCAGATTTGTGACATCCGCAAAGAGGCATGCGTTCCTATCTAGCCCTTCTGCAATGTTACCAATTAAGACATTGAATAAGACCGGGCCTGGTACAAAGCTGGGTTGGCAGTATAGCCTAGAGGTTAGAGGAATAAGGTGTGAATGAGCTTGATACATCCAGCAGACCAGACCGGAGTTTGACTCTCACAACCTCCACTTGCATTCTGTGTGACTCTGAGCAAGTCACTTAACCATCCAGTGCTCCCAGGTCGCCTTCGAAAACAGGCACTTGTGCCTAGTGGGCCTTACCCGGTTACCAAAGACTAAAATAAAATAAAAAAAAATAAAAAGCCCTGAGGCACCCCACTGATCACCTTGCCTTCCCCAGAGTTGACACCATTTATCACCACCCTCTGACTCTTGTTACTTAACCAACTTCTTACGCAGTTTATAACTTTTTGACCCACTCTCAGACAGGCCAGTTTGTTCACCAGTTTTCTATGTGGAATGGTGATGAAGGCCTTACTGAAATCCAGGCAGACCACGTGCACCGTTCCTCTCTGATCCACTACCCTGGTCACTCAGTTGATGAACTTGATCAGGTTTGTCTGGTAAGACCTCAACCTTTGAAACCATGTTGCCATGGATCCTCTAATCCACTGGTTACAAAGGTATTCCACTATCCTTTCCTTTAGTAGTGTTTCCAATTCTTTGCCCACTACCAAAGTCAGGCTGACAAGTCTGTAATTTCCTGCCTCCTCCCTGTTCCCACTATTGTGAAGCGGGACCAAATCTGCCATCCTCCAGTCCCTCAGAACCACCACTGTTTCTAATGATAAGTTGAACAGAGTTGTCAGAGGTGCTGTCAATACCGCTTCAAGCTCCCTAAGTGTCCTGGGGTATACCCAGTCAGGTCACATTGCTTTGCCTGCTTTTAATTATGAACATACAAAATTTGCCAGCAGATAAAGGCCTAGAGGTCTATCAAGTCTGCTTGAATGTGCAGCTAGCACCCCTTATTCTGCAGCTGCCCCTCCCTTCCACCCTTCCCCTTCATTAACCCTTCCTCTTGTCCTGTCCTATCCTTGTTTGAAGCAGTCCACTGTTCTACTGCATACCACTTCAGCAGGTAACGCATTCCACCCAGCCACCACCCTCTCTGTAAAAAAGTGTCTCCTCATCTCCCTCCTAAACCTTCCTCGCTCCAGTCTCATATCATGGCCCCTGGTGGCCCTCCCCTCCCTTACTTTGAACAGCCCCTCTGTACCCATCTTGTTTATTCCTTTCATGTATTTAAAGGTTTCAGTCATGTCACCCTGTCTCCTCTCCTCCAGTGAGTACATGTTCAACTCCTTCAACCTCCTCTCGTATGATAAGTCCCCAGCCCCTTGATCATCTTTGTCGCTCTGCTGCCCCTCCAGTAACTTAATGTCCCTCTTCAGATACGGACACCAGTACTGCATGCAGTACTCCAGGTGTGGTCTAACTAATGACCTATACAGTGGCAGAATCACCTCCTCCCTCCTCGAGGATATACCCTTGCAATAAAACCCAGCATTTGTTGGCCTTGCAGCTGCCTTCCTACATTGTGCCGAGTTGTTCATTGACCCTGTAATGAGCACACCCAGATCCTTCTCCTCCTCTGTCTGGGCTAGCTGCACTCCCCTAGCTGGTAACTCCTCTTGGGTTCTTCATCCCAAAATGCAGCACCTTGCACTTTTTGGCATTAAAGCCCAGTTGCCAGGTGTCTGACCAGGTTCAAGCTTTGCCAGATCATCCTGGACCCCTGCCATCCCCAGGTCATCCACCACCACGCCTACCTTGGTATCATCAGCAAACAGACTGATCTTGCTCTTGATGTCCCATGATATGTCTGCAATGAATATCCCAAACAAAACTGGTCCCAACACTGAGCCCTGTGGAACACGCTCGTCACTGTCCTTGAATGAGAGCTCCCACCACCACTCTCTGTTGCCTTCCCTGCAGCCAGTTTCCTACCCATCTCACCAGCTTGCACCCACTCCTGTGCCTACTAACTTCTTCCCAGCCTTCCATGTGGCACTGAGTCGAATGCCTTACTGAAGTCCAGATACAGGACATCCACTGCATGGCCCCTGTCCAGTTGTCTAGTTACCCAGTCATAGAACTCAACCAGGTTGGTTTGGCAGGATCTGCCACGTATGAAGCCATGTTGTCTGCTGTCCTGTAGTCCTTTGGCCTCTAGGAGGGCCACTAGCCTCTCCTTCAGGATAGTCTCCATTAGTTTACCCACGATGGATGTGAGGCTCACTGGTCTGTAGTTTCCTGGTTCATCCTTGGGGCCACTCTTGTGGAGGAGCACCACATGAGCCATCCTCCAGTCCTGAGGTAAGCACCCCAAATGTAGTGAGGCATTAAATAGGTCTGCCAAAGGTCCTGCAAGGACCTCTGCCAGCTCCTTCAGTACCCTGGGGTGGATGCCATCTGGGCCTGGTGCCTTGTCACCCTCAGTGCCTTCAAACCCTCTCGGGCTCTGCTCTCCATAGATTTCCCCATCTCTCACCTTCCCCTCTGCTTCTGCCATTTCTCCCACCTTGGGTGTCACCCCCTCTTCTCTTTAGTAAATACTGAGCAGAAGTACTCATTTAGTGCTTCCGCCTTATCGCACCCTGCTTCCACCCAACCCCTCTTTCCTAATCCTTACTATGTGGTCCTTACAGCTCCTTTTCTCCCTGATGTACTTAAAGAAGTCCTTCTCCCCCTTCTTAATGCCTTGTGCCAGCCTGAGTTCCGTAGATGCTTTGGATCCCCTTACTGCCCTTGTCACCTCCTTCGATTCTGTCAAGTACTCCTCCCTGTCCTCCCCTCCCTGTTTTCTTGTACTTCCTAAAGGCAGCTCTTTCCCTCCTTACCTTTTCCATGACCTCCTTGCTCAACCAGATCAGTTTCTTAGCCCTAGCCTTCTTGCTCTGGGCTTTGCAGCAGGTTTTGGTTGCCTCCACTATTCCCAGCTTTATGAGCTCCCACCTCTGGTTAGTGTCCATACTAGATTGAATTCTGGCCAGGTACCCTTTTACCACTTCCCCCATCCTCCCAAAGTTGGCCCTCCTGAAGTCCAGCACTATTGTGCCAGATTCCACTCCTTCCTTGCCCATATCCAATGTGAGCCATACTGAGCAGTGGTCACTCCCTGACAGTGGTTCCTCCACTGTAAGTTCTCTCACAAAGTCCCCATTTGCCAGCACAAGGTCAAGGGTATTTCCTAACCTGGTTGGTTCACTGACCATTTGCAGCAGGAAGCTGTCCTGGAAGGCATCCAGCAGTACCTGCTCCCTTCTGTTCCTGGTTGTTGGGGTGCTCCAGTCCACTCCTGGCATGTTGAAGTCCTCCACAATCACCACACTACCCTTCTCACAGGTCCTCCTGATCTGTCCTGCTAGTTCCCTGTCTAACTCCTCCGTCTGAGATGGTGGCCTGTACACCACTCCCATTCTAAGAATCCTATTCTTGGAATCCTGGATTTGCATCCAAAGTGACTCCTTACTACCCCTCCTTCCTCCCTTACACACTTCAGTCCTTCCTTCATATATAGTGCCACCCCCTCCTTTCCCAATCACTCTGTCCCTACGAAATAATCTGTACCTGGTACAGACAGGTCCCAGTCATTGTATTGGGTGGCCCATGTTTCCGTGAGACTGCAATGTCCACCTCTCCTGCCATGAGAACCTGTAACTCTGCAGTTTTCCTCCCAAGACTCCTAGCATTAAGGGTAACCACCTTCCACCCTTTCCCCCTTCCCATCCTGCCCTCCTTTCCTAGCATCACCAACAGTACTTGCCATTTGTCCTTTGTCACTGTTATAGAGTAGCTCATATGGTTTCCCAACCTGTGGTCTCTGCATATCTCTTCCCAACTGCCACCCCCACTCCTAGTTTAAATTCCCAACTTCCTCTATGTACCCCTCCATCCTCTGTTTCAACACTTTCTTTCCCTCCTCACTCAAGTGTAGTCTGTCCTTGGCATAGAGACCTCTGTCCTCTCAGGTCCCTCCCACCCCCAACAGCCCATACCCTTTAGCACAACACCAGGTTCTTAGCCATCCGTTAAATTCCTCTATTCTCAGCTTTCTTGTTGTGCTTGCCTTTGTAGCAGGAAGTATCTCTGAAAAAGTTACTGATCTTCCAGCCCCCTCCATAATTGTGCTAGTTCCTCAAACCTCCTCTGGACTGTATCTACTGTCTTGTCAGCCAGGTCGTTTGTCCCAAGATGTATAATTAAATGAGCTTGTCTCTACCCTTCTAGCATGTTCAGAACAGACTGTCCCTCTTCTTTCTGCTGTCATTCCTGGCATGACCTCCACCCAAATGCGACTATGCCTCTCCCCCTTGCTACCCCACCTAACTCCTCTTAGTATTGAGTCCCCCAGCACTAAGATTCCACCCCTCTTACTCCCTGCCTGCTTCCATTCATCTCCCTCTCTCATTTCCAGCTCCTCTTCTTCCTCCTGCACATTATTTCCCCCTTTTACCCCTGTTGCAATTCTCCCAGCAGAACTTCCCCACTCCAGTTTGGTCCAGGCATTTATCAATTTCTCCTCTAATTTCATCATTTCCCTCCTCCACCTTCTTCCTCTCTAGCAGTGCACAACTATTTTCTGAAGGTCCTTCACAAATGCCCGCTCCCTCTCTCTTCATTGTAACCTGTTCTCTCCTTTCCACTCCATGACTTTTGACACTTCTTCGCCTCCCCTCACAAGTCCCTATCTCCTCCTTCCATTTGTCTTTTGTCTCCTGACCTGGTTTCCCCTGCAATTGTTCTTCCTGGCCTGGGCCCCTTTGTCTCTGCTTCCCTTCTTCTTACCCTCTCCTCACCACTGTTGGCTTAAATCACCCTCCTCATCTCCTTCTTCCTCCCTCAGTACTGGGCTAAACCCACCCCAATCTGCCTTGCCTGTCTTAGTTCCTCCTGCAGACCCTCAATCTCCTTTCTAAGTTTTTCTATGTGGTTGCACACTAAACATCCTCCCACACTCCAGGCAATTTTTAGAAAGATTGGTGCACCGCAGTTGTTGCAGCCTACCACCCTACCCATTGCTGTTGTTGCCCACCAGCGATCCCCCACCCTTCCAGTTGCAGGATACCAAACACTCCCCCAAGTCTCCCCTCTCCATCCTCTATCAGTGCAAAACATTTTCTTTATTTCTCTTACCTCCTTTGTTGCACACGTTTAGATATATTGAGCAACTGCTTTTTTATATTCCTATCCTTCCTATCCACACTCAAAAACAGACTTTAAGTAGCCATTGCACAACCTTCGTCAAACTCCTACTCCCCCTTTCCCCAATTCAATATCAATAATATTAATTGTGCTAGTACCTTAAGGACGTTCTCCTCTGTAAAAGGCCTGGTGTTCACCTCCCTATAGTTTATGCACTTGTCCCTTATCTTTGGCCTGTGCCATACCCTTTCTTCTGTAAATACTGAACAAAAGTATTTGTCCAATATGTCTGCCTTCTTTTGGTCCTCCTCCTCGTAAATCCCTTCTTCCCATTATATCCTTACTATTCTACCTTTGGTCTTCCACTTCTCACTTATATCTTGGGAATGGAGACAAAGCACCACCAGCTATGCTCAGTATTAATGGTTCAGTCATCCTTGCCCTGGAAGCGATAGCAAACACGTTTAACAACGCCTTCGGTAATGTCAGTGCAGTACTTCCCCCTGACCTAGAGCCTGAATCTGCTGCCCAGCCAGACCTAGACCGGTCATCCGACTGCACCTGTTGCACCAACTACCCCAAGTTCTACTTTAAAACCATATCAGTGGCTGCCACTATCAGGTATGTTAAGTGGGTACTGGGAAAAAACAGACTGGGTAGTGATGCCCTGGACATGAAGTTAATTGCTCTGTCATGTGAAGAGATTGCTCTCCCCCAATCAAACTTTTCAGCCTATCACTGCAATACTCCAAATTCCCAGCATCTGGAAAATGGCACTAGTCACACCTGTTTACAAAAATTGGGGCCGTTCTACAGTCACAAATTACAGGCCCATTTCTATTCTCTTCTCCCTTGTCTAAGGTATTGGAAAGAATCATTTCTGATCAGCTTGTTGCATACTTCAGTAAATATGATGTCCAAAGCCCACAGCAGCACAGGTTTCAAAAGTTACATAGTACTAACACTAACTTACTAGACTACATTAACTCCCTACATGAAGCCCTCAATAATGACCACATTGTAGTTTCCATCTATTTTGATCTAAGGCCTTCAATCTAATTATCACTCCATTCTGCTTGCCAAACTCAACTGTGAAGAACAAAATGACCGCATCCAGGGATAGGCAGTGCACAGTACCAGAAATTACAACCAGTTTAGGGAAAAGGCTGGCACCTGCCAAAAGGCATCAACTGATCACTCAGTTTCTTCTCAGATTCACAGTACACTAGACCACAAAAGTGTAGTGCAAAAAACTTCATTTCTTCAATAAGGTGGATAAAAACAGTTCAATGCTCACATCAGTACAAAAGTCCATGTAAAAGCCATGGTTTTTGCAAAGAAGCAGGTTGCGCGTAGAAGACAAGAATGCTGCCCAGCATTTCAAGTTCGAGACCCCGTTCCTTCACTGGAACCGTCATCTGACACATTTCAAAACTGGTTCACTTTCTCAAAGGCTGATGTGACAACTAGTGAGCCAGAATTTATTTGGTCCCATTTAAAGAGACAGGTACATAAACATACTACATATAATGAGTTTCGTTCCTTGCCTAACAAATTAATAAAAATATGCAAACAATCAACAACAAATAGCATATAAATACATTCACAACATGTTAAAAACAGATATGTGGATTACTATGCAGAACTGCAATGCATAATTGAACTCATATACACTAAACACTTTAAACTTTGCTACACATGAGAAATACAGAACAGAGTCACTTGTGCCAAATGGGAAATACCAGACATCAACGTCCACTCTTAAATTGCATAAAGGCAGAAAATCTTAAAAACATTTCTGTAAAGACGAGCTCCCCCTCGAGAGTATGATGTCACTTACAGATCCACAAAGACAAACATAACCCATATTAATCAACATTAACAAGACAACATTTATACAAGAAGTTATTATACAATCTGGGAGACATACACACAGATAGAGCTGGACATTCAAGCTACCGCTTTTTAAGGAACAGTTTAATTTCTATCTTGTCATTTAAACCCATGTGTTCCCTCACTTTACAGGCAGAAATCCAGTATTGCTCCCACTTGAGGAGGAGATTATCAAAGCAACCCCCACCACCCCCCGTCATCACAGGTTTTTCTAAGCCCACAAAAGTAAAAGTGTGATCCGTCTTTTTACAGGCTCGCCGCACATGGGCAGCCAGAACATTTGAGAGATCACCATTTTCCACTGCTCTAATGTTTTCCCCAATACGTATTTTGAAAAATCATTTTGTTTTACCAATGTAATAGCAGCTGCATTGGCAGGTGGCCATATATACCAAACCAGTTGTTTTATAGGTAATAAAACCTCTAACTTTACATCATTGTTTGGTAGCTGGGTTTAGAAAGGAACATATATTTTGTACTCTTCCACAATACTTACAATTCCCACACTTAAAACAGCCCTCCCCCCTTAGGTGGCAGCCACATCCTACAGTAAGTCTTTCTACGGAGGGTTGTGCTGAATGTACAATGTGGTCTTTTGTTTTCTTGCCCCTAAGAAATACAAACCTAGGGTGGTCAGGGGCTATAGCCCTTAAGCCCAGATCCTATTTCACCAGATGCCAATGTGTTTTTGACAATCACTGATATTTGTTAAAATGGAGGATTAAAGGTAGAAATAAAAGACATTTGTGCATCATGGATGTCCCTTGCCTCCTTTTCTTTTAACAGATCCAGTCTAGTAAGATGGTTTTCCTCCAAGTTAGCTTAGTGCACTAACTCTTTATCATAACCCCTTGTCTGTAATCTTTCTGCTAGTTCCCCTGCCCTTTTCAAAAGCCTTCCTCCAACCTACAGTTCCTTTTCGTGCAAATGTACTGTTCTTTCAGTATTGCATTAATTACATGCCTCGGGTGATTACTGCTAGTGAGGAGCAAAGTATTTCTGTCAATTTGTTTTCAATATAAATCAGTAATCATATCACCTATCTCATCCTTTTTAATAGTAAGGTCCAAAAAGAAACGCTAAAGAGGAGGTTCAGATTACTCCTTTCCAAATAATTGACAAAATCCTGGACTTTCTCTTCTGTGCCTTTCCAAACCATAAAAATATCATCTATAAAACGTTTCCACATTTGATGTGAGTGTTGAACTGGTTTTATCAACAGTATGGAAGAAATGATGTTTTTTTGCACTACTTCTGTGGTGCTGTCCACTGTGAATCTGAGAAGAAATTGGGCAATCAATTGATGCCTTTTGGTGCCAGCCTTTTTTTTTTCCCAACTCTATTTATCCTCCTTTAGTGGATCTCCATCTTGTCTGCCAGCCTACTGGACTTGGCGTCTTAATGCACCATGCTTTCCCTGGTGGATCCCCAGAGCTGGCCCGGAGGCTTCATCCATGGTGGCCACCTGATGTTTCCTCCGTTTTTGCTTGATTGTGTGTGTGGATCTACCCCAAGGCCCTGGAAGTGGCAATGCATGTGTGTAGAGCCACACATGCATGCTGCAGCTCCAGTACCAGCCTGTTCCACCCTCCCTCGGCCTAACACCGGCAGTCCTCGAGAGCAATGCAGCCACTCCAGCCTCCACCGGGGGCAGCCAAGCTCTGAGATCTATTTCTTCCTCCCGAGGCAGAAGGCTGCCAGCCACTCACATTCTCTCCCTCCCCCCACCCGCTGATGTCTGATGACCCGGGCTCATTCCCAAACCTGGGTCACTGGCGTGGCGTGAGGAGAGGCAGCTAGCGCCTCAAGCCTCTGCACCACCGGACCAGCCCTGGTGCCAGCCTTTTTCATAAACTGGTTGCCAAACTCCACTACCTTGGCCTTTCCTCTGACACTGTGTCCTAGTTCAGCAGCTATCTATCTGGAAGAACACAATGAGTTAAAATCAATGGGGTGCTATCAAGTACTAAAAGAGTCACAACTGGGGTGCCGTGGGGCTCTATAGTGGGTCCCCTTCTCTTTGGATTTATATTAACAACCTCCCTGAAGCCTGCTCTGCCTCATGTGTCCTGCTGTATGCTGATGATGCCATCATCTTTTCTAGTGGCTCCTGTCAGGATACCCTCGCCAGTGACCTACAAAGTGGTTTTGGGTCAATTGAGAAGTGGTTCAGATGAAATGAGTTAGTCCTAAACTATGAGAAGACAAAAACAATGTTATTTGTAGGGTCTCTGATGAGGAAAAAGGTTCACCCCTTTATTATTGTTCATGAGAATGGGACTAGGTCTCAAGTCACAAAGAAGAAAGAGACTTGGGCATCATTATTACCGATGACCTGAAATCATCCAAGCAGATCTCTAAAGCAGTAGGTAAGGCTAGGGGGATGTTAGGGTGTATTAGTAGGGGTATCACAAGTTGTAAGAGGGAGGTAATAATCCCTCTTTACAAGACACTGGTTAGGCCCCATCTGGAGTACTGCATGCAGTACTGGAGGCCACATTTTCACAAGGACATTAACCAAATTGAGGCAGTCCAGAGAAGGGCAACCAAAATGGTGCAGGGACTGTAACAGAAGACATATGAGGACAGATTAATGGAGCTCAATATGTATGCTCTTGAGCAAAGGAGGGAGGGAGAGAGGTGATATGATCGAAACATTCAAACAGCTTAAGGGCAATAACAAGGAGAAAGAGTCTAGCATGTTTAAATATAAGAAAAATAGCAGGACAAGCGGACACAGCATGAGATTAGAGGGGGGCCAATTAAGGAGGAATGTGAGGAAATTCTTTTTCACAGAAAGCATGGTGGATGCATGGAATGGCCTACCTCAGGGAAGTGGTGGCTATGAAAACAGTGCAGGGCTTCAAACAGGCATGGGCTAGGCATAAGAGAGCAACACAGATGAGTATGAATAGATAGGCCACTGAGAGAGCAAAGGCCTATGGCACATTTATAAGATAGAAAAAAGAAATGGGCAGACTGGATGGGCCTTGCAGTCCTTATCTGCAGTCAGCCTCTATGTTTCTATGTTTCTACTACTCTGAAATAGGTCAGCACCTTTAAATACCTAGGTGTCAGCATTTATGATGCTGTCTCCCTTGTCCCCCCATGTGGACAATATTAACAGCTCAGTCAATAGAAAACCAGGGGCCATGTACAGACAAAGGCATAATCTTACCTTGGAAGCCAAGTGGATTGCTGTACCCAGTCCTGTCCTGTCCATCAATGACTATGGATTCACAGTGTATGGTACAGCCACAGCACTATTCTCAGTAGAGTCAAACTAATCCTGAATAAGGCCAGTCGTTTTGTTCTTGGTGCTGATAAGCGTACTCACACATGTTCTCTCTACTCCCAGATTGACTCCACCTGCAAGATAGAATTAAATTTCACACCTGCCTTCTTGGCAGAAGTGCTCAATTGAGTTTTACACCTCCAACAGTAGAAAACTGCCTATGTCCTGTCTTAAACCAGTATTCCCAGGACCATGCCCAGGAATGCCCTTACTGTTCCTTTTTGTAAAACTTCCTTTGCTTTTCACTCCTTTGCAGTCAAGGCTCCACAGTGGTTGAATGAGCTGCCAGACTCCCTTATTAGCCTCCCCAAAATTGGACAGTTTAAGATGGGGTTTAAGATGGTTCTATGCCATAAGGGAGATTGCTGAATGGCGATCGTCCTTATGGTGAGTGTACATCACCGAAATTCAGTTTTGGTGATGTGCAACTCCAGTGCCAGTGAAAGCAGCACAAAAACTCAGTCTCAGAAATCCAAATCAACACCTCATGTACTAATTGCCATGATTCTTCACCTATTGATTACAGCACTTGCAACAGATGTGTCATTGAAACTATCCAACCAGCTTCCATAAGGTTGGACTGTCATACTTGTCAGGCAGTTGACAAGTAATGTACTGCATGATAAATTTGAGGATTTTGCAGTCTTGACTATCACCAATGTGGGGTGTATCTTTTGTCCTCAGTAGCATGTGGATATGGGGAGCATCACATGCTTGGTATTCCACTCTCCAGAAGTAATGTTCCACAATACCAAAAGGTGCATTAATCTTTGACAGAATAAGCCTCAACAGTGCATTAAATCAGTGATGGAAGTGTTGTGACACAGACACTGGGTCTAGAGAGCACATCTCACTGAAAGTCATTGATGATATGCTATCAACAGCTTCATTTCCCCACCTTATTGTTTCTGCCAGTTCCTCACAGCTGTATTCAGCACAGCTTAGAGTAACAAATCAAGTGGCTGGGCTGCACCATACGTTCATAGCATACACATTACTTCTGAGTGTCTTCAGTACCAGTAGTCTTTGGTACCTTTTCATACTTAACAGGAGAGAGTTCAGGTTTACTTCAAGTGTGTCATCCTTGTTTTTCAACTTTTGCAAGAATTCTGCTGCTGTGAGGCCATGCAATGATGTGGTCATCCCCAAAGTATGTGCAACATATGCAGACAATGGAGTCTAGTAACAAAAGTGTGGAAAATGCATGCATACAAGAAGTAACATGGGTGTGCAGCTATGTGCCCCAGCTGGCAAGAAACATGCACCATTCAAGAATGCACACACAGTGGGAACTGAGGCAGAGGTATGGCCAATGAGTCTGTGCAGTGTCATGTGCAGGGACAGCAGAGTGGCCTGAACATACCTGTCCCCACCCCTTGACCCCACCATATATGGGTATGTGTACCACTCCATGCGGGCACAAGAAAGTGAATACCATAATGGAGGAGCGCACAACAGCAGGAGTCAGAGATGGAGGTGCCATGCTGGTGGAACACAGACCACTGCAAGTGGCCACATGCCCAGGCCATAGACAGGGTGAGGGGTGTGGAGGGTTACCATCATGTGGAAGCACCCAGGTACAGTCCAGTAACTTCATGGGTGGCTAGCTGGTAGCCATGGTGGTGGACATCTGTGACCACTAGGCTGTGCTATATTAAGCAGAGTCCTTATAAACCCCAGTGGAGACCAAGTCTTACATATGGCTGGACATCCAGACTACTGTCAACGTAGCCAGTCTGGCGGCACAGGCACTTGTGGTGATAAAGCACAAGTGGCATGACCTCTGGTAGAATATGAAATGAAAGCTGGACACCATGCAATGAGCACAGCAAGGCACAGGTGGTGACCCACCCACACAAATGCCCACCATCTCACCCATCGAGAGGATGGTGGCCAACACCCTCTCCAACACCAGCTTTCATGGGGAGGTGGAGGGCACTGACACATTGCCAGGTCTATGGTACAGTGCAGGAATACAGGGTGGGAGGTACAGTGTATGACAGAATGGCTCTACCAACATCCCTGTCTTGCACCATACAGATCAGGAGATGGTGGCCAGCCTCTAAGTGCCAACGGCAACCACTGTGGAGAAGGATATGCAGGGAGACACAGATGGTGCAGGTATGTGGAGAGCACCATGTCCAGCTGAACACATGTCAATAACTGTTGATGCACCAGCAATTAACAACAATATGTACTCTTGCCCACAGGTTCAGTGCAGGGGGACACTGGACGTGGCAATGGAGATGGGTACCCTGAGGACCTGGACACATAGACCGTGCTGGAGACACCAGAGGTCGAACAGAACATGAACTACACATCCACCAGGAGCCAAACACATGGCTCCACCACCCTGAACCCACCCTCATAGCCACTATACAGCCAGCAGCCCGGTGGTGTGAGACAGAGCACCAAGGAGCAGGTGACACAGACCCATATGCCTGGCAATGCAGGACTCTCAGCTATCGCACACACACCATCTGGGGATGCAGGGGGGGCACCGTTCCACACCTCAAGAGCTAGGTGACAGTGAGGACTACAGGCCTTCAGCACACATGACCCATTGAACACACAGGATGACAACAAAGTCTGTCATGCAGAAGTATTACCCTAAATTGCGGCAGCTGGAACATGACCACCTGCAGGCACTATAGGAAAACACTGAGGCTCTGAGGGACCTAACAGTGGAGGTTTGTGGTTTTCAGCATGCCAATGAAAGGATAGGGAACATCCTGAAGTGGATAAGACAACATCTGCTATCCAGGGCCAGCATGGTCAGACAGGCATTCCTCATGTCAACCCAGGATGTGGCATCCCAGTTGCCTTCAGGCAGTCACACAGGTCTGAAGCACAGCTTCATGCCACCACCCCACCATCACCTGCAAGTGACCCAGATTCCATGGCACAGGGGATAGTCATGGACCAGTGGTCACCTGCCTGTCCCTCAGGCCCAGAGACATCTGTGCAGGGCACAGACACACACTGACTCACCAGGGACACAGGAGGTGGAGGCCAACTCAGGAACCCAAGCATCTGACACCACCTGCCTCTGATGGACCAGGGGGACACACAGCAACAGCAAGGCCCAGGGCCATCTGGTGACTGTTGGCCACATAGGGTGGCAAGAAAAAAGCAACAACGCACCACCTAGAAGCACACTCCTCTGCATGGCAGGTGGGACAAACGTGTAGGAAGCTGTAAGGGCACCCACCCACATGCACAACACACAGCACAGTAGCACAATGCATCTGTATAATCCCATGACACAGTACCACCACACAGCCCCTGTGTAACCCCCAGGGGCACTATCCCAAGGACTACTACCCCTGCCTGACTTGCAGCAACCAGGTTGAGGGGCCTGAATCCGATGGCGGGTGCCTCCATCCAGAGGCCGGGGTTAAGACAGTCTGGTATGACTTGGTCACAGCCTTCTGGGTCACTGCAACCCCCCTTTCCTCCCACTAGTGGCCCACACAGCTCAATCACAGTACCCTTACAATATACACTTACCCCCAGGCTTGGTTCAATCCGCTGCCTCTGAGGACCCCCTGTAAAGTAAGATGCAATTAGACAATAACCACCTGTACAATAATTTAACAAAGACACATGGGTCAGTCAGTATACTTCTGCAAAACAACCAAACTGATTTATTTAGGGGAGATAAGGACTGGGGGGAAATCGGGTTAATTAGCTTACCACTCTAATGTATACATATATCTGGATCTATATGTAGGGCACTGTGCACAGGCCTAACCTATAAGTCACTGTCTATGGGTACCCAGGCAATAGAAGGCTAGCTTCTCAATGCAGCTGGTTGGGGCCCTGACACAGAAAACGAGCATTTGATTCCTAAGGGGATTAAGTATAGCCAGTGGGCTCAGTTCGTGTAGCCAGACAAATCCTGCCCTCACTATGAACACCTGACAGGGAGCTACCCTGATTTAGTCCTCACGGCTCTACCAGAAAAATGGCTCTCACACCACTTGCAGGACCGATCCTGGAATTCAGCCACTTCTCCACACATTTATATGAAAAGCAGAGGGGTACCATACCAGGCAGCTGCTGTATAATCCCGATTGCTTTTACCACAGAGCACTGGGCCCAAACGACGCAGCTTCACTTATCCTGACAGACCAAGCACGACTGAAGCAGATTCTCCAGTCCTCTACAGGGTGAGCCTGGTAGGTAGCTGTACTTCTGCACAGCCTCCTCTGACCACTGCTTAGCGGATTTAGTCCGACACTCACTGGCATTCAACCCACCGAAAATGGGGCCTTCCACACACACACTTCCCGTGCGAAAGCTCAACAGTGCAAGAGCCCAGAGCTCCTTCCTCGCTCACAACCACAACGACTCTGCCCCTTGGCAGTTTGGGAAGGACTCTCAGTTCGGGTGCCACCCGATCCCATTGGTGGGCTGCAGATACCAGACACTTAAGTCAGTCCCCATTGGTGCACAAAGTGCGCCGTAGCCCAGAACTTAATTTCCCAGAATTACTGGCTGTATCCCCTATGGCCAGCCGGCTCCAAAATGAGTCCTGATCCTGGTTGGCTCAAAAGATCTCCATTTTAGTGTCCCCCCTTTTCTCATTGGCCCACCTCAAAAGTCCGGTCCAAAATGGAGGGGCCAAACACACAGAGTCCCAGCTGCAATGAAAGTGGGTTAAACAAACCATAAGTTCACTAATACTTTAAATAATTACAGCCAAACAGTTACATCTGTCAGATGGGCTCCTATTGCACTTTTCAGCGACTACAGAATGGGGCAATTACACCACAGCTCAGGCAGGATTCAAGAAGGGAAACACCAACCCCCCATACCAACCCGCTGGAGCCTGTGAGCAGGCAGCTGTTAAAGATACAGTACTGGAGGCTTAAAAAGCACTCATAAAGGCTGCATTTTGGGCAGCATTGCGCCGAACACCAGTGAGGCAAGGAGCTTTTAAGTAGCTCCAGGAAGCCTTTTAAGAACCCCCATTTGTAGGGGGGTTACACCCTTCCTGGCTTGAAAAGAACTTGGCATCCGCGTCAAGTAGTTACCCTTAAACCACTTTAAGGCAAACAGTTTACACTGACAGAACATCAGACCTTTGGTTACATAAATTGGTATACAGGTTATTATTGTTTATACAACATTATACATAAAGACAACTTTTTCTTTTTATAAATCAGGTCATTACTTCCTGTTTCTGACACTTGAATAGAGGGAGCCCTTCCCTTTCAGCTATGTACAGGCTAACTGGGGCAAGGGCACCATACTCAGAGGGCGATACCAACAGTTGAGAATCATTGCCTAGGGTCAATTAAGGCAAGGAGCTCAGGGACATGTATACCCCTTTATGGACCACATTCAGAGGCAGATCCACAGGCTGACCCAGGGACTAATAACTCAACCTCACTACTGGCCGTACTTCTCGGCCAGTCCATCTAGGAGTTTTGGAGAAACTCTCTGCGGGTTCTGACACCCTGTCAGCCCCACTGGGATGGGTCAGGGAAACCACCACAGGAGAAGGGGACCCAGAGCCCATAGTACCTTCAGTGCCTAGTCCTACTATTTCTGAACTCGCAGCATTTGGGTCAGTGGGGGAATTTTCTGGTACTGCCAAGGAACCATCAGGGCACTCAAAATATTCTTCAGGTTCTAGCATATCACTAGCTTGCTCCCCCACATTACTGCCTTCTTCTGAAATGTCAGATAGCTCAGCCAGGCCAGACAGTTCAGCCAGGCTCAAGGATCGCACCTCTTCAGCTTTAATGCCACTGACGTCATCCTCTGTGAGCACTGGCTCCAGAAACCAAGCTGGTGGCTCAGACAGTCCAGGAAGCCCAACTTCGTCCCCAGAGTTAATTAGGGGATTGCCTCTGAACAGTTGGCTCAATTCATAAGAGGGGTAGTACTCAACATGATTCTCACTGTCCTCAGACACAGACTGCTGATCAACTTCATCAGAAGGGTGTGGAGGAAGCCTCTTTAGTTTGACTTCTGAAGGGTCAACCGATCTTGGCTTTCTTGGCAGCAGCTCTAGTGATAGGCCCGGGGGGAGGGAGGCATTAGGAGGTGCAGTTTCTATCAAAATGTGTCCAATTGGCAGCAGATGATTTCTGTGTATAGTCTTCACATCTTTTGAATTGTTTTCAGGCTGCACTTTATATACAGGTAAAGCTTCCAATTTTCCCACAACAATATGGGGAAGGTGATGCCATCGGTCAGCAATCTTATGTTTGCCATGCAGTCCCAAGTTCCTCTATAACACTCTGTCCCCTTCTCTCAATTCCATTGCTTTCACCTTTTTATCATACCTTTCCTTATTGGCCCGGTTTCGCTTAGCCGCCATGGTCTGAGCTAGTTGGTAGGCATGGTTGAGTTGGGCTTTCAACTTTTGCACATACTGTAGATGATTAACCACCTGAACCCCATCAGGAGAAACCCCAAAACAAACATCCACTGGCAATCTGGCTTCCCTTCCAAACATCAGTCTATATGGGGAAAACCCAGTGGCATCATTTTTGGTGCAGTTATAGGCATGGACCAAGGCGCTGATCTGCTGGCTCCATCTAGGTTTGTCTTTAGGGTGCAGGGTGCCCAACATATCGAGCAAGGTGCAGTTGAACCTTTCAGGTTGGGGATCACCCTGAGGATGGTATGGGGTGGTTCTTGACTTCCGTACCCCCCACAAGGATAGCATTTCTTTAATCAGACAGCTTTCAAAATCTCTCCCCTGATCGGAATGAATTCACTGGGGGGCCACATAGTGAACAAAGAAGTTCTCAACAAGGACTTTAGCCACCGTGGTTGCTTTCTGATCTTTAGCGGGGAAAGCCTGGGCATACCGGGTGAAATGATAAGTAACTACCAATATGTTGCTGATGTTATTCAGATCTGGTTCTAAACTCAGGAAATCAATGCAAACCAGTTCCATAGGGGCACTATTAGTGATGTTGACCAAGGGGGCAGCCCTCTGAGGCAGGGCCTTTCTTTGTAAGCACCGACCACAGGTCCTGATATACTGCTCCACGTCAGCATTCATTTTGGGCTAATAAAATCGAGACCGCACTAAGTCAAGGGTTCGGTCTATGCCAAGATGTCCCATGTGGTTATGTAGGGAAATCAATACCAGTTCTCTAAAAGCAATGGGCAACACCAGTTGTTGTTTGACTATTCGCCCCTCTTCGCCCATGGTCTCCTTGTACAATAACCTATTAGTCTGTTTCAACTTGGTTTGCTGGCCAAGGCACCTAGCTTCACCTGAGCTCTTTCCTTCTAAGACTGCTTGAAAGGCAGAGTAGAGAAACTTACCAGAGCAAGGGAGAAGGATTAAGACTTAGTTTGGCTAAACAGATTTACTGTGTGGTGGTGTTTTTATATTTTTACTCACAGGGATTGCTACTGTTTGTTGCTAACATTTCATTGCTTTATTTTTCTCTGATTCAAATTGTTGTTGCTGGTATACCTTCTTCTGCATTATTATTACAAGGTGTGCCTACAGGTGTGTGCTAACAGATTACTGCTGTAATCTTCTGATTCAAATTGTCTTTTGCAAGGTATATCTTCTGTTACTGCTTTTTTTCTCTGGAGCAAAGTGTTTCTTACAGGGTATATCTTCTCTGAAATTATTACAGGTGGTGCTTTACAGGTTTTACAGTTTTATCTAACATTAGGATAAGCTTTCAGGGTTACTGCATTTGTTGTTGACTGATTGTTTCTGCTCTTACCTCCTTGTTCTTTCATCCGTGGTTCTTCTTTTTAGGCAGGGGAAGGGCCCAGCCACCCACCCCCATCCCCAACCACCCCACGCTACACTCCTTTTATAGGGTACCACAGTTGTGACATTTCCTGTGGCAGAGCAGGAAGGGGCGGATCAGTGGGGCCTCCACAAGGTGATCTCATTTACAGGGGCACTAGTAATTTAACTTGTTATAACAAGTTAAACAAAGCACAATTAAACCATTACTTGCATTTTTCCTTTTTTTCCTTCTAAATTACTCTGACTAGGTTACAAACACAGCAACTTATTTGGAATGGATTTCATTAACTGCAGGTACTGTGGAACAATTTTCAGAAGGATAGTCTTACAGGATTTAGGACACTGTCCTACATGCTGGGCCTTTGGAGATCTTAGGTCTCAGCTCCAGGCAGCATGGGCAGAGATTGCCGCCTCAAATTTCATATTGAAGAGGAAATACATTATAAGAACCACCTGCCATTTCCCCAGCATCCAACAGAAAAACCTTGACCGCAGAGGGTAGTTGGTCCAGGAGGTTGGCAGGTGGTTAGGAGGAGCAAATCAGGTGCCCCATCACTCTCTGCTCTCCAACACACTACCTCCAAAAACCATATAAACACTACAAACAGGTATCTGCCTCTATCTCTGAAATCAAATAAAGAGGCAGAAGACACTGCAGAGCAGGACACTGCGGCACAGGAGCTAACACAACAATACTCACCCAAATCAGGAACCAAAACTAAACAAGCACAAAGGAAATCCAAAAACTTCTGATCATAGGAGACTCCATGATTCGGAGTTGATACCCATCTCCAACCAGGGTGATGGTCAGATGTCTCCCAGGTACATCAGCATGGAGACACTGACCGCGTGCTAAAATTGTTCACAAAGCAGGAGAAAACATTGATGTCCTAGTACACTAGGGACTAATGATCTACGCCAGCCGGTCAGTTGTGGAGACCAAAGAACACTGACTAGGCTGGGTGACAAACTATCATCTATTTAGTCCGGCATCTCCTTCTCTGAGATCCTGCCAGTCTGGGAGAAGGGAGCAGATGGACGGAAGGTCAGAGAAGGGAGATAGGGGAGCTAAACACGTGGCTCAAGGACTGGTGCCAGGAAAAGGACACAGATTTGTAGGGAACTGGCAACAGTTCTGGGAGCGAAAGTTCTTTAAATTTGATGGACTGCATCTGACTAAAGAGAGTCAGTGCATTGGGAAGAAGTTTGGCGTCTTTGCAGAATATTTAAACTAGCAAATGGGAGAGGGTGCAGCACCCCATCGTCGAATGGGAAGAACACCCTCCACCTCAGCTAGTGGTCAAACAGGAATTCAAGCGTGTTTGCCGTTCATTTGCATCACCAGGTAAGAAAAAAGGTTTGTCTCCCCATACGATGCACAGGGTAATGCCAAACTTCACCCAACAACTAACACACAAAATCTGGCCAATGGAAAATCATGTACACAAATGCTCACAGCCTGGGAAATAAGATCCCAGACCTGCAGACAATAATGTCAGAGGCTAAACTGGACATAGTAGCAATTAGTGAGGCGTGGTTTACCAGTAACCACACTGGGAGACTTCAGTACCTGGCTATGTATTGTTCAGAAGAGACCGAGGTGCAAAGGGGAGGAGTGGCCCTGTATGTTAATGAAAATATCAAAGCTACAGAAATTCAGAATACACATAAGGAGCCAGAAGAACTGTGGGTCACCCTGGAAACAGGAAATGGGACAGCCATAAGAACTGGGGTTGTCTACAGGCCCCCAGACCAGGGGAGGACATAGACACATTACTGTTAGAAGATATACAAAACATGACAGCTAAAGGGAGGTTCTGATAATGGGAGACTTCAACATGCCAGATACAGATTGGTCAATACCAGCAGGAACATCTGCCAGAACTAGACTCATAGTGGATTCCCTGCAGGGAGGCCTCAAACAACTGGTACAGCAACCCACAAGAGACAGGGCTATCCTAGATCTAGTACTGACTAACAAAGAAGGATCACAGATCTCCAGGTAGAAGGTCACCTGGGGGCCAGTGACCATCACATGGTATGGTTCAATTTGGCTACTACATCTAAATCATCCCATTCCAAGGCAAAAATATGGGACTTCAGAGGAGCTGACTTTGATAAGATGGCCAACAGAGTTAAGCTAGCCCTGGCAAAAGAAACACAGGTGAGGAGGTACAGGCAAAGTGGGCAAGCATTAAGGATGCAATACTTGAAGCAACATCCCATTGTGTTAGACAGAAAAGGAAGTGCAAAGAAGAAGGAAACCACTTTGGTTCTCAAATACAGTAGCAGAAAGGTCAGAGCCAAAGGCTGGCCTTCAGGAAATATAAAGGGAACACAGCGGGATGAAGATGGGAGGCATACCAAACTGCCCTAGGAAGCAGGTAAGGCAGTAAGGCAGGCAAAGTCCCAAACTGAGGAAACACTAGCACGAACAGTAAAGAAGGTGACAAGACTTTCTATAGATACATTAGTGAAAGGAGAAAGTCCAGAGGGGTATTGCTAAGCTTAATGGAGAAAAGGGAGCAAGTGAGGAGGAGGACCTGTAAAGGCATCTATCCTAAATAGATACTTTTGCTCAGTATTTACTGAAGAAGGTAGGGCAGGGCCCACAGCTCAGCATCATGGACACAGGGGAGGAGGTGAGCAC
Source organism: Neoceratodus forsteri (assembly GCA_016271365.2). Lineage (NCBI taxonomy): Eukaryota > Metazoa > Chordata > Ceratodontiformes > Ceratodontidae > Neoceratodus > Neoceratodus forsteri. The sequence continues at coordinate 1,287,798,390 of CM057455.1, read as the reverse complement.
TACTCCTTCACAAGAAAGGGTCCTACAAGAGCTTGCTAAGCTCAGGGTGGATAAGGCAATGGGACCTGATGGCATACATCCCAGGGTACTTAAGGAGCTAAAGGAGGAACTAGCAGAGCCATTAGCAGAATTGTTTAGTGAGTCTCTGAGCACAGGAGAGGTCCCAGAAGACTGGAGAAGGGCTCATGTGATCCACTCCACAAGAGTGGTAGCAGGGAGGAGGCGGGAACTACAGACCGGTCAGTCTTACCTCAGTAGTGGGCAAGATTATGGAGGCACTCCTTAAGGAAAGGATAGTGCAACACCTGGAATCCATAGGGGCACAGGATCCAAGACAGCATGGGTTTACAAAGGAAGGTCCTGTCAAACTAATCTCATAGATTTCTTTGACTGGGTAACCAGAGTGGTGGACAAGGGGAGCAGTTGATGTCGCCTACCTTGACTTCAGCAAAGCTTTTGACACTGTTCCACATAGAAGATTGATAAATAAGCTAGGTAGGCTCGGGGTGGGTCAGAAGTTGGTCAACTGGGTGGCAAACTGGTTGACTGGCAGAAAACAGAGAGTGGTGGTAAATGGTATACAGTCAGAAGAGATGCAAGTCACAAGTGGGGTACCTCAGGGATCAGTCCTGGGGCCAGTCCTATTCAACATCTTCATTAGTGACCTCGCAGATGGACTAGAGGTAAGGCTTGTCTGTTTGCAGATGACACCAAGATCTGCAACAGAGTAGATGATCCAGATGGGGTGGGCAGAATGGGAAGAGATCTGGATAAACTAGCAGAATGGTCAGAAGAGTGGCAACTGGGATTTAATGCAAAGAAGTGCAAAATCATGCACATAGGGAAGAGAAACCCTGAAGCCACTTATAGGCTGGGAGGGGAGTTGCTAACAGTCACAAAGGAAGAAAGAGACTTGGGCATCATCATCACTGATGACCTGAAATCATCCAAGCAGACCTCTAAAGCAGTAGGTAAGGCTAGGGGTGTTAGGGTGTATTAGTAGGGGTATCACAAGTCGTAAGAGGAGGTAATAATCCTCCACAGACATTGGTTAGGCCCCATCTGGAGTACTGCGTGCAGTATTGAGCCACACCTTCAAAAGGACATTAACCAAATTGAGGCAGTCCAGAGAAGGGCAACCAAAATGGTGCAGGGACTGCATCAGAAGACATATGAGGACAGATTAATGGAGCTCAATATGTATACCCTTGAGCAAAGGAGGGAGAGGTGATATGATCGAGGCATTCAAACACCTTAAGGGCATAAACAAGGTGAAAGAGTCTAACATGTTTAAATATAAGAAAATAGCAGGACAAGAGGACACAGCATGAGATTAGAGGAGGCGATTAAGAGGGAATGTGAGGAAATTCTTTTTCACAGAAAGGGTGGTAGATGCATGGAATGGCTTACCACAAGAAGTGGTGGCTATGAATACAGTGCAGGGCTTCAAACATGCATGGGATAGGCATAAGGGAGCAATACAAATGACTATGAATAGATAGGTCACTGACAAAGGCCAATGGCACATTTATAAGGTAGAAAAAGGAATGGGCAGACTGGATGGGCCTTGCGGTCCTTATCTGCCGTCAACTTCTATGTTTCTATGTTTCTAACTTTGGTCCTTCTTTGTACAACAGCACAGTTCTCAAGTCAGTGGAATGCAATTTTGACACATTTCCCCCTCTCTGCAGGGCTTCCAAGACAGGGTTTATCATGGGATCTCAGGATTGAGCCCGTTGGAGGCTATCATTACTGAACTGGGGCAGCGTACTAGTGTCTATTGCAGAAAAATGACAGTAAGTAGCAGGTAATTAGTTCTCAGATGGCTCCAAGCAGTCCACCATGCAGTCCACAGCATCAGGAGACACCCATTCCTCCTGGTCAAATTTTGTCAAAGAGCTCTTATGTCAGGTTCTGATAATCGTACCCAATCAACTTGGGACGCCGGTCTCCGGGAAAGGGCATCAGCATCTATATGGTTCAGGCCAGCTCTATATTCAACAGCGTAGTTGTAGGTTGACAACGCGGAAAGCCACCTATGGTCAGTGGCATCTAGCTTAGCTGAGGTCTGCACATATGTCAGGGGGATTATTATCAGTTTTCACCCATATCTTAGCTCCATACAGGTAGTCATGAAATTGATCAACAATGGCCCACTTCAGAGCCAGGAACTCTAGTTTGTGGACAGGGTAGTTATTTTTTGAAGGAGTCAAGCATCGACTGGCAAAAGCTACAGGTCTTAGACCATTTGGGTGCTCTTGATACAGTATGGCCTCCAACCCTTGCAGACTGGCGTCAGTATGAAATTCCTTGGGGCATCCGCATAAACTCTTAGAAGCCTAGGGGGCAAATAAAAGCAGTCTTTTCTGATCCTCTGGAGCCATCGGGATCTGGTAGAACCTGCTGTGGAGGTCTAACACAGAGAACTACTTACTGCCATTTAAACAGTCTAAGGCGTGTCCTGAATGTGTGGCATGGTATACTGGTCTGGTATGGTCCGCTGGTTTAGAGTACGGTAATCTACACACATCCGGACAGCTCCATTTTTTTTTTCTCACTACCACAATAGGTGAAGCGTAGGGGCTCCTGGATTCTTGTATCACCCCAGCTGCAAGCATTTCCTGCAGGTGTCGCCTTACATCATCTATATCAGCAGGGGCTAGGCGTCGAGATTGCTCATGGAAAGGTTGCTCATCCTGTAGCCGGATGTGATGCTCAGCCCCTTGCACACATCCTACATCCCATTCCTTCAAGGAGAACACCTGTTCCCTCTGGGCGAGCCTTTCACTGATCCTTTTCTTCCACTCTGCTGGTAGTGGGGAATCACTGAAATCAAACAGCTTGGGGGTCACTCAGTCACTTCTCCTGGGAGTCTTGTTGTGGGGCAGAACAGCAGTATCGGCACAGTGCACCGTAGCCAGGGTGCAATCACGTCTCTCTCGGATCTCTCGATCAGATACATTATGCACTTGAACCATTACTCTCCTGGCAAAGGCATGGGCTCTAGCGGGTAAGATACTGGGTTTAACCAACAACCCCTCTGGCAACTTGCCCTCACCTGGTGCATCCAGCATCAATATCTTACTCTTAACATCCTTGTTAATCTGGACTTCCCCCTGTAAAACATACTAGGCATTTGGGGCTAGTAGTAGTGGTTCTTGATCCTTCTTCCAAATGACCCCCACCCGGCCTTCAGGTTCTGCCTGGCCGTCCTTTCTCTGAGTCTCATAGGCCTTCTGAATCAAAGCAGGTATCCTGAGAGCTCGCCCGGGCCTGGACATCTGTTTTTCAGAGCACAGTTGCGCTAAGTGACCAAACATGTGGGCATTGGTTCCAATTAACAAGGGCACCCCATCATACAGTCCAGTGGGGGGACACACTAGGGCCAAGGTTTCCACTTGTTCAGCCACCCCAGACACAGAAGTAGGAAAAGACAACCAGATCCAAATATACCATGAATAAGGGTAAGCCTTATCACTCAGCCCTCAAACATGTAGCCCATCCAAAGGTTGCAGAGGCACCTCAGGCAAGTGTTTTTGGTACCAGTCCTGGAACATAAAGGTTACCTGACAGCCACTGTCCAACACAGCCCGGGTGGGTACTCCATTCACTCTCACGGTGGTTTCCATTGAGGGCCCCACCACATCAGACCATTCGGGGGTGGGGTTTTGGAGGTTGCTTGGGCTTTGGCCCTGGTCACAAAACTCTTCCGAGGAGGCCCTCCCGGAGGTCTGGAATAAGCCTTGCAATGCCAGGTGACTAGCCTGCTGTTGACCCTCCTTAAAGTCTCTGGTAACCGGCACTCAGTCTGAAAATGTCCATCCTCCCCACAATGGTAACAGAACTTAGGATCTCAGGGGTCTTTGCTGGGAGGGAACTATCTCACTGGCTGGGGGGCATCTGGGGTTCTGGAGGGCTCCTCCTGACTGGGTTGTTTATTCCTAGATACCTCAGGTTCCCCCAGCTTGCCAGGGTGGGTAGCAGTTTGCTTCAAGTCCCTCACCATTTCTCGTAAATCTCTAATCTCAGCCCTCAAATCATTTTCTACTCAGGGGTCAGAGGAGACAGTATGCACCCCACTCCTCCTTGGGCCTCTGGGGGCACAGAAAAAAAAACATCAGGCCCCTGACTCAGCCCCTTCGAGGGGTGGGTCTCATCTGATTTGCTGGACTCAGGGGTCTGGCATAGATTCACAACTCCCACATAGGGTTTCCACCCCCTCTTCATCAGTCTCTGCTTCTCGAATCTCTCTCATCAATTGACAGTATTTGGGGGGGGCAGCCCGTCGGTCATGTAACCTGAATTTTAACAATATCACACTGGAAAACCTAGCAGATTTCAAAATATGGTCCAGCTGGACCTGATTCAAGGCTGTGGCAGTTATTCTCGCTTTTCGATAAGCTTTTTGCAATGCCCTTTCCACCCGGGTGACAAAGGCTGACAATTTCTCATTCCTCCATTGTTTGGTGGACTTGAACTTCCATAATAAGTCTTCCCCAGTTTCTGTACTCCCAAACACTCCCTCTAAAGCAGAAAGGTACTCTACTGCAGTGGCTTCAGGGTTAGTAGCTCGCAAGAAACGAATGGCTTCCAAAGCTGGGCCCCTCAAGCTTTCCATCAGTCTCTTTCATTTCTCCCCCTCAGAGCACTGCCACTCTTGGACTAGAGGGGTAGCATAGTCCATCCAAGCCTCTAAATCATCTTCCCCCAAAGGTACAGGCACAGTACCAGAAAAAAGTTTTAGTCTACGATAGGAGTCTAACTGTATAGGGGGAACAACTAGAGAGGGTGAAGCCAGAATAGAACTCTTGGGAGGCCTGGGAGAGGTACCTGGGGAGGTTTGGGGGCTGGGCTCATTAGACAGGTCCAGCGCCTGCAGTAACTCCTGGGTAGTCCTCCCTCCCACAGCTAGCAATTTAAGCAGTTTATCTTTAAAGCTATTACTCTTGGGGAACCCCCCCCTGGGGTGACTGACCCACTCCGGATGTGAATGACACTCCACCCCTGTTGGGCACCTTCTGAGTAGATCACTGGGGAACCCTCTCGGGGTCTATAACTATACTGCATAAGAGTAGCAACTGAAAGGTCTGGTTGAGTAGATCAGCAATACACCCCTTCACCTCTACCTTGCCTAGACACTTAACACGCTCCACTGCAGAAACAAGGTCAGCATTCTTTGTCCCCAGAGGTACATCCAGTAATAACACAATTTTCTGGGAATCCAACTCTTTGGCTTCACCCGACCCCATCACTTTATGCACCATTGTCTTAACAGGGTCCAACTTAATCTTAGTCATGATATCCCCCTCCAATTTTTCCTTTAGTTTGGCCATGTTGAGGTACTTCATCTACTCGGCCACTAGGGGACGCTAATCCAGAGGTGCCTCCAAAATGTAACCCCCAGGGGTGCTATCCCAAGGGCTACTACCCCTGCCTGACTTGCAGCTACCAGGTTGAGGGGCCTGAATCTGATGGCGGGTGCCTCCACCCAGAGGCTGAGGTTAAGACAGTCTGGTATGACTTGGTCACAGCCCTCTGGGTCACTGCAACCCCCCGTTTCCTCCCACTAGTAGCCCACACAGCTCAATCACAGTACCCTTACAATATACACTTACCCCCTGGCTAGGTTCAATCCGCTGCCTCTGGGGACCCCCCTGTAAAGTAAGATGCAATTAGACAATAACCACCTGTACAATAATTCAACATAGACCCACGGGTCAGTCAGTATACTTCTGCAAAACAACCAATCTGATTTATTTAGGGGGAGATAACAAGGACTGGGGGAAATCAGGTTAATTAGCTTACCACTCTAATGTACACATATCTGGATCTATATCTAGGGCACTGTGCACGGGTCTAACCTATAAGTCACTGTCTATGGGTACCCAGGCAATAGAAGGCTAGCATCTCAATGCAGTTGGTTGGGGCCCTGATGCAGAAAATGAGCATTTGATTCCTAAGAGGATTATGTATAGCCAGCGAGCTCAGTTTGTGTAGCCAGACAAATTGTACCTTCACTATGAACACCTGACAGGGAGCTACCCTGATTTAGTACTCTGGGCTCCAGCAGAAAAATCGCTCTCACATCACTTGCAGGACCGAGCCTAGAATTCAGCCACTTCTTCACACATTTATATGAAGAGCAGAGGGGTACCATACCAGGCAGTTGCTGTATAATCCCGATTGCTTTTACCACAGAACACTGGGCCCAAACGACGCAGCTTCACTTGTCCTGACAGACTGAGTGCGACTGAAGCAGATTCTCCAGTCCTCTACAGGGTGAGCCTGGTATGTAGCTGTACTTTTGCACAGCCTCCTCTGACTGCTGCTTAGCGGTTTTAGTCCGACACTCACTGGCGTTCAACCCACCGAAAATGGGGCCTTCCACACACACTTCCCGTGTGAAAGCTCAACAGTGAGGAGCCCAGAGCTCCTTCCTCGCTCACAATCACAACGACTCTGCCCCTTGACAGTTTGGGCAAGGACTCTCAGTTTGGGCACCACCCGATCCCAATGGTGGGCTGCAGATACCAGACACTTAAGTCAGTCCCCATTGGTGCAAAAAGTGTGCCGTAGCCCAGAACTTAATTTCCCAGAATTACTGGCTGTATCCCCTATGACCAGCAGGCTCCAAAATGAGTCCTGATCCTGGTTGGCTCAAAAGATCTCCATTTTAGTGTTCCCCCTTTAATCATTGGCCCATCTCGAAAGTCCGGCCAAAATGGAGGGGCCAAACACACAGAGTCCCAGCTGCAATGAAAGCGGGTTAAACAAACCATAAGTTCACTAATACTTTAAATAATTACAGCCAAACAGTTACATCTGTCAGATGGGCTCCTGTTGAGCTTTTCAGCGACTACAGAATGGGGCGATTACACCACAGCTCAGGAAGGATTCAAGAAGGGAAACACCAATCCCCCCCCCCAATACCAACCCACTGGAGCCTGCGAACAGGCAGCTGTTAAAGATACAGTACTGGAGGCTTAAAAAGCACTCACACCGGCTGCATTTTAGGTGGCATTGCGCCGAACACCAGTGAGGCAAGGAGCTATTAAGCAGCTCCGGGAAGACTTTTAAGAACCCCCATTTGTAGGGGGGTTACACCTGCAAAACACTCCCCAAACACATTCCAGCCCCCCTTCCAGGATCTCAATGTACACCTCTGACACTATTCCCTGGGGTGGGGGCCACACCTATGAACCCTGTTCTCTGGGGCAGAGATCACATCTATGAACCCTGTTCCCTGGGGCAGGGGACATGCATATGAACCCAGTTCCTTGTAGCAGGGGCCACACCTATTAATCCTATTTTCTGGGGCAGGAGACACACCATTGCTGCTGTCATTAACTGGTCACTGCCACATGTCCTCACCCATACACAGCCCTCAACAGCTGGCTCAGGATGCATCGCACACTGTACCCCCCCAAGCCCCAACCCACTGACATGGACAGTAATGTGCCTCAGAGATGGGAAGTGAAACTTAGGACTCCTTCTTATGGGAATTCAAAACATGTAGGCCTCATCACTGTGCCACTATGGTGAACACCCTCTCTCCTGAACAATCCACACATGAGGGCATGGTGTGCCACATGGCCAGACAGTGTCTCAGGACAAGGGTGCTGCAGGTCGTCTCCCTCCTCACTGCCATATGGAACAGCACCCTGTAGTTTGGGCATAGGTAGCTGCTTGTGTATGGCCATGCTGTGTAGTATGGCACAGCATCATCATGCCACTGGTGTGATCCAGGCAGCAAAAATTCATCTTCAGCACACTAATGGTCCTCTTGACAATGGCATGCGTCTTCCTGTGTGCCTCATTGTATGCCTTCTACTCTTCACCCTTTGGCACTGGGAATGACATCAGCAGGTATGGTTGGAGTGGGTGTCCTTTGTCACGTAGGCATTGGGTACAAAATAGATATGTTAGTGTCCCAAAGCAGTGTAAACAGCTGTGTCATGTATGTTACATGTCCATAGTGACCCAAAAGTCACCCATTGACACCACCATGTGCAGGGAGGTGGCGACTAAGCCTACAGCCATCGAATATGTAGGCATCATATGTCAACCCAGCATACTTGGCACACATATTAGTGATGATTCCATCCTCATCACAAACTAGATGGCAGTTGATGCTACATAGAAACATAGACTTTGATGGTCAATAAGGACCGCTTGGCCCACCCAATCTGCCAATTTCTCTACCTATTGGATAAGCTGCAGATTCTAGTTAACCAACAGCCTACTTCCTCCTACTCCCCACTATAATTGCCTTATGGCTGTCCCATGCATTCTTAAATTCTCCCACTGTTTTTGACCCCACAACTTCCTCAGGAAGGTGGTTCCATGTTTCCACCACTCTCTCCATGAAAGTTATTTCCTCACATTGCCCCTGAGCCATCCCCCTCTTTATCTTCAAATTGTGTCCCCTTGTTCTTGCACATCTCTTTTTCTCAAAGATGCTACCCTCTTGGACTTGATTCCCTTGAGGTACTTGAAAGTTTCAATCATGTCCCCCCTCTCCCTCCTTTCCTCAAGGGTATACATATTAAGTTCTTTTAGTCTCTTTTCAGATGTGCAATGAGGACATTTGCATAGGCTGGCTGAATACTGCAAAACTGAGTGATGTGCTGCTGCCATCACAGTGTGCATTTTTAACTGCTCCCTGGAACGCTATAGCATACCTGTGTTCACGTTTGTGCAATTGACACCATATGTCATAACACTGCATTGGACACAGCATCATAGCATAACAGACAACTGTGCACCATCGTGCATACACCAAAGACATGTGCCATACTAGACTGCGGCACATGTCCTTTGAGTAGCGTGGCGTGGGTGGCACGATTCATGGCCATACATGACCTTAACAATGTGGCATGATATATATGCCCTGCAGGTGGGGTGTTATGATGTGTCTGGGTGCACATTGCTGCATGGTTCCACGCTGTCACGCATGTGCAGTGTCAAAGTTGTAATTCCCTATCATGCACAGGCATGGCGCTAACACCAGTAGCACATAACAAACCAATGATGCCCTATCACACAATGTACATGGGTGTCAGGCCTGCTAAAACATGGTAGAGTGTGACTGTGTGGTGCACCAGCTGCAGAATGTCCAGAATAAGGCAAGCCATGGCATCTGCCCAGCAGGACCTGAGGTGGAAAGAAGTTGAACTAGCAAACCTGGTGGACCTAGTGGTCACCAGGGAGGGCCAGCTATTTGGCACTGAAGACATGTACAGGCTCGAGTGCCAGGTGTGTGCCTCCATTGTTACACTGCTGACCAGGAGGACCAGGGTTCCGCGTAAGGGGGGGAACAGTGCCATCACTGGTATGGGGACCTGAGATGGAGGGACATGGATTGGCTGGATTGGTTCCACATCATGGTGGAGGAGGGCACTGTGCCACACCCAGGTACGTATACCAAAATAATGTGTGACTTGTAGGGTGTCTTTCTGTATCGGGGTATGTCTGTGTCCAGTGGTGACCTGTGATGAATGTGGCATGATTTTGTTATTGAACCACAGTTGCAGAATGTCATGTTGCATACCATTCTGTTGCATTTAGCACAGTCATGCCCGCCTTCTCTACAGTGCAGATGTTAAGTGGGACGTTATTTTATTTTCTACAAAGGGCAACACCTTCTTGCAGGGGCTGACACCATGCTGAGCGTTACCACTGTACAGTATGCCAACCAGAGAATAGTACTGTCAAATGCCAGGCACACAATGTGCAATGGTGGGATGGCCACAGGACCATTCCATTGCACTTGTGTCTTCCTTGGACATGGGGCAATGTGGTAACTGGCACATATGTGCTCAATACTGACACAGGTGACTGATATGCTATGTATCACCCCATTTGCACCATGATAGTGTGCTGGTACACATACTATTGTCACCTGTCTCAATGTGTATATATATATATATATATATATATAAGTACACACTCCATCGGGAGATGCTGTACAGTACGGTGTGTTGCAGGTATCAATTGCACATGTTTCGCTATGTACCACCAGCTTTACTACTGATAGGCACACCATTTAATCCACAGCCATCAGCAGTCTGTGTCATGTATGCACATACCTGTCCTGCATCCCACCCCTGGGTCCCATAATTCCTGTACATATGGGCCATGGACCAAACCATTCCCTATCAACATACCACTTGAACTGTGGCACATATATATTCACTACGGTACTTTGCCAAATTGACATGGGTGTATCATGTCCTCGGTGACTGTACAGCACTCAGACATACCCTGTCGGCATTGTGGGAGGGTGGTGCACATTTCCTCTACTATACACCCGGGATGTGTCTCCTGGTGTACAAGTCCCTCTGGCATAGCGTGCACACATGACCAATGAATGTCCAGAGTTCCTCAGGTTCTGACTGACCACCCTGCCCTAGTAGTGTACATGCACATCAATGTTACTGTTTTAAAATCCCACCATCATACCCTGTAGCTGTGCAATAGACATGTGCTTATGACAAATGTGTATACCCCCACTATACAGGTACAGTAACATATAGGTCACAGTGGTCCTCACACGTCCACTTGGCATCCTGTTGTTGCATAGTGCACAGAGGCATGTAGGGTGTGTCACTGCACTTGTATCATTCAAATGCACACACACACCCTTGGTCAGAGACACAGATGGAACATGTGTGCCACATACTGGCCCTGCTAGTTGGCATGGCTGTGTCCCAGTTTGAGCTTACAGCAATGTACAGCATGGCTACTGTGTGTTGTGACATCCCAACACAATCCCATGCCTATGTTTTTCATTTGCGTACAGGCATGTGTGCACCCATGTGCCACAGGCCTCACACCAGGATCATGTAGATCATTTAACTATGGCATGGCCTAATAGTGAAGTCCATTCTCCCTGCAGATCCCCAGATGTCCCTATGTATCACAGTCCTCATTGTGGCCTGGCTTGTTGGGTTATGTATGCATGTTTCAGTGCACATCACAGTGAGTGGTAATGGGTACCCATTTGGTATCTCCATTATATAGTGTGGCAGGCACCATTTCACAGCAACAAGGTATGCAGGTGGCATGCTGACGTATGTGTCATACAGGTGTCCACTGTGTGTCATGCAGCCCATCCTATAGCTGTCATAGCACAGTTGACAATGCCACCATGTATCCATCCAGTAGTATGTGGTGCAGGTCAGGGGTTACAGTGCTGACAGGTGCATAGCTGCTGTGCTATGTCATGCCATGAAATGTACAGGTGGATCTGCATAAACATACACAAGTAGGTGCCTGTCAGGGTCATGATGAGCATTACATGCATTTACACATGTGGGCATCCCTCATGCCACAGCTATGCAGTCCTGTGTCTGCCCATGTCACTCCAGTGGTTGAACAGTAAACGGCCTTGGTATGCATACAGCCATGACACTGACTGCGATCCAGTGTTGTGTTGCTGCTGTGACTTTCCATTGGTTTCACATGTCCATCTATGTCTGTGCCACACATTCAGGTGTGATCCAGGCATGGGAATGTCCATTTGCCAATGCATGTATTCATTTCAGCCCACCCAGCTTCACCCACTGGGATCATTGTTTATCCTGTGGGTTGGTCACTTTTGGTGCACAATAGCGGTGCACCCCTAGCCTGGCTGACTGCTATGTCACCCAACATTATAGGGCATGGCTCACAGGATGCTGATAATGCATTGTACATGCACACCCCACAGTCAGGGGATGGATGTAGGGTGTCACATACATTACATGGTATATCTTCCAACAACATGTACAATGTACTATCAATGGACTGTCTGTGTATTGTCATAGTGGTGGAGAGGTGAGCAGTGTCCTTTCCTAAACAGTGCCTATGCATAGGTACACTGTAGTCCGTCCACTGTTGAGGGTGCATTCGTTCTCTTGTGAGTGTCATGGAGATATCTACATTGCTGCATCATATTTGGGTGGACTGTGGGAGACATGTGTGGTGATGTATGACTCTGAATGTGTCTTTGTCACTGTGTTCTCATTGCAGACTGGGATGCCAGGGCATGGGCCAGACAGGCCAGCAGGAGGACCAGTGAGGTCACTGGAGGAGCCAGACAGCAATGTATAGCACATGTTTCAAAGTGACAACAATCATGTGAGTATGCTTGTGTGAAACACATTGCCATGCCTATTCTGTGCTGCACTTTCACCATGCTGCATCCACTGTGTCCTTGTGTTCACCACATCTGGGTTTGTGTCATGCAGTCACACATGTGGTGCATCCACCCTCTACATTGTTGCCTTCCCCACTCTGTTGACCACAACAGGGGACCCATGTCTAATCCCATACTTCAGGTGTTGTGCACATCATAGTCCTGTCATGTGGCACTTGGCATGCCCAATGAGGCTGTGTAGCCCATTTCTGTGTTGGACACACATCCCCTTAAGGTCAACTCTGTACACGGTGTGTGCAGGCTTCCTACATGGAACATGTAGCACCTTGTGTGTCATTCTCATGCTGCATGTGGTCAACACTTGTCCATATGCTGTATAGTGTTTTAAATGACTAAGAAACTCCATAACCTTTCCCTGATTGTTGTGCTGTTTCAGTGTCTCAAATGTCCAAAAACTCTATCTTTCTTGATTGAATGTCTATACTCTGTTCACATGATGTGGAACCTTTGTAAAAGAACCTTGGCTCAAAGTTTATTTTCCGAATACCAAATAAATAAAATAAAATAAATATATAAACACTTGAACTGTCTACACATTTTCCCATAGGTGTAGTGGTGGGTTAATCAGGTGGCCCCCACACGTGCCATGTTGAATGATGTCCTGCAGCATGGACAGATCCAGCTGATCTTCCCATATGGCCCTTGGGATGGTTGTGGCATACGGTGGCTTGGGTCTGTGCCACATTCAGCTTCAGGGGTCTCTGCATAGTCCAGTGTGTAAGACCTCATAGAACGTACATCAATTGCACTGTTGTATTTATGTGCCCGTGTGATGTCCCCACACACCCATGCACCTGTTGCAATCTGTTGTGCATGTTCCCAAGGTGTGTTTGTCAGAAATGTGTGTACCCCTGCACAACTATCCCGGTCCCCTGTGCTGTCCACCATTCGTAAACATTATGCTGCTGTTGCCCAGTGGATGTGTCCCCCTCAACCCATAGATATCACCCTGACATTGTTTTGAATCACATTGTTCTTGGTGCTGTGCCCCTATACGCGGGCTGTATGTTGTTTGCGTTTCATGGTATGTTACTGTGTTGTGCCCGGATATGATACCCCTATATAATGGGATGCCCATAGCCACCACCTGTGTGTGCAACATTGTGTAGCAATGCCCAGTGCAGCATCTGTGACACCCATGGCAGGGGTGGGTAGGCATGACCTTCTCACATCAGCCAGTGTGGGTTGTGTTGCCACAGTACACACCTTTGGCCATGCATCCCATGTGCTTGTGGGCATGGTTGTACATTGTGGTTGACCATGTATTGCCATTGGCAGTTTACTGAAAGTCACTCCACATAGCTACACCCCCATGTCAATGTGCTGCCTGAATGTAATACACATCGACGGCAATATCCAACTCCTCTTCATATGCTAAATGCTCACACATGTGACCGTCTATATGCACAACCTCACCCATTTTGCAGGGTGGTATTTGTGCCATGCAGTCATGCATGTTGCCACTGCCATGCTGTTGTGGATTGTCCATTGCCATACGCAGTGTGTGTAGGCCTATCCTGTCAGCCTGATGTGCCAGATGTACCCAGCAACAGGTGTCAGTCCCACTGTGCAGTTTCTATTGTGGGGACATGAGTATTTGCCAAGGTCACATGCGCACAACTCTGTCCTGTGTGATCAGTGAGTCATTGCGGCTCTGTGCTGCACCAAACATGTTTCCATTTCAGGGTGTCATCATTTAATCATGCATACATTAGCTGAAAGGGCTAGCGACTGGGAACATCCGCTGGACCCACAGACATTATCAATAGTCCAGCCGATGTACTTACTGAATTGTTACCTTGTACACCACAGGTCTGCAGACCTAGTTAATGTGTGCTTACTGGCCTAGTACTAATTCTATGAGCATTTGATAAGTGGGCCAGTACCAAGTTCAACCCCTGCATTGTCGTCTGCACATTTTCCCACAGGGCAGTTTGACTTTGGGTGTATTTGTGGGTTGGAAGGTGGTGTTCTTCACCCACATGTATCCATGCTGCATCCCATCCATTCTTGCTTGCATTAGACGGCCACTGTGGGAAGTCATGGCCAACTATGGGTGGGAGCTACTGCCACCCCTCTTCCAGAGGCCTGGCACCAGTGGCTGTCTTGAACCCACACTTGCCATTGGACAATGTACCGTAGATACAGCTAATGCACAATCACCACACATCCATGAGCTTCTCCACACCATGGCACTGTGCATTGTGGCCTGCACATCCTGCAGCAGCCTGGTATAGTGTCACAGCCACAGCATGTGTCTAGTGCCTCCTGGCCCACATGTCCACTGCACATATGTGGCCACTGTTGCAGGCTGCACTGTGACACAGCCTGTAGGTAGCACACCACCCATGAGCGTCTACACATTGCACCCATTGTTATGGGCCTGGGGTTGGGGGGCTGTCCGTACATACACATCACCCCATTGGCACTGCTGCTGTAATGAGTTGTGGTTTTCTTCCTGTAGGTTGTGTCCAGCTAGGAGGTGACCAGCAGAGACGGAGGGTCCATCGTGGCTCGACAAGACTGCTGCGGGCCATCTACAGCCAGCAGGGCGCAATACCACAGGCTGTGCACCACATCTTACATGTACACTGGAGGGTCTCCAGTACCCTGGTTAACATCAGGAATGAATTGTCAGGCATGCATCGCCAGCTCACCCCACCTCCACCACCTGGCACTCTTTTTTTTATTTTTTGATACATCACTAGAGGCACAAACATGATTACATTAGTTCTCCACAGAGTAAAAGGCTATGACAATTGGATACATCAGAATCTTTGCTCCATTATATTTCCAGTCATAATATTCATTTTTCACACACATTTAAGAAAAAAAAAAAAAGGAAAATTTAGATAAATATTTGAGACATAAAGTGAGCTGGTTGTCAAGCAGCCTGCCAAAAGTTCATCATAGAAAAATTGGAGTTTCACCTGGTGCTTCTTGATGGGTGCCAGTCAGCTTAGTTAGAGGCCCACCCTTTTATATCCCACCCTCCCACTGCTCTCCCTATTCCTTCTTTGTACATAGTTCCTCCCCTTCCACCTTGTCCACTCTCAACCCCACCACATGACCTATTCTTTAGTACAGTTCACCTTGTTAGATTTTATTGTTGTGGTACTTTTTCGACCTTTTTGCTGATACTGTTGTAATAGTTGCTTCTGTTCATATTTCTTTTTTTTTTTCCCTCCTACATGCTACCACATCAGCCACTCCTTCAGGCTTGCCAAGGCCCCCTCTGACCCATCTGTCCCCTGAGCCTCTATCCTTATATGGCAGCCACCCCCAGGGCAACCTGGTGTAATCCTTTGCTGGACGGGTCCCTCTCCTCCGAGAGGGAAGGCGCCAGCCAAGGGGGGGGGGGGGGCAGACCAGCACAACACTTGGCCCAGGGGTGCTGCTGAGGTGGATATGGCTCAGGAGGGGCATTAATGGCATCAGAGAGCCAAGCAACAATCATTTGGCTGAACATGGAGCATTTCTGCTTTTCTGGTGTTGTTCCCTCCTTGCGTTGCTTCTGCAGTGCTCCTGGTTTGTACCAGAGGCCGCTGCAGAGCAACGCCATCCTGCTAACCACCCCAGGAGAGGAGAGCAGTCCTACAGATGCTCAATCCTCTCCTCCCCCCTGCCAGCCCCCAGTGTCCTGAGTCTGTTCCCGAACCCAGGTCGCTGGCATGGTTTGAGGTAAGGTGCCAGCGCCTCAGTCCTCTGCGCCACCGGGCCTGCTTCTGTACATATTTCAATACATATTTTTTTCATAATTCACATAGCTATGTGCAGTGTGAGCTTTACTAGCATTCTTTCCCCTGGTAGTTATCCCCTGTGCCTCCATCCACATGTCCTCATGGAGGGAAGATTGGTGGCTTTCACATCCCCCACAGCTCCCTGGGCCCTACAACGGGGCTCTACTGCATGTTTCCCTGTGTTCTCCTACACAGGTTGCACAATAGGTCTGTGACACATCCATCTGGCATGTTCATCCTGCCTATTCACTGTGGTGACCTCAGTCACACACTGTGTGGACACCATTGCCTGCAACATGCACCCCTATGTACCCATGACCATATGTACCGCACTGTCATCAGCCATGATGCACCATTAGGGTGCACCCCATGTGTGTCCACCCAGCCTCCATGTCATTTTGGTTGTGTTCTGTTGGCACAATTGTACAACTGTCACATTGGCATGTATGCTGCAGTGTCCATTGTACTCCCCCATCTTCGCACTCCATGGGTAACAGACATTGTTGTACTCCTACGTCTGTAGTGGTGTGGGTGTACCCCATGGGCAGTGTGCATAGCTGTACACATACCTGTGCATGTCTGTATGGTACGCAGGGCTGGCCCCTTGCAGTTCCTGCATCAAGCCCTTTTGGCCCCTGTAGTGGGTCACTGGGCCTCCCCTTTCTCTTGCGCTGTTGCACCATCCATGGGCTTTCCTGCACATGTGCAGTGCACAACAGCCATATATGCATCTGTTCCCTGGCCTTCTGTACATGGTTGTCCCATATTCAGGATTGGCCATGTGTGCTGCACATCTTCCACTGCACCATTGTGCACTATTGCAATAGTTAATGCCTCATTGTGATATTCAATGCCTCATGTGATATTCCTTTTGTCGGTTCACTCTAAACTGTAAGCCCCATTCGCATCATTGTGACCTGTATACCACTCTCTCCTTCCCCCCTCTTGGGGCCAGGTGCATCGCAAACTGTTCTTCCCTGGTCAGCAAGAACTGGCTCAGTTCCCTCCCCCCACCTCACTCCCCTCCTCTCTATTCTCCTTCCTCCCACCTACTCCTTCCGTAACTCTGGCTACCAGACTCTTGCCCTCCCTGCCCAATCTTCCACCTCAGGATGGGCTACTATCTCCTACCAGTGCTCTAAAATTTGGAACTCCCTTCCCCTAGATATACAGTCTGCCCCCTCTACTCATTTGCTATCCTTTCTTCTTCACAATTACATTTCTCCATCTTGCAGCTGCACAAGCCTCTCTCCATATATTAGCCACCCCACCCTACCTGTTTATCTGTCTTTAAACCAAGTTTGACTACTCCTTCTTTTTCCCACCATTCCCTGTTTATCTTTCATTAAACCATGTACTATGTAACAACCATTTCTTATTCCTCACCCTTACTTTTATACAGAAAAGCCGATGGCCGATGACACTGTCAAGCAGTTGTTGAACCTTGCGGCTTCTGCTTCTCCGGGGTTAATTTATTCAATCAGCCTAGCTATTTCTTTCTGTTTTCCCCAATCCTGCTCTTTCTTCAGTCAGAATACCTATTATTCACTATCCTTCCCTCCCCCAACTCTTTCTCTGTTAGGATCAGGCAACCAAACTCAAGTTTAAAGTGTAATTTTGTATCTCTAATTTATTATCCTGTGCTCAGCTTAAGCTGGTCATATCTTTTAAGCTGTATTACAAGTTAAATCATTGTATAATTAATATTTCATTTTGTTTATCTTGTTTTAATGTACTCACCAAAGTGCATTGATCCATTTTTATGTTTGCTTGCACGCATGTGCAAGAAACATAGTGCCATCATCCGAGTTTTCTGGAGGTGTGTCAGCCCTCTTCCAATTCAGTCAGTGTGTTTGCAGGCGCGGCCCCTGTAAACCAATGCATGTTGGAGCTGTCTATGACAAGCTCCAAAATGCAGTGGCATACAGTTGAAAGGGGGAGCTACGCTTCAGTGAGCAGCGATAAGATATCGCATGCTCATGCACGCTCCCCCTACACACACACACACACACACACACACACACTCTCTCTCTCTCTCTCTCTCTCTCTCTCCATGTAGCCTCTGTAATGGGTTTACTCAGAGAATTAAGTAGAACTAAGCTTGTAAGGGCAGGAACTATTCCTGATGAATAGTGCGGCGGTCTTCATTCATCCAGCCGTTTTCACTGTAAACACAAACAGCTCCACTCAGTGTCCAGTTCCTTGTCCCTGCGCTTCCCCTTAAACACTATAAAGGGAGGGAGTTTGGTTCCATTAGCCTTTGCTGCCAAAACAACTGTTACTCGTGACTTTTCATGGCCAGTGGTTTTCAGTGGGACCCTTTTGCTTCCTTTGAAATCTACAGTGTAATCAGCTGCCTTGTCAAGCCAAATTGGAGTTTCAACCATTCCCCCGATCTCTACTAATGCATACCCCTGTTTCACTCCGATTCTTCGCACATACTACAGAAATGATGTCAGCTTGGTAGCAACAGTTTCAGGAGTTTTTTGTCCACTGTGGTTTTCTTTGTACCATAATGACAAATCTGCGGAAAAAAATTCCTCAACCACTCATTACTCACGGTAAATGCTTGTCAGCACCACATCTTGAAAAAATTAAAGTGCTTCTTTCTTTTATGCGAGTCACACGCAGCCACTGTACTGACATTGTCTCGATCCAGGGTAGAGCTGAACCTCAAGCAACTCAGAGGCAGGGGCTGACCACTGCCTCTAATGTTCTTCTCCCTGCTGATGACATGGGAGAGCTGGTCTTCCTTCTTACACCACTCCCGTATCCTTTCAGCGTCGTCAGCAAAGTTATGAGCTGCACTTTCTTTGCTTTCCCCATTTTAGACCACTTTCAATAGCCTGTGCTTTGAATTCTGTGCTGTAGCTATGCAGCTTTTGGCTTAGCCATAAGCGGCTCTGCCTCAGGTGAGTAGTCTTGTGGGCTTTGATGTGTCCTGCTCACTGATGCTGCTGCTTATGATGATACCTGAGTTGTAACATATAATGTGAGCTATTTACACTGATGCAATCATTCTTGCAACCTGCTTAGCACTTAATAAGTTTTCAGTGCCAAGAATAGGTGTTAATCACGGCTGCATGTCAGACAATACCTCGATTAATAGCCATTATGGCACAACTGACCCTGTGATTGAGTACCTGCTTATTGTATTTCAGATACTGTTTGTGTCCCTGACTTCCTGGCCCTTAATTGAGCACTGGCTCTTAATAATTCAAGCAGTTTTAACCTGGGTGTAATCGAATAAGCTCTTAATTAAGCACAGGCCTAAATTAGACATACGGTATGCTGTTACTGTTCTCTCTTAAAGTGGGCTCAAAAACTGTAAAAAGTAGAGGCAAGAAAAATAAAACTCATTTAACCACTCACTATTGTGTTGCAAAGAGGATGGGGAGAATCGCATGTTGAGCTATGAAAAATCTCTCTTTCACTCGCTTTCTTTCTCTCTCTCTTTGTGACTTTCAGCAATCTGTGAGGCAGTGACTGAAGGACAAGACTGGGGACAGTATCACAAGATCTGGGAAATTTGAAATCCACTATATTAAAATCCTGTTTGTCCCTGTAAACATCCCTTCCTTACACTGCTGATATAAAAGTAAAACACTGCATACCTGAAAACAAAAAGATTAAAAATAATGTACACATTTTCTTCTCTCTGTCAATGTACTAGCAAAACCTCTAAGACATGCCCTTTTGAACAGAGAAATGGCGGAATGAACAGTCAGGAACACCAGAGTATGGGAAAAAAATCCAAACTGAACTGCTCTAACATCCACAGTTATAACCACCTGCTGAAAAGAAAATGTCAAGATTTTCAAAAAAATCACCCTTACACTGTTTTATTTAACTCATTTTATTAAACTGCCAATGTCTGTGCGAAATAAGCGAATAAATAATTAACAGTTTTGCAGTTAATGTCGGTGATGTCATAAAATAGACAGGTGCAGGAAATTGCCTGTCTATGAACCACTCTACAAAGTTAAAATATTTGCTTATATAAATCATATTTTCTACTTACTAAAGCCAAGACCATTTAATAAGTGTCATAATTTATATACATGGAGGGTGGGGGCAGCCAGGTGTGTAACTGTCTGTCCCACACAACACATTAAAATGATAAATTAATTAAATAACGGATACCCAGTGCCCGGCATTGCTGTGCTGTAGCCATGACCAGGAGGGGTTGGGAATATTTATTGAGGGATGTGCACTACAGTTTGGGAAACATAAATTAAGTGTGCAGTGGGTACACTGCCTGGAAAGAATTAATAGTTTTATTAAGTGAGACTTAAATTTATTTGGGGGAATTGGTGGCATTTGCACAGTCTAGTAAAAAACGGGTAAAAAGTAGGCTTGCCCTGATATTTTGGAAGAACATTTAATATCTCTGATGTATTGCATTATCCGCCGGACCGGCTGCATTATGCATTTTTGTCCTAATTTTACTCGTTCTTTTAATACCATAGTTGTTATGTTCAGAGCAGAAAAAAATGTGTAAGCTGCTCATTCCAGCATGAATGAATAGTGACATCAATTCCCATAGTAATACCAGATTGGCTGACAAGTGGCCAATCAAGTATTACTATGGGTGATGACATCATCATTCATTCATTCATTCATTCATTCTGTTGCCGGACTATGGGCACAATATTTATCTTTTATTGTGTTTTGCCTTTCAAGAAACTGAATCAGGGGCTCTTGTTCATTCCTCTCTGACCTGTTGCATTATTCACAGTACAGGCTGGACTACAACTTATTTTTTACCTACTTTTACACTTGCTTCCAAAACATACAGTACAGTATACTGATGTTCTATGTAATATTAGTGCTGTTACCATTTCGGCTGCATTTATAAGACATCTGCTACACATCTTAATGCTGACAGTTGACAGCTATGCTTGTAGCCATCCAAGTTAACAAACAGCACTAACACTACATTCAATAGAATAACAGTATACTGTATGTTCAGTAAAATTATAAAATCGTGTCTCAAATTCCTAACACTGTAGCACTGTTCCTAGAAAATGAATTCAGCCCAAATACAGAACCTAAAACAAAGACCATAGCAATTATACTGACTGATCCCTCTTGTTAGGACAACTGAGATGCTTATCTCATTTCCTGTGGGGTCCTGCTTTTATGCACTTTTCATCTTGGTGGAATGGAGCAAATAGAGATTCGGTCACTTGAGCAAGGTCAGACATTAAACAAAAGCTGACGGTTGCTGCAAAGGGATATATTTTCTCTTTCAGAACCCTTACATGCGTTCCTTCTGACCCAGGATTTATTAACCTGTCAGACAGTGTAAGTGGCTATGGTGTGACATCCTTCATTCCTGTGTTGTGGCTATGCAATACCATATATGAAAGTTAGCATAGCAAAATATTTCTCTAATTATGCAGTAGCGCTTTCAATGGTTTTCAGTGCTTAAACCGTGCAATTTAAAAAATGAGATGCTGAGCTTGGCTGCAAATTATATATATATATATTATGCCTGACATGCACTGTAGCTGTTCTTTTAAACTGCAGGACACGATTTCATTAGGAGCCGATGAATGCAGTCTAACAAAAGTTGAAGGTTGCTGCAAAGGGATATCTTTTCTCTTTCAGAACCCTTACATGCATTCCTTCTGACCCAGGATTTATTAACCTGTCAGACAGTGTGAGTGGCTATGGTGTGACATCCTTCATTCCTGTGTTGCGGCTATGTAATACCATATACGAAAGTTAGCATAGCAAAATATTTCTTTAATTACGCAGTAGCACTTTCAATGGTTTTCAGTACTTAAACCATGCAATTTAAAAAATGAGATGCTGAGCTTGGCTGCAAATTTTATATATACTGTGTGTGTGTATATATATATATACAGTATATCTATATATCATGCCTGACATGCACTGTAGCTGTTCTTTTAAACTGCAGGACACGATTTCATTAGGAGCCGATGACTGCAGTCTAAATCTAACGAGGCATCCCCATATGTTTGAAGGCAACATCATTGTGTAAAAGTAAACAAAACCCCTCATTCTAAAACAGCCACAACAAAAGTGTACATTTTATTTCTAGTTTTGTTCATGTAACCTTTTTACCAACTGTGAAAATTGCAAAGGCATGTCCAGGGTGTGAATGTGTGAACAGGATGTTGTCCATCTGAACTGAAGGCACTGGAGTTGCCAACAGCAAAGCTGCTTATTTTGTTCAGTCTGGGGGGATGAGTGACAGTTTTAGAAAGAAAATGTACTGCTCACTATTTATTATCACGGTCCAATTTTTAGGAGGCTTTGTATTTTACAAGTATTTGTCTAAGGCACTCACTTAAAATCGACACTGAAACCATGATCAGTGTCAAGTAATGAAAGTCTGGGACACACAGTATGCTGGAAAAATGCACTAGTATGTTAGCTTTGATTAAAACATTTATTATTAAAATGTAAAATTTAAACTTGTAGTTCGATCTATGGTGAGTGCAAACCTCATAATAGTAAGTACCTAAAAACATTAACAGTCAGACACTGGAGCTCCACCCATTCTCCTCAGGACTCACCACTCAATTCACTGGACTTTAAGTGTGTGTTAAAAAGCGGATCGGCCACCATGACAACAACTCGTTCTGTTATTGTTTCTCATTACAGGAATGTCTGGTATGTCAGGCATGAAAGTATTTGGTTGCAGCATAGTGGACTCTCTCTAGGGGTGGAAGTGCACTCGATACTCTGGGGTGGGGGTGGAAGGGGGGCTGGCAGTCTCTCTTTTCATTTTTTCCAATACATTACACTGAACAGATCTACAGTAATCCAAGGGCATGAGCTGTATGAGGGGATCCAAACTACCGGATCCTTGCATTTAGGCAGATCATATATGAGAAGTAACAAGGTGCCGCAGAAAGTAAATATGATAAAAAACACAAGATGCTACTGAAATTAACTATAATAACAAAACACACAAGACACAATGAGCAATGTTTTTCTTTTTAAAGAGACACTCTTTATTATACACCCACAGAAAGAATAAGAAATTGTCATTTTAAAGTAACGCAGCTGACATTGATCATTAAAAAGACCAAGGGCAGCTATGTTAATTTAAAATGCACAATTCAGTTTTTTTTTGGTCTGTCTTCTTTATTTCTAGCAGATACAGAAAAACAGAAAAACATGACACACAACTAGAGATAGCAGTGCTAGTAGGGACTCTGTGTTTACTGTATCCCAATAGTGCACATAAGGTTACTACAAGTACAGTACCTGTAAACAAGCTTTCCATATAGCGTGTCTCTTCTGGTAAAAACAAAACACATGGTTAAGGGTTTAAATTGGTTAAGGGATTGTTGTAACCTTCCAGTCATGCCTAAAATAATCACTTTTGTGTCTAGAGCACTCACCGGTTATCAAAACTAAAAAACCTTAACCTTTCAGGATAGGTAAAGTCTGGCCTAGTGATTTGGGCCTATGTGGCTTAACTGGCAAATGTCTATTTTTTATTTAAATAATTAACAGCTCTAAACTCAAATCTTTGCTTCTGCATACGTGCATTTTTTTTATGATTGAGACAATGAGAAAAGCAGTTGACTTATCAGTGTTTACCTCCAGTGTGAAATTACATCTGAAACTGTCTGATTACTGATTGTGCTACACAGTGTAGATTAACAAAAATAAACAAACTACTTTTGTACTGCAGATAAATGTGCAGTTGATTGGTTATACTGTCTACGCTTTTTCCATAAAACTAATCTGACTTTTCAGTTCAGCTATTAGTACAGTAACTATGGCAGAGATTTGAGGGGTTTAGGCTGGAAGAAGCTGCCCCTGTTGAACTCTGTTGAAATGTCAATGCCTTGTTATGTTAGACTTGTCATACTGAAATGTTTCTATTGCACCAATATAAATCTGATTCATATTTTTAAAGGGGAATTGTTGTCACTTTGTTAATCTACCAGTTGGTGCACAGTCACACACACATCTCTCTTACACTTGGGGAGGGGCCTGTTAGGCTCAGTTCCTACACTGCACTTTCAAGTTTATTTAGTTTCTGTAGTAGGGCAGATACACACCTGGTATGGAAGACTGATGCCCCTATGTGTGCAGTAAGAGGCTGGCCCTTGTCAACAGATTTACATGATAGCACCATTTGGTATTTTCTGCCTTTGTCTCTCAATGTGCAACAGACATGGTGGCCAGGTGGGTTTACTGTTGCTTCCTCACATTCTGTGTCTGTACTTCCTATGATGTGTGCTCTCCCCTCCCCCTCCCTTGCATCCAGCTCCAAACTGAGATTCTGTTTTTCTTGCTTTTGGCCCTGGCAGGACACCTGGGGGTAGGTTTGATTTCCTGTTTCCTGTAATCCTTTTTTAGACTGGCTGACCTAATGAAAGTATTCCGTGAGTTGGGGGATGGACGATGTCTGCATCCCTAAACCCTTAAAACACTGTTGGGAAGAACACCACCTCTGGCCTATTGTACTAGAAACTATTAAGAGAAAAACACCCGAAGCGCTCAGTTTAATATACTGTATTAAGGCGATGGTCATCCCTTTCAGTGTTTAAAATAATGAAGTGATTATAGACTCTGGATATCAACCCCTCTCCAATCATCTCTCACTTCTTCTTATGTAGTGCTAATTTATTACAGTACGATAATTAACACTATGTTTCTGCCCATTTTCCAGGCCATTATAATAAAAGAATCTATTACAGTTTGAAACACCAGCTTGAGTAATCAAAAGCAACTATGTATTATTTCTACTACATTGTTATTTTTCAACATTGTTCCCTTAAAAAGATACATAATAACTTTGAGTACTTTGATCATGTGACACAATCGTAGAAATGCCTGTTACAATACTTTTTACACTTTGTTTCTTTTTGATAGCCCAAGCAAGGATTTGGAACAGTGAAGACTTCTTTCAGATAATGGACTGAATAAGGGGCACAGTAAAATATTTACTTATCTTGGTAACCTAAAGTTATACTTCTACAGTTTAACATTGAATATTATTATGCTAACTCATATAATATTACATACTACAGTCTATGTAGGCTATGCAGAACATCATGAGATCCAGTTCTAATCCCACCAGCTACACTGTCTGACCTTGAGCAAGTGACTGAACCTCTTGTTGCCCCAGTCCACCAAGATGAAAAGTGAATAAAAGCAAGACTCCACTGAAAACATGATGCAGCATCACAGTTCAGCTATCCTGTGTAAATATATTGCAACTGCCATTTGGAATTCTAATAGGGAGGGATCAGGCAGTATCATTTCTAAGACCTTTTATTGCAGGCTATGTACCATGGGTGGATTTATCTGGGCACACTCCTGAAAATATTTTATTGTGCTGTATATCTAATTTCTGGACTCCTGGTAATGTAGTAACTGTATATGCTGCTCACAGTTCATCTGATTTATAAGGAGCCTTAAACACATTTGCAGCACTTGCACCATGACTTACAGTTGTGGGCATATCTATGTGTTGATTTCTAGATTTGTAAATACATAAGGGAAAAGCAGGACCCATTGCAAGTCTTGTATTGTTTGTATTATTTT
Source organism: Neoceratodus forsteri (assembly GCA_016271365.2). Taxonomy (NCBI): domain Eukaryota; kingdom Metazoa; phylum Chordata; order Ceratodontiformes; family Ceratodontidae; genus Neoceratodus; species Neoceratodus forsteri. The sequence continues at coordinate 1,287,772,908 of CM057455.1, read as the reverse complement.
GGATGCTCTTTCCTTTTCTCTTATGCACAGTATGCATTTAACTGGCAATCAACTACAAAGATATGTTTACAACTTTAAGTCATGATCTAAATAGTACTACAAATGTATGTATGGCTTTTATAAATCAAATGAACTGTAAGCATATACACTAAGTGCATTATCACACGTCCAGAAACTTGATATACAGTGAAGTAACTCTTTGTGGATGTTCCTGATACAGAACCTAGATGGGAGCACCCAAACAACTGTACTTCTTCTATGGTCTCTTTTATTAGAATTTCCAGCAGCAGTTGCAATATGTTTGCACAAGTTAACACAATTGATATACTGTATCTCCTTTTTAGTGGGGTCCTGCATACATGGAATATGAAATAGGGAAAAATCTGAAGCAAACCATACTGCCAAACCAGTTGCAATGGTGTAAGACTCTGAGCTACAAATCTGAAGACATGGGTTTGAATCCCACAGCCCCACCTGCATTCTGAGTGACCTTGAGCAAGTTGTTTAATTTCCCTGTGCTCGCAGGTTGTACCTGTAAACAACCTTTCAGCTTAGTGTGCCATTTCTGGTTAAACTATTGAAAAAAAAAAAACCTTCGAGGACCAGCCAACAGTCACCACAACAGTGCTTTACAAGAATGGCATATACTGCATCTGCCCCCCCCCCCACTCCCACACTGACAACATAAAAGAAAACAACTGCTGTCAACAGGTCTCACAAAACCACTCATTTATTAATCTTTAATGTCCACAGCTGGCACTAGCAGCATGTGCACTGAACTGAACTATGATGTTGAGACTCTAATGCCAGTTCTGTAGCTGCCAATGCCTGTCAGTTTCCTAAGAAAGGGGAACATTGTTGGAAAACAAGTCTGCTTCACAAAGTGCTGCCAATGATGAAAATTAGCAACAGACACTTGTTACATTGTGGCTCATTTGCCTAAACAACAAAAAACAGTGTTTCATTTGACTTAAACAACCCCACCGAGCACAACATTAAGTGTCTCAGTCCAAAAAGGTTCAAACAACTGCAGAGACATTAACAACCTAAATTACAGTACACAGTGCTGCCTTTTCCACCCTGTACTCATCAAATGCATTCTTATTAATTATATGTGTGTGTTACAGCACCCGTCTCACTGTATTTCCTGATGGAATGGGGTGAGCATAAGGGCCAAAGACCCCAAGGCACACTATGACACTTGGTGTCTGCAGGGTAGGGTGTGGTGAAATGGTTTGGCCGTTATGCCTGATGACCCAAAGGCACACCCCAGTGCCTGTCAGTCTCTGCAGGGTGGTGGCGGGGTTGACTTCAGTTCAATACTTCACTGCCATTCCTATTATGCAGCTCTCTAACTCCTATAGTACCAATGCCGATGCCAGCAAGCAAACATTCGGCATTGACAAATGCTTGTTCCTCTTCCCCAGGATGCATTTGCAAATGACCTATTATAGCACAGTATGCCTTTCCTGATGAAACTTTTTCAAATAAATAAATTCAGTGTGCATTAATTTGCATGGTCATTGTGGCATGCGCTGTGTCTGACTATCTTCATTTTCTGTGCCCACGCAATTTTTTGCTCGGCATTATCACTTCCACGGCACTGCCTCCCACCTCTGAATAAGGGGTCCTATATCAACTGCCTCGGTTGTGCATATCTTATTGTCATTTGAGAGAGAAGGGCCTGCTCCAGTTTTACATAGATACATAGATACACAGACACTGTCAGCAGATAAGGGCGTCTGGCCCACCCAGTTTGCCCATTTGAGCTTGTGAGTTCCCTTTACGTCTTGTTTAGCATAGAAACAGGAAATAAACCTCTTAAAATGTACTTGCATGAAGTACTATACCTTTACTACTGGTTTGTAATAAATATTGTAGTGTTGCTGGTGCCGTGCTTTTATTTGTTTTAGTATTTTTGTGGGTTTTTCCTTTTTACTAGTTGTCTAAATTGTATTTTCCCCATCCTGGGGGGGGGGTAGCTACTGCTCTGCACTAGCTGCAGACCAACAGAAACTGAAAAAGAGAGTGATTTCTAGGCAGACAGTCTCACAGAAGGTAGCCTGTGTGTTTTTGATTAATATAGTCAACTAATTGACTACTATTGTGTTAAAAAGACACACATTTGGGGGTCACGTGATGACAGCTTGCTGAATGGCAGCAGGGGCTTAGAGCTCTCTCCTCCTGCCATCCTAACTGCCGAAATCCGCGATCCTAACACCGCAAATCTATCTAACTCACTGCGAGTGGATTGCCTAAGTTTCGTCTGTTGACCCTAGGGGCTGTTCTTCGTGGATTCCTCAGCGGTACAGGAGATGGAGGTGGATAAAAACAGGCATGATAAAGCTGCGCCGCCTGTGACCCCAGAAAGTTGCCCAAGAAGTCACGCAACCAAGCGGGCACAGCGCGGGAAAGGACCGAGAGAAGACTCAGCCATCTGGCCTCCTTACGGAGGATAAGTTTATGCAGGAGCTGGCCCCATTAAAAGATATCCTCCAAGACATCACTACTGAATTAAAGTCTTTGCGGGGGGATCTTTCCTCCCTTACTACGAGGGTATCGGATACAGAAGCTAGGATCTTTTCGTTGGAACAGTGGAGGGTGAATGCTAAGTCTGAGATAGCTGGGCTGGCGCAACAGGTTAAAAAACTTCAGCTGAAAACCAAAGATCTAGAAAGCCATAACCATAGAAATAATCTTCTTGTCTTGGGCCTGCCGGAATTAGAAGAGGGACCAGACCTGATGGCTTTCCTGCAGCGTTTCCATGTCAAAATTGTGGGCCCCTCGCCACTCAATCCAAGTTACCATCTTGAGAGGGCGCATAGATCGCTGAGGCCTAGGCCTCCACCGGGTTCCCCCCCACGGCCTATAATTATGAAGTTTTTAAGTTATATTGAGAGACAGCATGTCTTTACCAAGTCCTGAGAGTTCGAAGGCGATTACATAGAGGTCAACCAAATTACGTATTGCCAGGATCTCCCCAAAGAAACAAAACGAAGAGGGCTACGTTCCACCGATTGTCAGAAACTGATTGTGGCATCTATTCCATTTAAGATGGTGTACCCTGCTACCCTCAAGGTCTCCATTGGCAGCGCTACCTATGGTTTCGATTCTCCAGATATGGCTCACAAAGACCTTAGCACCAAACTTCCTAACCTGTTTAAACTGAATGGTTGAAATACTGATAAAAGGCAATGTGCTCTTAGTGAGGTTTCGGGTTTAGTTGGGGTGCTGAAAAGGCCATAGTTTTGCTGTTTATGTATATTCCCATTTGGGATGCCCCTCATCATCCTGGTTGCTTTTCCCCCTGGTTTCACCCTGATGTGTCCTACCTGCTTGGGCCGCCCTTGGATCGCTGCATTGAGCGACGATCCTGGATGGTCGAGTAGTGGGGAAGCTGGGCCGCGAAGGTGAGACCGGTGGTCTTCTCCCAGAACTCATTGTAAGGGGTTGCGTTTCCTGGGGGTGCCAGTTTTAGGTGTAGGACCCGCTCTGGTCCTGTCACCAAATAACGGCCCCCGGTAACAATACTGTTTAACCGAGGACAAGCTTCCTGTTTTGCGGCCTATTTCGCCTACTTAGGAGTCCCTTCTCCCCATCTGTCTCAGGGGGTGAGTAGAGCTTCTCCTTTGGATGCTTTTTTTCCTCCCATATCTAAATAGTAAGGGAGAATATGTTTAAATGGATCGATAAATGTCAAGGTTTATTTGTAGAATAGGCAGTTGGGGGTTGGGGCGGTTTTTGGGCCCCTATGTCTGGAGGTAGCTGAATCGCGAGCCTATGGAAGGGGGGTTTGCTAATCCAGCCCCTTATACAGGGTCCCTGTTGTTTTTTCTGGTCTGGATTGGGAAAGGTTGTTTCTTTTGCTTGTTAAAGTTCTGGACTTTCCCTTTTTTAGAGGGTCCCTGCGTGATGGGTTTTGGATTCGCCTTTGGGGGTTGGTGTCCAGGACTTTGGTGTCTTTATACTGGTTTTGATATTTTTCAGACCTGGCACCGCACTGTATATAGTTGGTTGGTTTGGTTTAGGGGAGGTATTTTGGGGAGGGAGGTTAGCCTGCCAACTTCAATACTTGTCAAAATGTACCTCAGAGACAGCTGGCCTTTTCAAGTTGGTGTTACCTCTAATGGTTCTTCAATGGCAGGCTCGGGGTAGATGGGGTTTTGGGGTTCGAGTGTGCTTTTCCTCCTGTTTTGTTTCTGGATCTTTTAATACCTTCCTCCCTTTTATATGGTTGTTAAAATGGCTATAGGAGCTATTAAAATGGCGTCATGGAATGTGCGTGGGCTCAGAGAGAAGGTCAAACGAACCCAAGTGTTTAACCACTGTGTTCTGTTGCAAATAGATGTACTATTTCTTCAAACCCAGTTAACTAGTACAGAGGTTAAGTGGCTATCTCAATCTGGCTTCATGAATTTATGTAGCAAGTGGATCTAGCTCTAGTAGAGGGTAGCTATACTCATTAAAAGCATGTTTTATTTTTGAAGGATTCAGTAGTAGAGGACCCAGACCGGAGGTTTGTTTTGGTCAAGGGCTCCCTTAATGGGAACACTGTAGTCCTGGGTTCAATTTATGGTCCTGTCGGGGGAAGTCCTGATTTTTTTATGACTCTTACGGACAAAATCAGTGCCTTGCTTCCCTCGCAGATAGTCCTGGGGGGAGATTGGAATGTTTCACTGTCTCACTCCCTGGATAGAGACCCCCAGGTTAACCGGTCCTTCACTCCTATGCAGAGGGCCTTGCAAGATTTCTCCCACATGCTAGGACTGTGTGACCCCTGGCGGCTCTCCTATCCCTCTCTCTGAGCTTTCTCATTCTTTTCCCAACCCATAGGTCATGGTCTAGGATAGATTATATCCTGATTAGCAAGACCCTTCTCCCAGGCTTCCTCCAATCTGGCATTGAGCCGATAATCCTTTCTGACCATGCAATTGTCTGGATTAGAATCTCTCCGGATCCGGAATTCCAACGGGATACTACTTGGAGGCTTAATACCCAATTGCTTAAGGATACCTATATGGTGACTCAAATAAAATCCTAATCTCTTTTTTCTGGCAGATAACCTTGGATCTACCTCAAGATTTGATATCATTTGGTGTTCCTTAAAATGTTATCTTAGGGAGAGCTAATTAAGTTAGCCTCAGCAAGGAAAAAAAGCCGACAGCAGAGCTCTTTCCCTAATGATAAAATTAAAGAATTGGAGACTGCCCATCCTCCTGCCTCACAGTTATCCTCTCTGGAAGCCCTTTTGGTGGTAAAAATGAATATACTGACCTTCTTAAAGAAAGGGGAATACTGCCTTATTAAAACCCAGGCTAAGTACATTGATCATGGTGAAAAAGCCGGGAGGCTTTTAGCTTAAGACTTCGCACTTTAGAGAGCTCTAGAATAATTCCGGCCTTGCAAACACCCGTCGGCTCCACTAAAACGTCTCCCAAAGAAATTGTGCGGATTTTTGAGAATTATTACAGAGATCTCTACAATTCGCCCACATCCCCTGCTTCCCCCTCAGATATTACAACATATCTGGCAGATATTGATATTCCTCAGCTTTTGCCGTCTCATAAGGAGGCCTTAAATGCCCCTATCTCCCTTTCTGAGATAGAGAATGTCATTGCTTCTATGACTCTGGATAAGGCACCCGGTCCAGATGGATTTCCTGCCAATTTTTATAAGATCTTCTCTAAAGAGCTTGCTCCTATACTTCTCAAACTCTATGAGCACCTTTTTTCCTCCCCCGTAATAGACCCTACGCTCCTTGAAGCCACCATCATTCTGATTCTTAAGCCAGGTAAAACACCTACTGATCCGGCGAGTTATTGGCCTATATCGCTTCAAAACTATGATATAAAAATTCTCTCTAAAATCTAGGCTGAACGAGTTAAGAAGGTCTGGACCCATCTTCTTAGTCAGAACAGGTTGGTTTTTATACTCTCGATCTCCATCAGATCACCTTAGAACTCTTTCTCACATTTCCCAATATGCCCGTACAGCTCAATTCCCTATGGCTTTAGTTTCGTTAGATGCTGAAAAGGCTTTTGACCGGGTGGACTGGTCCTTTCTCTGGGCGGTGATGACTAGGATGGGATTCCCGGTTCCCTTCCTACAATGGGTCCAGACTCTCTACAAATGTCCTTCGGCCAAGATATACTGTAACGGACTGTTCTTCTCGCTGTTCTGGTTGTATAACGGTACTAGGCAGGGCTGTCCTCTTTCACCCTTTTTATTTAATCTATACCTGGAACCCCTTCTTATTAAACTTAAATCCTCCACACTTATCAAAGGGTGCTCAGTGCGCCAGCAGGAGCTGGTTCTTTCTGTGTATGCAGATGATATACTCCTGCATGTCGCGCATCCTCTGATTCCATTAGACATCGTTGGATGTTATCAAGCACTATGGGCCCTTTCTCAATACAAACTGAATATTTCCAAATCTGAGATTTTTCCATTAAATAACCATACATATAAACAGGATCTCGCCAGCTTTGGTATGAGGTGGTCTCTAGCTCAATTAAATACTTAGGGATCCATTTCTCAACAGATTCTTCTTTACTTAAGAAGCTTAATCTAGATGATCTCAAAAGTCACATTCAGCAGGATTTACACGGTGGTCCACCCTTCCCATTTCTCTTTGGGCCGGATTAACATCATTAAAATGAATGTCCTTCCCGTATTTTATCCCTAAATTTACTAAATCTTTGGCTACCCATCTCCTACTTGCAGCAGTTTCATGTGATGTTCTCAAATTTTATCTGGTGAGGAAAGGAGTTGGCGCTCTTTCCTTAAGCTATCCCTTCCAAGGATAAGGGTGGTCTCGGCTTCCCAACTTGCTGCTTTATCACTGGGCAGCTCATCTCGCTAAATTAGGGAGGTGGTTGCCTGCCAACCCTGATCCCTCTTCCCGATTTGGCTCCAGATTGAGAAGTCGATTCTCTCGGATTCTGGAGTTGATCCCTACGCTATTTTTTATACTCCCCCCTCCATACTCTCACAGTGGATAACTGACCAAACAATTCTTCTATCCCTCAAATCCCTTTCACAGTGTCTGCGTTTTGTTAATATTTTTCCGGGGAAGGATCTAGGTCAACCGGTTACGTTTAATCCCAATATTAGGTTGGGCAACTCAATGATTACCGCCGACTGACTTCCGCAAGTTAAGGAAACCAATCTTGAGCATTTCTATGACCACGGATCCCTCCTTCTTTCCGTAGACATCCTTGGTAAGTATGCTATTCCCAATACAAAAATTTTCAAAGTTTATCAATTGAGGCACCTAATGGTGGAGAAGTTCGGCACTCACTTTAGGGAACCGGTAGTCCGCCCCTTTCTCTCTCAAATATTAACACTTGCTTCTAAACCACATTCCATCTCGTTAATTTACTCCTTCCTCCTAAATTACAAGTTTCGAGCCTGTTGTGGGCTCTAATATTTAGCCTCTTTGTTTCCTGATTCTACTCTGAATTGGCCCTGTATTTGAGGACCTCCATAAATTCCATACCCAGGACAAATTAAGACTTACACAATACTACATTGTAAATAACATGTATTACACCCCTAAGAAGCTATTCCAGTTCAAAAAACTTCCCCTTCCCCTCTGTTCCAGGTGTATGCAAAGTGAAGGAGACTCCCTGCATATTTTTTGTGGTGTTATAACAAGGTTGCCCCTCTGTGGTCCTCTATTAGGGACAATCTAGATCCATTACTGAGTCTCTCAGATTTTTTTGCTCCCGAGATCTGTATTTTGGGGGACTATGCTAATATAGATAGTGTGGAACATCGATATCATATATGCTATGGTGTCTGTGGTTAAGAGACTGGTCCTTAGGCATTGGACTGACCAATTGACCCTGTCTTATGCTGAATGGTTGACCGAGCTTTAAGCCTGCCTCAATGCTGAAAGATTGGTAGCCAGCTCGCGCAACCGTATGGACCTGTTCCAAAAAAAGTGGGGTAAGCTGTACTCATTATATCTTCATCAGTGATTCTTGGCCTCCTCTCTGATGCCTGCAGTGATTTCTTTTGTCTCTCTTATTTTGGTACTTGCATTTCTGTTACTCGGAGGTTAGAGCATTTTCAGAATTGTTATTGCTCTTAGTATCCAGATCAGGTGTGTCACGTGCTTAGCACACTCAATTTGGGGGTAGGGAGGAGAGGGTGGGATGTGGTTGGGGAGGCGGTTATTTTGTGTTTTCTTTTGTTTTTGTTATACCATGTGTATTATAGGATTGCTATCTCTGTCATATGTTGTTGGTTGTCTTTTTTGGAAAATCAATAAACTTAAATTTCAAAAACAAAAAATTAAAAGACACACATTTGAAGGCCAATATTTCTGCTTTCAATAATACCAACTCTGTTTTTGTTTTGTTTTTTGTTTGATTTTTCTGCTCGTATTTGTTACCTGCAAGGAAAGAAGGAAGTATTTTTCAGTTTTAAAGTGTTGGTGCTTGCAGTGTTAATACACTGTGAAGAAGTGCGGCTCAGGGTGTAATAGTAACCAGTCGAGTTCCATGAGTGGAAGCTGCAATTCAAGGGCTGCATGTGTGGCAGTAGCACAGCAGCAGCAGCATCCAATACAGTATGTGAGCTTCGAAGCCTTCAGTGATGCAGATGCTGGCCACTGCTCCAATATGAAGAATGGCTGCTCCTGTTGTACCATCTTAGCTCGGGTAAGGGAATTTACCACTGGTGTCAGTACTGTGACTCCTCTGCAGCCTAGTCACATTTTAAAACAAAAAGCCAGTGATGTAGCAGTAATGCTTATGATGTCATTATCACAGGGAGGGTCATCATGACATCAAAATTACAGGAGGAGTCTCAAAGTCAGTCTAAAGGCTGAGTCTGAGACACAGACCAGTTTGGAGGCTTCTCAGTGTGAAGTGTCAAGGAGGAGAAGGCATGGGAGGAAGTAGATGAGGGAGTGAAGGTGCTAATAAATTAGAGGGAAATTCCAGGTGAGAATGAAATTGATCTGTGTATCATTGAGTTCTGTTCAGATTTACATGATCCAGAGAGAGAGGTCACTGCAATTTTGTTTAATTAATGGAAAAGGAATGAATCTGATGAGGAGGGAGATTATGGCACATCCTAAATTAAAAAACAATCAATGGTTAGGATCAGTGATGTGAAAGACCAGCAGTAGCAGTAGCACATCAGTTCATGCCACAAACATCTCTACCATTAGAGTGCCCCAACAATAGACCAACATTTCTGGATGTTTCTTATTTCTCCAAAGGGAAAGGTATGACAAGCAGTAAGAATAAGTCCCACTCAACAGTCATAATATGTTCTCAATCTTCTCTTCCACCCCTACTGCAACCAAAATTCATTGGAGCACTGTCAAATAACTCTAAATGTAATTGTAACCACCCAGTGCACCAGGAGCTTAATGCACATTTAGCACAAATGCTGGCCATGTGTATACCGCCCTACTCTTTTGTATATAATGTTGGTTTTAGGCATTTAACAAGCATGACAGTTATAAAATGAACTTTTCTGCAACCATTTTACATTGATTGCATGGAATCCTATTATCAAAGTTTATAAAGTATACATCCATCATAATAATTAATATACTAACTACTTTTTACATCTCTATGGCTAAATTGGTATACTGTTTGTTACCTGGGCTCAGATATTCCAAGGTTTGGATCAGGCACAAAGTGGTTGTGCCTGGGGGTTGTGCCCACTTTATGAGTGGTTTGCACCAAAGTCCTATATTCAAAGGGGAGTGCTGTATGCATAAAACCCTTTTCCCTGCTTGCACAGTGATAATGTATACAGCATGCAAAGGCAGGGATGGGACTAGTCATATTGGCGTTAGCTCTGCGCAAGTGAGTTTGCGTAGGCCACTTAGCACCATGTTATTACCACCTTTAAAAAGTCCAACATAAACTGGGGCAAACCCCAGAGGTGGGCAGAGACACTGCAGGCCACAGTTCAAGATGCACTCAGGGAAGCACTCATAGTGTACCTGCTGAAGCAGGTTGTATAGGATGGGGACAGGGCCAATGCCCACCCTGGGCCAATGCGGTAGGCCACAGAAGTGCTATGCTGCACACAGTTAGTGCCATCTATGAGTCACATACGAAGTCCTTAGTGATAACCAGATAACAGGCCAGTGCAAGCTCAACAAGCCCATGCTCCATCAGCTGTGTGAGCTGCTGCATGACCAGCTCCAGACATACATCCGACACAGTCATGTGTTTTCTGCAGAGCTGAAGATGACAGCTGCAGTGTGTTTCCTGGCCACCGTAACATTTCAGACACCAATAAAGGACATCACCAGTATCTTGCAGTTGGCCACCTTGTGCCTGTTGGATCAGATCCTAGACAATGTGCTGGATCATGCTGGTGAGTTCATCATATTCCCCAGCACACTATCAGAGTGAACAGCAACCACGCAGCAGTTCCATCAAGCTGCTCACCTACATCTGTCCTCGGTGCCACTGACTGCACCATGTTTCTATCCATGCACCCACTGGTAATGCAGTGGAAGCCTATCTCAACAGGAAGTAGTACCGCTTTATCAATTGCCAGGTAGTATGTGATGCAACATGGTGTATCATCAGTGTCCTGGCTTGCTACCCCAGCTGCAACCATGATGCCTTCATAGGGCACAATTTAATCCTCTGCCAGAGGTTTGAATGCGTGGCCATTCCTAGTGATCACCCCTTTGGTTTGTATACCCCACAGACTACATCCTGCTCCCCACATGGCACATGAGGGGTTAGAACCCTGCATCAACAATAGGTCCTGAGCTTCTTAGGGTTTCTAGGCAGACCGGATGGACCAGTGGTCTTTCTCCTGGCATCATTGGCTATGATTTTATGTGTATGTGTAACACTAACCAATTCCCCTTACCTACACAGGGGACAGTACCTATTCTCTGCATTCCTAGCTCCTTACAATTGTTCTCTTCCCCACATCAGTTGCAGAGGACAGGCATAATGTGGTACACGCTGCAACACACAACATAATTGCATGTGCGTCTGGAATGATCAAGATATGGTTAGAGTGTCTTGACTATTCTGGTGGTGTCCTACAGTATACCCCTCAAAATGCTTGAGCCATGTTCCTTTCCTATTGTGGACTACACAGCGTGGCACTCAACCATGGAATATGCATGCCAGCCACAGAGGAGCAACATGCACCAGATTTGAAACCAGGGGACCAGGGATACCAGAGTAGCTTGACAGACGTGATCCCAGAATGGCCAGGAGGGCCCAGGAGTACAGAGCCCAAATCATAAGAGACATCTTTGGACATGCTGGATAAGGTCAGACCACACAGTAGACTATAATATTTTTAAACAATGTATTATCTAACAATAACGGTGCAAACAGTGCAATTTGCTGGGGGAGACAAGATGGGCAAAACACAAATCCACTGATACCAGGCAAGGGTGGGGGGGTTGCAGATAGGACACACATACTAAGAAGTCCATGTTAGTAGAGGTTCTAAAGGAATGTCAGTAGAGATACATGCCACCCAGGCAGGGGGAAGGGGCGCATGGCATAATAGGCCCACCATGCATGGAGGTAGCACATGAGGTACATACAAACACAGGCTGAGAGGGGGCCAGCAGGGATGTACACAGAGATACCTGCCAGCCAGGCAGGATGGGGGCTGTACTGTAGGTCATCCATGATTTGGTTTGGACTGCCTGGGCTACATTGCAGAGCAATTGGTGCTGTCACAGGCATAAAGTGGGGGAGGGTGGTGAACCATGTTAGAAACATAAAATTTGCAGGTAGAGAAGGACTGCTTGGTTCACCAAGTCTGCCCATTTTTCCCTGTCTATAGTATCACCACAGATCCTACTCTATCTCCAGCCCAATCAGCAACCCCTTTCCTTTCCTTAAAATTCCCTTATGCCCATCTCATGCATTCTTGGACCCCACCACTGTTTTCACCCCCACCACCTTCACTGGAAGACTGTTCCAGGAATCCACCACTACTTCTGTTAAGAAATGTTTTCTCACATCTTTCCTGAACCTACTCCCTCCAGCTACTTATGCTCCCTTGTCCTGAATGCTTTTTTTTCAGAAAAATACTTCCCTCCTTTACTCTATTTACCCTGTGAAGTATTTAAAGGTCTTCTTCATATCCTACTCTCCCTCCTGTCTTCCAGGGTGTACATGTTTATTGTATATATTATGTATTTATATTTAAGTATGCTGATGATGCAATTATTTTTGCATCTGGCTTCTCTTACCATACCTCCAAGCTACAGCTGGATTTTGACAACACTCAGTATGATGCTTCCAATCTGAACAACTGTCCCTCAATGCCAAAAAAAGCAGTTTCCGTGACTTTAGCAACTGACACAGGCTTGCTAGACTCAACCTACTGCCTTTGTTTCACATCCTTGATGGTGCGGTGATTGACAATGTTTCCTCTTTTAAGCACCTCGTGGTCTGGCTGGACCAACATCTTGATTTCTCAGTGCATATTGTGCCATACACAATAAGCTCCACCCCAAGCTTGGTGCACTGTACATGAATAAAGCATGCATCCCACTTCCTGCCTGCTGAGAGATTGTTTTAAAGATAATTTTCCCTATTTTTTAGCTATGGTGACATAGTCTATAGTAGAGATCCCAAATCCTCCCTTGCCAGACTGGATCCTCTGTTTCATTCTGGTGTCATTTTGCCTTAGACTGTCTTTTTTTTTTTTACCTACCACTGCTCACTCTACTCTGCCCTTTCTCTCCCTTCTCTCGATGCCAGGCTCCTTTCCCACTGTACATCCTTTATATCCAAATTCTGGTTTGGTACCCTTCCCTCCTAACTTTAATCATTACTATCCTCTCCCTCTCCCTCTTCTTCCTCATATCTTCTGTACAGTAATATTTCCTATTCCCTCTTTATTCCTTCTAGAAAATCTACTATTGGTCAGTCTGCTTTCTGATATTGCTTTCCTAACCTTCAGTCCTTCCTTCCCCTTGTCAATCTGCTCTGTCTTTTCTACTTCCTCCCTAAAGTCTCTCCTTCATGGCATTTATTTTCCTACCTGGAACTGCCCATGACCCTTTTCCTCTTGTCCCCCCCCCCACCTCAGTTTTTCTCCTGGCCATGCTGTTCCTCTAACCCCTTTCTAACCTATAATGAGTAGTTTCCCCTGCCTAATATAACTAAATTTTATCTACATGTATCTGTCATACTGATTTCCACTTATTTATGATTATGATCCTTTGACATACTGTATTACTATATGTGACTCATATTTTTGTAATGTATTATAGTTATTACTGTTTTTTTCACTTCCTGAGTCTTCTTCATTTCCCCTCTCTCCCAGGACACATCAATAAGCGAGTTGTTATTAGCTCAATATGTCTTTACTAGTGAAACTTTTGAAATGATAATAATAGTTAGATCCTTAAGTCTCTTCCTCATCTCCTCATAGGGATTCTGATGCAGACCCCACACTATTTTAATTGTCCTCCTACAGACTGCCTCCACTCTGTCTATGTCCTTCAGGAGATGTGGTCTCCAGAACCCAACACAGTACTCTAGGTGGGGTCTTATTTGGCAGTCGATATAGATGCAATACCACCTTCCTCTTTCTGCAGGTGATGCCCCTCCCTATGCACCCCAGTATCCCAATAGCCCTCCCAACTGCCTTGCCGCACTGCCTAACCACCTTTAGGTCATCCAATATCATTACCCCCAGATCTTTTTCCTGCTTGGTGGTCATCTGCACCACTCCTCCCATGTTGTACTCTGCCCCTGGGTTTCTGTGCTCCAAGTGCACTACTTTGCACTTTTTCATGTTAAAACCCAGCTTCATTACCCTTGACCACTCCTTGAGTTTTCTCGGTTCTCTGTTCATCCATTACACACACACACCCCTGGACTGTCCACCTTATTGCAGATTTTGGTTTCATCTGCAAAGAACCTTCCCTTCCAGCTCATCTACAGTGTCACTTATAAAGACATTAAAGAGAACTGATCCAAGCACTGATCATTGAGGCACCCCGCTGGTCACCCTTCCTTCCTTTGAGTGAACTCTGTTTACCACCACACTCTGCCACATATTGCCTAAGCAATTTCATACCCAGTTTACCATCCTTGGACCCACTCCTAAGGTATCCAGCTTGCTTACTAGCATCCTATGTGGAATGGTGTCTAAAACTTAACTGAAGTCTAGGTAGTCCATGTCCACCACTCCACCCTGATCTAATTCCTTGGTCACCCAGTTAAATAAATCTATCGGATTCCTTTAACATGACCTCCTCCTAGTAAATCTCTGCTGCCTCAGGTCTTGTAAACCATTGGATTCAAGATATTCACCAATCCTTTCCTTCTTCAGTGCCTCCATTACCTTTACTACCACTGGTGTCAGGCTGACTGGCCTGTAATTGCCAGCCTCTCCCTTGCTAACACTTTTGTAAATGGGACTACATCTGCCCTCCTGCAGTCCTCTGGAACCACTCATTTTTCCAATAAGCTGTTAAATTGGACTATCAGACATGCAGCCAGTACCTTCCTGAGCTCCCACAATACACTTGGCTGCACCGCATCTGGCCCCATTGCTTTGTCCACTGTCAGATTAGTGAGTCCCTTCAGGACACACTCCTCTGAAAATGGATTAGTGTGCAACTCCCTCCCGCCAATGCTCCTGTTTCTTTTTGTGGTCCCTTGCCCTCTCCTTCTGTTGGCAGTGGGTGGTCATGTGCAGCCTATGTTTAGGGCAGTGCAGTCCCCTGTATGGTTGGGTGGTACCTCATCCACAGTATGGGGGATGAGCATGGAGATGGTGTAACCCACCTCCAGCTGTGGCCCTGTGGGGTACTGCCTCCAGGGAGGCACAGATCCCGCCCTGGTGTGCACGGTGTCCTTGGTGATCTGGGAGATAAGGTGTACTGGGCATTCTTATCACTGCACTGCATGGTGTGAGCATATGCCATGGTGTCCATTGGGGTGTGGAACTACTGCCACTGGAAAGGCCGGGGCTATGGCCGGCTCTTGCAGTGCCTGTCACCATACCTGCAGCTTCTAGCATAGTGTAACACATGTTATCCCTGAGGGTTGCTGTGCTAGCATCCCATCTGGCACAGACAGCATAGGGCTGCCATGTGCTCCACGTGGCATGCCTCTGCCCATTGCTCAACAGACTGCATGTCCTCTGGATGGAACAGACAGGTGGGAGTCAGTGGCTGCAGGTGCCAAGATGGTTTTGGTGTCCTCCTCTGTGTATGATCCTACTTGCTGTGCTGTTTCAAGAGAACAGGGGAGTTATTTAGTACTGTACAGATGAAACAATGTGCAGGACGAGCAACATGCATGCCTGGTATAAAGTGCCACAACTCCCAAGCTATGTGTGCACTGCACTGCCTATAACCAACAGTAACTGGCACATCCTAGACTGGTAAGCATACGCTCTGTCACCATGTGGCATACAACCCAGCACCAGTGTGCACATAGCCCAGTCCGAGTGTGCTCACACCTCTACACAAGTGTACATACACACAACAACAGTGAGTACACATCTTACCACCAATGAATACTCACCCAGAACCAGTGGAAAAATTCCTCAGCACCAGGGAAAATAAACTCAACACCAATGGGCACATTCCACATCAGCAGCAGTGAGCACACATACCACCTCCAGGGAGCACACATCCCAGAACTGGAGAGCACACTGGCAACACCACATGAGGCACGGTCATGGACCTGCACACTGATGGCTAAACACTGGGTAACAGGGAAACAGCAGTGTGGCCTAGACCCAATGTGTTATCCAGCACTGGTGCATGCATGCACTGATACCTATAGACACCGAGACATATACACGTGGCCTACAGGATGTGACACTGGCAGTTACTCACATGGTAGGATGGATCCCTCTTGGCTTTTGTATCCACCACTTGGCACTCCCATCACCTCCATGGACCTTAGGGTGGATGCTATTGCCTCTTCTGCAGGATACAAAGCACATGCAGCTGCCAATGTCTGTGGGACCTCACCTGTGGCATGTAGCATCCTGCATTCCATTGCCATGATATACTTTGAGCACCTCCTCATGTCCCTGAATCACATCTTCCTTTTTTTTTTATATAATATCCTCTTTATTAGCCATTTTCAAGACAATACAATAAAGCAATGCAATTCAAAAACTGAGACCTTGGCATGCAGCATTATACATAAATTGATTTAAGTACAGAAGTAGATCAACTCACAAAGAATAAACTGACATTACATTACATTCAAAAAGTATTATTACCAATATAAAGCCAACCAACCTTTTCTCAATAACTTTATATCTGCCATTAATACTATAATAAGCATGCAAAAAAGGGCCCCTACTGAATAATCCACTTATGATCCATGGGCATAAACACCAATAACTATGGAACTAAAGATGGGTCTGAAGTGACTCAAAAAAAGACCCATTTCTGCTATACCAAATGGAATACAGACATCCCGATCCAACTATTTAAAGGAGCACCGCTCATAACTTTAAATAGAATCTACCAAACATTCCCACTGATGAAAGGTAGGTATTTGGGAAGTTAACTACAATATGGTGATACCCTTCTCGGCACACACTAAAGGAATTAGCAACAATTGTAATTGTCATTTACCCATACGTATTTGAGAGGAAAGGATATGAAGCAAAACTAGGTCAGGGGTCAGAAAAGAGGGGATATCAAACGCAGAAACATAGAAACATAGAATTTGATGGCAGATAAGGACCACTTGGCCCAACCAGTCTGCCCATTTCCCTACCTAATGGATAAGCTGCAGATCCTAGTTAACCAGCAGCCTACTTCTTTCTACCCCCCAGCCCCTAGAATTGCCTTATGGCTGTCCCATGCATGCTTGAATTCAGTTACTGTTTTTGACTCCACAGCCTCCTCCGGAGGGCCGTTCCATGCATCCACAACCCTCTCTGTGAAAAAACTTCCTTACTTTACCTCTGAGCACCCCCACCCATCTTCAATTCAGCCCCTTGTTCTCGTACACCTCTTTTTGAAAGATGCTACTCTTCTGACTTTGATGATTCCCTTGAGGTACTTGAAAGTTTCTATCATGTCCCCCCCTCCTCCTTTCCTCGAGGCTATACATATTAAGCTCCTTTAGTCTCTCTTCATATATTTCTGGTGCAGACCCTGCACCATTTTAGTTGCCCTCTCTGACAGCTTCCATCTTGTCTATGTCCTTGCGGAGATTGGGTCTCCAGAACTGCACACAGTATCCAGATGGGGTCTCACCAGCTGTCTGTACAGAGGGATAACAACTTCCTTTTTCTACGTGATGCTCTCCTATGCATCCCAGTATCCCCCAGCCTCCTTGCTTCCCTCACATTGCTTGCCCACCTTTAAGTCATCTGATATGACTACCCCCAGGTCCCTTTCCATTTTGTTATTGTTAGTATCTCACCCCATTGTGTACTCTTCCCTGGGTTTTGTTTCCCAGGTGCATTATATGCACTTCTTAGCATTAAATCTAAGCTGCCATACATTTGACAATTCCTCTAACCTTGACAAGTCCCTTCTCATCCTTTCCACCCACCTTGTGCATCAACTCTGTTGCAGATCTTTGTTCATCTGCAAAGAGACATACTTTTCCTTCCAGTCCATCTGCAATGTCGCTTACAAAGACATGGAAGAGAACCGGTCCTAATACTGAACCTCATGCACCCCACTAGTAACTCCCTTCTTCAGAGTGGACTTATTTACTATTACCTCTAGTGTCCTATTTTCCAGCCAATTCTTACCCAGGCTATCATCTTGGGACCCACTCCCAGGCTGGCTAACTTGCATATTAATCTTTTGTGTGGGACTGAGTCAAATGCCTTGCTAAAGTCTAGGTAGGCCATGTCCACAGCCCCTCCTGATCTACTACTTTGGTCACCCAGTCAAAGAAATCTATCAGATTTGTCTGGTATGACCTTCCGCCAGAATCCATGCTGCCTTGGGTCCTATGCCCTCTGGCCTCTAGGTACTCGACAATTCTTTCCTTCAGAAGTGATTCCATCATTTTCCTATCACTGAGGTTAAATTAACTGGTCTGTAGTTTCCCTTCTGCCCTGCTCCCACTTTTGTGAAGGGGAATCACATTGGCCCTCCTCCAGTCCTCAGGTACCACCCCATCCTCCCATGATTTGTTAAAGAGGGTAGTCAGTGGTGTCACTAGTTCTACCTTTAGTTCTTTTAGAATTCTGGGATGAATCCCATCAGGACCCATGGCTTTGTCCACCTTCAGTTTTAAGAGTTCTTTCAAGACCCTTTCTTCTGTAAATGGGCTGGTATCAACTTCTGTATCCAAAGTGTTTCTATTGTTTATTTTAGGTACCTCCCTCTTCGTTTGTAAATACTGAGCAAAAATATTTGTTTAGTATCTCTGCCTTTCACAATCACCCTCTGCCCACCCCCATTAAGCCTCACTATCCTCCCTTAGTCTTCCTTCGCTCCCTGATGTACCTAAAAAAGGTTTTATCCCCCTTCTTAACTGAGTTGGCTATCTTTTCCTCAGTTTGGGCCTTTGCTGTTCTGACTGCCTTCCCAGCTTCCTTTTGCTTTAACTGATACAATTCTCTGTCCTGCTCCTTCTGTGATTCCTTGTACTTTCTGAATGCTTTCTTTTTCTCTTGAACCTTCACTGCCACCTCCTTTGAGAACCATAGTGGTTTCTTACATCATTTTGTTTTGTTTATTTGCTTCACACAAAGGCTTGTTACCTCTGTGATGGCAGTTTTATTATTCCCCATTGTTCTTCCACCCCTCCTTCCTGCCCATTTGCTAGTGCATTCCTTAGGCACTCACCCATTTTGGCAAAGTCAGCCCTCCTGAATTCCAGTACTTTTGCCTTTGTATGGCTTCACTCTATTGCTGTGTTTATTGTGAACCATACTGTTCAGTGGTCGCTAGTTCCCAGATGGCTACCCACTTCTACATCTGTGATCCTCTCTCCATCTCCATTTGAGAGGACCAGGTCTAAGATTGCTCCTCTCGAGTGGGTTCCAATACTAGTTGTCTAAGGCATGCCCCTGTGGGCATCTAGAATAACCCACTCTTAGAAGTGGCTGCTGCAACTGCACTCTAGTTAACATCTGGCATATTCAGATCACCCATCAGCAATATCTCCCCTTTATCTGCCATTCTAAGTATACTTTCCATCATTTCCTTGTCCATTTCCTTCCCCTGAGAGGGGGGTCTGTATACAACCCCTGTGCAGATTGTGGTGCCATTGCCTGCCTCCAAATTGACCCACAGTGCTTCTTCTCCTCCCTGTTTACTCTTTTGTTCTGTTACTTTGATTCCTTATCGTATGTAGAGAGCTACTCCTACTCCTCTTTTACCCTCCCTGTCCCTCCTGTAGATAGTATATCCTAGTATGTTTACATCCCAGTCATGGTTCTGTGTGTACCATGTTTCTGTGACTGCCATGATATCCAGATGTTCCTCCTCCATCAAGGCCATTAATTCAGGAAGCTTGTTAGCCAGACTATGGGCATTGGTACTCATTGCTCTCCATTTTTTGATGGCTTTACCTTCTGTAGCAGCATCCCCCACTGACCTTTCTACCTTGGTCTTTTTCCTCATTTAGTATCCTGTTTTGTAGGGGGAAGCTTGGGTTTTCCTGCTGCTTATCAACATTCCTGAAACTATCTTCAGATCCCATCCCAATACACCCATAAAGCAGGACAAAACCAAAAAATATGGGCCTGATCATCCACTGGGTCACAACAATTCTGCCAACAATCAGCAGGGTAGTCTAGTCTGAATTGGGCCACCATCACAGGAGTAAAAAAAAAAGTGATCAATATTTCCAGGAAAATTCTCTTAAATAAAAAGACAAAGTAAGCTTTATAGAAGAAAGACTAGAATTTTCCCAAACTGATGCATCATAAGTCTGATGAAGGTCCAATTCCCACCTTCTTAAAATCAAAACTGTCGATCCTTTGTAATAAGTTCTCAACACTGAATAAATATGTCATGTCAAATGTGAATAAGTCTGCCCCTATTGGTGCTGCTGCATCAACTCTGAAAGTGGGGAAGAGGGTACCAGATAACTGTTGATGAGCAGGCAGTAAAGTATGCACAAAAGCACTAAACTTCAAATATCTGACGTAATCAGAAGAAAGTAAAGCATAAGAAGTTTGCAGTGCAGAAAACAGCTGGAGTCCATGAGGGCCAAAAATCTGATGGTAATAAATTAGCCCCAAATATGCCCAATGATGCAAAAAAATATCCGCTACAGTTAAAGGATTACGTTCATCCCACACCATCACCCCAATCAAAGTCAGCTGAACTCTTTATGCCATTGTTTCACTAGAATTTATGCCACAGTTTCATTGGAATCTGTGAAAATCTAGCAAATTTAGTAATAGGCAAAGGGGGGTTAGAAAACAAAATATGTCTAATATCAATTAATTCAATTAATGAATTTCATATAAAGTTAATATCTTTCCAATAACTCACAAATAAATAATCCTCAACTGACACACAATTGCATAGTACTGCAAATTCAGTAGATTGAGCCCCCCACTGGAAGTAGGAAGACACAAAGTCTTGAAGCATATCCTAGCCTTAGAGCCAGCCTAAATAATGTTCAAAATCATACACTTCCATGCTTGAAAATAATAAGGATTAGGATAAATAGGTAAAGTTAGGGTAAAACATTAGACCTAATAATTTCTACTCTCTGAAGACGAGAGAAATGATAATCAGTCCACCTAACCATATTCAGAGCAATTGTGCTCATCATAGGCCCTAATTTAAGCAATTCCATATGGTCTAAATTCCTGGGAATAACAGCAAAATATTTTAAACAATTTCTATTCCATCACACTGGGAGAATAGTTTTCACTAATGAAGAAGGCGAATAGAAAAAAGTCAACAGTTTCGTTTTGTCCCTACTAAGACGAAAACAAGTTAATCGTTCAAAACAAGCCAAAATCTGAAGAACTGAAGGCAAAGAGATTTCCAGATCCAGTAAAGTTAATAGAATATCATCTGTGAATAACAAAATCCAATATTCCTGGCCAAATAAAGGAATACCAGAAACAGAAGATGAAAAACTAATATAGGAAGCCAAAGACGCAATGTACAGCGCAAACAAAAGCGGAGATAGTGGCAACCCTGCCTAGCACCATGTTCCAAGAGAAAAGTAGAAGAATACAACCCATTTACTTTAACCAAAGCCTCAAAAGAATGATAAAGATGTTGTATCATTGCAGTAAATTTAGAAGGGAAGCCAAATGAATCAAGAGTATGCCATAAGAGATCCCACAAAACTCTATCAAAGGTCTCATCTGCATCAAGGCTGGCCAGGACCATGGGAATGGCCTGATTCCAGACATGATCCATAAGCAGCAGCACCCTTCTAACATTATCATGGACCTGCTTAGAATGGACAAAACCTGATTGGTCCCAGTCCTGCAGTGACAGGAGAAGGCCCTCCAACAGACAAGTCCATAGGGCAAACAACTTATAATCCATATTTAAAATCAAAATAGTTCAGTAAGAAGATGGGAATGTAGGGTCTTTCCCAGGTTTTGGAAGGGCCATAATCATAGCATAATGCCAGGAAGGATGAGGCGGTTTGCCTACCTGAACATATTGAAACACCAGAAAAAGAACTGGTTGTAACAAAGGAAGTAGATACTTAGACTTACAGAAATCAGTAGGATAGTCATCTATCCAAGGTGTTGTATCTGATTTGGCGTCTTTTGTAACTCTAGACAATTCCATATACAAAACCAGAAGAAGCAAACTTTGAACCTGTCCCTCCATTAATTTAGGTAGAGCAGCACATGACAAAAATGACTGCACCTGCATCGCTGCTGGTGGGGGGGATGACTCCGATGTATATAAAGCAGAATAATATGACTGAAAAATTTAAACAATTTCAGTACTCCTATAAGTTTGTTTACAAGTGATCAGGTCCCATAAATGTGTTATCATCACAGTAACCCGATAAGCCCGCTAATGGCAAACTAAACCCTTTAGTGGGTTTGAAAGTGGTGGGTGGGGGGAATGACCAATTTGCCTGCCATTATTGTTTATGTTTGTATATAACAGAAATGTTGAGGTGGCTGCTCCGAGGGGTTGGGTGGAGCGGGGGGAGGGAGAGGGGAAGTTATTACTATGCATTCTAGGATTTCTTTAAATGTTTAATGTTTCAGGACGTTAGTTAAAGTTGCAATTGGGAGATAGCTCATTTAAAAGGGGTAGTTGGATGTTATGACTTTAATTAGTTAAGTAGGGTCAGGGTGGGGAATGAACGTCTGCAATACATGAAGTAGGACCATTCTTAGAGTCTGAATGGCAAGGTGGTGGTTAGAATGTAGGCTTTGTCAATATGTTAAGGGGATTTATCTGTTGGTTGGGGTTGGAGGGTGGGGGTGGAAATTTATGTTTGGAAAGGGGAATGTTGCATCTGTGTTTTTTGTTTATGTGTGAAACTGAAAATGCCTCTTGTTCTTAATAATAGTAAGGGATAAGGCACTTCTGTATGCACCAGTAATCACCAATATGCTGGAAAAATTGGGAATTTTGTGCAGTGTAGGAGTAAGGTGGGATGTAAAGGGAAAGGTATATTGGTCAAATGGCTAAGCCCAAGTCACTGGGGATAACTTCATAGAATGTGAAGGGAATTTCATCACCAATTAAGCAAACTACCCTACTGATAGCCCTGCACCATCAGGGCGCTCAGGTGGCCTTCTTACAAGAGACACACCTGACCCTCCAAGAGCATCAGAAATTGGTAAGAGGCTGGATGGGTAAGTGCTCTGCTTCACTCTATACTTTGCATAAGAGAGGGGGTTGCAGTGCTGATATGCAAGACGCTCCCATTCACCAGTATGAGGGTGGTTATAGATAATGGGGAAGGGAGGTATGTCTTTGTAGAGTGAATGCTTTATGGGGAAAAGATAACTCTTAGGAGTGTTTACACTCCTTCAGTTTTCAAACTGGCCTTTTACCAAGAGGTTCTGGATGTTCTAATTAGAGAACAATTTGAGGGTCTAATCATGGGAGGGGATTTTAATGCAGCCATGCAAGTGGACTTAGACCACTCTGAAGGTAAAGGTAGACATAGTAGTGTGTTGAAACCCTGGCAGGAGGGAATCCTGGATATGGACATAATTGATAGTTGAAGAACCCTGCACCCAGGGGAAAAAGGGTTTACCTTTTACTCGAACCCACATAAAATATGGACTAGGTTAGATTATATTTATATACCCTGGTCATGGTTAGGTAGAGTACAAAGGTGGAGCACAGTCCAATTATCCTCTCGGATCATGCCATGATCCAGATGGTTTTTGAAGTGAATGAACAGACAGAGGGCTCCCCCACCCTGGAAGTTCCCATGATACTTGTTGGGCAGAAAGAGTTTATAGAATATCTTGAGTAGCAGTGGCAGCTCTATAAAGAGACCAATGATGGGTCAATGGAATCCCCGGGGGTATTTTGGGAAGCAGGAAAGGCCTTCCTTAGGGGAGCCATTATTAGGTTTGTTGCCTAACATGAAAAGGAGATAGAGGCTACTAGAGTGGAATTAGAGGGCAGGGTGAAAGAATTGGAGGAAGCTTTAGTGGAAAGCTCAACAGAGGAGAGGGTACAAAATTTGAAGGTTGCAAGGGAGGCACTTAACGCTTTCCTCCTGAGTGAAGCAAGAATGGCAGAGCTGTTTGCTAGGAGTCGTTTGTTTGAATGGGGAACAGATCTGGCCCATTATTGGTCCAATTAATAAATGGAAGGAAACTATATACACACATTGCAGAAGTTAGGGATAAGGAGACAAAGCTATTGAGGAATTAAACCTTAATTAGGGACAGATTTGAGCAATTTTACCAACAGCTCTGTCAGGCAGAGTGTGTTGGTACAGGGGATATAGCAAAACAATTTTTGAATGAAGTTAAGCTGCCCAAAATAATGGCACAACAATGGGAGCAGCTAGGGGGTGAGATCACTAGTCTGGAAATTAGGCAAGCAATGCAATGCAATGTCTGAAGCAGGGAAAAGCCAGTGGGCTGGATGGGTTTCCCATCAAATTTTATAAGACATTGAAGGGACATGTGGTAGAACCCCTGTCTCAGGTGTTTGCTGAGGTTCAAGGAGAGGGAGACCTCCCAGTATCCTTTAGGGAAGCAGTCATTTGCTTGGTTCCTAAGCCAGGAAATGATGGACAGAAGTGTTCTTCATATCGACCAATCTCCTTACTGAATTGTGATGCAAAGATCCTGGCTAAGGTGTTGGCCAGAAGGCTGGACCAGCTCCTTCTGGGATTGGTTCACCTGGACCAGACAGGATTTGTCTCAGGGAGATGTTCATATCATAATATGAGAAAGCTACTTAATGTAGTATGAAGAGCCTCCCACAGCCAGAAGAATATTGCAGTTTTAACAATGGTTGCTGAGAAGGCATTTGACTGTATAGATTGGGAATATTTGTTCAAGGTTCTTCAGGTATACGGGCAGGGAGAGGGATTTTTAGGATGGGTAAGAAGTATGTACAGTGCCCCAGATGCAAGAGTACTAGTGAATGGAAACCTCACAAAACATTTACCCTTCGTAGTGGTACTAGACAGGGATGTCCCCTCTCACCACTTTAATTTGCACTTGCTACAGAGCCCTTGTCAATTAAAATTAGAAATTTAGCAGAGATTAAGGGAGTGATCGGGAGATTGGGTAGGGAACATAAGGTCACATTCTACACAGATGATATGTTATTATATGTTTGGGACCCAGCCAGATCTGTTCCCCCAATATTAGAGGCGATAAGGAGGTTTGCTATCTTCTCTGGGTATAAAATGAACATTAACAAATCAGAAATAATGATGTGGGGAGAAACAGAAAGAGCATCTGGGAATATGGCTTGGGGACTTAAAAAAGTGAAAAAGGAATTTACTTACTTGGGGATCCGAACTGGCCATAAATTGAGTCAATTATATAATTTAAATTATAGCCCAATGGTACAGAACATAGAAGACGAAGGTGGAGGGACTTGCCCATCTCATGGCTAGGTCACATAAACCTCATTAAATGAAAACATTGCCTCAGATTTTGTATGTGATGCAGATGCTGCCAATGGGACTAAATAAGAAAGATGTGAAAAGGGAAGATAAAGCCTTCTCGGGATTTTTGAGGAAGGGGAAATGGCCAAGGGAGAGTCTCCATAGACTGCAGGTAGAAGGGGTCAAAGAAGGTCTAAACTTACCTTATCTACACAATTATGCTATAGCTATGCTCTATAGATTTATAGGGGATTGGGTAAATAGGTCACCAGAAGCAGGATGGTTAGACCTAGAGGAAGGGGAAGGGGTGGTAAAGATATCGGCATATCTGGGAAGAGGAGGGAGGAAAGCATATAGTAGGCTGATGAACCTGAACCCATTAGTGGTCTCAGTATTAGAAGGTTGGGAACACCTCCTGAAATGGTTCGGGGTGGAACTGGGGGAAGAGACATTGCTGCTTCCACTTTGGGGAAATCTGGGATTTGTGGTGGGACTGGAAGATAGAGGTTTTCTTTTTTGGGAGAAAAAAGGTATAAGATGCATAAGGTACTTGAGGAGGACAGAACAGTTAATATCTGAAGAGGAGCTTGGAGAATGCCTGGGGTTGTGGATATTTCGAATCCTTCAAGCAAGCAACTATGCTAAAATAATCAGCAAAAGTAGGAAGGAGAACTCCCCCATAGAGCAGGTGGAGCACTTGGTACTTAGTACCCAGTTGGGAATGGGGGGGGGGTAATAGGGAGGGTGGCAAGAATGGGATGGTAATACTTTCCTGACTATACTAGTAAAACCAGGAGATTGTGGAACAGAGACTTAGGGAGGAAGATACTAGACAAAGGATGGGACCTACTACTACAACAACATCGATCAGTCAATCAAATCTTTCTTTATCCAGGAGGGCACCATTGAGCAATGCTCATTTGCAAGATGGACCTGGTCATAACAAAATCATAGTACAGTAACAAGGTAAAACATAGGACAATAACATACAGATAAGTGAATATGCATATGTACAGTATGATACTGTTTATACATACAGCCAAGATATATTGAAAACCATTCTAGTTAGCCATCAACATTGAACAAAAGAGCCTTTACAACAAATAGGTTCACATATAGATATAGCTAGCATGTTCACTAAACAAACAGGAAAAGAAGATAATACAGGAATCAGAACAGGTGGCTGGCATACATATGGGACGGGAGTGACACCTGGCCTTGACCAAAGCAACGACTACTTAGATCCAGGGAAGGGGTCTGTATGGGGGGACGGAGACAGGAGAGAGACAGAGATAGATGGAAAGTAATAAGGGTAGGGTAAACAGAGTGAAGGCAAGGGACCATGGTAAGAAGGAGAGGCAGGTAGAATAGGAGAAAGACTAGGTGAGGAGGTGCACTATCAATGTGGGAAGCAATTACAGGTTTCCTTCATGGAGCAGTCATAAAGAGACTTGAAAATACTAAGACTAACAGGACAACTCAGCTTAAAGCTTTTTTGTATTTTATTCCACAATGAAGGCAGCGTAAAACTTGTAGCTGCTCTACCGAAACAAGATGTGACCTTAGGTATTTGCAGGGCAATTAGAGTGTAGTTTCTTAGAGCATAAGTACCTAGCACACTCAGAGGAACACAAACAGAGATGTATAGGGGAAGCTTTTTGGTAACCGCTCTGAATGCCCATAGTACAGCATTTATGTTTCTCCTATAGTGAATGGAAGTCCAGCCCACTACTGTGTACAAAGAGCATTGGTGTGTGGAAAGGGGAAGGTCAGTTATGAACCTGATTGCTCTATGATAAAGGGTATCAAATTTAGCCAAAGAAGAGGCAGTACAATGGCTGTAGAGAAGGTCCACATAGTCTATCAATGAAAGAAATGTTGATTGTACCAGCCGCATCTTAGCATCTCTAGTAAGGAAGTGGTTAATTTTGAAGAAGAGACCTAGCCTCTGTCTTAGTTTCTTCAGTAGGTCTTCAAGATGTTCAGAAAAGGAGAGTCTGTGGTCGAGCCACACTCCCAGATATTTAAATTTTGACATACACTCTAGTTTTTCACCTAATATTGTGGTAATCTGTGGGATAGCCCCAACACTAGCAGGATTCACCACATAGGTAGAGGGGGAAAAGAGCATTGCTTTTGTTTTTTGGTTTTTGCATTAAGAAGACTTTTTTTGCTTAGGAGCTGGTTCTGCAATAGGTTAAATTCAGCTTGAAGGTCTTCATAAGCTGCTTCTGCTGTTGGATGACATAGATAAAGTACCGTGTCATTTGCAAACAAATGGATATTGGCCTTATTGATGCTGTCATCAATATTATTAATATAAACAGCAAACAACAGGGCTACTAGTTTTCAACAAGTATCAGGAATCATATTATAAATTTATACACAGACTTTATTGCCCCACAAGTATGGTTCATCGATTCCATCCTGAGGTCTCCCTCTATGTGGGAAGTGCAAGACAAAGGAGGGCACATACATACATTGATTTGGGGAATGTTCGGCCCTAAAACATCTCTGGGAAGGCATGGCTAGTGAAGTTGGTAGGATGTGGGGAAGACAGATGGAAATGAAGCCAGTAACAATGTTGTTTGGGATGGATGATTCAGAAAAGGAGGATTGGAGACCTCTTCCCAGATGGGTGAGGAGTCTAGTTATCCTGGACAGACACTGTATATTAAATACATGGGTCTCCAGTGAGACTCCCACTATTCAGCAA
Organism: Neoceratodus forsteri; assembly: GCA_016271365.2. Classification (NCBI taxonomy): domain Eukaryota; kingdom Metazoa; phylum Chordata; order Ceratodontiformes; family Ceratodontidae; genus Neoceratodus; species Neoceratodus forsteri. Next base: position 1,287,745,227 of record CM057455.1, on the reverse strand, counting down.
TGGAAAAATATGTGTCTGCAGGTACTGGGCCTGGAGAGACTATATTATGCCACTAAAAATTAAGATGACAGATTCTGGACAGTTTGGGAACCATTTATATCTTCATTGTCCCCAGGAGAGATGGATATATTGCAAAAAGAGTTGCAAGGATAAAATGGAATGGCCTGGTAACTGAAAGAGAGGTGGTGCTGGCACATACGTAGAACCAGGGAGGGTGAAAACTCACTCTGGGATAGGTAAAGTGGAGGATATCTACTATGAGAGACAATCTTTTTTCCTAAAATAGTTTGCACAGTATAATACATTTCTGTAATTATTTTTATTAGTTCTTGTCCCTTAAGTGTGGTTTATGGATGAGTTTTCTTCTTGTACTCTTGTAGGGAATTGGGGGGGGGGAATGGGACAACTTAGTAGCCTGTAGTCAGTGGGAATATGTTGGTGTGATATATGTATATGTCAGATTAATACTGTTATTGTCCTTTATTGTCAATGTTTTTTTTTAATTTATGTGTATCTGTGGAAAATTCAATAAACATATTGTGAAAAAAAAGGATAAAACCAAAAATCCTTAAATTGAACAAGAAACACATGATCATATACAAAACCAATGTGCTATCAAAACCCAAAATAAAGGCCCTTAAAAATAAACCAAGTATCAAAGCCATATCATGTAGCAGGTACTTAGGTTGGCTTATCTGTAAAGAAATGCAGATCAGAAAAAAACAGACTCCCCCACCCCCAGTTATGCTCACTCAAGGGAAGAAACTTAATAACTGATTCCCCTGAACACTGAGACCCAAAACTCACATTATTACTTGATACAGAAAATTAACCAGCTTCCTATTCTTTACCCCAAGGTCAGATAGTAAGAAATGTCTAAAAACAAAGTTAAAAAGCATGTATAAACCAATACCAACAGTATAAATGCTCCAAACAAGGGGAAAAACAAACAAAACACTGAGACTGATCTCCCCCTACCAAACATTAAACAACAAATACAACTGTATCAACAAACCTTGAACACCAAAGCTCCTACCAGTGGGGCTGAAGCTAATAACCATGAAAAACCAAGAAAACCAATTACCAAGAAATGTAAAACTTTGACTCCCAATAATGGGAGCTTGCTTTCTAGCAAAGCTCTTGAGCAGTACAGAGAGATCCCTCAACACTGCCAGAAGAATAATCTGGAATAACCAGAAGACCCCAGGTTGATGCCGATCCAAACCAAGAAAAAAGTACCTCCCAAACTATAGGCACTAGACTAGCTTAATAACCACCACATACAACCCTATCTAACATCAGATACACAAATATCATACAAGACTGCTGGGGAATAGTTCAGCGAATACAAAAGTTACCGCATAAACTTGAAGAGGGAAAAACTTAGATACATTAAGAATGCCATATTGGGGCTGCTAATTAAACAAGCAACATAATTTGCCCACATAAATAAAAAGAGCGGTCCTAATCACCCCCAAGATGAATACGCCACACAGGGATCTATATCCCAACTCCCCAAAAACATAGAAACCATGAAAAGGAAGGGGAAATATAGTAACAAAAGGTGAAAAGGAAGCAGTAAACACACCAACACAACCCTCACTCTATATGGAAAAATGATCACAATGTCAAACTGACGCCCATACAAAAAAATGTTATCCCGGCTGGGAAACCACCCCCCCATACCCAGGGATAGTATAAAAACACAGAACACACCATTAATCAGGACTACACTCATTCATCCACCATAGGCTTGGAGAGGAGAGAGGTACACTTAAGAACTCCCTCCACAAACCACATCAGTGGGGAACACTCCGCCTGTATGCCCATCTCCAGCCCTAAAAACTTCTGCAGAACTAGGGCTAATTGTTTAATAAGTTCACACTTAGTACACATGCCATAAACCTGGTCCCCAGAAGCTTCCATTAAACTCTAATTGACACCGAGGGCATATATAACAAAATAAAATCCTGATCCAGGAAAAACATACAGCCCCCAAACTAAATTACTTCACAAAACAACCCTAGACATTATTTATGTATATATATCACCAAGACAAAAGCATGCAAACTTTTTTTGTTGTTTTTTTTTTTTTTAAAGTAACAAACGGTCTACACATGAGTCACTGTTAACTGTTGCCCCTCACTCTTTCTAGTAACCCAAATCAATGGGGACTCCACCTTTCCCCAATAATTCTACCAGGAGAATGACCCAAAAACCCAACCACAACATGGCTCAACAAAACTAAAAAAAATCAGCAAACCCCTCCCCGCCAGAACTTTAAGCTTTATTACTACAACAATTTCACTTATCCTAACTCCTACCAGCATCATCAAGTCCATAAGTTAGATAGTCCATAGAGGCACTACAAAGAACCAACAGTTAATTCTGTCCACCATAAAGTCCCGGTTTGCAACAAGCGCATACATCAGATGATTAAAGGTTGGTTTTCTCAGTCAGAAGCCTGTCTCCTAAAAGACTGCAATAGCTCCCAAACCTCTCGTAACATCTGATCCTTATGGCGCTTCTTCCCATCTGGAGAGAGCTTAGACCAGGTATCTCTCTGGAGTGTTCATTGTCCCACTGCTCCTGAATGTCCATCCCCTCGTCAGGTAAACCAATAACACATCTCTGCAATTCAGCAATAGCAGCCTCCAGGTTTTCAAATACTTTAACACCGTCCGTAAAAAAGATTTTTGACTTTGCCAGATAAGGTGTGGTAAATTTCAAATTATTCTTCTTTAAGATAGAGAATAGAGGAGCAAAGGCACAATCCTTTTTCTGGAGAGCAGGAGAGTAGTCCTGGGCAAAAGTCAACTTGTGCCTCTCGGACATGATTACTCCTTTATGCCATGCTCACTGTAGGATTGCATCCTTAATGGTATAGTTATAAAAGTGCATAATTATGGAGAGGAGATGGGTCGCTGGATCTGCAGGTCTTGGAGCTAATGCTCTGTGCACCCATTCTAGTGGCAAAGGGCAGATGTCCTCAATGTACAAAATTGTGCTCAACAAATCCTGCAAAAAGGGATTACTGGTCCCTTCCCTTCCATACCCTCCGGCAGCCCATATAAGCATACATTACTACACCTTAAGCTATTCTCCAGCTCATCTTTCTCCTGATAGAGCAGGACATCTTGAAGAAGCCTAGCAAACAATCACTCAAGATGGTCCACTCACTGATCTGACTCTGCTGCATGTTCTGTCAAACTCTTTACTTTTCCCTCCAAGGAATGAAGCATTGCTTTAATTTCTTGGTATTGCGCCTGTACTTCAGTATGAAAATATTAAATCTCCAGTAAAGTGTCAGTCCTGGGAGACAGAGAAGAGGCACCAACAGCTGATGTAGCCATGGAACCTTCGAGAGCTTGCTCTGATGTCGCACTAACAGACTGAACCAGTGTAGGAGGTAAAGATTCTTTAGTAGGCAGTTTTTTATTCTGCCCCATAAATCCAAATGACCTCTCAAAATAATGCAACTGAAATTAACCACCTGAAAATAGTGTATTTAGAGGAAATGATGCTAGGCTGGAGTGGAGCAGAGCGGAGACATCAGCCATCCATATTAGTGAAAACCAAAACTGGAAGTCCCTGAATCGTGTCTTCACTGCTTTCATAGGTCTGTTTCTGCCACCAATGGCGTTGACCACCTCAGTGATCTCATCTCAGGCCTGCCATACCCAGGCATCCATGCTTTTGCACCAGGACATGACCTCCTCCCTGACTGTGCCAGTGCAATAAAATACTTTGAATGGAACTTATTGGAAGTTTTGTGGCCAACTCTGTGATGCCTGACTCTTTCCCTTTTTCCACTGGGCCAGCGCATGTATCTTCCCCACAGTGAAACAGCAGGCCAGAATTCTGTTGGTATTCTCCATGGTACCTGCTGGACAGGGGAGTGCAAGACAGGTGACTGGGAAGTACACACAGCAGTACACAGCTAAATGGAACAATGGTGTAGCCCCCCCACCCCCACCCCAACCACATAAGAGTCCTGGCAATGCCTGCCTTCCCACAGCCCTAGGCCAACCAACAATGGGCAGTCCATGTACGCCCCCAGCCTTAATGGGCACAGACAGGCAGGGCTGGATAAGTACAGTGTACACACAAGGGTTTCTTTGGGCAGGATTCACAGGACCTCTGTCCAAGCATGTCACCAGCACATGTCTGACAGGCCCACCACCACCACCATCATCAAGCCCCACTTAAAACTATTATTGGCTACCTCATTCTCCAGAGAAAATGTCCACCACCTAGAAATCAGGATGTGATGGGTCCCCCACCTAAGCAGTACCTATGTAGCAGGGTTAGCTGTACAAGGCATCCCATTTAGTACCAGGCAAAAGGGGCATGTACATGAACAATGTGTCCATAGTGTTATAGTGGGTACACAGGATGGAAGACTGACTACATTTTCCTCTGTATTATGTAAAGGAAGGTTCTGGAACACTGTGGACTCTGATCTGGAGACATGTGACCGTGCTCCCAGATTACTGTTGTATGTTCCCTGTGGCTCCATAGCACAATTTCCAATGCTTTCCTGTAGTGTACATTGTAGTCTATGGAAGCAAACAGGCTCTGTTGTCACATATAACCACTGCAAGGTCATGGGGACAAGTGTCCTGTACATGACTACATTTTCCTGTGCAGTACACAAATTCTTGTAGATCTGGAAGCCCTGCCTTGAAAATGCCACATGCATCTGGGAGCAAGGCTGAAGGCTGCATACACACAGAACACTGCACACCCATCCCATTCTAGGCCATTCCACAGGACACTTACCTTCATTCACCTGCAGTTCCACTGTGGTGTCTCAGTGGTGCACTGTTCTGCCTTATATAGTCCAGGCATAATCAGGCATGCTAATGTATGCATACCTGCCAGCAATGGTTAAATTGGAAATGTTTAGGTAGGGGAACTCTTATTTCTAGGGTGGTGACACCTTCATTCCTAGGTTGCAGAACTCTCCTACAGTAGTTAATGGAGAAAGATGACAGAGGTGATGGAACTGACATACAGTTTTTTAAGAGGTGGCGGGACTGAGTTCCTGTGGACTCCTGCCCAATGTAACCCCAGTGCCAGTAATAATATGCAAATGTGGTTGTTTACCTATGGACTGCAAAATAACTTCATTTTAATACCTGGCTGAATATTGCAGTTCTGCCCTATGCGCAGTCCATGTTTGTGCTTATGCACTACCATTGCACCGTGCCTGTGGTTGCATGCCTTAGGGCCATGGTGTTTGCCACTTATGATGTCATCATACTGTGTAGACATGCACCACACCAGTGTGTACGCATGTTGTATAGCATTGCAAAATGCAGCATATGCACAACCCAAGCAAGCATGTCCCACTCACATGCCTCCCCATGTTGGCCTCTTGTCCCCAGGCCAACCATAACCCATGGATGTGCGTGTTACACAGCACAATGTGATGTAGCACTGCACTAACATGTCAACATACTGTACAATAGCCAGACAGGCCTAAAACAGAAAGCAGCATGGCTTCAGACTGCCCTGCACAGAGGGAGGGGAAAAAGAATGGCTAAGCAGCAACACAGGGCTGTCCAGCAGCATGGCCATAGATGGTCCAATGTGGAGATGGCCAACCTGGTCAACCTCGTAGTGGTCAGGGAGGACCAGTTGTTGGGGGAGGTGACAGGAGCAGACAGGCCCTGCAGTGAGTTCTGGGCATCAATGTGGTAGTGCCTAATGCACCAGACAGGGGTCACCAGCACCAGAGACCAATGCAGACATCATTATAATCACTTGCAATGGAGGGAGGCATGCCACCTATGAGAAGTGCAGGCCATAGTGGGTGGTTGCAAAGTGCCCAGGCCAGGTGAGTACAGATGGTTGTATGCATAGTGCGTGTACTGGCCTGTGTGCAGGGCTGTGACATGGTAGTGTGCAATAGAGTTAGATCTGTGAGTCACTGTGCACATCACCTGTCTGCCCTCGGTGTTCCCCTGTATGCTATGGAACATGCCCCACTGCATGGCCTGCCAGGCCACATACAGCTGTCTTGGCCCCCTGTTCCATGGACATCCTTGTGCCTTGTACATGACTGGACCTGACATGGTGGCCTGAGGTGTGCACCTGCCTTGGCTGTATGGTTATGGGGCACCACAGTGACATGGTGGCAGTGTCACAGGAGTAGTAGACCCATGTATAGTGGCATAGCATAAGAAACAGAGACTGTGTACCAGGTACAGCAACTTAGACATATCAATGTCCATTGCCACGTATGACCAGGAAGGGAGCCACATGTGTTGTATGTGTAGCTGTCCTGGGAAGCATCTGCTGCAGGATGTGGCTTTGGCCTGAATCAGATAAAGGACCTTTGATAAAGGATTTTCTCAATCCAAAGCATATCAGGCAGGTTTTGTGTGCGTGCTTCTAAATAAATGGTATTTTTTTCACTGACACCAGTGTCCATGTTCAATTGGAGATGGTGAGTGCTCAGCTTCTTAATGCTACATGTGGATGTGGCCCCTGTCAGTGCCGTGTGCACTGTCCATACTATGTTGCATGGCCACAGGTATGCATCTGCTGGGTACAGCAAAGGGTACTACAGTACTGCACTGGGGTCCAGACATGTACTGGCCACTGCGCAGACCCACACCTACAGTATCCAGGCCCCCAGCTGTTGCTGTATGCATGCCTACCCCTGTCATGTCATGTGTTGCCTGATGCATCATTCATACTCATGCATACTATGCCTGGACAGGTTCTGGGGCCGACATGTGCAGTCTGTGGTACAGGGGCCAGGGGGCTTGCAAAATACAGTCACTACAATGGAAGACATACATTGTGGTAGGCCCTACCTAACACAGGGGGTGGTACCATACCTTCTGAACATGTGCCAGGGCATGCATGTTGTTGGTGCCACAGTTGGTGCTACAGATACCTTGCAGCCCTGCTCAGACTGTCCATCTGCATCATGCATATGTGGTGGCTGGTGCATGGTACAGGTGTATGGGAGGTTTTACTAAGTAATGTGTGCTAAACAGTGTACTGTGTACCACTGCAGGATACTGATCAGACCTCCCTTTTCCTCCTCCTCTACATGTCTCAGCAGCCAACCCACCCCAGACAGGGGCCAAAGACAATGGGGGCTAGCAGCACCAGAGTGAAGCATGTACAGAATCATTGGGCAGTGATGAAGCCCATGGCAGTGCTGCTCAGGAGGGGCACCCAGGTGAGTACCCTGCTTTGTGTGTCGCACCTAGGTTTGCATGTGTACACGTATAGGTGCCAGTACAGGTGGCCCTGCTGTGGCCATGGACCTACCACTTTCATAGTTGTTGGAGCCTGGCCTTATTTGTTGTACTCATGGCTATATCTGACACTGGTGGAGTTTGCCTTGACACCACCACACATGCTGTCGAGAGGGTTACTAACACAGCACCATCTGTGAGGCATGATGGATGTCAGCAGCACTGGGGATGGCGATGCCCCTGGTTTTGAAGCTACGGGTGGGCAGGGGTCATGGCATGGTGGGCAGATGTTACCAGTGTAAACAACATGCCAGTCTATTGGGAGTACAAGGTACAGAGTGATGCTGTTGGTGGATACTGGTGTGGGGAGATTTGCTGATGTTGTACAACTGCTCAAGGCAACTCTATGGGTGTTGGTGACCCAGGCGGGGAGGGTTCACGCCTTCTATCCCTGGCTGGCACTGTTCAGACCTGTCTGCCACTTATCTACACTATGCTGTTGTCTCTGTGGCTAGTGACAGATGCCTCTATGGGGGCTACCATGTGGGATGTGTGCCTGTGGGGGCATCACCTCAGGGGTTGTGGTGAGGGACACTTACCCTGCATATGGTACATTGGCTCACCAGTGCTGCTGTGGTGTGTCATAGTCTGAGCAGTCTTCTATAGTGCACCTACATGCTGCCAACATGCTGCTCTGTGTCTGTCTACCATACCATGGCATGGCCTACACTGTGCAGTTCTTAGCACCATGTGCCACCGGACAAATGCTACGAGAGGTGGCGGTAGTACACACAATTATGGGTGTGCCCTCCTCACAGCTTGTTAGGCCCATACTACCCTGTGCCCAGGACAGTGCATGCCTGGCTGTCAGCAGGTGGTTGGCATTGGCCACTGTAGCTGTGGTACACCATCTTGTCCATCCATGTGTATCAGACTGTTGGCTTGAAGGAGGGCCACTAGCTCTACCTGCTGCTGGGCTGTTTGTTTGTTTGCCATTTTTCTCAGAAATAAAGTGCTGTTTTATCCTCCATTTCTCTGTTGGACTGCATCCTTTAGGGTGACAGTAGAGATGCAGCAAAATAAAATTTTGCCAGCAAAATTGCCGCGAAATTGGCAGTTTCACTAGGAGAAATGTTTTGTGAAATTGTGCAAAATTTCATAATTTCACCTGCAATTTCGCCCATCGCTGCTGGTCACAACATAAATTGAACCCTTCCACACTATGCACACACATGCACAAGTTGCCCTGCACCCCCCTCCCCATTTGTTTTAATTTTAAAAAACATTCACCCACTTCCTCCACTCCCTGGTGTCTGGTGTCTGGTGGTCCCCCCCCCAGCCATCACTGGCTGAAATGTACACACTTCACTTCCTGGCATCCACTAGACACCAGGGAGTGAAGGGTATACATTTTATTTTTTCACAAACAAAGGAAGAGGTAGGATAACTTGGGGGGGTGTTTATTAATGTTTATGGCCAGTGACAGCTGGGGGGGACCACTAGACACCAGAGAGTGAAGGGTATATTTAAAAAAAAATCAACAACAGAGGTGGCAGGGTAACTTTGGGAGTGTGTGCTTATCAATGTTTACGGCCAGTGATGGCCGGGGTGGGAGCACTAGACACCAGGAAGAAGTCTGAACACAATTTCGCTGTGAAACAGGAGGCAAAATTACTCTCAAAGGTGGCGACATTTTGCTGCAAAGTGGTGAAATTTCACCCCGGGTGCAAAATTTCACCCACGAGCAAAATTTCACTGGCTTGGGGGTGAAATTTTGCTCACAACTGCAGGCAAAATTTTGCATTTCGCCAAGTGAAATATTTTGCCTAATGTGTTAATTACACAAAATATTTCGCTCTGCAAAATATTCCAATTTCGCACAACTCTAGGAGACAGGGACTGTGAAGCCAAATGCCTATCAGTTGTGAGTACTTTCTACTGTGTTTGAGCTCCAGTCCTTTGGTGTTTGTAGCCACTTTTTTGCATTTTTACATGTGCATCAGATGGCTACCATGGTAGTCCACCTGTGCTGGCAACATATCCTGTGCCACATGCATTGTGTGGCTTGCCTCCGCAGCTCAACAGTGACCCACAGTTGTGGTATGGTGTTGGCAAATTGGTGGGGCTATCAGTGGGTGGTGCATGCAAGTTATGCAACATATCATGTGTCAGCGACAGGGCCCATGCTCACTGCAACAAAGTGGACTTTTGCTCATATCAAAGCAATCACAGAAGCAGACGCCAGAGGAGTTGTAGAAGCATGAAGTTAAAACTTGTGTGGTGTTTCTTGAGCATAGTAACATAAGATTTCTAGAGGGGAGGTCTAACATGGCGGCAGGTGGCTGCTTTGAATGAAAGTGGAGTAAGTCAATCTGAGAAAAATCAGAGATAAAACTGATAGATGGCTGATAAATGTAAAGCAACGATGTCCTCATTGTCAGAGGAATATCTATCACCACGCATCAGACTGCTGCAAAAATATTTCAAAATGCAACTAGGCTTAAATGGCAGAGGTGCGGGGGGGGGGAGGTTGTCGGGCCCCAGCTCCGGTGGAACGTCATTGACCCATCCTCTACAACTCTCGAAGGACCCGATAACAGTAAGTCATGCTGAGCAACCTCAAATGCCCTCTGCATCCTCTTTAACATCTCCCCTTACATCAGATAAAAAAATACCCAAACCTGTTAAAAATCAGGGTGCTTATTATTCTAAGTTGCTCGAAAACAAAAAACTGACATCTCCAATAAGTAAATCACTTCCGATTCAGCTTACATCAAGAACTGAAACAACAGAAAAAGTTTTGATTCTGATGAAAAATCCAGCTATTTCAATTTGCCTATAGATGGATCTGAGGAAATGGCCCAACCGGCCTCTCACAGGGGAGCGAGTTGCTGACGGCCCCCAAGAGGATGGGACAAGGAGGGTCACCCACCATCCAAAGGGAAGAGGCGGTCCACCCAAGCAAGTGGCCCTATCAGAGGAGCTCCTCCAAGAGGGCTGGCCCTGACAGACCCCGCAAGGAGGGGCATGGCAGGGCTTTTAAGGAGTGGTCCCGGGGGATTTCGCCCTCTTGTGACCGTTCCTTACCACAAAAGTTTTTGGTTGTTTCCTGCTGTTTTCCCCTCTGGTTTTTCTGCCTTGCAGCACCGTGGCCTTCTTAGTTGCACCTGTCGCCCGTCGGCCTAATATCAGTCCCCCGTTGTTGCTCTGCTTGTTAGCAGCTATCCCCGGCTTTCTTGAGGTAAATGTTTTCCTTTTACCCTCCCCCCCAAGCTCAATTTTTTTGGCTAGGAGGCAGGGCACATCTCCATGGGATATTTGGCAAGCATCTCCCCTGCAGGCCGAGCAGCCTAGTCGCAGCTTTCGTTCCCTTCCCCTACCCTTTTTTATTGCAAGTCTCAAGTCCTAGGTTTTCCTTTCCCCTAACATTCGCGCCTTAGCTGGCCAGTGTGTCTCGGTTCCCTTGGGCAGTTGCCCCCCCACCTCCGTGCTGGCCTGACCTGGCCATGTGCATCCCCGCCCTGGTTACCTCCACCCCACCATTTCTCCTTTAGGCTCCACTCTCTCCCCCCCCTCGCTTGTCACCTGTCTTCTCGCTTGGCCTTTGTAAATGTTTTTCAATGCCCGCTGGGCCGTGGGTCTCCTCTGCGTCCACCTGGCCACATGGCTCCCTCTTTGTCTCTTTTCTCGGTGTCTCCTGGTGGTTTTTGGCCCAGCCACCCCACCCCCCAGTGCCCCTTTTCTTGTGGTTTTCCTCCTCGGTAAATTGTTGTTCCCTGGTTTTGCTCTGTCAGTTTGCTGGACCCTGCCAGAAGTTGGGGGCTGTGTCTGTATTTTGGGAGCTGAACCACAGGTTCATTCAGAAGTTGCTGTCCTTGCTTCGTAGAATTATTTCCATGCTGGGCCACGCTTTTTGGGTGGGTCTGGGTTGGTGTCGGCATCTCTAATGTGTGTTCCATGTTTTGGTCTTTTGTCCCCATGTGTTGCAGGCTTGTTTTGCAACTCGGGAGGGTGCAGGTGGGCAGTTGCATGCTGCAGTGTGTGTCTGTGGCAATTAGTGGTGGATTCAGAGGGTTTCTGGGTGGTGAGGCAGGGGTTGGGTAGCTGTCGTTGTGCTGAGAGTCTCTGCCCTTCTTGGGTGCATTTCGGCCTTTATCCATGGGTGTGGCACTTCTGGGGCCCGCTTTTAGTCTGTCTTAGTGTATCAGTGGTGGCCGGTGAAGTTCTACTAATCAGATGGGCTGCTGTGACCCACTTGTGCAGGGCAGCATAGGTCTCCAAGTTGCAAGGTGTCTGGTGTGCTGCTGCTGCCCCCCCTCCCCTTCTGTGCATTTCCTTTTTGTCGGTGGACGTCCGGGAGTCCTCGGTTGTTGGGATCATTTTCTGGTATTCAGAGTGGATGCCTTGATGCTTCCCTGTGCGCACATCCACATGGTTTGCTTGTTGGGGGTGGGGGTACATAGCAACTGTGCTGCAAAGATGGGCAACTGTGCAGCCCCCCCGCCTTCTCAGTGTGTGTTGCTCTCTAGGGATCTGTGTTACTGAAGTCTGAGTTTCCAGTGGTAGGCATCTCAGGCCCCTTTTTGTCTTACCTTCAGTTGTTTCTTTCATTTAAGGTCTTGCACTAATCTCTTTCGTATAAAAATCAAACTTGATGCCTGCAATTTGGCAGCATTCAAAAAAAAAATAGTTGTGAATTTAGAATTAGGGTTCTCTCACTTGGTCTTTGTCTGCTTTAGTTGTCTGCCCTCAAGTGACCGCTGTTTCCTCTCCCCATTCCTTCGGCAACCATTTTAGTTTCCCAGCAGAGGATTGTGTGTCAGGTGTGGACAGGCAGCCGGCATGATTGAAGTATAAGAGGAAACTGCTATGTATTTTCAAATGTTTTTTTTTCCTTTTCCTCTTCCCTCCTCCACTGGTTCCCTGCATGCAAAGCCCAAAAGGATTCCCTCCAGCTGGGGCCCCCATTTCAAGGAAAGTTTCCCTTACAAAACTTTCCAAGTATGTAGGGGGTTCCCTGGCTATGCAATTCCCTCTTTGCTGTGCCTGGCCGGTTCCTAACAGCGCTGCCTCCTCGGGTCTGTAGCCATGAGGCACCATCCCCAATTTGACCCTGCACAGGCACGCCAAACACAGGGTCTATTTTCACTTCCCTTCCTTCTCACATCAAGGTCATGGTTGTAAGGTTATGGGGCAGCACATTTGAGAGTAATTTTGGAACAGTCGGTTAGAAGGCTAACTAGCAGAGGGCAGGTGGAAGTGTGCATTAATAACTAAATGTTTTTTTCTCAATTGGTATCGCCTCGCTGAACACCGCTTTGCCCCTTACAATCAATAGCTAAAATGGCCGAATCACAGAATAGTCAGGTTCTGGACAGCCAGACCCCCCAAATCTCCACACCAGCACAAGGTTCCGGTCAAGACCTTTCTGGGCTAGGAAGCCAGACACAATCTGTGGAACAAGCTATCCCTGCACAAGGGCAAGGCCAAGCATTCTGCAAGGCTCTGCAATGCCTAAAGGACATTGTGGGGTCGGATTGGCTGACTGCCATATCCAGGCTGGAACCAGAACTACTGGTTGCCCATCCAGGTCGGCAACAGCTAACTGTGGCAGAACCTCCCACCATAGAAGAACACAGGCTGCAAGAACCGGCTGAGGAGGAGGGACGTCAGCCCAGGCGTAGCCAGCCATTGGCCTGATTATTGGAATCCGTGGCTCAGAAAAAATCTGTTACTAAAAAGGGGCAGGGTAGGCAGAGTAAGCATAAGGTGTGACCAGTGGCAGAGGCAGGCAAAAAGCATGCTGAGAAAAAATGGAGCAGCATCGAGGAGAACACTTCTGTGGCCCAACCCAGGCCAGTGAATGAAGAAATGGAAAAAAAAACAGTGGTGACGGTGGCCCAGCCACAGATCGGTGAGTATGGGGGAGATCAGAACAGTGATGTGTCAATAGAATTAGTGTGGTCTGATCCTGATAGCGAGGAGGAGCAATCCAGTGACAGCCGGAAATGGCTGCCATTGGAATCTGCAATGGAAGAAGCAAAATATAAAAAATGGAGAAAGAACCTTGAAGACATGGCTAAGGCCACAAAGGTAAGAGAATGGGAACAAAAGAGGGCCAGGTGCATGGGAGACAGGATTGGGGGCTGTAGTCAAAAAATGGTTTTGGAAAAAACACAAGGAGATCAGCATGGATAAAAGGTAAGCAGCCGGGTAGGGCAGCAGGGGGCTCCAGGGGTCAATTTGGTGCCGGTGATGCCAGGGCACCAAACATGGCAGCATAACCCCTTCATGTAGCCATTTAGGTATGGGGGGCCAGGCAATATGCCCATCTCTTGGGCAGCGATGAATCCTCGGGGTCCCTTTGCTCCCAGTTTCCCAGCAACCCAGCAGGGAGGAATGACCAACCCCATCACAGGGTCTCGGGCATTTCCGGACAATGAGCCTGGTGAGGGTACTTCTCTGGGTCTAGTGGGATGTGAGGTGCTGGGGCCAATGGATAACTATGGGTTCAGGGCACGCCAGTGGGCTGAGCCTGCAGCAATAGGATACCAAGCCCCATTAGACAGACAAGGGGGGGGATGGAAAAAAGGGTTACAGAGTCCAACAGGATAGGGGCAGAGGAAGCTCCATCAAGTCACCTAGGAGGCAGACAGCAGATCACCACAGGGGTCAAGGCTTGGTTGATCCAGCCTCCCCAGTCCATTGTTTCTCAAGGGGGTAATGCACAAGGGGCAGCAGTTCAGGTATGGACAGGTGCGGGGCCTTTAACAATACAACATCCTCCAACTAACAAGGAAAGTTTGACACCAGGTTTACAAGCACAGGAAACTGTAGCCTCTCAAACAGGTACCACTTCCAATACTACAATGGGTGACAAGGCAACCAGCGTAATAACAACATCACCAGAGCGTTGGGCATATGCCGGGGTGGAAGACTCATTGGGGGACCACTTATCTGACACTGTCAGGGAAAATATTTGGAAAGGGGAACTTATAGCTATGTTCTCTTTGCTACACACAGAGATCCCAGAAGTAAATGATGAGAAAAAGAACAAACAAGAGAAGCCAAGGCGACCAAAGGTGCCTTTCACATTTGAGAATTGGGCGGCAGCATTTGACATATTTATGTCCGTTTACAGGATGAAACACCCAGATAAGCTAATTGCTCTTCTTAAACACAGGGATAGCATAAATTCACACATCTGTCCTTTGATGAATATGCGTGGCTAAAATACGATGAGCAGTTTCACCTAAAATTATCTAGGCAACCCAATCTTAAATGGGAAAACACGCATATAGAACTCTGGGTCTGTTATATGACTCGTGGCTGCCCCAATGTGGTAACCTACACAGATAGTGGTCACATTATTGCCAGACAAACAGGGGGAGAGTACAAGAAAGAACAGAGGAAAGGGACAGGGAGGAAGCCTTGTTACGACTACAACAAAGGAAAATGTTTTCATTCCTTTTGTAAATACAGGCATATCTGCAAACAGTGTGGAGGGGAGAACCAAGGTTTCAGAATGCACCCGACAATCCTCCAAGAAACCAAGCAACGAAGGAACAGGTAGTGAAAAAGGAAAGGGGTCTGGGAAGTTTAGCTAATTCACCAGTACGGTTAGACCATATGAACCCGTGGCTTGACTGCTACCCAGATAGAACAATGGCAAAATACATACATGATGGTTTCAAGCATGGTTTTAAGATACTACAGAAGGGGTCAAGGGTGGAAACCACAGCTCAAAACCTAAAATCTGTGAACTCACTCCCCAATATCCTAGAGATAAAAATCGCCAAGGAAGTAGAGTCAGGCAGAGTGGCGGGGCCATTTGATTACCCCTCAGTTCACAACCTCAGGGTATCCCCATCGGGATTGGTCCCCAAGAAGGCAGAAGGGGGATAAAGGCACTTCAGTGAATGACTTCATCCACCCAGAGGATTGCACAGTGCAATACACAACTTTCGATGTGGCACTGCTCCACATACAAGAGCTGGGTCAAGGGGCAATGTTGACAAAAAGTGACATCAAATCAGCATTCTGTCTTTTACTGGTACATCACAGCAATCAGAATCTACTGGGTTTTAAATTTAAAGGGCAATGGTATGTAGACATGGCTATGCTCCTGGGATGCTCCGTAAGCTGCGCAGTCTTCGAAGTATTCTCAGCTTTTTTGGAGTCGGCCACCAAAAAACACACTCAGAACACACACATAGTACATTATCTCAATGATTTCCTATTTGCAGGTCCTAAGGGTGGAACCGCATGTGCAGATATGCTACGGGGTTTCACCTCTCTCATGGGGTATTTCAGTGTTCCACTAGCATGGGAAAAAACAGAGGGACCTGCCACCTGCCTCTCCTACCTGGACATAGAAATAGACTCAGAGGCTATGGTTTCTAGGCTACCACAAGATAAGGTGTCACTTTTGAGCACACTGTTAAGGGAGATGAGAAGAACAAAGAAAGTGACCCTACAACAGCTGCAATCCGTTTGTAGGCCACTTGAATTTTGCATGCCGTGCAATCTGCCCAGGCAGGCCATTCCTCAGGCGGATGGCATCAGCCACCGGGGGGCTCTAAAACCATATCACCACATCAGACTGATGCAGGGCATAAAAGCTGACTTTCAGGTATGGGAACTCTTCCTACAGGATTTTAATGGTATTACCATCTGGCAGACACCGGCAGAACAATTATTGGATCTGCACATGGTGACCGATGCTTCGGGTGGTATTGGCTTTGGGGCATTCTGGCAAGGGGCATGGTTTGCAGAGCACTGGCCACAAGAGTGGGTAGCAAAAGGGATCACAAAAAACATCACCCTGCTCGAATTGTTCCCTATCATGGTAGCCGTAAGGGTGTGGGGGCACAAAATTCAAAATAAGGAAGTGCTGTTCCACACAAACAACAGGGCAGTAGCAGACATATTGAACTTGCAGACGTCTCATTCTGAAGAGGTGGTGAAGGTTCTGCGGGTTTTTGTGTTATGCTGCCTACTGTACAACATCTCTTTCAAGGCACGTCATTTGCCAGGAAAAGAAAATGTTATAGCTGATGCCCCATCTCGATTTCAGCTCGAGCACTTCGGGCAGCTAGGCCTGTGGGTTGACCCACTCCCCACACAGATACCGGAAGCAGTGTGGAGACTTGGGAACCAAGATTGCAGCAACTGGTACAGCTCACTGTGGCCCCCTCGACATGGAGGAAGTATGTAGGTAGCTATGAGTCTTTTCAACAATTCTGTAGTCACAAGGTAAGCATGGAACTGCACAATAACCAAAGACAAGTTCAAAGCTACATCCTCCATTTAGAAAGCCTGGGAAGATCTCCAGCGGCTATATGCCACCAACTGGCAGGCATTACATTTTTCCGTAAGTCTGTGGGTTTCCCTGACCCAACCAACAGTTTCATTATGAAGAAACTGGTACAAGGCTTGTCCAGACTTGCAGGGAAAAAGGCGTACACAAGGAAGCTCATAGGACTAGCCGAACTTTCCAGCCTCCTGAGGGCACTGTCAGTCACTTGCAGCTCGGGCTACGAAATAAAGCTGTTCAGGGCCCTAAACAGTTGTGCATTCTTCAGGGCCTTCTGGGTGTCTGAGTTGGTACCGCAGTCTAACTCAGCAGGTCAGAACACCAATCTCCCAGTTCAGTGATTTCGACATCTGCCAAGACAGACTGTATCTTCAGCTGTGAAAATCAAAGACTAATCAATGCAGCCCCCCCGCTATTATACACTATTTATGGCTCCTCCAGGGAATATTTTCCCATGGTCATCAATGAAAGAGTATGTGGCTGTACGTCCAACAGGATGGGGGCATTTATTTGTACATGGGGATGGAAAAGCTGTCATGAGGCAGCAGTTCATAGCTGTCCTATGAAAGGATCTATGGATGGCAGGTGTAAACCCCACCTCATACAACACACATTCATTCAGAATTGGAGCAGCCACCAGCCAGGTGTGGGTTAAAAAGAAGAGCAGATAAAAGAGGTCGGCAGATGGGCATCAAAAGCCTATATGGGGTACATTAGACCCCAGCACAACACATCGGGGAGTGACGCTGGAGAACCCAGCACAAAAAGTAACAGATGCTCAAAGTGAAAAAATACTCGCGTGTTTGTTTTGTCTTACAGGCATGGCTGCTATAACCCCTCAGATATGGATCATGGGTCACTCACAAGTGAGGGAGGCCTACACAAGGGCGAAACAATGACTTTACACAAGACAGCTGGGCATTCCAAGAAGTCAAGCTGTGATTCAATGGGCAGGAAAAGGGGTGATGAAGTGGGGGGCATTATGTGAAACAATATTTAGATTGGGCCTACATCGTCAACCACTGCTCGCACTGGTTATCCACTTGGGAGGGAATGACTTGGTCACCCTGGAGGCACCCAGATTAATTGGGGAAATTAAGAAGGGATTAGCCTTCTTTTAACACAATTGTTGCCCCGCACCATTCTGGCATGGACCAGAATCATACCTCACCAGAAGTGGCGTGGTGAGCAAAAAGCGGGAGCCATGGACAAAGCACGCAGGTCAGTGAATAGGAAGGTGTCACATTTCGCAGCCTCACTTGGTGTGGAAGTTATCAGGCATTTCCTTATTACCAAAATGGTTAAGGGCCTGTATAGCTGGGACAGGGTTCACCTGTCGGACATTGGGAATGACATTTTTAACAGTACCCTCAATGGTTTTTGTGAGACAGTACTATTTGGGAAAAGTAAGATCCCTTGGGCATTAGTGGGAGATGCGTGTTGACACCATATATAAGTGGTGGTAATTCATGGCTGACCCTGGGTAAGAGAGGCTCCGGACATAAGAAGAGAAGCTGCGATTGGGTGTCACCAGGGAGAGGCACGACCCTAGGATGGGTATGCTTCAGAGATCTGGGGAAGAAGGCACCCAGGCAGGGTGTGCACCGAAACACTGGGAGCCAAGATTCTGAGACAGGGAGTGCAGCCCGGATGGGCATGCTCCTCATCAAGGGTCTAGGAGGCCCTAAATTTGGGGAAGATGGGGAGGAGAACTGTCTTGAGGGAAGGCATGGCCCTCGATGGGTCTGTTTGACTAAAGGACCAGAGTTCCCCTCAAATAAGTGGATGATGGAGCCGGGGTTTCAGCAGTACATGAATTGTGGCTGCCCAAGGGGTCTTACAGGGTGGGATACTTAATGTGTATATATATTGAATCAGGATGTGATGTATGTATAGATGATGTATGTAGATAGATATTCTGTAATGTGCATATCTGTAGAATGTATTGTACATATTATGCTGTATAAATTAAGTATTCCATGCAATGTAAACCATTTTGATTAAGTAAAAAAGAGCTGCGGCCCTTTTTTATACCAAAAAATGGTGTGGTGTGTTACTGATTTAGGGGTCCGCTTTGGGCAACTGAGAGTTGGAGTGAGATTCCTCTTTGGTAGCAGCCAGAGATGGCTACAGGAGGTTGCCATTCCTTGGACTCTCTAGGAGATGAGCTGGATAAATTACTTTAATGGACACAATCAATTGAAAGTTTAACGCTTTATCCCAGAAAATTGACTTTTTGCAATCTGATGCTAAGCAAAGTTGTGACAAGAGTGAAGAGGTTACTAAGGAGGTTACCACGTTAAAAAAAGAAGTGGATAAATCTATTAATAAGATTACAGGTGTTGAAGTTACAGCTGCAAATCTTCTATGGGATAATTACTCAATAGCCAAGAAAATAGAGAATTTAGAGAACCAACAATGGTATAAGAACTTATGATTTTTGGGTTTCCCTTTGCCTTTGGAAAAGGATTTTAAGTCGACTAGAGATTTGTTGAAAGATATTATTGTAAACGTTTTTTGAGCTATTGGAAGAAAATCTCCCGTTTATTACTAGAGCCTATAGGATACCTGTGAAACCCAAAACACAAATAGAAAAATTGCAGAAGACGTCTCACAAAGGAAAGTCACAATTTTAGTAACTTTTGCTTTTGATACTGACAGGGATTTGATAACTAGACAGTCCAGAATAAAGCTCCTTCATCCTATAAATCTCACAAGATTTCAGTCTACCCTGATTATTAGTATGCAACACAACAACGCAGACGTCGTTTTTTGGCTTATAGGCAAGAGATACTTGAATTGCGTGCTGAATTTCAGATTTTAGCACCAGCTAAGTTAAAGTTACGTTTAGGGGTAAATACTATGTATTTTTTATATTGATCAGGTAGCATCTTTCATTAAGGCTCAATGTGCTGAAAAGAATGATGAAACTGATTCTGCTACTCAGAGGAGTAATTTTGGTGTCAAGGTTGGGGGGGAACCTCACTCTCAACCAGCCTTGGATCATGAGTGCTGTGCTGTCTACCAAAAAGTAAATTATCTATGGAAAAATACCATTATTTCTATCAACATACCTTTGAAAGCAAATACATATAGGGAAAACTCTGCAGGAGACCATACTCTGACTAACACAGCCTGACTCTCGCCTCCTTGGCCAGCCGTCAAATGGGAAGACATGAAACATGCATCCAATGTACAATACAGGCTACATGGCCATCCCCTGTATTGTACAGGGAGGGTGGACTGTGGACTGTACAGGGTGCATGGTCCCTGTACAGTACACAGGCCACATGCTTTCTGTACAGTACACAATCCAGCTGCACTCCCTGTATAATATAGGAGATGCATGCATGCCATGTAATGTACATTGGACGTGTGCTTCATGTGTTCACATTCAGTGGCCAATCGAGGTGGTGAGAGGTGGGTTGTGCTGGTTGTCGTATGGTCTCCTGCCATACCCGCCCTTTAGGTAAGGATGGGTTGGTTGCTAATTCAATCCATGTTTTAAACCCCCTAATACAGTCACTAGCTGGTTGCTCCTCCTTATTGTGTTTAAAGCAGAAGTTACTTAAGCAATAATGCACAGTTTGTCATGCTGGGATAACATCATGCCTCGGGTGGTTGAAGCACAAGGCCACAGACCGAGTGCATTCAACACCCAAGAAGTGACATTACCCCAGCACTACAAACACCCTGAAGTGCATTATTGCTTTTATACAATGGCTCGGTGTATTAAATGATACAGAAAAGATTGAAAAAAGGAAAAGTAAGGCAGTTTTACTATATTTTTGCAGTGTGGTAGCACATTTGTTTAAAAAAAGTTCATTTTTTTACCACTAGGTGCTGCTGTTTTGTAGGACCAGGCTTGTTCTTTAGCCCAGCTGTAGATCAGTGCCCCCTCCCCCCACATGTCTGTGTTTTAGGTCTTTCTCTTTCTCTGTAAGTGTCTTTTTTTTGGGGGGGGGGTTCTCTCTGGTTTTACCCATTACTTTTATTCAGATGTCCTGTTGCCTTTGCTGGTACCAGCTTGCAGAATGGAGTTGATCAATGACTGATTTGTGGAGACTGAGAGACTTGCAGTTTACAAGTCAATACATATCAGTAAAGTCACTCAGTCCCCCTATTTTTTTTTCCATAGATAATTCCTTTTGTTGTAAACTACTGTCATGTTATACTGGGGTAACTTCACTGTTTAGGGTGGCAATTGACCAATCAGAGACCAGGATTCTTTCATGTCATTGTATAATGCTGCTTTAAATATATTCAAGAAGTAGAAACAGCTACACCTACACTGGCAGTTTATTTTTTGTTCGTAAAACAAAATAACCCCACCTTTCAAGCCCTCCAACAGTGTCCACACCATTTCATCCACAGTCCACCCACCTGCAGGGTTTGATTTCTTTTTAAATTACTTTACTCTGGTAACATAACACAGAAAAAAAACACTGGAGTTGCATGTTAGGCTAACCATATAACTGCCTGGCCCCCTCACCCACACCCACTCTCCCAGCCAGCAAAGCACAGCGGCCCCTACTAAAGCAGATGTAATCAGGCTCAGTTGGATGTACCAAGCCACTTCAATAACAAAGTTGTTGAAGGACTTGACAGTGACAACACTTTGCCAATGGTAATTGTATAGCCGCGGCAAAGTTCCAAGGACTGAAACAGCATGACATGGGATTTACGAAAGCCCCCTGCACTCCCCGGAATTATAGATTCTCAACTCCGGGGGGAGGGGAGCAGATGTCAGGTGAGAGTGGTGAACACCGGCAGTCAGCGTCTCAGACCTTCATTGCGACAACCCGTTCGAAACTGTGGTTATAGAATGGGTTTTGTCATTGTGGGGGGTTCAATCTGCAATCACCCATTAGAAGGCAGAGTTCCTGTCTGGGAAGATTGCACCAGCTCAGCTTTTCCAAACTGTGGACAGGCTGTGCAACCTGGCTTTTCTACAAGTTTGGAAAGTGTTTTCGGAAATAAAGTGCGATGAACTTGCTCGGTTCTTTGCGACTAAGGTGCCTGACATCAGGGTAGCTCTCCAGCCAGCACACTCTATGGGTGCTGCTGATGACCAGTGCATGGCCACTAGCCTCCAGCTTTCCTGGAGTACCTTCGACAGCCCAGAGTTCATGAATGTCATGAGGATTGTCCAGGGTGTATGCCCTGTGTACTGTAGTTTGGACCCAGGACCAACTTCCCTGATTTTGGGTTGTATTGATTCCATCAGTCCAGTCCTTGAACGGATAGTTTGGTGCTCCTTGGAAACAAGTGAGCTTCCCAGTTCCCTGAAGGAGGCAGTGGTAATACCCCTCCTGAAGAAAGCTTCTTTTGGACCCAAACTGCCATGCAAACTACAGACCAATCTCTAATCTCCCCTTTTTAGGGAATGTGGTTGAGAAGGTAGTGGCCATACAACTGGAGAGCCATTTGACCATCCATGAACCCCTTCAGTCTGGTTTCCGAAAGAAGCATAGTATGGAGACAGCACTGGCTTGGGTGCTCAATGATCTCCTGATGGCTAGAGATCAGAAGAACCATTCCATCATGGTTCTTCTTGATTTCTCTTCAGTGTTTGACATTGTGGACCATGGGGTTCTGCTCAATCATCTGAGGTTCGTCTGTGGCCTGTCAGGTACAGTCCTCAAGTGGTTTACATCTTTCCTCACTGGAAGCACTCAGAGGGTGGTGTCCGGTATTTATTCTTTGGACCCAATTCCTCTGTCTTGTGGGTTCCTCAGGGATCGGTGTTGTCCCCCATGTTGTTCGCAGTGTATATGCTGCCCCTTGGAGACATTGTTAGGAGGTATGGGCTGAGGTTTCAATGCTATGCTGATGATACCCAGCTATACCTTCTTTTGCATAAGACCAAAATGGAGCTCTCTCAGTCTTTAATAACTGCCTGGCAGAAATCCAGGAGTGGATGGATTCCAGCTGGTTGAAGTTGAACTCTGGGCGGTGGGGGGACTGAAGTGCTGGTCATGGACCCAGGACACCGGATAGGGGGGTCGGGGGTAGGTTCACCCTCGGGATTATTCCTTGGGGGTTTACCACTCCAGGCCTCTGAACAGGTGCGTAACCTAGGGGTAATCCTTGATGAGAGGCTGACCCTACATTCGCAGGTGTCAGCTGTCATCAAAACCTCTTTTTACCATCTGAGGAATATCACCAGGATTAAGTACCTTGTCCATCTGGTGACCCTATGCTGGTTCACACCTTTGTATCCTCCCACTTAGATTATTGCAACTCCCTGTATCTAGGGATTTCTGGGGTAGAAATCTGCCATTCACAGCTAGTGCAGAATGCAGCAGCTTGGCTCTTGACAGGAACCTCTCAGTTCTGTCATATTTCTCCGGTTCTGTGCAGTCTGAACTGGCTGCCAGTACAATGGTGGGTCATCTTTAAAGTCTGTCTTTTGACCTACAAAGCCCTACATGAACAGGGCCCTGACTACCTGAAAGAGCTTCTGGTTCCCTACTGCCCCGAGCGATTGCTCCACTCAGCTGGCGAGGGGTTGCTAGAGATTCTAAGAGTGTGTTTGAAATCTTCTGGGGCCTGGGCATTTATGTATGCGACCCCTTCTCTTTGGAATTCTCTACCCCACCAGTTATGTGAGTGCGTGACTGTGGAGAGATTTAAACAAACCCTAAAAACTAATCTTTGGCACCAAGCATTTGGCGACTGATTGGCTGTTTTTATTTTAATTTATAAGTTTGTTTAGATGTTTGTGCATTGACTGAGCTGCTGTAATCTGTGCAATATGTTGTTTGTTTTTAAGCTTATTCAGCACCTTGGTTTTGGAAAGGCGCCATAGAAATAAAGTTTTATTATTGTAACAGTATTGCTGTTACAACGGTACACCGGCTCAGTCAGAGTCAAATGGCAGACAGGAGAGATGCTAGACAGTACAGCACTGACTGACTACAGACAGTAGACAGGATCAACACAGCACAATATAGAAGACCACCAATAAACATAATAATTAAAATTAAACACCACCTACCCTTGCCTTCTTGCACACTAGAGCTATGTTAGCTCAAGTTGAGAAACCAATAGTGCTTTTTTTGCTCTGCTGGTGGTCACTGGTAGAGGCGTAGAGCCACTGGCCCACTCCTGTCCAGACACACTACACTACAGGAAGAGATAATGCCTCACAGATTGCATCAGGTTTCTTTTCCTGGGCACTCCCTGACCCTGACTGGTGCCAAATTAAATGGCCAATAGTGTGTGGCCCCTACCAGCTCAGAATGGCCTTGACTGTGCAGACTGGAATTCCCTTCCACCACCTCCTGTTTATTATAGCAGTTTTGTGCATAGCATCCCCCCCAGCATGAGTATTGCTGTTGCTACCCCCCAGTCACTACTCACCCACACCCACAATCCACCACTGTGGCACCACCAGTAACCAGACTCAGTCCTACTAGTTAGTTACTGCTTGCAGCCACTGTCTTATAATCAGTCTGCTGTCCTCTCCAATTTGTTCAATACTTTTACAGCCTCTGAGTCCAGGCAGACAGTTCCACAGGCTCAGTCAGTGCAACTAAACATTCCATCCAAGCAACCCAAATTCAGTCACTCACAGTATGCAGGGCCCACCCTGCCACATCACTCAATCCGATAAGAACTCTCTCCCAGCCTGACTGACTCCTGAGTCCCACATGAAGCACGCAACTTAGGCACTGGGCAAGCAAAGCAGCAGCAGGTAGCTCCAGAATGAGGCAGGCAGAGACGGCAGCATTCAGAAAGGCAGACAGGAGGGAAGGGATGCACCAAACATGACAGCACTATGGTCTTGATGCCAGCCCATCCTGACTCCTCGCTCGCTGCTGGCGATGGTACATGTTTATGCTACATCCGGGTGCGGTGACTGTGGTCTGTCACTTTCTCCCTTTGTGCCACAACTCCTCCCAGTTCCAGTCAGGACAGTTTGGAAACAAGGCCCCCCCCTGCCACATGATCTGTCACCCTCACCCACCTCTCTGTCTGTCACTCTCTCGCAGCTCTCACCAGTAAAACTTGAACCCCCCCCACCCCTGGCACAGCAGGCTTCGAAGTCCCTCCTAGCCCACAGCAGGCAGCAGCAGCAAGGTAAGGGGCTGAACGTTGGCGGTGACAAATGTGATCACCCAAATTGTTGGGGGTGACTTGTGCCCCCTTCCCCCTCTACAATTACACTCCTGCTTCTACTCCTTCTGAAGAAGAGATGATGAATATGTGAGGTTAGAGAGATAAGGAAGGTTAAATTTGACTTAAATGTATGCTTAAATATTTATCTAGTTTATTTATTAATTTAGTTTTTGTTAACCAGATAGTTGCACTAGCCATGAAATGACTATTTTCAGGCACAACCTGGGAGAGTACAACAATCAAAGACAGGTACATAGCATGAGTACAATGAAATTACAATAGCATAGGTCAAAACAGTTAATAGTAATGAATACATGCAGCCAGAACAATAACAATCAGTACAATTCACACAGCATTTTAGGCAGAGAAAACCTACACAGTCTAGGAAGAGATACCACAACAAAGCAACAAGAAATAATTGTTAAAATTATTCACAACAGTGGAGATTCAAATAGGCAGTGAAACAAGGCAAGGGCAAACTATTGACTGGGCAGGATACATTATCACGGCCTCTGAAATAAGGCTTAGGTCTGTGTGTGGGGGGAGCTGGGGTAGATTAGCTGTCAAGGAGATAGTAAGGGTAAGAAGTGCTATGAGGAAGGAAAGTTAAAGTTAGGCTAGGTAGCATCTGACAGGTGAGTGGATTAGGGGAGATTAATACAAGTGCAGGGATCAGCAAGGGATAGATGGAAGCGTAGTTCATTTTTGAAGCTGCCATGGGATCCAGATATTCGAAGTGCTTGGGTGAGAGAGTTCCAAAGCTTAGGAGCAGAGTGATTGAAGGCAACAGAGCCTTTTGATGTTTTACATCTTGATACATTCAGCAGGGATTTGTCTACCGATCACAGTCTATAGGAGGACTTTTGAGGTAACAGCAATGTTGTAAGTGCTGAAGGGGTCTGATTTCTGAGTATAGAGTCAAATAGGGTGCCCAGAGAGTACTGACAGCAAACTGAGGGGAATAACTAGCCCAGGTCCCTGTACAGTTGGCAGTGGTGCTTAAACCGTGGTGACGAGGAGGCATATCAACAGATATTATTATAAGTGACATCCCACTTATGAAGGATGGTTTTGTGTGTGGCAGCAAAGGTCAGCATGCCATAGGTGAGGGCAGGGAGTAGTATGTCTCTGGCAATAGCAAGTTTAGCAGAGGGAGTCAACATGAAACAGAACTTGCAATCAACCCCCAGTTTAGCATTCACTGCCTAGCAGGCAGATTGTATATGTAGGCTGAAGTCCAGGGATTGGTCCAGAAGAATTCCGAGGTACTTAAAAGATCTAACACATTCTATTTGTGTGCCACTGCGGTCTTGCACCAGTAGAGGAGTTTGACATGTCCTAAGTTTAGGCGCAGATCCAAGTAACATTACTTGGGTTTTCTTAGCATTAAGTACAAGCTTATGTGCAGAAAGCCAATTTTGGATATTTGTGAAATCTGAAGAAAGGGATGTATTTATGCTGGCGATCTTATCAGAGCTTGAACAGAGTACAAGATCATCTGCATAGAGATTCACTGACCTACGCAGCCAGTATAGTGTTATGCTTGTGTAACTGTGTTAGTTTTGGTTGTGGCCGTTCGCACACTCTGTTCCAGAGGAATTACCACCCTGTAGGTTCTGCCCCTAGAGGTGCCACAGGATAGTTCCCGTGGCTAAAGCTACCTTAGGAATCCCACTAAGGACTAAATGCAGAGCAAGACCATCGGCTGCAGGAACCTGCACCAGATTAGAATGGCTGGCATGCCCCAGAATTGATTGACAGCTGTAAAGCTGGTGAGCTGAATGAGCACGGCGTGCTGAGATTGTAAGGAGCATTGGGTGCTGAGACCTTGCAAGGTCGGATGCAGATTGAGAGCAGTAGAATCCCAGGTGAAGCCGAGGGGATGGCACTAGGCATAAAGCAATGGTTTGCGTAAGCAAGAAGCAATGGTTGCATAAGCAAGTGGGGACCTGATAGGTCAGTAAGCAGTAGTAATAGGTGGACCTGCATAACAACCATATTAGCAAGTAAACAGCACTGAGTTAGGGGCAAGCCAGCCAGACATGAAAAGCCAAATCAAGGTGACAAACTGAGGATTTTCGGCAGTGAAGACAGGATTTAGAACAAAATTAATTAACCACATAGGCCACGACCCCCAAAAAACTCCCAGTCCCCACTGTAGGACAAACAAGGAAGTGATGAAAGGCTGAGAACCACATGCAGATATAAAAGCTAGTTTAATAGCCTCAGCAGGAGCTTCGGCTAACCTCAGAGTAAACAAGGCAGAATAGGAATGGGTGTAAACAATGCGGCAGCAGGAAGCAAGTGGGCCTGTATAGCAGTAGTTAAATGAGTACAGTGTTAAACACAGGCTCTGGGTACAATAGTAATTAGAGTAAACAGTCAGCAGCAGTGGCTGAAGTTGTAGGTAACTGAAAGCAGTTAGGGTTACCACCTGTCCTGATTTTCGCAGGACAGTCCTGATTTGGGCAGCTGTGTCCTGCAAAAAAACACGAAAAATACTAAATGTCCTGATTTTATAGTAGAAAAAATATTTTCTAACTTTCCACTAAATGTTCAAGAAAACTACAATACCTTAACTAAAATACCTTTCAATGATAGAAACCATAAAAGCAACTAAGAAACTACAATTCTTAGCCTTAATTCTGATTATATAGAGAAAACAAGTCTGTTGCATTGGTCGAGGTTACGTACTGGCCTGCGAAAAATCATGGTTCAGTAAGAAATGTCCCACTTTGGGCTTCTTAAAAGGTGGTAACCCTAAAAGCAGTAGCATGAGCTCTGAGTAGGTTTTCAAGTGCCGTGCAGTAAATTGACAGTTGTAACTGAAAGCAAGCAGAATGAGCTCTGTAGTAGTAGTATGTTAGGAGTTTTAAAAATAAAAGCCACCAAAAGAGGAAACCAAAACACAGCAACACAGAAAACAGGGAAAGGCCCCCCAAAAAACACAAGAAACAAAACACAGGGAAGCACACAGCCAGAGGGAAGATACAAACCAGAAGCAGGAAAACAAACACTGAAGTCCAGCAGAGACACACAGAAACAGCAGGCTTGGGGAGGGAGGCCCCACCCATCTAGGAGGACAAACCAACATAGCCTCCAGCTGCAAAGATGAAATGCTTCACAGTGAGGCTGAGAGGAACTGCTTATATAGCTCAGGAAGTGGGAGTGGCTGGCTGTTTGGCCATTGAATTACGGGCAAGCTTTTCAAATAGATGAGCATGAAAGAAAAACCTCATCTATCTTATTGATAAAAAGGGAGAAAAGAAGAGGTCCCAGAAATATGATCTGAATGGGGGAGGATGACCGGCTTAAGTTGTTCAGGTTTGAGTTGATTTGTGGTTTTCATTGTTTAATGTTGTTCTCATACTAGAAAAAGTTACACAATGAAAAGAGAAGCTTAGTGATGAATTGATTAGGAAGTAAAAATTATATTTTGGATACCATTAAAGTTAGCAGCTAAAGTCTATGTATTGAATGCATCTAGTTTAATACCCCTTCCCCAACACACACACATACACACCTTGTTTGGTCTAGACTCACCATACCTTCACTCCTTTCACTAGACTTTCTGTTGCGAGAGATATTCTCTTACCCCAGCTCCAATATGCTCTGCCCCTCCTCTTTGCTGCAAACTCTGCTACACTCCACAAATGGGACACTGTCTACAACAACATCTGTAGATTTGCTTTAACTGCCCCACGTCTTACCCATCATTGTCTCCTTTACGCTGGCTTAAATTGGTTGTCACCTAAGGATATTCGAGCCTACTCCCTGGGCTGCTTTATCGACTCCCTGTCTAGACCTCTCTGCCCTGTCTATCTTGCAACCTCCTGACTCCTGCCTCACACACCCGTACCCTCAGGTCTTCCTCTGTCCCCATGCTCTCTACTAGACCTTGCATGACAAAAATGGGTGAACAGGCATTTGCCCATTTTGCTCCCAAATTCTGGAACTCACTCCCCCTTATGGTGAAAACTTCAGCCTCCATCAAAATTCAAAACTAGCTGTTCACCCACCTCTAGCCTCTGGCCAATGCAAATGCTCTTAATTTGCTTTGTCCACTGCAGGCTGTCGGGTCTGACCCTGAGTACTACACTAATGTTCTCCCATGCAATACTTTTGTCTAGGTGGCTATGAACCTGATGTCTTTACTGTCCTCAGCTGTCTTATGGTTACCCTAATTGCTTTATTTTACATCCTTATTATGATCTATGCCTAAAATGTACCCTTATGTAACTATTACTGAGCTACCGAATGTATATCTTGTTTTGCTCCTGTACACCTATATTATGTCTGTGCATTTCTGCATATTGTAACCAATGTCCTGTGCTCTCCCGGGTCGTGCCTGAAAATAGGCAGGTCTGTTGCCTAGAGCACTTACCTGGTTACCAAAAGCTAATAAATAAATAAATGTTAGAGTTATAAGAGTTCTATTTACTTTTAGAACCTGTATATATAAAAAATGAAAATTCAATAAAATAAAAGTATAAAAAAAAAAAGATTTCTAAGTGACTTCCTTTTGCATGTTACTCATTTTGGATTTTGAAAAAAAAGGTATAAAAATTAGAAGTTTTACTATTTAATATTTTAAATCAAAAGCCACAACTTACTATGCTCTTAAATCTATTTTTGGTAAATCCAAAAGCAAGGTAAAACCTCAATTATAACTAAAATCAGAGACTGCTACTAGATGGTTACCTGACTTGAGGAGTGGGAACCATTTCAGACATTAAGGTGCCTGTAGCTTTAAATGGTCCTGTGATGGAGGCACCCAGCAAAGTGAAAGAAAAGCAGCTGGGGCTCAATATTCAAAGGTCTGTGTAGGTGCTAACATGTCTTTGCCTGTGCAAACCAGGATTAGATCTGGATCCCCATATTCAAAAGGAGCTGTTGAATGGACAAAGAGATTTAGCACCCACACTAAACATAATGTATGCGGGTGGGCAAGGGCAGGGGTGTGGCCATGAATAGCCATACTACTCCATATTCAGAGGCATTGTGCTGTGCAAAAAGGTCTTGAGCAGTCCTTTTGCACCACGCAAATACCACCGAATAAAACCCTGACTTACTCTGAGCAACCCTAGTGGCTGCCAGAGGTAATGCAGCCATCTAACCAGATGGCTACTAGGAGAGCACACATCACCTATGGTCCATGACACCCTTTCCAATTGCCAGCTTGTATTTAATAAAACAAACCCTAGTGCAAGTGCCCCCTCAATTGCCAGCTCCTATATACTAAACAAATTTCTGGTGCTAATAGCCTCCCTCCCTCTGATCAAAGGCCCATATCTCATAAACAAATCCCTGGTGCAAGTTGTCCCCTCCCCTCTGATTGCTAGCCCCTATGTACTAAACAAATCACTGCTGCTAGTGGTACTCCCTCTGACTGCCAGCCTGTATTTCATAAAGAAATCCCTAGTACTAGTGATCTCCACCTCTGATCACCAGCCCGTATATACTAAACAAAGACCTGGTGCTAGTGGTTCCCCACCTCTTGATTGTCAGCATGTAGTAAAAGTTCCAGCACTCTGTGACATCCAGTTGTTCCCCCCGATACTGATCCATGGTATTTCCGGTCACAAGTCCCTACTTCTTGGCATCAACCCCCACAGCAGCACTGAACAACTACCCCCTAGTCACCTTACCAGTCTCTTCTGTGGCATGGATGCATACAGGGACTGGCACAGCCCTCCTCATACCTCTTTCACCATCTGCTGCATGTCCAGGCATGAAGCGTGCTCCTTATTTGTAAATAAGGGGCACACTTCATGCCTGAACATACAGCGGCCTGCTGAGGAGGTGTGAGGAGGGCTGTGCCGGTCACTGTATGCACCCGCAGCACCAAGGAGACTGGTAAGGTGCCTCCGGGGTGCTCAGTGCCATGGCAGGGGGGACACTAGACACCAGATAATAGGAACTTGCAACTGGTGGTACCATATATTGGTGCCAGTAGAGGGACCTACTAGATGCCGGAGAGTGCTGGAACTTTTACTATAGGTTGACAGTCAGGAGGGACCACTAGCACCAGGTCTTTGTTTAGTAAATATGGGCTGGTGAATGGAGGAGGTGGGACCACTAGCACCAGGGATTTATTTATGAAATACAAGTTGGTGATTGGAGGGAGGGGACAACTAGCACCAGGGATTAATTTAGTACTTAGGGCTAGCGAGCGGGGGCCACTAGCACCAGGGATTTATTTATTGCAGATGGGCTGGCAACTGGGGGGAGCACTAGCATCAGGGATTTTTAGATCTACATTACAAGCCAATGATCAGAGCAGAGGACCACTAGCATCAGGTAGTTTTAGATGTATATTATAGGCCAGCGATCAGATGGCAAGGGGGAGATCACTAGCACCAGGGATATCTATACATGGCTGGGACTGGGCAATTGGGGGGCAGTGCCATGCTAACCTACCTCACTACCCATGCAAGTGAGCCCATAATGGACATGAAAATGGCCCCTTAGTACCTTGTGTGCACAATGGGCTCATTTGCATGGGTCCCTTTGAATATTACAGATAGCACTTCAGTGCTATCCATTCTGGTGGCATACTTTATGATCCATATTGGGGCAGCGCTTCTTGACTTAGCACTGTGCCAACATGGCCCTATATTCAGTCGAATAGTGCCAGTGCACTATTTGACTGAATATAACATCCTCAGACTCCAGGCATGCAAGGTGCAGTGCAAAGTTTTGAGCTCTGTCCCAGGGTGTGGGTGCACAGATAGGCACTGATCCAGTAGTAAGTACAGCATTCTTGCTGCATGGTTTTATTTTAACAAAGTTACAAAAACAAAAAAATTACACACAAACAAAAATAAATAAATTCATTAAATGAATTTGTCAGGATGTAACAATCTGAGTTACGTGACAACTCTGGGATCCTTGTCCCATCTGTGCTCCAAATCGCTATGAGGACATGAAGACTGCATGTCCCTTCTCTCCCAGGCTCTGGACAGAATGAAAAACCAAAACTTACTTTTTAACTGTTTTCAGGGAGTTTATATACTCCTCACAGAGATCATGTGATCAGGTTACTTTTTTATAACATTCAGTTCACTGGTTCTACAATATATAGTGTAGCTATTTACTTTCACAACTCCCTGTGTTGCACTATTTCTCATAGGGAAGCGATCCCTCATTCCCGTGAACTCTTACTAGCAGCTCTGTTTTCCTTCCTCAATGCCCATCTTTGTCGGTGTCCTGTATATCTCTCCAAAACTTCCACCGTCCTCCATTGTCTCCTGTGTCTCCGCAGCCTCTTCCCTCACTTCAACGGGTAAACTCATCCTCCTTGGAAACTTTAATTTAGACTGGCTCTCACCCTCATTGCTCAACTTCTGTCAACAGATTGAAGACCCTAAACTTGTCCCAGCTAATAAAAGAATCTACATGCCCAAATCCTCACTCCCAGCCTCATTCCCTGCTCGAATGGATGCTTACAACTCACCCCCACTGCATCTGTCTTACTGGTATACTAACCGATGCACTCAATGACCACTGCCCCACCTTCTGTTTCAGAAAGATCCATAATCCCCCTAACTTTATGAATTATATTCAGTACCGATCCCTCAGATTCCTCGATTGGAGCAAACTGCTTCAAGGCCTGGCAACAGATGACTGGTCACCTGTCTTCTCCTCCCTCTCTGTTGATGTCACACTCACACACATTTCACATCTATCTTTCTAAATGTCTGGAATACCCATGTCCCTCTAAAATCAATTGGAGTAAACTACTCTCATCATCCTTGGATCACTCCTGACATCCTGACCATGTGCAAATCCCGTGACCTCTTGTGGTCTCGTTTTAAAACCTCACGCAACCCTGCAGACCTTCAGACCTACTGCACCCTCCATAACAGCTGCACCAGGTGTATTCAACAGGCCAAGTCAGAATTTTTCAAATCTAACCTGCAAAGCCTCATGCAGCACTCCATTCTCCTTCTGGTATGATGTCTAATCACTTCTCCGCCCTTTCCATGCATCATCCCCAACCATTCTCAGCAAGGTGGGATCACTTATTTCTGACCCAACCTTGTTGCAGAAATTCAAAACAAGTTCTTCACAATCTCTGCCATTCCACACAATCCTCCCTCTTCTCTGTCTTGCACCTCTCCCTCTTCCCCGTGGTCCCATGATTTTCAATTGCCACTGATATTCCCCTCTGAAGTCCTTAGAGCTCTTGTCTCCCTCAACCCCACCAAATCTAACCCCGATGGCTTGCACCCTAAGCTCCCTATAATCTCTGCTCCCTCCATTGTCAACCCCTTAACCTATGTTCTCAATCTGTCTGTCTTCTCCACTACTGTTCTCTCTGCCTGGAAATTCACCACAGTCCTCCCCCTCTTCTAAGGGGGTGATGCCACCGTCCCTGGCAACTACCTCCCCATATTGCTTTACCCTTCACTTGCCAAGGTACAAGAATCCCTTGTCTTCTCTAGATTAAATTATTTCCTCTGGGCCTCTAACACTATCCCCTGTCAAATCAGGGTTCAGAAAGCATCACTCAACCACTACCTCCCTTCTACACCTTACCGATGCCATCCACACTGCTATGGATCAAGGTCTGATCACCTCTGTCATTTTCATTGACGTTGTAAAGGCCTTCAACTCCTTGTCCCACCCTCTCCTCCTAAACAAACTAAGTGCTCTGGGCCTCTCTTTATCTTCTGTGTCCTGGTTCAAATCTTATCTGCTGGGCCACTCTAAATCTGTAAAGGTCAGTAATGCCCCATTCTCCCCCCTCCCTGTCTTTGCCAGTGTACCACAAGGCTTACTCCTCAGGCCTGTTCTTTTTTTCCCTGTTTATTAACAACCTCCCCTCTGCATGCTCCCATGCCAAGGTCCACATGTATGTGGATGACCATCCTCTGCCTTTCTGGTTCATCTATTTCAGCCCATCCAAACAACTCTGCAAAATGATTTTTCAGCAGTCACCTCCTGGTTCAATGCTAATTGGCCAAAACTATGTATAAATA
Source organism: Neoceratodus forsteri (assembly GCA_016271365.2). Lineage (NCBI taxonomy): Eukaryota > Metazoa > Chordata > Ceratodontiformes > Ceratodontidae > Neoceratodus > Neoceratodus forsteri. The sequence goes on along the minus strand of CM057455.1, from coordinate 1,287,711,583 downwards.
AAACTGTTGCTATGACATTCGGAGCCAAGCAAAAACTGGATAAGCTCCATGCCCTACCCTCCTTTCTCTTTAGAGCATCCACTCCCCTCTAAAATGTCCTCACCTATAAGTACCTTGGAGTTTGGCTTGATCCCTCACTTGATGTCTCCTCCCACTTTAGTTTCCACCACTCCAAACTGCGACTGAGACTAGAGCTACTCTACTGACTTAAGGCTAGCCTTCCCCTTTCTGGTAGATGTGACCTACTGGTTAAATGGATCCTCCCTGCCTTCAATTACACTAACATAATTTTAAGTGCTGTCCCTGCATGCTCCCTTTCCAAACTTGATGTACTCTACCATGCTTTCTGTAGATTCACCATAAACTCTCCCCATCTGACTCACCACTGTGACCTCTACTCCTCTCTTTCCCTTCAGTCCCTCTCCCAGAGATACTTTTCCCACTGCACCACCTTCATATCTAAATTCTGGTTTGGACTCTCCCCACATACCTTGCCTCTCTCCTCAAACCTGCCACCCCCTCCCCGTATAACTTGCAGTCATTCAGTGCTCGTTCCTTTGCCCTCCCATGTGTCCACACCTCTACTGGCAAACTGGCCTTCTCCTATAGGCTCCCTTCCCCCGGAACAGCAACCCCCAAAACCTATCTTACCCTTCCTTTCCTGCTCTTAAGTGTCTACTGAGGAGACCTTCCCCTTCCACATCCTGCACCTGTCCCCCTCCTTAATTGCTCTTCTCCCTTTGCCCTTGGTTTGCTTCTCCCTTACTCCATCTCTACATCTGCAGGCTTTCCTTAGGATTCCCCCCTTCCCTTAGCTGTTATTCTCCTGTTTTTTTGAAGTTTTATTCTATACATCCCAACATTGTGTACATATATATTATACTGTATATTAATGTAAATATGCCCTGAACAATACTTGTACCTGTCATTTGCATAAAATGCTTTTATGTACACTGTATTACCATGTAATGTGTATTTAATTTTTATCCTCTGCTGTGTTGTACCCCTGTCCCTGGGTCATACCTGGAAATGAGCTTCTGCTCATGGTGCCTTTCCCAGTCATCAAATTTTAAATAAATGTAAAAATAAAAACATAGGTTTGGACCAGCCATTTGTCTAGAATCCATACATTCAAACATATACAGAAGTATTAGAATCTCTATAAAAATAAGCAACATTGACTGGGTGACCAAAGTAGTAGATCAGGGAGGAGCTGTGGACATGGCCTACCTAGACTTTAGCAAGGCATTTGACACAGTCCCACACAAAAGATTAATATACAAGTTAGCCAGCCTGGGAGTGGGTCCCAAGACGACAGCCTGGGTAAAGAATTGGCTGGATAATAGGACACAGAGAGTAATAGTAAATGGAGTCCTGTCAGAAGAAAGGAGGGTTACTAGTGGGGTACCACAGGGTTCAGTATTAGGACGGTCCTCTTCAATGTCTTTATAAGCGACATTGCAGAAGGACTGGAAGGAAAATATGTCTCTTTGCAGATGACACAAAGATCTGCAACAGAGTTGATGCACAGGGTGGGGTGGAAAGGATGATAAGGGACTTGTCAAGGTTAGAGGAATGGTCAAATGTAGCAGCTTAGATTCAATGCTAAGTGCAAGGTAATGCACCTGGAAACAAAAACCCAGGGAAGAGTACACAATGAAGAGTGAGATACTAACAACAACAAAATGGAAAGGGACACTGTGGGTAGTCATATCAGATGACCTAAAGGTGGGCAAGCAATGTGAGAGGGCAGCAAGGAGGGCTGGGGGGATACTGGGATGCATAGGGAGATGCATCACCAGTAGAAAACAGGAAGTTATTATCCCTCTGTACAGACAGCTGGTCAGACCCCATCTGGAGTACTGTGTGCAGTTCTGGAGACCCAATCTCTGCAAAGACATAGACAGGATGGAAGTTGTCCAAAGCAGGGCAACTAAAATGGTGCAGGGTCTGCACCGGAAGACATATGAAGAGAGACGAAAGGAGCTTAATATGTATAGCCTCGAGGAAAGGAGGGAGAGGGGGACATGATAGAAACTTTCAAGTACCTCAAGGAATCAACAAAGTCCAAGAGGGTAGCATCTTTCAAAAAGGTGCATAAGAACAAGAGGCACAATTTGAAGATAGAGGCGGCTCAGAGGTAATTTAAGAGTACTTTTTACAGAGAGGGTTGTGGATGCATGGAGCGGCCTTCCGAGGAGGTTGTGGAGTCAAAATCAGTGGTGGAATTCAAGCATGCATAGGACAGTCATAAGGCCATTCTAGGGGGTGGGAGTAGGAAGAAGTAGGCTGCTGGTTAACTAGGATCTGCAGCTTATCCAGTAGGTAGGGAAATGGGCAGACTGGGTGGGCCAAGTGGTCCTTATCTGCTGTCAAATTCTATGTTTCTATGTAACATGTTTATGAAATTGGTCATTGTGAGCATAGCTCCACCTCTTTTTCTCAGGTATTGATGTGGACAGTCTTATAAATAGCCAAGTAAAATGGCTGCTGACTCCTAAAGGAGTCCATGAATTCATGCCTTAAGGTAAGACTTAATCACATTTGTTACATATAGATATAAAGAACACAATAATTAACTAGATTGTATTCCCTTTTAAAGGGAAGCATTAGGGTTAGCTCCCTTTATTATTTCTTTATTATAGAGTTAAATAAAGTCAGTGACTGAAAAAGAGATAGGAAAACAAAAGCTAACTGTGCTTTTTAATTTGATTTCTGTTCTATTGTATTCATCTGTTAAGCACAGCAGAGTAAGCAAAGTATTTTCAGTGAGAGGCAGGAGTTCTACAGGGGAGCTTATTTCCCTGATGCTGCTGTACTTTCTGAATCTTTAGTGCTGTGATACACTGAGGGAGAGAGAGAGAGAGAGAGAGAGAGAGAGAGAGAGAGAGGAAAGACCAGTTTTTCACAGTGCTTGCATGCAGTTCTCCCCCTCACGTCTCTCTTACTTTGTATACTGTAAGTATCTGAACAATATTTTGGTTTAATGGCAGCATATTGTGACTTCCATATTGAGAAATTCTGTATCTGTTGTCTTTTCCTCAAATATATGTATGTTTAAACTCTCCTGACTTCATTTCTGGGCTGGGGTAATTAGTTGAAGTAGGTGGATGAACTGATAGAGTTTAGACACTGTAGTAATGTGTCCCCCTTTATGGGTGCTCCCCTTTCTTGATCAGGATCCCACAAATTCATGCCTCATATTAAGGCTTATATAAAATTGCCCTGACCATTCAAATGGAATATACTTAATTTTTAAAATAAGGTTCTATACCATGTTTTTCTGCTTTATTTTGCATTTTGTCTTTGTATGCCTTGTATGAATTTTGGAATGTGTTGTACTTAAGATTGTTTCCTGTAATGTTGTATTACGTGACAGCTTATTGTACTGTGCAACTGTAATCTTAAACAGGACAACTTTGATAAACGGGGCCTATTTTGGTCCTAAAAGTTATTACTCTGTCAAAAAATAAAAACTTTTTATTTTATATTGTTAGGGCATTTAAGCCCAAAAAGAGAATGAATAGACAAAAATATAATTTATTTATGAGCCATGAAATGGAGCGGCTGACTGCCATAGAGTGCATTTGCTTTATAAGATGCTCCAATTTCAGGAGTGCTTTTCTTTCTAGTGAGCTGATAGGCTCGTTTCTGGCAGTGCACCCTAAGTAAATAAACTCAATAAAAAAGTGTTTTCTCCAAGGGAGGAGAAAGAGAAGCTTCATTTGTTCCTTATTCAAAAGCCTATTAAAAATGGCTTTTTACATTTTTCCCCCAGCCTTTTCTTGGTTTGGGGGAATGGTACATTGTCACTAAATCTGGTTCTCCCAAGCCATTTTACACAGCCAATCAATCAAGTTTACTCCTGGCAATAGAATGTACTGCTGCATCACAGTTTTTCAACAAAAATGGCTCTTTTAAAATGTGCACTTATTTAGCTGTGGGTATCTGTGCTAGCTAGCTCATTACATTTTTGTCTATTATCACTTTGAGCTATTCAGTATGTGACAATGTAGAGGGAATGAAATAGAAATAGAAAGTACAGTGGTAGGCAGAAAAAAAGGGAGGGGGTTCTGTAGGTGACCATCCTAAAAGAACCATGAAAGAGGTAAGTACAGTACAGTAAAGGACAGTGAGGGTGTTATTTCAACAGGCTTGAAAAAAATAAATAAGTCCCTCTAATGCCGAGGTAGGACAACTAACCCTACCACGTACTCCACTTTGTGCTTTTTCCAGTTTCAGGCCCCTGAAGTTCAACACATCAACTGCATACCAAAAAGGAAACAAGGAAATACTGTAGTTCCTAAATTATAATTCATGAACTATTAAGCACATCTTTATCCAATTTGATGGTGAATTGAAGTAAAGCAACCATTAGTAATTACAACATAGAAACATAGAATTTGATGGCAGATAAGGACCGCTTGGCCCAACTAGTCTGCCCATTTCCCTACCTAACGGATAAGCAGCAGATCCTAGTTAACCAACAGCCTACTTCCTCCTACCCCCCACTAGAATTGCCTTATGTCTCTCCCATACATTCTTGAATTCCCACACTGTTTTTGACTCTACGACCTCCTCAGGAAGGCCATTCCATGCATCTACAACCCTCTCTGTGAAGAAATACTTCCTCACATTACCTCTGAGCCATCCCCCCTCTATCTTCAAATTGTGCCCCCTTGTTCTTGCACATCTCTTTTTCTGAAAGATGCTACCCTCTTTGACTTTGTTGATTCCCTTGAGGTATTTGAAAGTGTCTGTCATGTCCCCCTCTCCCTCCTTTCCTTGAGGCTATACATCTTAAGCTCCTTTAGTCTTTCTTCATATGTCTTCTGGTGCAGACCTTGCACCATTTTGGTTGCCCTCCTCTGGACAGCCTCCACACTGTCTATGTCTTTGTGGAGATGGGGTCTCCAGAACTGTACACAGTACTCCAGATGTAGTCTTACCAACTCTCTGTACAGAGGGCCAACAACTTCCTGTTTTCTACTGGTGATGCCTCTCCCTATGCATCCCAGTATCTCCCCATCCCTCCTTACTGCCTACAAACAGAAAATGTTTTGAAGGTGTTAGAGGCTCTTTCTACTTCACTTAGCTGATGCAAGATCATTTTTTTTTATGCGACGAACTGGTTAAGAGAAGGATTAGTTTAAAGAGGGACTCTGGCCAAAAATGCTACATTGCAGAATTAGAATAAGCATGCCCCCAATAAAGCTCATACCAAATATTAGGTTTCTATGTTACTTCATTTTAAAGTTATGAGTTATTTTGTAACCCTGATTTCACACCTGTTCAAAAAGCCAGTTTCAGTGAGCTGATGATGATGTCATCTGAACTCACAGGCTAGTCCTCCCTGTCAGCAAGCTTATAGGACCTGTTTCTCTAATGGTTAAAGATTACTGTGCAATGGTTTTCACAAGTAAAATAGGAAGCACCATTCTAAAAACATTGCTATAAAATCTATGTGTCAGTGGCTTCAGTAGGTAGCACACTCGCCTCTGAGGCCGGGAGATCAGAGAGCTGTGGGTTCAGTTCCCACATCTGGCACTTGGATTAATATCCCAGTACTGACATTGTAATGCAGCATGAGAGGGGTGCTGCATTTCTGAGGTGCCGTCTTTCGGATGAGACGTTAAACCGAGGTCCCATCTGCCTGGATTGGTGGTAGTTCAGGTGGATGTTAAAGATCCCATGGCACTTATCGAAAAGAGTAGGGAATTTCCCGGTGTCCTGGCCAAATTTCCCTCATTCACTAAAAATACCACCAACAGCTTAATCTGGTTCAAGGTCAGTTGGCATTCATCTGTATCCCCCCTTCCCTGGGTCGTGCCTGAAAATAGGCAGGATTTGTCTAGTGCACTTACCCGGTCAACAAAAGCTAAATAAATAAATATGTGTTTCAGGTTTTGTAACAAAGTTGACAAATATGTATTTTCAATGCTTTTTTGGTGTGGTTCATTTCTCCAGAGTTGTGGGATGCTGAGTCAGCATACCTCCAGGCTGCTGATACCATATGAGGTGTTACTCTACAGTGCACATTAGGAAGTTGTATTGCTACAAGTGTTGCAATGTTATAACTTCATTGCTGTTTGTCAATGTCTGCTTTACAATGGAATTTACTCACTTGGTAAAGGTGATTATCTGAGTTCCCTTTATAGTACTCCGCAGTCAACACCAGTGGGTATTCCTCGTCCATCCTATAGGTTAATGCATGGTCCAATCAAAGCAAAGGTGGGTGAGGACATCCCTCTGCCCTCATCAGATTATCTCCAGTGTGAATTTTCCATAGCTATAAAATGAGAGAGAAGAGAAGAGAAGAGAAGAGAAGAGAAGAGAAGAGAAGAACATACAAGCCACAAATACATCCAGCTGAAGGTGGTGTCATCGAATGATGAGCATTCTATTTGTGCTGCACCCTGTGATTAATGCCTGGGAGCTGTTACTCATACTGTGTGATGTGATAGAACGCTCAGTCAGGTGTAGTTTTTTACCCATCACCTTTATTGTAGTAATTTTCATAAACTACTGAAACAAACATAAGATTTAACATAGTAATGGTACATTTAGTGTCAACATATCTGCTTGTAACAAAACCTTAGTCCACCTTGGTATTAACTTGATCTTTGCCAGTCTGCCATGTGGTGTTATCTGGTAATGCTGACCCGACCTAATGTGTAATCTGCCATCCCGGGTGGGCCTGAGGAGTACTATAAAGGGTACTCAGATAGTCACCTTTACCTGGTGAGTAAATCCCATTATATTTAGTACCCTTTATAGTACTCCGCAGTCAACACCAGTGGGACCTTAGTAGCAGTGTATGTACCCTTATGGTGAGTAGTCTTGGGTGGGTAAAGAGAAGGCAGATTAGTCCTGATCTAACCCTGGGCTTCCCCTGCTCCCAGTACTGACTTGGCAAATGTGGTCCTTTGAGCCGATGTTATGTTTAGTCAGTAATGCCTGGTGAAAGTATGTATTGACAACCAGGTGGCCACTGAACAAATGCCTTGTGTAGACACGTTTCCCCTTTCTGCCAGGATGTTGCTACTGCCCTGGTAGAATGTGCTTTTAGGCCTTCTGGTGGTGTCTGCCCTACCGCCCCATAAGCCTTGTTAATGGTTTGCTTGATCCATCTGGCTATGGTGTCTTTGGAGGCTGTCTGTCCTACTCTGTGCCCCCTTATTAGAATGAATAACCTGTCTGACTTCCTTATGTCCCTGGTAATGGTGAGGTATTTTTCTAGTTGACAGTCCACATCTAGAGGGTGGTGGGTCATCATGTCTGGGTGTGTAGTCAGGGTAATGTAGGGCAACAGTACATCCTGGTCCTTGTGGCACGGTGATGCCACCTTGAGTAGGAAGGATGGTACTGTCTGCAGGATAACCCTATCACTATGGAAGGTGAAAAAGGTCTCCCTGCAGGAGAGGGCCTGAATCTCTCCTGTTTTCCTGGCTGAACAAATTGCTACCAGGAATGTGGTCTTAATAGTGCACCAGTGTAATGAATCTTGTTACAGAGTGGGTGATTGTAGAGCATCTAATACTAAATTTAGTTGCTATGGCAGGCATCTCTGCCTCACCCTTGGTGCTGTTAATGTGACTGCTTTAAGCAATCGGATGGTGTTGGGGTGTGAGCCAATGTGACCTATTCCTGGTAGTGGGCCCCTGATGGAAGATATAGCTGATGCTTGTACTCTGAGTGAGGCTGGACTTAGACCCTTGTTTTCCCCTTCATTGAGAAAATCTAAGATTTGTGATAATCCCACCACTGAAGGTGAGGTATCCATTTCCCTGCACCATCTGTGAAAGATTTGCCATTGTCTGAGATAAGTCTTATTTGTAGACTGTTTCCTGGATTGTAGCAGTCAGTTTATGACCCTAGTATAATATCCCTGGCTCAACACCCTGTTCCTTTCAATAGCCATGCCATCAGATTCAGGTTGGCTGGGTTCGGGTGCAGAACTGGTCCCTGAGACAGTAGGTCTGGCCAAGTTGATAGAGTCATCAGTGGGCTCACTGACATGGCTTGAATAAGTGAGCACCATGGCTGCCTCAGCCAGTTGGGGGCCATGAGTACCACTGATGCTTCAGTGCAGCGAATCTTATGGAGCACTTTGGGTATCATTGGGACTGGCAGGAATATGTAGGCTAGTGTGAAGTTCTATGGTGCTGACAGCGTATCGATCTCCTGGGCTTTGGAGTCCGAAAACCTGGGGTGATAGTTGGGTAGTTGTGCATTCGTCCATGACACCATTAAACTGACTTGGAGTGGCCCCCATCTGGATTGTAGGCTCTTGAAAATGGAGTTGTGGAGCCACCACTCGGAGTGACTGACAGTGACTCTGCTAAGCCAGTCTGCCTCTGTGTTGAACTCTCTTGCTCGATATATTGCGGTTAAGGACAGCAGATTCTGCTCTGCCCAGTGGAGCAGTTGTAAGGACTCCTTTATCATTGCTTTGCTCCTTGTGCCCCCTTGTTTATGTATGCTACTGTTACTTGGTTGTTGCACCAGACCAGAACTGGTTTGTTGGTGAGAAGAGGTGTGAAGAAGAGTAGTGTCAGGCGAACAGCTCTCATTTCTAGTACATTGATCGGAAGTTTGGTCTCCTTCCGAGTCCATAGGCCCTGTGTCACATAGTTTTTGTATGTTGCCCCCCAGCCCGATAGGCTTGCGTCTGTGGTGATTATTTCTGCTGTCACTTATGTTAGTGTTCTGCCACTCAGTAAGTGAGTTGTTAGAGTTCACCATCGTAGCCCGGCTATTACAGGAGGGGGTGGTGCTACCCAGAATTTGAAGTTTTGGGTCATCTGGTCCCATGAGTCTCATAGATATCTCTGGAATGTTAGCATTTGTACTCTGGACCATGGAACCAGGTCTATTAGTGCTGCCATGACTCCCAGTACCTGCAGGTAATCCCATACTGCCCTGTTTGATCTGCTGATCAAGGCCGAAACCAGTGTCTGGATGTTCTGGACTTTTTCATGTGTGGGGGTTACTCTGTTGTTTTTTGTGCCTATTACTGCATCCAGATGTGTAATGGACTGGGCAGGGATCAGTTGGCTCTTGGCCTTGTTGATTATCCATCTGTGTTGCTGCAAACAACTGACTGCTAGTTGCGTGCTTCACTGGGCCTGTTCCACTGTTCTCACCCTTATCAGTCAGTCATCTAGGTAAAGGATGACATGAACCCCTTGTTTCCTGAGATGTGCTGTGAGAACCAGCATTGTCTTGGTTAACACCCTGGGGGCAGATGCCAGTCCTAATGGTAGGCAGGTGTATTGGAAATATTGCCCTTGGATGCTGAATCTGAAGTAACAGTGGTATGATAGATGAATTGGAATGTGGAAATAGGCATCCTAGAGGTCTATTGAGGTCAGGTAGTCCCCCAGTTGAATGGATGCTAGTGTTGACTGATGGGTCTCCATTTTGAATTTCTTGTACGTCACTGTCCAGTTGAGGAACTTGAGATCTAGTACGGGGCACATCCCACCCATTTTCTTTGAGATGACAAAGAACAAGGAGTAGACTCTTATGTCTTATTCCCTTGTGGGGACTTGCGTGATATTCCCATTGTTGAGCAAGTCCTATATTACCTCACTTATGGCGTGTACTTTGATCTGGTCCCATGGCATAGGTGATATGAATGGTCTGTGCAGTATTGGTTTGCTGGTAAATTCAATTGCATAACCCTTGGTGACCACTTCCAGCACTCACTTGTCTGACATTGACTGGGCCCATAGTTGTGCAAACCACCTCAGCCTCCCTACCAGTAGTAGGTTTGCCAGGGCCCACGTGCCTTCATTTCTTGTTACCCTGGAGTTTGAAGTTTGGCTTTCAACCTCCATTGGAGTACTGGGTCCCTGTATTGCCTTGTGGTCTGTTATTATATGCCTTGTGTTGGAAACGTGGTCTTTGGTGCCACTACTTTGTGGTCTGGGGATTGTAAGACTGCATTTTGGGTTTAAAGAACTTGCTTTTAGGATAAAAAATTCTGTCTGTGGGGAGGCAGATGTCTTTGTCTCCCTGCACCTGTTTCCCTCCCCTTTGTTTGAGGTAAGGGGTTAGGCCTTCCCCGAAAAGCGTACCTCTTTGAAGGGTAGTTTCATAAGAGTGGTTTTGGACTCATTGTCCACCTGCCAGAGTTTTAGCCACAATGCTCTTCTGGCTCTATTGGCCAGCACTGCTGTCCGAGCCCCGGATTTGAAAATGTCGGATGATGCATCGATGATATATTTCATGGCTTGGATGGCGCACTCCACTGCATTCACTTGGAGGGAGTTCTCTGGACATCCTCAGTAAGTATATCTAGCCATCTGTGGAGTGCTCTGCATGTGAACCACAGAGCAGTGTCTGCCGAGCGCACCATGCCAACCACCTCATAAATTTTCCATAGGTGTTCTTCCACCTTCTTATCCATTGGGTCCTTTAGGGCTACAGTACTTTCAATTGGAATGGTAGTGCATTTGGAGAGCTCCAAGATGGGTTGGTCCACCTTGGGTGCCCTTCCACATTGGTCACTTTTTTCATGGCTGATGGGGTACCACTTGTGTACCATGCTGTTTTTGGGCAGTCTGGTAAGGTCTGGTGCCTCATATTCCCTGATCAGGAGTGTGTTGAGGGTCTTACAGGAGGGAAAATGAACTTTCTCTTCAGGTTTGCCTATAGAAAGGAGGGGGTCCTCAGATGTGGATGGTTGGGCAGGCTGGTGTGATATTTTGAGTGCCACCCATATCATAGTAATTAGCTGGTCGATGTTTTCCCCATGACACATTTGGCTTGACCTGTCTGAAGTGCCCTCCTATGGCTCAGCAGTGGTGTTGGACGTAGTGCTGTCCATATCCAGTCTTGGGCATTTTCTCATGAGCTCCTGATCTGTGGCCCTCCATGGTGCGGTAATGATGTTGTCACCTGCTTTCATGCATTTGAGAAGTTTAAACAGCAATTGAGCCTGGTTGGCATCCAATGCGATTGGAGTGGTTGGAGGTGGCTGTGTTTCCAAGATGACTTCCTCCTCTTCCATCTCTGCTAACCCCCTGTGCGGGCTGAGGGTACACACCTCACATGTTTCGTCATCCTCATCAATGGCCGGGAACGACACACCACACTCCCTGCATTTTGTCATGATGTTTAAAAATCTGGTGGAATCAAGAGAAAATTGTATGAGGTATGGTCCCCTCAAGGCAGCAGGCCACATAATTATTTATCAGTTTTTTGTAAGTGCGTTTCTGCAGTCCTGAATGGAGAACTGTATGAAGGAGGACTGAAATGGAAACCCAGGCAAGATGGCAGCCGTGAAATCTCATGAGAACTCGCGTGATTTGGGAGTGCTGTATAGGACCAAAAGATGACTTCTGAAGTCTCGTGGGATTTCAAGCGAGAACTGCATGGGGAACAGTATTGCCTGAGGGAGAGACGTGAGCTCTCGCTGGAGCTGCTAATCTTCATGGTGCTTGTCTGCTTCTAGCTGTTGGAAGCAGCATGTGGGCCAAATAGTGCCTGGGGGGGAGATGATTTTACAACCCCCGAGACAAAGGAAATTTAAGGAGCAATGAGGTGCGAACTGGCTCACACTGGAAGATGGAGGAATTCAGGGAAAATGCCCAACCTGAGTAGGAGGGGGGAATCCATCATTAGTGCTGCACTGCAGGTATGTGGAAATGGCTGGCATTTTTATGCTTTTGAACCCTTCATTTGTGGGCTAGTTATTTTCCCAGAGGCTGCTGCTGGAGGAGCCTCATGGGGGATATGAGTCAGGCGTTGGTCCTGGGTTGTTCCGTTTTTAGTCCTTGAGGTTGTGGGCTTCCCTACTGTGCAGGGATCACTTCAGGAGAAGATCTCTGCCAGCACTGTATTTAAAGTTGGGGCCAGATTCTGTGGAGGGGTTGCTGTCCCACACTTTGGTGGGGCGTTGTCCTGTATGGACAGGGGGTCGCTACAGGAGGGACCCCAGCCTTGTGTGGCACAGTAGCGATGAGCAACATTTGTGTGTTCTGGGACCACTACAGGAGGGGGTCCTGATCCACATACAACATTTGTTTGAGGTCTGTTTCCTGTCTGGTGCTATTTGAGCCTTAAAGTTACAGATAACCGACATTAGAATAGACACTTTAAAAATAGTACTGCGTGCAGTTAGTAATATCAGTCTAGCTATCTCCCAGGCTACTTTGTTAATGTAGCAGAATTAAATAATTTTTTACAGTACCTGTGCAGATGTTTGAGTTAAGTAATACTGTTGGGAACAGTAAGAACATGACCAACCTATCTTGATGCACGAAGTGAACTGGAGATAATCTGATGAAGGCAGAGGGATGTCCTCACCCATGTTTGCTTTGATTGGATCGTGCATCAACCTATAGGATGGACGAGGAATACCTACTGGTGTTGACTGTGGAGTACTATAAAGGATACAAAATATAATAAGTTTTAATAGAGGCCTTATATGTGTTAATTCCTAGTAGTGGTGAAAGTTTTAGTCCTGGTAAAACAAGCATTTTAATGCTAAGTACAACACAGATGAGCATGAATGCAGGTCAAGTAACAGCCTGACGGGGAGAAAACAGAAAATAAGCTGTGCGCAACTGAGTACCCCATTCATTCATACTTTGATGATGAATAAAATAGTGATTGATTGATTGATTGGCTGAACATTGGGCTGACTACTGCATAGAAACTCAAAGTAAGGTTTCAAAGCAGAATTACCTCTCCCAACCCTATTTACAGGGTGATGGAATAATTGTTTTAAAGAGCCATCCTGAGAAATCACCTCAGTTGAATGACATGTGAATGATCACAGCCTTTCACCACATCAGGGATATCTAGTCTGCAAATCTTACAGCAGTGTGCTATGACTCAGCATCCAGCAACCCTGGAGAAAAGGAAAATAATAAAAAAGAACTAAAAACAAACAAAAAAATACACATTTTCCAATTTGCCAACTTTGGTACAAAACCTGAAACATACATAGCTTTTAAAGCAATGTGTGTTGAATGGCCCTGCCTGTTTTACTGGTGGAAACCATTACATGTAATCTTTAAACTTTGGAGAAATAAGTCCTATAAGCTTGCTGACATGGAGGACTAGACTGTGAGTTCAGGAGATGACTTCACCAGCAGCTCTTCACTGAATCTGGCCTTTTTGACCAGGCAGTGAATTTAGGGTTGTAAAAATATTTGTAACTTTTAAACAAAGTAACTTTGAGATCTCACATTTGGCATGAGGCTAACTGGGGCTATGTTGATCCATAGTCTAAATGTATTAATGCTAGTAATTGTTGCCATAGTCCCTCTTTAAGTTAATTAGCTAACTAGTTTTGTCTGCTTAGAATTTAGGTAAGTTTATTCAGCAATAAGCAACAGGGCATCAGAAGGCCAGCAGAAGAGTTTTAAGAAAAGATACAAGTAATTAATAATCTATATAAAGTATCTTTGTTTTATTTTTTTAGCACCTCTCCTTAAATATAACAAAGGAATGTATTAGTATTGCATTAAGGAAAGATCAGCAAGTGCCAGCAACTCTCCTAGACTTTTTAAATCTACTCAGCAATGGAAGAAGAAAAGAAGTGACTGTTGCTGTGGACAAAATAGCTGAATGAAATAGCTGTTTGGCAAGTTTTCAGAGCATGTCTGAACATTTCATCTGAAGCTTGGCTGATGAATGTGCTCTTGTCTTTTATGAACTTTTACAGACTGGTACATTTTTGAACTGTACTTGTGTGAAAGAAATTTAAAAGCAGAAATATTGAGACGAATAATGAAACCAGAAACCACACCAACTCAAGTCTGAACCAGGATGAAAAGGAAAAGACTGGTGATATATATTTAACTTACTTAATTAAGATTTGCACAGTAACAATTTATCCCTGTAAATTTTCATTTTTAAACTGCTTGAGCCATACATTTTGCATATGTATATAGTTATTAAGAGATAAGAAATTACTTTTTAATTGATAAGTAGCCCTAATAATTGTATTGTTTCTACTTAGCAGTAACAGTTTTGAATGGTAAACAAAAAACTAAAAAAAAGATATGCAAAGGGAAAGGCAGTCACCTTAGGAATTAAGAGATTTTGTGTTGGGGGAAATAGGTGAACAACTGGCTAGTAGTATAGTAACATCCAACTGAAAAGAAAACTGGGAAGAAAGGGAAAAGGGAAAAATTGGAATAAGTTCTGGAGATAATAATAAATAACTTATAGAAACATAGAAACATAGAATTTGATGGCAGATAAGGACCGCTTGGCCCACCCAGTCTGCCCATTTCCCTACCTACTGGATAAGCTGCAGATCCTAGTTAACCAGCAGCCTACTTCTTCCTACCCCCAACCCCTAGAATTGCCTTATGACTGTCCCATGCATGCTTGAATTCCACCACTGTTTTTGACTCCACAACCTCCTCCGGAAGGCAGTTCCATGCATCCACAACCCTCTCTGTGAAAAAATACTTCCTTAAATTACCTCTGAAGCCGCCCCCTCTATCTTCAAATTGTGCCCCTTGTTCTTGCACACCTCTTTTTTGAAAGATGCTACCCTCTTGGACTTTGTTGATTCTCTTAGGTACTTGAAAGTTTCTATCATGCCCCCCCATTCCCTCCTTTCCTCAAGGCTATACATATTAAGCTCCTTAAGTCTCTCTTCATATGTCTTCCGGTGCAGACCCTGCACCATTTTAGTTGCCCTCCTCTGGACAGCTTCCATCCTGTCTATGTCTTTGCAGAGATTGGGTCTCCAGAACTGCACACAGCACTCCAGATGGGGTCTGACCAGCTGTCTGTACAGAGGATAATAACTTCCTGTTTTCTACTGGTGATGCCTCTCCCATGCATCCCAATATCCCCAGCCCTCCTTGCTGCCCTCTCACATTGCTTTCCCACCTTTAGGTCATCTGATATGACTACCCACAGGTCCCTTTCCATTTTGTTGTTGTTAGTATCTCACCCCCCATTGTGTACTCTTCCCCTGGGTTTTTGTTTCCCAGGTGCATTACCTTGCACTTCTTACCATTGAATCTAAGCTGCCATACATTTGACCATTCCTCTAACCTTGCCAAGTCCCTTATCATCCTTTCCACCCCACCTTGTGTATCAACTCTGTTGCAGATCTTTGTGTCATCTGCAAAGAGACATACTTTTCCTTCCAGTCCTTCTGCAATATTGCTTATAAAGACATTGAAGAGGACCGGTCCTAATACTGAACCCTGCGGTACCCCACTAGTAACCCCCCTTTCTTCAGAGTGGACTCCATTTACTATTACTCTCTGTGTCCTATTCTCCAGCCAATTCTTTACCAGACTGTCATCTTGGGACCCACTCCCAGGCTGGCTAACTTGTATATTAATCTTTTGTGTGGGACTGTGTCAAATGCCTTGCTAAAATCTAGGTAGACCATGTCCGCAGCCCCTTCCTGATCTACTACTTTGGTCACCAAGTCAAAGAAATCTATCAGATTTGTCTGGCATGACCTTCCTGCTGTGAATCCATGCTGCCTTGGGTCCTGTGCCCCTCTGGTCTCTAGATACTCGACAGTTCTTTCCTTCAGAAGTGATTCCATCATTTTCTCTATCACTGAGGTTAAACTAACAGGTCTGTAGTTTTCTGCTTCTGCCTTGCTCCCACTTTTGTGAAGGGGAATCACATCTTCCCTCCTCCAGTCCTCGGGTACCACCCCATCCTCCCATGATTTGTTAAAGATGGTAGTCAGTGGTGTCACTAGTTCTACCCTTAGTTTTTTAGAATTCTGGGATGAATCCCATCAGGCCCCATTGCTTTGTCGACCTTCAGTTTAAAGAGTTCTTTCAGAACCCTTTCTTCTGTAAATGGGCTGGTATCAACTTCTGTATCCAGAGTGTTTCTATTGTTTGTTTTAGGTACTTCCCCCTCTTCATTTGTAAATACTGAGCAAAAATATTTGTTTAGTATCTCTCCTTTTCACAGTCACCCTCTGCCCACCCTCCCTCCCCTTTATTAAGTCTCACTATCCCTCCCTTGGTCTTCCTTCCTCCCTGATGTACCTATAAAAGGTTTTATCCCCCTTCTTAATCCTGGTATATTTCCATCCCAGTCATGGTTTTGTGTGTACCATGTTTCTGTGACTGCCACGATATCCAGATGTTCCTCCTCCATCAAGGCCACTAATTCAGGAAAATACCAAAACTTTTAGTCTTTTAGTTACCTACAGTGGCCCATATACCCCATTCAAGTAGAAGATAGATGATATACCCAGAGTGTCAGGATATAGAGGGTGGCTAGCTACCCAACAGAGGGGGGGCTATCTGGATATTTCCAGATATCCGGGTGGCCCAGTCTGACTCAGGCCACACTCTATGTAGGGCATACCTGTGACCACAGGGACAGCAACTGCCTCCAGGATGCAATGTATCATACACAGGTGTTGTAGTGACTGAGACACAATCGTATGTACACCACCACCACTGCAGTCATGTGTTACCATTCCTGCTGTGCACAGTGCCACCTGACAGTCCCAACCATGTACAGCTGTGTTTGCACCACATGTGTGTACCTGTACCCCATCCTGGCTGCTTCCTGGGAAGGCATCTTTATGTCTGTATCCTGCATGCCAGGTTTAATGTGTGGGCTTAATGTTTGGCCAATAGCAGTGGAGTGAGTGAGTGCACCTCCTTACCACTCAGGACATGACGCAGCTTATCCAACTCTTGCTTGGTGCTGCTATTGCATGTGCTGCATTCACATTACTGGCATGCCATCTAGAATCATAGAACATAGACAATGACAGCAGAAAAAGATCAGAGGTCCATCCAGTCTGCCCAAGTTTCCTATCATCCCTGGAACCTACTGTTCCTCCTTGCTATAGGCCTTGTTGCACTCACTCGATTGCTAAAATAAGTTGCTAATGATAACTCCCAGATCCCGTTCCTCAGCTGTAGTACTAAGTTTCTCTTTACTCTCATCCAGTACTCTGTCTTGGGGTTCTTTTTTCCTAGGTGCATTACCTTGCACTTTCTAGCATTGAATTTAAACTGCCAGTCTTTTGAACACCATTTTAGCTTTTGTAGGTCTCTGAATTTCCCTTATTCCCTCGTCACTATCCACCCTGCCACATAGTTTTGTGTCATCTGCAAAGAGACACAACCTGCCCTTAATTCCTTCTCCAGTGTCACTGATGAACATGTTGAAGTGAACTGGAGCCAGAACCAATCCCCATGGAACCCTGCACATAACCTCCCTCTCCTCTGATTTAACCCCATTGACCACCACCCTCTCCTGCCTCCCCTCTAGCCAGTTACCCATCCAGTTAACAACTGGTTTAGCTGCACCCAGGTCTTCTATCTTCTTGAGCAGTCATTTGTGAAGTACCTAGTCAAAAGCCTTGCTGAAGGTAAAGTAGAGGAGATCCAAAGCATGGCCCTTGTCTAATTCTTTTGTTACTCAGTCAAAGAAAACTATCAGATTAGTCTGGTAAGAGGTTCCTGCCATGAAACCAAGCTGTTTACTATCCTGCTTACTAGCCAAAGGAGAAAGATGACGGAGGTGGTGGACTTGCCATACAATTTTTTAAGAGATGATGGAACTCGGTTCCAGTGGCCTCCTGCCCAGTTTAACCCCTGCCTTTTTTCAGATTGGCCCCGTGAAGTTATTCAAAGCAGAACTGTTGGCAGGTTCGCACAGCCCTACTATTCGGTATCATACCTCTCAACCTTTTGTCCCCCAAATGTGGAACATTACCTCTCAAAAGGTGGAACAAATGAGCAAATGTGGAACACTTAATCAAATTTTTACCTAAGAAGCTCAGAACACTGTTAGAATGTTTGCATTTATGTTCAGAAAGTCTGTTATTAATTGAATAATATATTTTTTGCATCATTTGCTACAGATTTTTGCTTTAAAATGCTTTTCTCCTCAGCCTGTCACACTTGGATCTCCCATGGAAGAGTGAGCAGAGAATGACTACCAGAATCCATGTGCTCCCACACTATAAACACACTGGCTCATACCACTCTCTCCTGACTGACACAGACCCCCAGACTATCAGTCATAAAAGGCCTGATTAAACTCATGAACGTTGTTCCAGAAACACGGTAAGCACAAATACCCCAACAATGGAACACCACCTCCTCCGTACTGGTCCCTTTTCAAATTGCTTATCGTCCCATGGGGTGTGTTCATCCCATGGCTGGGATTGCTCTGGTGCAGCATGACACAGTCATTGCATGTGCACTCTTCCAATGTATGATGGTGCTGTCACTGGTATGCTGTGTCTGGTCCACTGTAGTTGTCAGACAGCTATCATCCATGGTGGCACATATGTCAGCTGTTTATATCTTGAATGCATATAGTAGGTAACACCTGATGCACAGCTGGCTGAGTTCATCACCGAGAGGAGTGCCAACCATCATGGAAATCATGAGGATTGTAAAGGGAGGGTGACCTCCTATGAAGACTGATCCAATAGCAGCAGCTTCTTCTCTGCAATGTAGTGGATACTGCAGAGGATGTGTAGGAGCAGGTGGCAGCCCACCGGTGGCAATAGCAAGCATCACCACCACCACCATGGCAGCAGCAGGGGTGCCACAACTGTGGATGCAGTTGTAACATTCCTGCAGACCCCATGGGTTTTCATCTCCTTGTTACTGCACTGATTTTCCTGTTGTTTTGCCCCACCCTATGATCTATTTCTTGTTCATGTTTTTGATCAGTTTGTATGGCCTGTTGTCAGTTTTTGTGTTAAAGTTTATTTTTGAAACTGATACAGTTGTACTGTGTGTCTGTCACTGGGGTCCTCCTCACCCACCCTTAGCCACCCCCAGTGTGTAGCTCCATAGCTGGTGCTCTGGTCAGGGTTGCACCACTGCTTGCCCTCTTTGCTGTCCACACTATTTTTAATGCTATATTCAGACCTGCACTGCTGTAGTGCACTGCACACTCGCCTGTTTGTGTGGCATTAAATCCACAAGAGTTTAGTGTCAGCGGTCTGCCTCTGAATATGGTAGGGATAAGGGGCTGACGTGAACGTATGTGCTGGCACAGCGCAAACACTGGTGTCATAAAAATTTGTGTATTATTTTTTGTTATTTGCTGTCTCAGTTGTGGGGTGGCAGTATAGCCTAGAGGCTAGAGTAAGGAGCTGTGAAAAGAGCTTGGTATATCCAGCAAACAGACCTGGGTTTGATTCCCACAGCCCCCACTTGCATACTGTGTTAATCTGAGCAAGTCACTTAACCTCCCCAGTAGAGATGCAGCAATTTTTTAATCCGCTGGTGAACTGGACACAGAGTGGCCACTTTGCGTCTGTGGAGCACAATGCAAAGTAGGCACTGCAAGGTGCTCACTTCGTGTCATTGTTATTACCACTTCACACTGTCATTATGCCTTAACGTGAAGTAAGGCGAAGGGAGAAGAGAATAGGCAGCTCCTAATATTACCCACATGGCTTACAAAACAGAAGTCACATGCTTTTAGCCAGGCAGGGAAGGAAGTGAGTCAGAGAAGAAGCCTCACTTTTCTCCTTTGCATTTGTAGAGGGAGAAAGCATTGGAGAGGAGACTAGAGTTAAAGTGCTTGATTGCCTTGCCACTTGCGTTTCAGAAAAAAACCAACAGCTTTTTTAAAAGCTATATCTTTATTTAATTTTTGTATTGTATTTGTGTTTTTTTTTTGTTAGTGAATTTTGTTGTATAAGTTTTGTTTTGTTTTGTTTTGTGTGTGTGACTGACTGTGTGTGTCAGTGAGTGTCAGTGTGTGTGTCTGTGTGTGTCGGCCTGGGGACTTGTTGTGTGTGTCAGGATGGACCCAGGAGAAGGCGAGTCGCTGGCCCATGAGTGCGGTCAGAGTTGAGCGCGGACCCGAGGGGGGGCGGGGCGGTCGTGTCATGCTGGACCACTCCCAACTCCTGAGTGTTGTTTCACCCCATGTTCAAGCAACAGGAGCAGCAGCAGCACCAGTGCCACCAGTGGCTGCTGTGCATCCACCTTCTCCACCACTACCACCACCACCGGTAGCAGCAGCTGTAAGGGCTCCAGGAGCACCCCCTCCACCACCTCCACAGCCACAGGAGGTAGCCCTGGAAAATGTAGATGGTGGGACTCATGCACAGACTGTGTCTGGTTCCCTCCCTCACAGCTCCCCAGTGTGGGAGTTTTTAACTCTGTGGGGGGAGACAGCACAGTGGTGGTGTGCCATTTGTGTGGTGTGGTGGTTCACAGTGGCCCCTGTGGGACACATTTGGGGACCGGTGGCCAGCACACCCACATACTGAACCACCACAGGGCAGAATGGCAGGCTGCCACAGCAGGGGCCAGGTGTCTACCTGATGGCCCTTCTGTGGCAGTGGCTGAGGGTGCTGCTGGGGTGGGAGTTGTGCCTCATCACTGCCACAGCATGAGGAGGGCCAGTACAGCAGCTGCTCTACCACACCACTACAGCCACCAGCACCACCCTCTCCACCACCACCCCCCACTACCTGGATTCTCTGCTGCAGTGGACCCCAGCTCAGTCCCTGCAACACAGTCTGACATTGCCCAGGTGTAGGCAGCTCTTGAAGAAAATAATGAGCGGTTTGGTGCTTTGGGATTCAGGAAGTACAAGGAATCACAGAAGGAGCAGGACAGAGAACTGTATCAGTTAAAGCAAAAAGAAGCTGGGAATGCAGTCAGAACAGCAAAGGCCCCCCAAGGAAAAGATTGCCAACTCAGTTAAGAAGGGGGATAAAACCTTTTATAGGTACATCAGGGAGCGAAGGAAGACCAAGGGAGGGATAGTGAGGCTTAATAAAGGGAGGGAGGGTGGGCAGAGGGTGACTGTGAAAGAAGAGATACTAAACAAATATTTTTGCTCAGTATTTACAAATGAAGAGGGAGGTACCTAAAACAAACAGTAGAAATACTCTGGATACAGAAGTTGATACCAGCCCATTTACAGAAGAAAGGGTTATGAAGAACTCTTAAAACTGAAAGTGGACAAAGCAATGGGGCCTGGTGGGATTCATCCCAGAATTCTAAAATAACTAAGGGTAGAACTAGTGACACCACTGACTACCCTCTTTAACAAATCATGGGAGGATGGGGTGGTACCTGAGGACTGGAGGAGGGCAGATGTGATTCCCCTTCACAAAAGTGGGAGCAAGGCAGAAGCAGGAAACTACAGACCTGTTAGTTTAACCTCAGTGATAGGGAAAATGATGGAATCACTTCTGAAGGAAAGAATTGTCGAGTATCTAGAGGCCAGAGGGGCACAGAACTCAAGGCAGCATGGATTCACAGCAGAAAGGTCATGCCAGATGAATCTGATAGATTTTTTTGACTGGGTGACCAAAGTAGTAGATCAGGGAGGGCTGCGGACATGGTCTACCTAGACTTTAGCAAGGCATTTGACACAGTCCCACATAAAAGATTAATACTACAAAGTTAGCCAGCCTGGGAGTGGGTCCCAAGATGACAGCCTGGGTAAAGAATTGTGGCTGGAGAATAGGGCAGCAGAGGTAATAGTAAGTGGGGTCCACTCTGAAGAAAGGGGGGATTACTAGTGGGTACGCGGGGTTCAGTATTAGATCGGTCCTCTTCAATGTCTTTATAGCGACATTGAAGAGGGACTGGAAGGAAAAGTATGTCTCTTTGCAGATGACACAAAGATCTGCAACAGAGTTGCTACACAAGGTGGGGTGGAAGGGATGAGAGGGACTTGACAAGGTTAGAGGAATGGTCAAATGTATGGCAGCTTAGATTCAATGCTAAGAAGTGCAAGGTAATGCACCTGGGAAACAAAAACCCTGGGGAAGAGTACACAATGGGGGGTGAGATACTAACAACAACAAAATGGAAAGGGACCTGGGGTAGTCATATCAGATGACCTAAAGGTGGGCAAGCAATGTGAGAGGGCAGCAAGGAGGCTGGGGATACTGGGATGCATAGGGAGGCATCACCAGTAGAAAACAGGAAGTTATTATCTCTCTGTACAGACAGCTGGTCAGACCCCATCTGGAGTACTGCGTGCAGTTCTGGAGACCAAATCTCAAAAGACATAGACAGGATGGAAGCTGTCCAGAGCAGGGCAACTAAAATGGTGCAGGGTCTGCACTGGAAGACACATGAAGAGAGACTTAAGGAGCTTAATATGTATAGCCTCGAGGAAAGGAGGGAGAGGAGGACATGATACAAACTTTCAAGTACCTCAAGGGAATCAACAAAGTCCAAGAGGGTAGCATCTTTCAAAAAAAGAGGTGTGCAAGAACAAGGGGCACAATTTGAAGATGGGGGGGCAGCTCAGAGGTAATTTAAGGAAGTATTTTTTCACAGAGAGGGTTGTGGATGCATGGAACGGCCTTCCGGAGGAGGTTGTGGAGTCAAAAACAGTGGTGGAATTCAAGCATGCATGGGACAGTCATAAGGCAATTCTTGGGGGTTGGGGTAGGAAGAAGTAGGCTGCTGGTTAACTAGGATCTGCAGCTTATCCAGTAGGTAGGGAAATTGGCAGACTGGGTGGGCCAAGTGGTCCTTATCTGCCATCAAATTCTATGTTTCTATGTTTGCAGCAGCAGGTGAACAAAATTGAACAACAGGAGCAGCAAATAGTTTTAATGCTGCACCTGCTGCTGGACCACCATGGCATCCCATGGCCACAGTAAGGTAGGGGATTGTTTTCCCCCCCACCCCACCCCACTACTGTGTTGTATTGTTGTTGTGTGTTTTTTCTTTGTTGTTATTTAATCATACACATTTTCCCTTCCAGGGCATTCTTTCTTGTACCACATAGTGCAATACATTTGTGTGAAAACCACCTGCAGTTTCATTGCAGTGTGTCACATGATGATGGAATTCCTGTTCTGAAAATCTGCCCACATTCTGCCACCCTTCTCAGCAACGTTAGGACATGATGGCAGGGAAAGCACATGTGCATGCTTCTTATAGTGAATATCCAATTGTCCGGCAGCTTTCCAAATGTTTCTTTATGTTACAATGGTCAGTTTGTGGTGAAACATGTGGGCACATTTCCAGTAAGAAGAGCCTTGTTAGTGGAAACATTCCCACATTTTGCCACAAAGTCAACCTTATAACATAAGGAAACTTTGGGAGAGCTGCCGGACATTCACTATAGTGGAGCATGCACCTGCACTCCCCCTGGCATCATGTCCTAACATTGCTGAGAAAGGGGGGCAGAATGTGGGTGGCTTTTCTGATCGGTAATTCCTCCATCACATGACACACTGTAATGAAATTATGGGCAGTTTTCACAGAAATATATTGCACTTTGTGGAGCAAGAAATATTCCAGAGGGAGTAATACCCCCACATATTAGTTTATGCGCATCACCATAACTATGTAATGTGGTGAATCTCTGTAAAGCAGCAGTGGAACAATCTGTTGAGAACTCTGACCTATATTTTTTAATGCTGTGTTACAACTTCCTTTACTTACATCCTGTCTGACTGGAATGATACGCAAATTTGCAATAGCTGAGTATGCTGTATTATCTTTTTTCATGTATGAAATAATGAAAGAAGCATTCCTTTTAAATTGGTGCTGACCAGGTCTTTGTCATTGTTTTCCTCTGCTTTTCTCCATCACATCAATTAGTTGTTATATATCACTTCTATTGTTAATTAACAGTTATGCAGCAGGCAGTGTTTTATGACACCACAGAACAATAGTTATTGAAAAGCAGCTGCAAATAAATACAAACCTGGTCCGAACAATATTGGAAGGCGTGCTCATTTGTTTTTCATACATGAAAAAAGGTAGTCAAGTAAGTAAAGTAGATATAAATTGTGAAAAGAAATGTAACATGCAAGTCATGACTCGGAGGTAGCTAGTGATGGCTGTGGCAATGTAAAGTAGCATAAAAAAGTACAGTTCAAAACTGTCCGGACATTCTTGCAATGTTGCTTTAACTGTAAAAATGTCAGTATGACATCATGATCTCACAGCAACAATCACAGAACACACAAAAGTGGCACAGAGTCCCCAGATTTTTTCTGCTGGTCCAAAATGCATCCTGCTTGAGTGCAGAAAATTGACAAGTGTTAACTCAGTGGAATGAGAGTATTTCAGCACATACAAAGCCCCCAGAATTAATGGCGCACTCAGTCATGCGCGCAGTGGTGGCACAGAGTCCCAGATTTTTTTTCTGCCGGCCCAAAATGCATCCTGCTTGTGTGCAGAAAATTGACAAGTGTTAGCACAGTGGAATGAGAGAGTTTCAGCACATACCCCAGTATAAAAATGATGAACGTGAGCGTCGTGTTGCTGGTCCAATGTGTTGTGCGAGATGATTCAAGCAAATGTAATGTGATCATCTCAACTGGATTGAAGGGTGTCCTTTGGCTGTACACTAATAGTAGCCTTGATGAGTATATATATATATATATATGTTGTGTATTTTGTAGGTGAGGAGCGGGGTTGACATGGACATGTACTCATGGTATTGTTCTGCATCACAGGTCACACAGAACCTGTTGGGTGTGCACATTCCAGTGCTCAATGAGAATTTGTTGCACTGAAATTGGCAATGGATAACTCTCAAGCACACAAAGGTAAGTATTTTTTGGGGGGGTGGTGGGAATCATATTTGCAGGTTTGTCTGTAATGGTTTCTTATTTTGTTACTTCTTCAGAGATTTCACCAGCATCCTTCTGGAGTCTGGTTGTTAGGATGGTCATGGTCATCGAATGAAATGACTTCTGCATGTTGCATGTGTGCCCAAGCTCAGGGGAGGGTGGTGCCTGATGTTGAAAAACTTTTTTGGAGAAGGCCCCTTTAACAGAACAACAAAGCATCTGGAAGCTCCCTAAAAAGGAAATGAATGACTTCTTACAACTTAATTGTTATGTGTCCCTCCCTGGTTCTCAAATCTCAATCTAAAGTCAAGTTACATTTCAAACCCACATCTTGTCAACTAACACAACCTGTGTACAATATTTGCTGCAGTCTTTCCAAAACAATGAAATGGATGAAATAAAATCTTCATACTTACCAGAATGGATTTCACATGGATATTAAATCGCTTCCTCTCTGTATGGTACAGCTACAGTACCATTTCAAAAGAGTTTTAGTGATGGATCCTTTTTTTGTTACGCTGTAAAAGAAACAAAATAAGTGTACCGTATGTGTTTTACCATTGCGACTCTGAAAAGCTACAGAAAACAAAACATACAACTAAAGGAAGTGAAGCAGCATAACAAACATGAATATACATACTCACTTTATGGTTTAAATATTAAGAAGCTTTGTGTCTGTGGCTGACGGATGTGGTGGTCCAGAAAGACTCAGGCTCAGTAGTGGCAGTGGCTAACATCATTCCTGGTGGTGGTGGTCTGGGGGGTGGACAGACTCAGGCTCAGTGGTGGCAGTGACTAACATCAGTCCCGGTGGTGGTGGTCTGGGGGGGCACACCACCTTTGAAAAACTTCAGTTAAAACCTGCCAACATTAACCGTGTCAGCATCCTCATAAAGAAAGCTGCCCTCACAATCATCAGTGTCTGAAGTCTGACCACTGGTAAATTGTTTCTCCATTGTGTCATCATCTACATCAGTGGTGGGCCATTTCAGGCAGCCACTGCCATTGTCACCAGGATGCTCCATTTCCACATCAGCAAGACCACCATGACTAGGCCGGGGTATGAATACCGAGGTTGCAGTTTGTGCTGGAATGTGCATCTCATTCATTTTAATAAATGTTAGCAAACTAACATTTGCAGGAGACAGGTTTGTCCAATGATCCCTGACTATTGCACCTGCTGAGCTGAATACCATCTCAACACTTACACTGGAGGGTGGGCATGTGAGGTACTTCAGTGCCACTGCAGTCAGCTCTGACCATTCACTGACCTTTCCACTCCAGTACAAAAGAGAATCTTCAGTTATTGTCAGATGCCTGTTTTCAGACAAAGATGAATCAACCATTCGCTGTCCCACACTAAGTCCAGTTGTTAATGCATCATCCTGTTCTCCCAAATCATTTATTTCACAAATACCCGCTTGGGACAAAGCCTCCTCCCAAAGTGGGTTGACGCCAGCCACTTTGGATGACAGACCACCTGGAACTGCAGTCCCCTTCCCCTTGCAGAATATGCTTGATAGCCCCCCAGGTCCACCTTCAGCTGGGCCATGCTGCTGAGGTTTGCTGACCTTGGCTCGTGACTTCTGTGCCCCATGAACCAAGTGCACCATTTGACCACTGATATTTTTTTACCTGTTCAGGCCATCCCTCCAGTACTGATGCAATTTCATGTTTGTATCGTGGGTCCAGCATTGTTGCTATGGCAAAGTTGTCACTACGCTGAATGCTCACAATGTGACGATTCTGGTTGAATACTGTCAGCATGCATTGCAGCAACATACTGCTCTATACTGCAACATACACCGTCTCTGGCAACATCAAGGCTATGCTGTACATTCATCAACGTCTGCCTCAGTACCCGCAGCAGTGGAATTGATTGGCTAATGGAGGCAGACTTGCCACTCACTGCCTGTGTGGCATATTCAAAAGGCTGCAAAATTGTTATTACAAAGTCCATGAGGTGCCACTGTTCAGTCGTCATAGACATGGAGGCTCCGGAACTGTCATGGCTAGTGTGCATAGCTTGGTATTCTGAGATGGCTTTGTATTGTTCATACAACCTCTCTGCCATGTATGAAGTGGAGTTCCATCAGGTGATAACTTCCAGCTTCAAGCGGTGCTGAGGCAGGCTATTTTGTATCTGCAACTGCCGCAGTTGGTCACAGGTCTTTCCAGATCTTGAAAAGTGAGAGCAGATATGTCATGCAACGGTCAGCATTTCCTTTATATCAGGGTGCTGCAGAAACTCCTGAACCACAAGATTTAAACAGTGGGCCATGCATGGAACATAAAAAAAAAAAACACCATTTGTGATGCATTTCACCACATTTGACCCATTGTCACTTGCTATGAACCCAGCTTTCAGGGACAGAGGGTTTAGCCATCTGTCAGTTTCAGTCAGTATCACGTCCAACATGTTCTCACCAGTGTGTGAACAAGTCACACTGTGCATAGCAATCATTGCATGCTTTCGAATTCCTGGAAGATTGCTACCGCGACAATCCACCTTGCAGCAGTGATTATTCACACTACCAACATCACAAACAACCCCCAGCACCGGCGCCCAATGTGCAGTTATAAAAAAATATGAACTCCCCACTTTTTTGCCACTTGTCCACATATCCATACTTAAATGGATGACTGGGGAAAAGGAATGTTAAAGGGCATGTCTTACTGAGTCGGACACAGTGCGGAACAACTCTGGGACAGCACATGTAGAAAAATATGTCCTGGATGGGACTTTCCATTGTGGGCAGGCACGTGCAGCAAACCACCGGAACCCAGAATTCTCCACAAAGGAGAAGGGCAAAAGATCAATTGCCAGCATTTCCGCTGCAGCAGCATTTTCACATGACACTGTATGATTCGGGGGGGGGGGGTTACTTCAGCTTATGCGCAAAAACACTCTGCAGCGTGGGCTGACAAACGCTTTGCATGGGGTGTGTTGATCACAAATGGTTGTGCTCTGTGATGAATGGCATTGGCAGGGGGTGGAGTGTGGACGTTTGATGAACACAGTTGCACAGATAATGATGAAAAACCCAGAAATGCTGTTATTTTGCCAGATTTGCCAACCAGGGTTGATGTACCACTTGCACTAGACATACTGTATTCACCACCACCACCACAAAAACTGCTACTCTCACCAGCACTGGACAACATTTCAAAGTCATTATGGTCTTCCACCTCATCATGCCAGTAGTAATCCTCTGCTCGTATTACCATACTACTGCACACATTTAATTTCCTACTGGGCTTAACAGTCATGGAAGGGGATAACATGCTAGCTATGGTTGCCGGCGATGAGAGTGAATGCCCCACTGTGGTATTAGTTGCCAGCTTGTGCTGGGTCCACAGTGCCATGTGCCTGTTCTTAAGATGCATATGCTGTTCTCCTGTGCCCAGATGGCTCCCCTTTTTACCTTGACTCACATGCACATGGCAAACCTGGCAGATTGCAACTGAATCATCATTTGCATCTTGAACAAAAAAATCCCAAACAAGGGATTGTGATGCTCTGCTTTCAACTTGTCCATGATGTGGCTTATTTAAGTCTGTTATTTTAAGCATTGAAGTGGGGGGGCACATAATGTTTCGGGCACTGCACACCTCGACTGCAACTAACCACCATGACTACCTACCTTATTGATTACTGGCAAGGCCCCTGAAATTCTGCAGTTCTGCGGTTGTGGAATTTGCCGCAGAATTTGCATCATGCTGCAGAATATATATAGTGCCGCAGAATTCATTGTTTTTGGTGAATTGTCATATAAATATACTGTTTTTCCATAGTGTCAGGTTTTCTTTCCCACCTCATTTATCCTGAAGCCCCTCCTCTATGCTCAGCATATGATGTCATCGATGACATCACATCTTATTTAGCCAATGACAGGACTGCATTCTGCCAGAGAAATGAATAAATCATGCAGCAGAAATCAGAAAATTCTGCCACAGAACACCAGGGGCCCTGATTACTGGGTCATCATCATCATCAACTAAAACTGGTAGATCACAAGTTTTTACAGAGGGGAGATTCCTGCAAACAGACTCAGATAGAGCCACTTTGAATTTCTTTTTCTCTGGTTCCCAACTGGAGTCAATTACATCATCATCATATTCATCAATGTCACACACATCAACATCTTCTGCTTGGATGCTAGCATGTGGACTGCATTTTGCAACAACAGCAACATCATCATCATCATCACATTCATCATCAGCATCTACACCACCATCACCTAATATTTTTTCACCACACTGTGAATCACTGCACGGAAAATGTGTGATGTTAAGTGCCACGGTGTATGGAATATCACGTTGTATGTTATCGTTGACGTGATTATCAGAATCTTCAGGTTCAGTTACTTGGATGTTAGTGAAAAGTATTACATCAGCTAGACTGCCACTCACTTACACTGCTTCATACTCAATATTTTTGGATATGGTACACTGGTTGGAATTAGAACTTAATGCAACAATACTAATACTACCTCCACAACCACTAACACCAGTAACATTAACACTACCTGCTGGGAAAACATCATCTCCTCCAACTATGAGTGAAGCTACTGATTGGACTGTAAAAAGCATTGCAGGAGAAATACCTTTCCTCACATCAGCAATGTACTTCTGCATCTGTGTACTACTACCACGCCCACAGACCATCTTACTGCCAGCATTGCCATGGAGAGAAACAGCTTTGCTTGCATGTCTCTTTGCAGGCATTTTGGGGGATCAACCACAATATTATAACCAAATTCAGATTTTGATAGGTTCACTCTCTGATTGTAGGGACGCTGGATGTGAAGCCAAATAAACAACTGTGGCTTCAGCAACAGATAAGAGACTACTCTGAGACTGTCACAGAATTAAAACAACTTCAGTAACCAGTGGTGCTGATGAGGTCATAAAAACAATCCAATCTAGTAAAAAAATACCTTTTGAATGGGGGGTTGGGAGGAGCACTAAATGCAGACAGTTCAGATTTTTACTGCACTGCAAGCAGCAAAACTAAGAACAGATACCAAGATCACAGTACAAAATCAGGCAGCTGCAGTGGATAGCAGGTTCACACTGCTGCGCCTGCAATTACACTAGTCTGTGGCACAATAAAAGGTGTATTATTTGATGCACGCAACACTGCACACACTCACACACAGAACAGTTTGTGTACAATGCTGAATGAGGAATGTGTAGCAAATGCAAAAGTTCACCATGCCACATTACGTATCATAAATTTGTCATGTAAACGACCTGAACTTAGGAACTGCTGCACCACATCCACACAGCAGCAAGAAAATTTCTACTGTGACTCACAATATTACTGTGTGTACATTAACATAGTCAGTTATATAATAAAAATATAACCGAAAAACAAAGAAATCACTATTTCTCCAACTTAAATCTACCTACACCACAGATACGCCCCTTCCACAAAGCACACTTTCACTGTCTTTCACCACACACACTCAATGTTGTAAATTAACATTCAAAATCCACACAAAAATAAAAACGCTCGATGATATCAGCACGATATCAGTTTCCTTCAATTGATGAACTAAAGTTGGACCCCCCAAAAAAATGCAAAAATGCTTTTTGAACAGCTTTTACAAGATTCCTATCACAGACAGCTATCAGAACACACTCTCATACTCCTTCTTACTTATGCTACCCCAAACTAAGGCTGTGCCGATCAATATAGAGCCCATGTGACCTGAAATCCCATGAATCACTGCAAAATTTGCCTTTGGAGCTCAAAAACAAGACGAAGTGCACTGCCTGCAATGCACTTTGCCTTAAATTTGGCAGAGTAGTGGTCTGGGGAGGTGGAGTAACACGCAGTCATTGTTTCCAATGGACTTCGCGTTCCTCATCATAACACAAAGTACTCCACTTCTCGTTGCTGAACACTCCGCAAATCCACCTTTGCTCCGACAATCACTTTGCGGAGCGGATTGAGCCCACTTCACCCACCACTACTCCCCAGTGCTCCGAGGTTGCCCCTTAAAATGGGCACTTGTGCCTACTGAGCCTCATCTGGTTACCAAAAATAAAATAAAAAATTGTAACTTTCATTGTTATATACCTTTGATGTTCCTGAAGCTGTGTAACTTGATTTGCTGAACTATTTGTCAATTGTTATATTACCTGTTTTGTACCCTCCTGGGTCATATCTGAAAATAAGCATTCAGTTATGTGGTGCACTTACCCAGTTACAAAATAATAATCAATAAAGAAATAACTATGCATACATAAATATCAATGTTTTAGCCTTGAGAATGAGTAACTTGATCATAAATTGTGCCACTTATGTTTGTAATTAATGTTCTGCTGTATCACTTAATTCACCAAAAGTGCATTGTTATAAGTGGATTATTATTCTGCAAAAGTGTCTATGGGATATGGGCATAATACAAGTCTGTGACTAATCTAGCAATACAGTCGGCACCACTTATAATGGACACATTTGTGTAACCACATTCAGCCTGTTTTAATCGATGGTCGGTATAACGCTTTTAATAAAAAAATGCTAAGAAATGCTAGAAAACCCCAAAGATGCATTAATGGAATGCAGTGCTATGTGTACTTTATAAGACATCACATCACAGTTGTGCAAAAGTGAGATGGCATAGAATTACAGTACTTTACTTGCATCCCAGTTTGGAAGCACAGTCGGGTGCTGCTCCATGGCTCTCCATGGCTCACCGGAGAGTTAGCAGTGCAGATAACAGTGCAGCTCTTACATCATCTTCCCTGTCAGCTACTGGAGCTGCTGTACCACCTGATCAGCATCATCCAATTCAGGCTCTGCTTCCTCCTCATCGCTGAGGTGACAGAGCATGTCAAGCCTGTAGGAACACCCACCAGTTTGTTCAACACTTCTGAGTCCCCATCAATCAACGGCAGTGAGTTAGATGCTGAAGTTCCTTCACAATAGTCACAGGGGTTGCTAAGGAGCACAAAGCCTGCTTTTATGAAGCATCTCAAAACTGTCTATGGGGTCAGGGATTCCCAGGCTTGCTTAAGCATTTGGACTGTCTGAGCTGAGTTAGGTGTTAAGCGGTTGTTAAGTACCGCTAAATGGTGCCCGAAATGCCCGCTATAGAAGGCATGCATAGATCGCCATAAGCAGCGGAAATATACAGCAAACAATAGCAAATGGCAAATGGTTTGGGCAGTTTGCCCGCAACAACCGACTGCCCGCATAAAGCATTGGTGGTATAAGTGGTGCCGACTGTACTTCAGAAATTGTCACATGGTGCTGCATTCCACTTCAAATGTACACATGTGATTTCCTTATTTTATTTATTTATTTATTGAATTTTGTTGACCGGGTAGGCCCACTGGGCCCCGGAGGTCCCTTTTTCAGGGGCGACCCGGGGGTTAAAATAACATACAAGTAACAGAACAGTACAAGTTGATAGATGACATATTGTGTTACAGAGCTGGATTACATAGGGTTACAATCAGAGTAGGAAGAGTTGGAACATACGGTCAAAGAGACTTCCAGAGTAGGAAATAAAACAACATGTTGCATGCACATAAACAAGAAGATCTAGGGAGAGCACGGGATAACAGCTACGTTGCTAGGAGTCAGGTCACCTTCCTAAGAGGGATCAGGGGGGTGACGTGAGGTCAGGTCCTAAGGCATTGGCAAGTACTCCTGTTGAGCAGGTGGGCTTTGAGTTTGGACCGGAAGCAAGGGCACGACCCGGCCTCCCTTACCTCCTGTGGGAGGTTGTTCCAGCTGGAAGGGGCTGTGAACGCAAAGGATCTGGACCCAGCTTTAGTCCTTGTTTTAGGAACCACGAGGAGAGTTTGTCCTGAGGTGCGGAGGCTCCTATGAATGGACTTGACCGTGATTAGCCCTTTGAGGCTAGGGGGAGGAGAGGGGCCCAGTAACTTTGAAGCCAGGCAAAGAGTTGGGTAGATGAGGCGGGCTTCCAGTGACGGCCACCTGAGCCTGGCCTGGGCCTCGCAGTGGTGTGTTCTGGGTGGGACATTGTGCAAACCGAGCGATCTTGTTGTATAAGGTCTGGAGCCGGCTTAGTTCCGAGAGGCCACACCGTAGAATGGAGGCTGCATAGGTGAGCTTAGGAGTAGGACGCTGGTTGCAATGGCAACCTGGCTATGGGATAATCTGGTCCTTTAACCTATAGAGGATGCCGAGTTTCCATGGATGGCTTTGGTGAGTTGGTCCACGTGATTTTTAGGAGAAGCCCTGGTCAATGGTTAGACCGAGGTAAGTCGTGTGGGTAACCACCTCGAGTTTGTCTCCCTCTGGACTGCAGTTGAAGGAGCATCGAACGCTCAGATGCCAGGGATCTGGGCCCAAACAGCATCGTCTTGGTTTTGCTGGTGTTTAATACCATTTTGTTCAATGTGAGCCAGTCCTCCATCTGAAGGATGTCCTCTTGAGGGCAATCTTCAATTCCTTTACATCAGGGGAGGCTCGGTAAATGACAGCATCGTCCGCATATTGGATGATGCTGCTGCTCCCACAGTGTAAGTGCAGGTCATTTATGAACAGGGTGAAGAGAAGGGGGCCGAGTATTGACCCTGTGGTACACCTCTTTGAGCGGTGCGGGTTCAGAAACATTGTCCTCCACCTGACCCTCTGGTTCTGGTCAGTGAGAGGTAATTCTCAAACCAACCTAGTGCATGGGTGTCCAGGCCTATAGCGCTCATTTTATGCAAGAGGAGATTATGATTTACTAAGTCAAAAGCTTTGGAGAGGTCAATAAATACCGCGCCTGTACTGGCCCCTGAATCAGTATTGCACAGGACATCCGCTGAGAATTTGGTTAGGGCAGTATCTGTCCCATGCTTGGCTGTGAGTCGCTGAGATGAGGAGATTACCTGTGTGTTTCCACTATCTGCTGGGAGTAGACTCGCTTCTCTTGTACGCTTATTGCAGACAGCAGGAAATAGGCCTATAGTTCCCATAGGCTCAGTAGGCCCTCCCTTGTGAATGGGAATCACTATGGCCTGTTTCCATGGTTCGGGGACCAACCCCTCCAAGAAGGACCGGTTTATCAGCCAGGTTAGTGGCTTCTGCCGAGCTGGGGCCCCTTCCTTAAGGATTCTTGGCTGATCCATCAGGCCTCCAGTGCCTCTCGCCTGTAGGGATTTAAGGATAAGCAGAACTTCCTTTACCTTAACTATCCGCAGATGAAACTGTGGGCGGTCAAGTTCATGGGGCAGAGGCTCATATGGCTTATGCCCGTTGTCTATGTGCCCCACCTTGTATGCATCCAGATTCATAAAGTAGTCGTTTAGGGCCTCTGCGATACGAGGCCCCTCATCAAGTACTTGCCCGTTCACCAGGATAGGGACGGTTGTGGATTTTTTGTGACCCTTTAGGAGTTCATTAATATGTGACCAGAAGAACCTAGGGTTTCCCAGGTTAGTTTTTTGGAGATTAGAGATATAATCTTTCTTAGCTTTTTTTATGTTCTGTTTGCATTGGTTTCTCAGGGCTCTGTATCTGACTAAGTCCTCAGGAAGATTAGTTCTCCTGCACTTTTCCAAGCTTTGTCCTGGGTGGTCATCTGGGCTTTTAGGGTGGGAGAGATCCACTTATAGCAGTTCCTTAACCCTGTGGGTTTTCATAGGGCTACAAGGTCGGTGATACCAGTTAGGGTGGTTTGGAAAAATTTGACAGCTTCCTCCAGGTTGGGTAGAAGTCTTATGGGTTCCAGTCAATGCCATTTAGGTAGCCAATGAACTGGTCCGGATGGAAGTTAGAGTAGTCCCTGGCAGTGATAATTCGAGGGGACTTTAATCCCATTATTCTTCCATATGGCAAATATCGGTGAGTGGTCACTTAAGGCATCTGCCAGAGTCCCAGCCAACTTTACGCTATTTGGGAATGAGGTCAGGACCCAGTCTATTGTGGAATGTCTCCCTGATTTGTAGTTCAATCTGGTTGGGATGGAGATAATTTGAGCAAGGTGGGAGTCGTGTAAGACTCCGTTTATTGCGGACTTAGCCTCTTGTGCCCAGTTTAGGTTGAAGTCACCCAATAGGATAATCTCCGAAGCTGAGTCCACCACAGGGCTCTATAGGAGCAAATCAATGGAGCCAAGGGCATTGGTTGGGGGGCTGTATATACAGCCAATAGTGAGGTGTTTAGCCCCACCTAATGTGACCTTCAGAAAACTGCTTGAGTCCAGGGACAAGTCAAGGGCTGCCTAACTAATGAGGCTGAGATAGTGTCTTTAACGTGAATTAGTACTCCACCCCTCTTTCGAGGGTCTGTCCTTTCTAAAAAGGGTGTGGCGGGACTGCAATCTCGTGATCCAGAATGTGGGGTTTTAGCCAGGTCTCCAAGACCGCGAGTAAGTCCGGGTTTGTACACAGCCAGCCATGCTTGTACCTCCTGGATCTTTGCTTCAGGCTGCGGATGTTCATGTGGACCAGCCGCAGACCCTTAGCTCCATCCCAGGCCTTATCCATTGGGAGGAGATAGATGCATTCAATGTCCCTGGTCCAGGGTTAGGTTGGATGTCCCCACCAGTAGAAGTAAGGCAGCGAGAGAGCTAAGGAGAGAGGGTAGGGGAGGTGGCGCCAAGCAACCTGCCATAGGGTCGGGCTCCTGGTACAGAGAAGGACTCTGAAGAGGACCCCCTTCCTAGAGATTCATGGGCGCTAGGAGAAGGATGTTAATCCTTGGCGAAGGGCATAAGAAGTGCCTCGCCATATCCTCTCCTGACCCCCCTCGTGTGTCGGGGGGGCTGTAAGCATTTCTGATTAGGGTATCTGTCCCAAGTTGAGCCAGAATGTAGATTATGGACAGGATAATACCATTGTTCCAATGAACGGGGTACATGATGTTTCCCTGTCTGTATCTGGTAAGGGTTTAATAATCAATTCAGTAAAGAGTTAATAATCAATTCACCACGAGTCTGTATTTGCATTGATCTGGTAAGGATACTTAGGTGCAGACAGGATGCAGGAGATCATGTAGCATCAGCTTAGCTAGTAGTAAAGGATTTGAGCTGACAACACAGTTGACTTAAATTAAATATACAGCATTAACAGGGCTAACAGGTTGAATTCGCAGGTACAGAAACCTTGTGATGTATGCAGCAGTACCCTAAATCAAAGATTATATTGGCCTTTGGAGAAGTCAGTTGAAACGAAATGCACAGGATATATATGATGCAGCTGGAGAGAGTCTAAGTCAAACGTAAAAAAAAAAAAGTGCAAACCTTTATGAGTGGTTGAGAGAGAAAGATCTGGGGCCAGATTCACAAAATTTTGAACCGGCGCAAACCCTGTTTTGTGCAAGCAAACTGAGTTTTATGCCAAGTTAGTATTCACAAAAGCCCAGTTTGCATGCTAAAACTGGGTTTGTGGCAGGGCAAAGTGAATAGGGGACCACAATGCAAATGAGGGAGCGGGGATGTGAACATCAACGCAGTCCAATTCACAAAGCATTTGCTCCATGCAAGAGCCTTGTGGAGTCCCCTTGCATGGAGCAAATACCGCCGACTGAGACCTTGCTTTAATCCCATGCTAGTGGTTGGCAGAGGTACTGCAGCACCCCCTCACTGATCGCTGGCCCGAATGTAGGAATGACATCCTTCCTGGTTCTAGTGGTCCCCCCCCCCATGATCACAGGACCAATATATAAAAATGTATTTTCCTGGTGGTAGTGGTCCCCCCCACTGCCAATCGCTGGCCCAGTATTAGAAATAGAGATTTTCCCTGGTGTACAGTGGTCCCCTTCCCACGTGCCAATCACCGATTGCCAGGTCAATCACAGAATAACATATTTATAGCTTCCGTGGTGGCTAGTGGTCCATCCCCCCCAACTGCTCCCCGCCCCAATCACAGAATAATATATTTATAGCTTCCCTGGTGCCTAGTGGTCCCTCCCCCACTTGATCCCTGTCCTGATCACAGAATAATATATTTATAGCTACCCGGGTGGCTAGCAGTCCCCTCCTCCCAATCACAGAAATAGTGTACTGTAGTTATATCTGCCCTGGTGGCTATCCATCCATCCCTCCCCCAACCCAATCCCAATCCCGGTCACAGAATAATATATTGAGAATGTCCCTTGTGACTAGTGGTCCCTCCCCTCACCCGATCCCCATCCTGATCACAGAATAATATATTGACAGCTTCCCTTCTGACTAGCAGTTCTCTCCACCCGATCTTCATCCTGATCACAGAATACAAAATTGACAGCTTCCTTGGTGGTTGCATGTCCCTCCCCCCCGCAATCCCCATCCCAATCACAGAAGTAATGTAGTTATATCTGCCCTGGTGACTAGCAGTCCATCTCCCTGCCCTGATCCCTGTCCTGATCACATAATGCTGAATTGACAGCTTCCCTAGTGGCTAGTGTTCCTCCCCACCCCAATCCCCTGCATATGTAAATGACACCCAATCCCTGGTGGTCTGGTAAAACTCCCTAGTGGTCTAGTAGTCCCCCACCCCAGCAGGTAGTGCCCCATCACCCTGCTTCCCCCATCCCTACCCCAAGCCAGCGAATGGCACATCCCTCCTTTCTGCACCATGGCAGGCCACCGACTGAGCTGTCAGTGAGTGTGTACTGCATACAATACATGTTCATTGACAGCTCAGTCAGCAACCCACCACAGTGGAGAGAGGAGGCCTGTGCTGGTCACCGGCTCGGGGCTGGGATGGGGGGAGCAAGGTGGTGGAGCACTACCTGCTGGAGTGGTGGTCCAAGGAAATGAATGTACATTCATGTACTGAGGATCGGGGATAGGGAAGGGGTTCACTGGACCACCAGGAAATGGTATCATTTACATAAACAGGGAATCAGTTGAGGGGGAAGGACTGCAAGCCACCAGGGAAGTTATAATTATATTATTCTCTGATCAGGATGGGGACTGGGTTGGAGAAGAGACAGCTAACCACCAGGGAAGCTGTCAATTTAGTATTCTGTGATTGGGATAGGGATCAGGTGAGAGGAGGGACTGCTAACCACCAGGGCAGCTATAATTACATTACTTCTCAAATCAGGATGGGAATTGGATGGGGGGGACTGCTAGCCACCAGGCAAGATGTCAGTATATTATTCTGTGATCAGATGGGGATCTGGTGGGATGAGGGACCGCTAGCCACCACAGAAGTCATAAATATATTATTCTGTGATTGTGACAGGGATCGGGTGGGGGAGGGACTGCTAGACACCAGGGATGTTATCAATATATTATTTATTTGAATTTTGGTGACCGGGTAAGTCCACTGAGACAATTACAGTCCCTTTTTGAGGGTCGACCTAGGGTTGTAGTTAGTACAGCAAGCAGTACAAATGTACAGGAAGTCAAACTGAGAACAACAGTAGGATTGACATTTCGTAATGCATTGGATACAATAATTTAGTGCAAGATATAATTGCCACATAAATAACATACATCAAGTTCAAGCTATATACATGAATAGTTGCTACACAAGAGCAAGAGGAGAAAGACTTGATCGAGAGAAGAGTTAGAGCTTATAGTGGAAGTGAGCTGAGTGGGGAAGAATGAAGGGGCAGGGAGAAGAAGTGAGGAAGGAAGGGGGATTAGTGGTAGGTAAGGAGAAAAGGGTTACGGTGTATCAGCTGGAACAGGATCAGGATGTATGGGCAGCAAGAGAGCCATATGAATTAGACTTAAATAGAGGAAGAGAGGAGCTATTCAGGATGTGTGGAGAAAGGGAGTTCCAGACGGAGACAGCGGCAAATGAGAATGATCTCCTAGAGGTGGCTGGATGTAGCTTGGGGAGAACAAGCAGGAGAAGGAAGGCAGAACAGAGGGTGCGAGGCATTTGCCTGGAGCGTATCGTATCCCTAAGGCAGGGGGCATGAAGTAGTGTACAAATTTAAACATAAGACTCATGGAGAAGTACTGCAGTTTAGCTTCATAGGGTAACCAGCCCAGGGAGGAGAGGATGTCACAGTGGTGTGAGCGGGAGTTAGTCCCTAGGGCAAACCTTCCAATCCTATGGTAGGCCCAGGAGAGGAGCTCGAATGAGGAGGAATTAATGCAGAGCAGTAGAGGGGCTCCATATGTTAAGAGGGGAACAAAAGACGCGGATGCAATTCTTAGGCAGGAGGCAGCAGTTAGAATTGGGTGAATCCAATACAGCAGGCCATGTTTTTGATTCATAGTTTTGACAATGTTGGAGACATGAATGTAATGGTGGGTGAAGTGGCCAAAATTTGCTCCTCAAAGTGGTTCACGGAGTAATGCGGAATCCGTGAAGTGTTCCACAACACAACGCAGAGTACTTCGCGTTATAATGGGGAACGCGAAGTCCATTGAGAACAATGACTTCACATTATTCTGCCTTCCCAAACCACTTCTCCACCAATTGTAAGGCGAAGTACATTGAAATCAATGTACTTCACCTCACTTCGCCTTGTTTTTGAGCTCCAAAGGCGAATTTTGCAGTGCTTCATGGGATTGTAGGTCACATGGGCTCTAGATTGTTCTGCACAGCCTCAGTTCAGTGTAGTGTATGTGTGTAGTGGAAGATGGAGACAGTTTTCTCTCCGAGCTCTGCGATTCAAATCCTCTAAAAGCTGTTAAAAAGCCTTTTTGAGCTATTTTTTGGCTCACAATTTAGTACATCGATTGTAGGAAACCTTCCAGTGCTCATATCATCGAGTGTTTATTGTTTGTGTGTAGATTTTGAATGTTAATTTAGAACAGTCAGTCTGTGTACTATGAAGTGTGCTTTGTGGGAGGGGCATATCTGTGGTGTAGTAGATTAACTGGGAGAAAAAGGCAGTCTTTCCATTTTGGTTATATTTTTCTCGTGTAACTGTATTAAGGTACACACAGTAATATTTTCAGTAATTCTTGACATTTTTTGCTGATTGTTGTGGTGCAGCAGTATATAATTTCAGTTTGTTAAAAACATTTGGTTATATCACTAAAGGTTTTCAATTTGCTGCACATTACTTGTAGTGTGTGTGAGTGTGTGTATGATGCGTGCCATTAAATCAGACACCTTTTATTGTGCCACAAAGTAATTGCAGCAGTGTGAACCTGCTATCCACTGCACCTTCATGAATGTTTTATACTGCTTTGTGGTATCTTTACTGGTAATGGACTGTTACTGCCATGCAGTACCCCCCCCCCAAACTGGCAAAAGGTATTCTTTTCCAGATTTGGATTTGTGACTTGTGAGCACTGGTTAGGTGTTGTTGTGCCTTTGCGCCTGCATCTGTTGAGTGCGCAGTGCAATCTTAATCCGTCTGTGCATTTGCAGTGCACCATTAATTCTGGGATACATTGCATTTCTTGTTACATTCCCGTTTCACTTCGTCAGCACTGGGGAATTTTATGGACACAAGACAGTAACATTTTGGGGATGCACATTAATTCTGGAGACTCTGTGTGACTAATGCACACATGGCATCTGAGTGTGCCATTAAGTCTGGGAGACTTTGCATTTCCTGTGCTCTCATTTCACTTCATCACCATCAGCACTGGAGAGTTTTCTGGACACAAGACATGAGTATTTTGGGGATGTACATTAATTCTGGTGACTGTGTGTGTGAACGGCTGCCAATATTATTGTCATTTCACCTTACTTTGCATTAGGGCGGAATGACAACGCAAGGTAATAATTGCAAGGCGAAGTGAGCCTTTTGCATTGGCCACTCTGTGTAGTGGAGTGACAAGGCCAAGTGCCCACTTCATGGGTACTTTGCCCGCGAAATTTAAATTCACTGCATCTCTGCATGAATGTTGAAAGAGAGCATTAGGTCCAAGGTGAAACCCAGGTACTTGAAGGATGAAACCATCTCCTGGGGGTTGCCCGTATTTGATGAAATGTTGAGGGAGGGGGAAGCAAGCTTAGTGGTAGACTGATGGGAGAATAGCATTCATTTAGTTTTCCTGGTATTAAGAACAAGATGTTTCCAGTTGAACCAGTCCTCGAGGGAAGCAAAGCCACCGGCAAGTTCCCAATTGATCTGGCCAGTGCTGGGTGAAGAACGGTAGACGACTGCATCGTCTGCATAAAGGTGTACTGTGGCACCACCACAAAAATGTGAGAGGTCATTAATGAACTATTATGCCAGAACTAGACTCATAGTGGATTCCCTGCAGGGGGAGGGCCTCAAACAACTGGTACAGCAACCCACAAGAGACAGGGCTATCCTAGATCTAGTACTGACTAACAAAGAAGGGATCACAGATCTCCAGGTAGAAGGTCACCTGGGGGCCAGTGACCATCACATGGTATGGTTCAATTTGGCTACTACATCTAAATCATCCCATTCCAAGGCAAAAATATGGGACTTCAGAGGAGCTGACTTTGATAAGATGGCCAACAGAGTTAAGCTAGCCCTGGCAAAAGAAACACAAGTGAGGGAGGTAAAGTGGGCAAGCATTAAGGATACAATACTTGAAGCAACATCCCATTGTGTTAGACAGAAAAGGAAGTGCAAAAGAAGAAGGAAACCACTTTGGTTCTCAACACAGTAGCAGAAAAGGTCAGAGCCAAAAGGCTGGCCTTCAGAAAATATAAAGGGAACACAGCGGGATGAAGATAGGGGAGGCATACCAAACTGCCCTAAGGGAAGCAGGTAAGGCAGTAAGGCAGGCAAAGTCCCAAACTGAGGAAACACTAGCACGAACAGTAAAGAAGGTGACAAGACTTTCTATAGATACATTAGTGAAAGGAGAAAGTCCAGAGGGGTATTGCTAAGCTTAATGGAGAAAGGGAGCATGTGAGGAGGAGGACCTGTAAAGGCATCTATCCTAAATAGATACTTTTGCTCAGTATTTACTGAAGAGAAGGTAGGCAGGGCCCACAGCTCAGCATCATGGACACAGTGGGAGGAGGTGAGCACTACTCCCTTCACAAAAGAAAGGGTCCCAACAAGAGCTTGCTAAGCTCAGGGTGGATAAGGCAATGGGACCTGATGGCATACATCCCAGGGTACTTAAGGAGCTAAAGGAGGAACTAGCAGAGCCATTAGCAGAATTGTTTAGTGAGTCTCTGAGCACAGGAGAGGTCCCAGAAGACTGGAGAAGGGCTTCATGTGATCCCACTCCACAAGAGTGGTAGCAGGGAAGAGGCGGGGAACTCAGACAGACCGGTGTCTTACCTCAGTAGTGGGCAAGATTATGGAGGCACTCCTTAAGGAAAGGATAGTGCAACACCTGGAATCCATAGGGCACAGGATCCAAGACAGCATGGGTTTACAAAGGAAGGTCCTGTCAAACTAATCTCATAGATTTCTTTGACTGGGTAACCAGAGTGGTGGACCAAGGGGAGCAGTTGATGTCGCCTACCTTGACTTCAGCAAAGCTGACACTGTTCCACATAGAAGATTGATAAATAAGCTAGGTAGGCTGGGGTGGGTCAGGTTGGTCAACTGGGTGGCAAACTGGTTGACTGGCAGAAAACAGAGTGGTGGTAAATGGTATACAGTCAGAAGAGATGCAAGTCACAAGTGGGTACCTCAGGATCAGTCCTGGGGCCAGTCCTATTCAACATCTTCATTAGTGACCTCAGATGGACTAGAGGTAAGGCTTGTCTGTTTGCAGATGACACCAAGATCTGCAACAGAGTAGATGATCCAGATGGGGTGGGCAGAATGAGAAGAGATCTGGATAAACTAGCAGAATGGTCAGAAGAGTGGCAACTGGGATTTAATGCAAAGAAGTGCAAAATCATGCACATAGGGAAGAGAAACCCTGAAGCCACTTATAGGCTGGGAGGGAGTTGCTAGCAGTCACAAAGGAAGAAAGAGACTTGGGCATCATCATCACTGATGACCTAAAATCATCAAGCAGACTCAAAGCAGTAGGTAAGGCTAGGGGGGTGTTAGGGTGTGATGAGTAGGGGTATCACAAGTCGTAGAGGGAGGTAATAATCCTCTGTACAAGACATTGGTTAGGCCCCATCTGGTACTGCGTGCAGTATTGGAGCCACACCTTCAGAGGACATTAACCAAATTGAGGCAGTCCAGAGAAGGGCAACCAAAATGGTGCAGGGACTGCATCAGAGAGACATATGAGGACAGATTAGCAGACTCAATATGTATACCCTTGAGCAAAGGAAGGAGAGGGTGATATGATCGAGTCATTTAAACACCTTAAGGGCATAAACAAGGTGAAAGAGTCTAACATGTTTAAATATAAGAAAAATAGCAGGACAAGAGGACACAGCATGAGATTAGAGGGAGGCCGATTAAGGGGGAATGTGAGGAAATTCTTTTTCACAGAAAGGGTGGTAGATGCATGGAATGGCTTACCACAAGAAGTGGTGGCTATGAATACAGTGCAGGGCTTCAAACAGGCATGGGATAGGCATAAGGGAGCAATACAAATGACTATGAATAGATAGGTCACTGACAGAGCAAAGGCCGATGGCACATTTATAAGGTAGAAAAAGAAATGGGCAGACTGGATGGGCCTTGCGGTCCTTATCTGCCATCAACTTCTATGTTTCTATGAAGAGTAAGAATAATAGGGGTCCCAAGATGGATCCCTGCAAAATGCCGTGTGTTATGGGC
This sequence comes from Neoceratodus forsteri, assembly GCA_016271365.2. Taxonomy (NCBI): domain Eukaryota; kingdom Metazoa; phylum Chordata; order Ceratodontiformes; family Ceratodontidae; genus Neoceratodus; species Neoceratodus forsteri. The sequence continues at coordinate 1,287,668,561 of CM057455.1, read as the reverse complement.
ATAAGTTCAGAAAGGTAGCCATCCCATTTAACTCTTTTTGAGTGACAAGAGAGGTAACTTTTTATCCAGGTCAGGGCATTGATATCCAGGCCTAGAACTTGTAACTGGTGGAGCAGGACACCACGGTTTACCAAACTAAATGCTTTAGTGAGGTCAATGAAAATGGCTCCAGTGGCACATCCCTTGTGCATTGCATTGCATATGTCCATAGTCACTGTTATGAGGGCAGTTTGAGTGCTGTGGTTCCTTCTAAATCCATGCTGGTAGGGGGATAACAGGTTGTGTGTTTTAAGGTAGTCCTACAGGTGGTTGTAGATTATTCTCTCCTGTATCTTTGCCAAATGGCAGAGAATAGATATTCGTCTATAATTATTGACAACAGTGTTAGGACCTCCCTTATGCACTGGGACTACAACCGCCACTTTCCACTTATCTGGCACTGAGTTGGATAGGAAGGACTGGTTGAATAGGTCTCGGACAGGGTGAGCAAGGGCAGAGGCACCCAACTTGAGAAACTTTGATTCAATGAAGTAGTGTCCAGGCATGCTTTCTAGATTTAGGTTTGAAAGGGGCTTCAGTACCTCTGTGAGAGTGGCAAGTTGAGTTCTAGAAAGAGTGAAGTATATTTGTGAAGGTCTGTAAAGAAGTTGTTAAATACAGTGGCAATGGAAACAAAGTCAGTTAGGATCAAGCCATTGGCAAGGACTGAGCTCGAGGCATTAACAGCTTTCCCTTTTACAAGAGAGTTAACTTGCTGCCAGAATTTCTTTGGGTTACAGAGGTGTTCCGTTTGGAGGGATTTAAAGTGGAGGCACTTAGCTTTGTGCAGGGAATGTTTGCACTTCTTCCTAAGATATCTGGAGGCTTGCCAATCAGAGGGTAGCTCATATTTTTTGTAAGCCCGCCATGCTTTGTCATGGTATGGACATTAGTTTTCGGATTTCCTTGGTGAGCCACTGAGCTTTGACACCCTTGGACCTGCATTTTTTCAGAGGTGCATGTAGGTTTATTATCTGAGTTAATGTTGAGATGAAGAAGTCTAGGGCATGGTTTACATCAGGGAGTGACATTATTCTGTGCTTGGAACAGGGACTGGAGATTGGTGGGTGGGGGACCACTGGACTGGTGGGTGGGGGGACCACTGGATACAGGGAAAAGTTCTATTTTTGCTTTTAGGCCGACAATCAGCAGCAGTAGGGGGAAGATTACCACCAGAGAAATTAATTTTTATATATCAGTCTGGTGATCACTCGGGGGGAGCCACTAGCACCAGGGACTGTGTCTGTGATTGAGGCAGGGGCTGGGGGCCCATTCTAAGCTCCACACAACCTATGCAAATGAAACCATAATGGGCATGCTACTGGCCATCTAGCACCTTGCATGCTCAATGGACTCCTTTGCATGGCTGCCTTTGTGAATTAGGAATAGCATACCTGTGCTATTCACTGTGGGGCCGTACTCCTAGCTGCCCGTCAGGGTGGTGCTAATGGAGTAGCACTAACAGTACTGGGGTTACCGCTGGCTCACCCTAGTCCTATTCACATTTGGACAGCATGGTACACTATACAACTGTGAAGAGTACACTTAGATACCTGTGCAACCGCAAAATACAGCACAAACCTTTGTGCTATTCTTTGCAATTTTTTTGTAACTCAAGCCCCTGCTTTTCTGTTGCTAAAACAGAAGTTGCCTTATAAGTTGAAACAAATTGTTTCACTTGAATACATTTCCATAGGCTTCTAATAAAAGTGACAGTGGTGTTGTTGATGTGTTCAGTATTTGTTAAGTTTACTATTTGTTTTTTATTTGTGTGTTGCAGCTTTATTTTCTCTCCCAGTGATCAGAGGATGGGCTGTGCTCATCACTGTTACCTGCAGACAGAGACAAAGAGAGACTATCAGTGATTTGCACTAGGCACAGATGGGTTGACATAGAGAAGGCTTTGTTTTTTTAATTATCTAATCATAGAATTTACTGGTACTGTGCCACCAAAACAAAACATATATGAAGTCCTGCATTTCCATTTCTTTTTTTTTTTTACTTTCCCTATTTATCCCTCCTATTTCCTCTTGGTGCCCACTCCTTCTGTCCATTCATTTCCACCATTCCACCTTCTTGGGATCTGCCCGTAGAGTGCCTCCTCTTCTTCACTTTGCACAGTGGGGTCTGTCCCTTCTTGGTGGTCTTGGATGGAACCGGAGTGGCTTTCATCCAGGGCTGCCGAGAGGTGTTTTTCCATTTTCTCCCCTTTAATCCCCTGCCCTCTGAGATGTCCAGTGCTTGGGACGTATGTCCCGAGTGGTGGCATGCTGACGCATGCCTTACCTCTCATGCGCCGTCCAACATCTCCTCCCTCGCCGACTCCACCAAATGGAGCCGCCTCCATCCCTTACTGTTGCCGGTGCTTCCACTGGCTATTGAAGGGATGCAGAATGCAAGTGCATTCTTGGTCACCCACCCCTGAGGGAGGAGAGCATCCATTGGGATGCTCAATCCTCCCTCTCCCCTGCCGACCCCTGGCCACCCGAGTCCATTCCTGAGCCCAGGTTGCCAGCGTAGCATGAGGTGTGGCATCCAGTGCCTCAACCTTCAGCGCCACTGGGCCGACTTGCATTTCCATTTCTGATTTATTTGCTGCTTTATTTAACACTACCTAGTACAGAAGCATTGTTTTCTACCAAAAGCAAGGCATTTTTGGCATAGAAAAATATTCCTTTGTGTCAGTGCCATTATGAAGTGTGGCTCATGGTGTGATACTGCACAGTCGAGCATTATAGGTGTCACAAGCAATGGAAGAGCAGAAAATGTGGGCAGTAGTACAGGAGGGTAGTCAGAATAGCAAAGGCACAAACTGAGGAAAAGATAGCCAACTCAATTAAGAAGGAGGATAAAACCTTTTATAGGTATATCAGGGAGCATAGAAAGACAAAGGGAGGGATAGTGAGGCTGAATAGAATGGATGGTGGGTGGGCAGAGAGTGACAGTAAAAAAGCAGGGATACTGAATGAATACTTCTGTTCAGTATTCACAAAAGAGGAAGTGGGGAAGGTGCCTAATCCAGTTAACAGAAGCACTCTGGAGGGGGGAGGTCTATCCCAGTCCTTTCACAGAAGAAAGGGTTCTGAAAGAACTCCTAAAACTGAAGGTGGACAAAGCAATGGGGCCAGATGGAATTCATCCCAGAATTCTAAAAGAATTAAGCAGAGAACTAGTGACACCACTGACTACCCTTTATAACAAATCATTGGAGGATGGTGTGGCACCTGAGGACTGGAAGAAGGCTGATGTGATTCCCCTTCACAAAAGTGGGACCAAGACAGAGGCAGGAAACTACAGACCTGTCAATTTGACCTCTGTGGTAGGGAAAGTGATGGAATCACTTCTGAAGGAAAGAATTGTTGAGTACCTAGAGGCCAGTGGGGCAAAGGACCCAAGGAAGCATGGGTTCACAGTGGGAAGGTCATGTCAGATTAATCTAATTGATTTCTTTGACTGGGTGACCAAAGTAGTAGACCAGGAGGGGCTGTGGATATGGCCTACCTAGACTTTAGCAAGGCATCTGACACAGTCCCACACAAAAGATTAGTAGTCAAATTAACTAGCCTTGGAGTGGGTCCCAGGGTGGTAGCCTGGGTAAAACACTGGCTGAACAACAGGACACAGAAGGTAATTGTAAATGGAGTCCACTCTGAAGAAAGAGGGTTTACTAGTGGGGTACCGCAGGGTTCAGTACTGGGTCCAGTCCTTTTTAATGTCTTTTATAAGTGACATTGCAGAGGGACAGGAAGGAAAAGTATGCCTCTTTGCAGATGACACAAAGATCTGCAACAGGGTTGATACACAAGGAGGCGTTGAAAGGATGAGAAGGGACTTGGCAAGGTTGGAGGAATGGTCAGAAGTATGGTAGCTTGGATTCAATGCAAAGAAGTGCAAAGTAATGCACCTGGGAAACAAAAACCCAGGGGAAGATTACACAATGGGGGGTGATAATAACAACAACAAAAATGGAAATAGACCTGGGGTAATCATATCAGATGACTTTAAGGTTGGCAAGCAATGTGAGAAGGCAGTAGGGAGGGCTGGGGGGATACTGGGAAGTATAGGGAGAGGCATCACCAGCAGAAAACAAGAAATTGTTATCCCCCTGTACAGACAGTTGGTGAGACCCCATTGGAGTACTGCGTCCAGTTCTGGAGACCCCACCTTCGCAAGGACATAGACAGGATGGAGGCAGTTCAGATGAGGGCAATTAAAATGGTGCAGGGTCTGCAAGAGAAGCCATAAGAGGAGAGGCTAAATGAGCTTAATATGTATACCCTTGAGGAAAGGAGGGAGAGAGGGGACATGATAGAAACTTTTAAGTACCTCAGTGGAATCAACAAAGTCCAAGAGGGTAGCATCTTTCAGAAAAAGAGATGTGCAAGAACAAGGGGACGCAATTTGAAGATAGAGGGGGGATGGCTCAGGGGCAAAGTGAAGAAGTATTTTTTCACAGAGAGGGTGGTGGATGCATGGAACAGCCTTCCTGAGGAGGCTGTGTGGTCTAAAACTGTGGGAGAATTCAAGAATGCATGGGACAGACGTAAGGCAATTTTTGTGGGTGGTAGGAAGAAGTAGGCTGTTGGTTAACTAGGATCTGCGGCTTATCCTGTAGGTAGGGAAATTGGCAGACTAGGTGGGCCAAGTGGTCCTTATCTGCCATCAAAGTCTATGTTTCTATGTAGTAGCAGCCCTCTGTTAGCAGATACAGTCCATTGGGTAGTTACTGTGAAAACTGCTGTTTTTGTAGTGTGCCCCTGTCATTTTAAATGTACAAAAATCACTCATACCCCACAATGTAAAGCAGCATGGGTTATATATGCAAGTCACCATGAAACCATGAAAATGTAGGCTGGCTCTGCTTAGTAATGCCCTTTTTGGGTAACCATGGCCTCAGTGCTATTTTGCTGAGGCTCTTTGTCTTTTTAGTCTGCTTTCTTACTTTGAGCCAACCATTTTTTTTTTCATAATCAAATTTTTTTTTGCATATCAACAGGATTAGCACAATACACTTATTTAATCAGATTCATCCATGACCCAATCCTATAAGATCACATTAGGGCTGGTTCCTCTTCCCATGGGGTGAGATACAGGCAAGGCACACTGATGAGTCCTGTGTAGGATGAAACTCATGTCTGTATCTTTATTTCTCACCCGTTGCAGACTGTAAGAGAGGCCCTTTGACACCATGCATTCCTGCTTACAGGCGACCCAGCCTACATTTTCATAGTGATTTGCATATATACATCATCTTGCTTTGCATTATGAGCATGTGTGATTTTGTATTTCCTTGAAACCCTACTTTGTTTTCCAATGCCTGTTTTGGGTAATTCTTGCCTCAGTGCTTTTCTGCTGAGATTCTTTGCTTTTTTTTAGCCTATTATTTTAGTTTGCAAGCAAATAAAAACAAAGAAATAGTAAAACTAATGAATGCTGAGCACACCACCAACGTCAATATAACTTTTATTACAAGCCTGTAGTAAAAGGACTAAACAAAAACATGTTTTTTTCACTTTGTAGAGCAGTTACTGTTTTAGCAACAGCAGAGCAGGTATTTCTTACTCAAATGCCCAGAAGGTTTCCACTAAACTTAGGAAGTCACATGAGTACATTTGCTGTGGAATGCAGAACCATCGCAAGATTAGCCACGTAATTACATTCTGCACATACACATTTCTGCAGGATAATAATCTGTGGATAATGCAATTTTGACAAATTAAGTGGCATAGCAGAACATTAAGTACAAACACAGAACACACTATTTGTAATCAGGTTATTCATCCTCAAGGCTAAAACATTCAAACTGGTGTATTTTTAATAAAATTGGATAAATGGAATGTGAGAATCATTGTAAAATGGTTGCGGAAATGGTCCGCTGAATACATCAAAATATGTGGATTTTCAATATGCAAGATTCATGTATATCACAGGGGAACACATGTAAGCAATAAGACACGATGGGGTGTGCATTACGGTGTGATAACCGCAGTCCTAGGGGCATAGTTAGGCACAAGGCTGAAGGCCAAGCGCAGGTCACCCCTAGGAGTGCAGTTATCACACTGTAATGCACAACCCCAGAGTGTCTTATTGCGCTTATAAAATGTTCCTTTATTTTTAGAAGCAGTTTTTTTTATTTTTAAACACATTTTTAAATAAGTAAAAAAGGTAAGTGAATCTGTGCTTTTAACATAAAATAGTCCTTCCTCCTATTGGTGCTAGATTAAAGTAATGTTATACAGTGTGTGCCTCCTTGCCCACTAAAGCTTCATATTCCCCTGCCAGCCAGAACAATTCACAAATGCTGTTTTTCTCATTCTAAGTATGACACATAGCCCCCTTATTTTATTTCATTCTCCTCACTCTGCAGACAAAACTAAAAGGAACCCATAACACAGGCTTATCTGTTTCCCAGTGCTGCAGGCATGAGTGTGGTTCAAAACTGCTACACTGACTGACAGCATCATGAACTGCTCACTCTGTCCTAAAAGTTAAACAGCAGGGTGAGTCATTTACCACCTTTTCTCTTTGTTTATATAGTATTATTGCTTACTTTCTGTTTTTTTTCCCTCTGTGTTTCCCCACATTCAAGAAATGGAATGTTCAGCATGGAGTGTTTACCATGGAATACAGGGATTCAAAATTCTGCTCAGTTCTACTAGCAGAATGTTCCTCTGCTAACATACTGTACACACAGACAACAAAGGCCTGTTTTAGAGCCAGAGACTCAATTATCTCACTTGTCAGGGAAAGCAGAAGGATTTCCCTGATGATCAGGTAATGATAGAAGGGGGATTTTTCACTGTTTGCAAACAAACAGTTGTAATGAAAACTATAAACAATACTTAATGTTTCTAATTTGTTTATGTGTGTAAGGAGAGTGTGACGATCTGGTAAACAACATTTAATTAATTTGTTTTGTTTTATATTTAAGATAATTTAAATTTTAGGGCCCAGTTGAAGGTTTCTACAGTGTAAAGATAGCGGCCATGTTTGTGGTGGAAGATCAGTTCTGGTTATAGGGAGACTGCTGGAAGATAGTTCTGATTGTAGGAGGCCTGATCTGCTCATTGTGTAATGTGGTTTAGGACCAGGATGACTGTGTGTATACAGAGAATTAATGTATGGTCAGCTGATGTGTCTTGGCCCATGAGATTTCTAGATTTTTTTCTTGCCATTTTATAACCTGCAGTTTTACACTGCAAAAAGCCCACCATTCCACTTCTGACAAAATTGGCAGAATTTGAATAGAATTCTATGAATTTCCATAGAATTCCATTCTGCAGGAATTAAAAAATTCCGCACAGCACTGAAAAAAAAACATTAAAGATTTATGCAATTTTCCTATAACATCCCAGTATGTTCGGTAATCATACCAGTTGCTCTTCAGTTGCATTTACTGGTGGGCCCCAGATAGCCCTGCAAGTGTTTATGTGCTTAATTGTACAATAATCCTATTCCAGACTCATATATTTTATATATCCATTTTTCCACATATCCAAAGTGGGAGGATTGGGTTCAGCTATCCCTTTCTTGATTATGGCCCATTTGTCCTCCACCTCTTCTGTTCTCTCTCTATCTCTCTCTCTCTCTTCTCTCTCTCTCTTGCTCTCTCTCTCTCTCATTTTCCAAGAATCTGCTCTTTTAAAATCTAGGACCTACATTTTTGAGGTGGAGTGATTGGCCTCCAGGCCAATTTGTAACACTACTAAATCATGGTCACTGGACCCCAGCAGCTCCATCACCCTGACATCCTCAATGAAATCCCTGTTAGAGAGTACAAGATCCTGAATAGCTGCCCCCCTAAGAGTTTCCTTGACCCTCTGTACAAGAACACAATCCTACAGCACCTCTACCAGTGCTTGGTTTCTGCCACCATTAGCCACTGGGATAACCCACAACATTTGCAGTAGATACAGGTTTCCTATTAGTATTACCACCTCCATTTCTGTTGACTTCCTAGTTTCACCCCCTTTTGCCCTGTCCTTGTCTTTTCTTGGCAGTCTATATACTATGCCCACCTTTCTTTTTATGCCCTCTTGATGTCAGGTGTGCTCAAATTGACTCTGCATCTCCCTTATCTCCATTTCATGAGTCCACAGCGGTATATATGCCCTCATTTATGTAAGTGCCACTCTCCTCCTTAACTTTCTGTCTGTCCTTTCTATAGATGGTATAGCATGGGACAATAATGGCCCAGTCATTACTGTTGGATGCCCAGATTTCAGTTAATTTCAGAAGCACCTTCATTGTGTTTCTCATGCTTCTGGCATTCAGGCAAACAGCTTTCAATTAACCTTGTTTGCCTTCCACCCCCAGAAATCCTGCCACTCATTTGTCCCAGACCTCTGAGCCTGCCTCAGTTCTGCTACTTCCCTTGATCCCCCAGTGCCATTTCCTGCCTTTCCCTACTGCCCCTCCTTTTACTCTCACCACCCCACATTTATCCTCACTCCATTCTTGCCTGCCTGCTATGATTTCTGCTCCCTTGCACACCACCCTGTAACACATGTTGATTGGGATTCCCTCTGCTCCATGAATATACTCTGCTAGTTGGGGAGTGCTAGCTAAGTTTCCCTCATCTGAATGCCCCCAAAGGATTCTGCTAGCCTCCCCACTGCTAGTTTAAACAAACACAAATATATGTCTCAAACTTCTGCCCCAGGGCCCTTGTCTCCCTGCTTAAATGAAAGCAATCAAGTTTAAATAGGCCTTTATCATTACATCAAAAACATCGCCAAACTCAAAGGAAGCAAAATCTCTCTTCAGCCCACCAGTCTTTAAACTCATTGTTGAACTGGTAGATTTTCAACTTTCTTGACCCCTCATTCTTTCGGCTTTTGTTCCAGTTTTAAATTAAACCTGTTTCCAGGAAGTGAAGGAGACCCATCCTGACAGGGAGTGGCTGCTTTCTGTCAAGAAAAGATAACAATTCAGACATTATCTCGTTGTTTTAATGTAAGAGGAAAGAAAACTTTTGCAAGGTTTCTAATTACCTCAAAATGCTTTTGAGCTACAGTAGAACCCAAACCACATTCACAAGACAGCTGACAACTTACATCTGTAAATATTTATTTAAGTAAAACGGATGTATACCTTTGAGCAAGAAAGCTCATATACAAAGTTCCTTGTCAGTTTCAAAGAGGTACAAACAGTTACATTTCTAAGAGGTACTATACTTAAGAGATCTCCTTATCTACATTTGATACCTGTATGGAATTGGCACAGCCACTATGACCTCAGATCTATTTATTTATTTTATTTATTCACATCTCAGATTAACAATACCCCAATAACCCAACATCACTCAAAAAAATACATGCATCAAATCATCCCTCCCATCTCTCTTACATAAACATTCTTTAAATTTTTCTGGTTCAATGTTGTTAAAACATGCCCACTGAACCATATGTACTACCCTGAAGTCAGGGGCACTGCAAGGGACCAGGAGCTCTCTCCCCAGTGTGAAAATTTTCCTTTTTTTTTTTTTTGCTAGGTCCCCCATTCCATCCCTCCCCTTGCCTGCAGTCCCACCAGCCCCTCCCAGTCCCTTTGTCTGTTTTCACACCATCTGGTGCAGGGAAGGGAGGGGTCGGGGGCCAAAGACCCCCCCGTTGGGTATGTAGTGCCCAATCTCCTAGCCAGAAGCCAGGACCTCCCCTGTCCTACAAAGGGCTGGGAAGTGGTCAAGAGGGGAAGTCTGTAGCCAAGCGAGGAGGGTGGAGGATGCAGAAAGTATGGAGGAAAGGCCTACCTGTCATGGTCCCGTGGCTCCTCCAGTGTCATTCCCCTCTGATTGGCATCTTGGGCATGTGGTGGAAGCAGAAACAGCAGGGTCGGTCGGGTGGAGTGCAGCTCCCTGATGCAACCTGTTCTCCCCGGACAGAACCCCGATCAGCAAGGGGGGAGAAAACAGAAGATGGACCAAGTTGCGCTGCAAAAAATAGGTCCGGGTAGAAAATGCACCCCAACCCTGTAGTTCAGCCCAAGCAGCTGCAGCAGTGTAAAGAAGGAGCTGAGTGGCAGTGCAGCTCCCCGGCCAGGTTACCTGCCTCTCCCCAGCAGCATTGGAGTCCCGGGCTGTGGTGTTGAGTGGGCAAGTGCCCTATCTTGTTGTATACTTACACCACAGATGTCAGGACTGGGGAGGGAAAAGAAAAGGGAAGTAAAAGGGGCAGAGTGCCCAAACAAAATGCTTAAAGGGCCAGCGCCCTAGTACAGCCCTAGTCAATTGTTGGTCCTAACCATTTTCATTATTCTGTAGCATTGTAGAAAACCGTTATCTTGTTTTTATTGTCCCTGGTAAATAAACCTCTTGCATCTTGGTCACTGAGTAAGCTTCCTGCCTCTCCTTCCAGATTTGTCTGGCCTGTCCTGAAAAATTGTTAGGGAACCTTTTGGCCCCCTACATTTGGCATAGTTGGCAGGATTAAAAACATCAAGGAGTGCAAAGCTTGAAGCTACCCACACCAAGATACCCACGAAAGAAGAGATGGAGTTGGATCCCCATTGGGTTATGCAAGAGGAACTGGCCCATGTGGCATATCAGGTGCGGGAGCTGGCAGCACTCATAGCAGAAATGAAGCAAGGGGCCCAACCCCAGATTGGGCAGCATCCACATTGGCCTGGGAGGAGAAGAAGAAACTGAGGTCAAAGATGCATGCATCAATGGATGCAGCAGGGCAGGACCATGCACACAGACAAAGAGATAATGGGGCCCATTCAGTGACCATAGGAGTGGAATAATGCCAGAAACAGTGACATCAAGAGAGCTTGGCACCAGCTCTATGAGGCACTAAAAGGGAGATGGGGAGAATCAATATAGAAACATAGAAGTTGATGGCAGATAAAGACTGCAAGGCCCATCTAGTCTGCCCATTTCTTTCTGCTACCTTATGAATGTGTCATTGGCCTTTGCTCTGTCAATGGCCTATCTATTCATACTCATCTTTATTGCTCCCTTATCCCTATCCCATGCCTGTTAGATGCCCTGTACTGTATTCATATCCACCACTTCCTGAGGTAGGCCGTTCCATGCATCCACCACCCTTTCTGTGAAAAAGAACTTCCTCACATTACCCCTTAATTGGTCTCCCTCTAATCTCATGCTGTACCTCCCCCTGATGACATGCTAGATGGCATGAAACCAGTCGGGGATCAGTCAAGTCAGTGTTTGGGTGCTGGAATTGAGCGGCACTTTTTTATCTGCATTTCTGCATAATAAAGCATTTATACCTACAGTGGTGAATGCAGTTTTGTTGTTCTGGCCCTAGCCAAAAGAAGCCTTAATCCTTTTCCTTGCTCTAGTAAGGTTCTTTGCCCTGTCCTTTCAAGCAACCTAGAAAAAAAGAGCTCAGGTGAAGCTAGGTGCCTTTGCCAGCAAACCTAGTCTTCCAAACGGCCCCACCAAGTTGTCATGGCACCTTCAATAGGTCCATCCAGAGTTCCAGATGCCTGAGTGGAAAAGCCTGTATATATAGCGAGTGCTGTCACCTGTGATGTGAGGCAGCTGGTTCCAGATTGGAATGCCCAAAGGGAGGCCTGGTACCAGGAGCTTATGTAGCAGGTTGTAACGTATGCCAAGCAGAATACTGAGCTGTGAAAAGAATGTAATGACCTCAAAAGGACTCTCCGTCAGTGATATCAACAGATTAAGGAGCAAGCTGAGCAAGCCCTCTGCCATAAAGGGATAGCAGACCATTGCACCAAAATCATCCAAGGCTACGACATTATGACCAAAGACCTGAACTGTTCACTGCTCATCAAGACACAAGAAAAAGAAGAGCTTAGCAGATATGTGGTGGAGTTACAGCTGTTCTTGTGCAAAGAGGAGTTCACCCAGCTAAATGCTGCATGCCCCAGAAATTGCAAGGACCCCCAGGGCTCAATATCCTGGTAGTGGTAAAAGAGCCCTATAACCAGCATTTGCATCCAGAGTCCCATGAATTTGCCTCAGCTATAAAGAATAAACCAGAAGAACTGGATCCAGTTTGGCCACTGTAACCAATGTCAGTTGTCAAAGCATGCAAGTCGCACCCCCCCCATCCAGACATAAGTCCTGACAGCTGAGCCACACCATCAGAGGGAAATAAGGACCTCTCCTTGAGCAGAACCTCAGTCACAGACCAGTCTAAGAGTGTGTACAGACCCATATGACCAAAAAGAGTTAGACGATGCCTATGATCAAAAGACACCCTTACTCATAGGACAGTGAGTGTTGGTAAGGTGCTGAGGTGAGGAAAAGTCATCTTCAAGGTGGGAACCCAACCTGTATATCACCATGGGCACCCCTTTCCTCACAATGCATAGCTACCAACTCCAAGCCACGGACGGGATGCAAAAGCTAGTTCACAGAATGCATCTAAAGTCCTGCCCAGTTCCTGTCAAGACAGATGGACAGATCAACAAGGAGAGGCAGGAACCACTCCCAAAAGATGCCTCAAGTCCGTCCATCCATTTCCTTGGTTTATTGTGGTGGTAGGTTCAAAATTTTACAGTAGACCAGTCAAACCCTAATGTTTTTAAGTAGACTAGGTAAACAGGTTATAGTACTAAATGCTGTTTGTGTTTTAAAACTTGAAATGATAATTGACCCCCCATACATGGGGACATGTATGTTTAAGGGGAGAATTGTAGTACCCTGAAGTTAGGGGCACTGTAAGGGACTGGGAGCTCTCTCCCCAGTGTGAAAATGTTCTTTCTTTTTTTTCTAGGTCCCCCTTTCCACCCCTCCCTTGCCTGCAGTCCCATTGACTCCTCCCAGTCCCTTTGTCTGTTTTAGCACCATCTGGTGCATGGAAGGGGGGGTCGGGGCAAAAGACCCTCCCTGTTGGGCTTGTGGTGCCCAATCTCCAGGCCAGAAGCCAGGACCTCTCTGACATACAAAAGGGCCGGGGAGTGGTCAAGAGGGGGATTCTGTGGCCAAGCAAGGAGAAAGGAGGATGTGGAGAGCATGGAGGTAAGGCCTACCTGTGGTGGTCCTCTGGCTCCTCCAGCATTGCTTCCCTCTGGTTGGTATCCTGGGATTGTGGTGGCAGCAGAAGCAGCAGGGTCAGTCGGGTGGAGTGCGGCTCCCCGATGTGACCTGTTCTCCCTGGGCAGAAGCCTGATCAGCAAGCGGGGAGGAAAACAGAAGACGGACCAAGTTGTGCTACAAAAAATAGTTCCGGGTGGAAAACATGCCCCAACCCTGTAGTTCTATCCAAGCAGCCACAGCAGTGTAAAGAAGGAGCCAGGTGGGAGCGTGGCTCCCTGGCCAGGTTACCTGCCTCTCCCAACAGCATTGGAGTCCCGGCCATGGTAGTGATTAAGTGCCCTATCTCTTTGTATACTAGTTGCACAGGTGCCAGGAGTGGGGAAGGAAAAGGAAAGGGAAGTAAAAGGGGCAAAGTGACCAAAGAAAACACATAAAGGGCCAGCGCCCTAGTACGGCCCTAGCCAGGAGAAGGTGAGGGCATAGTGGGCTCCCTGGGTGAGCTGCCAAATCTGAAGTGGGGAGGGAAATTAATAGGCAGTGGGATAAATGCCTAGAGGGGAAGGCCCCAGAAGTGGCCAGAGGTCATTGAGCCATTTTAGTTTTTTTTCCTTCCTTGTTTTTTAGATAGTAAAAAGTGACTCCAAAAAAGGAAGGCAGTGCTAACAGTAGCTTGCCTCCAGGTGGGTAAAGAAAGAGGGGTGCCATGATTTAAAAGGCCCAAAAGGAGGTGAAATCCAGAAACAAGGCTCCACATAAGATCCAGGGGTAGCAATATAGTCTAGGGGTTGGGGTGGTCAGTGGTGGATGGGCTTGGTGCATCCAGTGAGCCTGGGTTTGAGTCCTACAACCTCCACCTGGCAGGCCCTCCTTGGTATTCATGAGGGAGGCAAAACAAGACAAGAGCCCTGTAGACACAGATGCAGGGGTAGTTATACACATTAATGAGGGGGAGGGAGTGGTTTAGTGGCTCTAGGTTGCCCATGGTAAAGGATGTTCAAGCAGCACTCAAACTGATCTGTTCTGTTGCCTGCCTAGTGCCGCCCTAGAGACTGTAGTTTCTGAAAAAACTGAACTGTACTTAAAAATGTAAACTGTTTGCATGCCCCTGGACTGTGCTATAGATTTGCATCCTTGCATACCTGATGCCCAGCTCCACCACTGATGTCCAGACCAGCCTGACGCTGACCCAGGGAGGTCCCCGGCCCATTCACCATCTGCAGCAGAACTACCTCCTGTGACATCAGCCTGTGCCAAAATCCTGCCACAAGTGTTCCAGCATCAGCCCTGTGACAGTAAGTGGTAGAGAGCAGCTAGTGAGGTATCCAGTAGTGTGTCAGCTTAGGAGTCGCCCTGACTCATGCTTGAGGGACAAAAGTTAACTTCACACATGCCCTTTTCTTACTTTGCCAGCCATCTGTAAGTATGCGTGTGCCCGTGTCACTCCACTGAGGCCGCCAGAGGGTCACATCACCAGCAGTCTTCTTGTTGGGAGGTGTCCTGGGTGCTGGGGACCTACCAATGGTCATTGCTGCAGAATGTCTAGAGAATCACCTGCCAACCAGAAATCATCAGCTTCTTGTCCAGAGCCACAGAGGATTGCCAAGTTCTTCATTGACCAGCTAGCAGTTTTCCTTGTCGTGCTCTGCTCCATCGGGGGATGCCGCAGTATGGCCTGTTTGTAACAAGCACTTTGTGAGGTTAATGCCCACCTGCTGATCAGCTGGAGAGTAAAGCCCAAGCTTGGTTCATCAAGGTTCATCATCTTGGCCAAGTGCATGTAGGACTTGGATTCAAAGGGGATTACCCCTCTCCTTGGTTCAACCAATTGTTGGTCCTAACTGTATTGTTTGTTGTTTATTTTTATTATCCTGTAGCATTGTAGAAAAATGTTATCTTGTTTTTATTATCCCTGGTAAATAAACATCTTGCATCTTACATCTTGGTCACTGAGTAAACTTCCTGCCTGTCCTTCCAGATTCATCTAGCCTGTCCTAAAAAAATGTTAGGGAACCTTCTGGCCCCCTACACATGTTAGAAGAAGTTTTCAGCCTATAAGTCGTAAAAAGTATCCACTTTGTTGGATCAGTAAGGACATGTAGGTAATGTCTAAATTTATGTGTACAATCATTTTTACATTCTGTACCATGGGCATAATGTGATTCTTTTAACAGGTCTACGTCCTTTTGGGCCTGAAGCCTCTGGACAGAGTTGAAGATAAATTTCTTATACAATAAGCTGATCATAATATTCTTTTTATAATAAATCTATAAGTAGTTCAGATTACTTTCTTCCAATGTTAATTTTAAATGTTTCAACCCTGCATACTTATGACAGTTCAGATTATCCCATTGCTCTTTTTCTATAAGGCGCATATCTTGGGTAATCTTTCTTTACTCATCCTTTTCAATAAAATCCAATAGTTAATTTTCTTCTTATAGCTAAAATATGTACATCCCAGCTCTCTCCTTATAAAAACAGTAGGGACCACTTTTGGAGCACCCAGGACTGACCATATAAACTGAACAACATTTTTCTCCAATGGGACATTTCTGTTATCTATCCAATCTTCTGCACCATAGAGAGCCTGGGCACTATATTCAGCTTTTAGAGCTTTTAAAACTAGACATATTGAACTACTGCCATGCAATGAATTAAACTTTATTACACCAAAGATATTTTTTTTAATTATTTTTGTTCCATATACCCATGATACTTATTCCATAAACAGCTGAGAACATAAATCCCAAGTAAACATATTATCTGACCAAACCCAATAACTCTTTTCCAGCTCTCCACTTTGATGTATTTTGTTAGAGTCAAAAGCCATAGCTTTTCTCTTACTCGAACTGATTTTCAGATTCAGTTCTGCTGAGATAGCTGACAATGTGTCTATTTTTTCTTTGTAAACCAGAAAAAGATATAGTAAGATCAAATCATCAGCGTATGATAACACCAGACAAGTTCTATTACCAGTTCTCAGAGAGTCTGAGTGAGAGTCAGCAAGGTTTACCAGCAGGTCATTGATATACAAACAAAAAGAGTAGGAGTGAGAACACAGCCCTGTCATATCCTCTATTGGTGAAGGCATTTCTGGAGAACTGCCTGGAAGGAAATTGGAATCATTTATGCACTGTATTGCCTGAGATGTATAGGTACTGTAGGTCACTTGTAATATCTGTGCATAGCAGAACGAAAAATGGTTAGAGAATGTCAGAGACCAGGATCTGGAGAACTGCTGGGAGGAAGAAAGGCTAGAAAGCATCACATCTGGTGACTGCTACATGGCTAGCATGTGTTCCAATAAGACAAGAGTTGGAACTGATAACCACAAAAATCAAGTTACTCTGATGAACTGTGTATAAGCCAATAAACTTGGGTCCTTGATAGGGAAGCAAGTTTTGTTCTGCAAAAGAATTGAACACCTTAAATTTCTGGAGTTCAATTATTTTGGACCATGGAGAACTATTAGGGGAAATAGGCTTTTAGTTTGACTAGTTCACCCTGGTCTGAATGGTGCAGACTAGGCAAACCAGTTGAATCACAAACCACAGTTCGCACCTGAAACAGTTGACTAGGGCACAATATGAGCCACATCCTCATTTTGGAGCTATACTCAGCTCAGTGATATGAGCCAGCATGAAAGCTAACTAACGTGCTTATTGTTAGACTCTTAGTTGGTGCAGGCATGGCTGTGATTCACTTCTAGTTAGATTAGCTAGGAAAGTCTTCAGAAAGCAAAAGGAACTCTTCAAAAGTTTGACCTACACTAGTCCTGCAACAGCACGGCTAATGAAAAGGGATATTTAGGAGAAAAAGAAGAAGGAGAACAAAAAAAGTCAGGCTGAACAGTTTTGCAATCAAAAAGAAAAATTAACTGCATTCCAAGAAAAAAGATTAGGTGAATACCCCAATAAACTTAAGTTTATTAACTAAATATCAGAACTGTGGATGCTAAGCAAGGCCAGTCACCAATGGAAGCAAACACCCCATCACTTCACCAGAAAGGTTTCATCGGGGGCAGGGGAGTAGAGACATCCCCATCCTTAAATAGTCTCAAACTGATGACATCATGCATTGTGAAACAACATATAGATATTATCACAATAATAAACTCATATTTCAAAAATGTCGTATACAACATCAGAAAATCCTGTAGCAAAATAGAACTGCAGCTAGGCATAAATTCGTCAATGCAATTATATTGCTAAAAGATAGAATGCCTCACTCCCATGGAGCCATCATGTGATTACCCCCAACTTTCTTGGACAATTCCTCAGGGATCCACATTATATGAATCAGGGAGCAGGAAGAAGAGAAAGAGAAAAGGTAGAGGTGCCCAGCTTCTAAAGATCCAATCTAAAACAGCAAACAAAAATTATGCAACTTACTATAGAAATGAATAACACAAAACAGTCAAATACTACAAAGTAAGGAACCAGGAGGGGGGTTGGGGTGTGGAGGAAGAAGAGGTTATACAGTTATTTTTTTTTATCGATTTTCCCCATGTTACTGTGGTTCATTCCTCCTTTCCCCTGAAGTTGTCTGTGCTGGTGTGTCATCATAAGCTGTGGTGTTGCAGTGTGATCTGGTCGGCAGGCAGCAGGTGTGTGCCAGCTGGCAGTGTGCCAGTGCCAAGTCATCGGTAGTTTGGATCTCGGTGGAATCCCATAAAAATTGTCTAAAAAGTTTTTTGTCTTTTTGTGGCAGTTTTCAAATTGAAACTCTTCACTTTCCCCCAGGTTACTGCTGTTCCTTCCTCCTGAGCCCTGAAGCAGCCTGTGTGTATGTTGTGCAGAGCTGTGCTGTTGCAGTGTGATCTGAGCTGTGGGCAGAAGTGTATACCAGCTGGTAGTGAGTCAGTGCCTGGCCCATGGTTATCCTTGCTGGCATCCCATTGCTAAAATACAAATGCAAAATAATACCCCCCCAAAAAATAAATAAATAAAATAGTCTTGCTCTTCGTCATTCATCACCTGAGAGGCTGAGTCTTGTAGCAAGTATTAGAAAATGGAGAAACAGACAGGACAATGAGATGATGGCATGGGATAATCCAGTCACATCAAAGAAAAAGAAAGCAGAGTGGGCTTGGTTATAGACTTTCTGCCTCAGTGGGAAGTACAAGAGTAGAGGAAGATGAGAGTGGTGGTCAAACAGTTGATAAAGTATCACACATTGTAGGAACCACTCAAAGTGGCACACTAAGAGTTACACTTAAAACCCGAGCAATCACTGTAGAAAAAAACAGAATAATAAAGGAGTGCATCAAGTAGTGACACAGTCTGAGGAGGAGGAGGAGCAAAGAGATTTAGCAGAGCTTAAGATCAAATATGCAGATTGTGATTACATACCTGAGAAAAAGTGTTAGTAGCAGCAGTGCTGGAGAGTAGGACGTGGAACAGGTGGAATTTCAACTTGGGGCAGGTGCACATGAGATCATAAAAGACCAAAAGCAGTGGTAAATAAACAGAAAGGCCACAAAATAACATGTGAAAAAAACAAGAAGAAGCATCTGAAATGGCAGCAGATGAAGACACAGATTAAACTGGTGACCCAGGACACATGGTAGGAGAGAACCATTCCCTGACCCTGCAGAACTGATGGAGGAAGCAGAGGAGGGTGATGATGTGGAAGCAGCCCACTGTAGCCCATCCATTAGGCAACAGCCAAGTGTGGCAGGTGGAAAGACCAAACCAGTGATGTTGGTGGTGTGAGATTTCTTTTGAGTGGAAAAGGAATTATGGACACATGTGGTGTGTCTTTTTTAAAGACAAGCTGAGTCAGGGTAAGGAGGGAACATCTATGATGAAAAGGCATTTGTTGAAGTCCCACAGATCCCAGTATGAAAAGGCATGCCAAATAACAGCATCAGCAGCAGCGCCACTAGGCAGTGAAGCTGATGTTAAAGATGACGGCCAGGGGAAGAGAACATTAGGAGACCTGCTAGAAATGAAGAGGAAGAGGAAGAAAACCTTTGAAGTGGAATCCTAAAACCTCTTCCATTCATTAGTTCTTTAGCCCATTGACTCCCACACCCTTCGAGGTGCTGCAAATCCCCAATCAATCCCACCCAGGGTTGGCAAAAATAGGAGCAAACTGTCATATCACTGGTAGAGTCCCTGGAAATGGATAAGAAATACAAAGCCAACAGGCTAGAGGCAAAACAGTTAACAAGAGGTGTTGTGGAAATGCCAGCCACCAGCTTGCTGTCTTTCTCCTTTGTGAACAGCACAGGTTTTCTATTGCTAATGCAAGTTGAAGTGCCAAGGTATCAAGTGCCCAGCCATACCTACTTTTCCACAGTGGCTCTTCCTGAGTTATATCAGAGTATTCACAAGACTGTTGCAGGCCCTGAAAGCATTATTCGTTCCAGCCATTCACATCACTACTGACATGTGGAGCAGTGGTCAGACTACTGATTACATGGCAGTGACTGACCATTGGGTCAGTTTCCCCACTTTGTACTCCTCTTCTGCCTCCTCCATCTCTGGTTCAAGTGCCAGCCGTAGCTGTAGCCACAAGTTACCAGGGCCCCCCAACCTCTGTAAGCAGGCAGCTTTGTGTTTTGCTGGCTTTGACAATGACCATCATGAAGAAAACTTGTTACACTTCCTTTAACAGATGTTTGATGAGTGGCTGACACCACACTCATTAACACCAGGCTTTTGTAGTGTCACATAATACAAAGAACATTGTGAAGGCAGTTGACAATGGGGATTATACACATGTTCTATGTTTTACTCATTGAATGAATCTGGTAGTTTAGGGATTCCCCAACTGAGGAAGGCACCACTGTGCAGAGATGTGTAGGTCTGGCCAAAAAGATTTGTGGTCATTTTAGCAATTCCATAAAGGCATGGACACTATTACAAAGCATTTTTCAGTGGAACAAACCTCCTCTTCACTGCTGGAAGCAATATGTGGCAACAAGATGGAATTCTACCCATTACATACTGTAATGAATAACAGAATGCTATCCATCAGTATGCTGCTGAGCATGGTATTGGCAAAGGAGAGGTTAACAACAACCCACATCAGGGGTTCCTAATGGAGACCCTCTGCGCTGTGATGAAGCCATTTGAGGAGGCCACAAGGTTGGTAAATAGTGATACAGCTAGTCTCAGCCAGGTACTCCCCATCATTACCCTCATTAAACTGTGACGTTTTTGTCTGAAAAATAAAAATGAGGAAAAGGAGGATACCACTACTCTCAATCTCGTAGCAAGGCTAAGATCACATTTCTGGATTGGCACACACATTTCAGCAATGTATACAGATGACCACTACATTGTGGCCACTTTCTTGGACACTTGGGCCCAATTCTCAAAGCAGGCTTGGATCAGCGCAGGCTGCGGCAAACAGCTGTTTGCACCAATGCCCAATGCGCTGGGGACCCTGCTCCCTATTCTCTAATAGGCAGGGTCCTGGCAGCAAAGTCCCTAGGCTAGCAGCAAGCCAGACCTGGTGCCAAAGACACAGCACAGCAGGGGGACATGCCGCAAGCTGCGAAATGACTGTGCGCCAGTCAAGCAGGGCCCACAGTGGCCAGTGCCCCCCCATATGCCAGGGAATGAGTAATTTAAACTGTAATTACAGTGATCTAGTGGTCCCACTCCCCATCCCAATATGCTGGGTATATATATGTTAAAATATTAAATATACCTGGTGGTCTAGATGTCTCTCCCCCACCCTGATAAGCACAGTATTTATATGTTATATTCTAGAATTTACTTGGTGGTCTAGCAGTCCCACCCTTCCCCAGCCAAGATATGTCACCACCCACACTAACCTTGACGGTCTGGGCTACTCCCTCCTCACACCTCCTCTGCTGGCTCCAACTGAACTATCACTACATGCAATACCACATGACACGACTCAGTGATTACAGTGCATGCATATTGTGTGGTAGTCCATGTGCTCAGTGACAGTTCAGTCGGGCCAAGAGGAGGTGTGAGAGCTGTGCTGGTCCCAGCTCGGGTTCAGGTTGGGGTGTGTGGGTGGTGCGTATCTTGATGGGGGATGGACCGCTAGACCACCAGGTAAATTCTAAAATATAGCATATAAATACTGGGCATATCGGAGTGGGGAGAGACTGCTAGTTCACCAGATAAATGTTTATATTTAACATATGAATACCAGGCATATTGGGACAGGGGGAGGGACAGCTAGACCACAAGGTACAATTTCAAATATAACATATACAGTAAATACTGGGCATATCAGGGTTGGGGGAAGGACCACTAGACCACCAGGTAACTATGACTGTGTTGGGGGAGGGGAGATGTGATACAGGCATACCTCTCAACCTCTTGCCTCATGAATCAGGGACAAGGCTTAAAAAAATCAGGCATACTTCTTAAAGTCTGGAACTATTCATTTAGAAATCTGACAGAATAAAAGGATTTGTGTTAAGATGTATTTTCTGAAGAATAACAAGTCTGTTACTTTAATGTTTGACATTATTTTTTGCTTTTAATCCCC
Organism: Neoceratodus forsteri; assembly: GCA_016271365.2. Lineage (NCBI taxonomy): Eukaryota > Metazoa > Chordata > Ceratodontiformes > Ceratodontidae > Neoceratodus > Neoceratodus forsteri. Next base: position 1,287,647,071 of record CM057455.1, on the reverse strand, counting down.
ATTGTTCTATCACAAGAATACAAATTTTACGAGGGACACTGGAAAAATCTGAGGCAAATTCAAGGACATCCCTGAAAATCAGGGACAGTTGAGAGGTATGGCTACAGGGTTTTATTAAACTCTAAAAATTGATTAGCGTTTTGCTCATAAAAGTTCTAAAACATTGTGAAAATGCATAGCACTTGCCTTACTGTGTTTAACAAACATAACACTTCTAGAAAACCTATATAAATACTTTCTGTACAGTTAGTATTGTCCCAAGAAAAAAACTGCTAATCAATTATTTAAAACCCCTTGCTACATTGTCGGGGCACTATACCACTCCAGAGGACATTCCTCTAAGTACCCTTAGACCAGCCACTTATGTTGGGCACAGGCAGCTTCTGCCATTTCCAGGGCTTTAAGAATAGAGCCCCAGGTTCAAAGACACATTTGAGACATTCTCTTTTTTTATACTTAATATTTTATTTATTCAAGTAAATGTAGACCACATGACATCAATAGGTCATTTAAAAGAAATAAACATACACGCTGATAAATTCAGCAGATTAACATAGTGCCAGGTCGGAGAAACCCGCAATCAGAAATAGTTCAGTATACAATGCAGCAGGAAATAATTGTGTAGATACAGTACAAGTAACACATATAAAATACAGACATTAAGGTAAGAAAGAATTTTTAATTTTTATTTGGAAATATGTTTCACCAGGAAAGACAACATGAGCTGTAAATAGCTTGGGGGGGACACGAGTTGGGAGAACAAGCAAACACATAGCAATACAAGTACAATTTCTAAAACAAAACAGTATAGTACAATTACAGAGGATAAATAACCTAGACCAACTGGCCAGGGTAAACAAAACCATATTCAGATATAGCATAAGAGCCCAAGAGCAGGAGATCTAGTAGGGTAAGGGTTAGAAGATGGATAACACATTTGAAGTGCTAGAAGTAGTAGGCTGACCACAAAATTCGAAGTGCTATTGTATACCCAAGGGAGGGCAGTTATAAGACAAGTGTGGAAGTGGACATGTGAGGGGGTAGAGGGTGGGGGATAGAAGAGGGAGAGAGAAGGACAGCCAAGATCTATACCCATCCCGGTTGCTGAGAACCCTGCAAGGGGGTTAGAACCAGGCAGAAAGGGAGGGGAGAGAAACGGAGTGAGGTGGTAGAGAAGAGAATAACATATTAACCATCCACATGTTCAGGATAAAAGGGTTACAACTGTAAGCTAAGAACCTTCAAAAGGGGGGAAGGAGATGAAGAAGAGGGGGATATGAAGGAACATTGAACACTCCCTTAGTGGTTAGTCTGGGCCAAAAACACAAAAGTGTCAAGATCAGTTGGCCAGGAGATGAAAGGAAAGGACAGACCATCTGTATATGATATTTATAGACCATGGGAGACAAGCCCCCATGTGCAAGGTAACAACTTTGGGGTATTTTGCAATAGGAGGATGATAAATAGGGCTGCCAGATTTTATCGTAGAGATACAGTTTGTGCATGATAGCATATTCGACACTTTCATAGCAGGCAACCTTGTCTAACTCTGAAAGCCATTCAGACAGTGTGTGGGGGGGGGATGCATTCCTCCAGTGACGGAGTATGATTCTCTTGGCTGTGACCAAGGTGCTCCTGACCCATCATTTAAGGTGAGCCGTTTTGAAAGAGGAGCTAATTACATCAGGCAGGAGACACAGGAGGACTACAGCAGGAGTAAGAGTGATGGTAGAACTCACAACCTTCCCAATTACTTCTTGTGAATTTGACCAATAAGACTATAGTAAGGGGCAGCTCCATATTATATGTGAGAAGATACCTGTCATAGAGAGACATCGCCAACATTTGTCAGAGGGCATGACACCCATTTATGCAGTTTCTCTGGGGTTCTATACCATTGATGTAAGGTTCTAAATTGTGAAAATTGGCTACATGTGTCCTTTAGAGCATCACAGAGGTGCTTCCAACAGAACTCTCAGGTGGGCTGGTCCATCTTGATACCTAGCTCCATGTTCCATTTGTCCCTAAGGGTCTTCAGGAGAAGGCTGCCAAGAAGATTTAATTGCTGTATATTAAGTTAGCCCTGAGCAGGGTGCTACATCTAGGGGTGACTAGTGCTTCAATACAGTTGTGTTGAATATGAGACATTTGGAGCTTAGGACCTAGGAGAGGAATCAGGGCTGAGCGAAGCTGAATATGTTGCCAGTGTTGGTGGTTGTCAAGGCCAAACTCAGCCTATAGTTGCATATTGGATTTCAAGTATCCTGTGGTATCATCAGATAGATGAGAAAGCAATAAGAAGCCTTTGGAGGCCCAAGCCGCCCAATATACTGGACAGCCTCCAATCTTCAGCTACAGATTCCTCCAAAGTGGGAAAGAAGGGGAGGCCCTTGGGGTACAGTTGGAGTTGGTGGCAAGCTCCTCCAAATCTTTATAGTGTACATGATAGTGGGATGGGTGTACAGGGTTGTCAGGGGGTTATCATAGAGTACTGCTGTGTAAAGGTCACTGTCCATAACGTGAGATTCACAGACGGCCCACTACAGTCTGATGCCAAGGGGTACAAAAGGGGAGGCTTGAGACATTTGAGGCAAAAGGTGTGCAGAGTGCTCAAGTTCAAAATCTGGGAGGCCCATGCCACCTTTTTCAAGGGGTAGTGTTAGCTTCTTGCAGCTGATACGTTTAGGACCATCACCCCGGATAAAATCAAGCATCTGCTTGTACATTTGTTGAAAGAGGTCGGAAGTAATTTTTAAAGGTAGGTTGTCTAGAATGTATTGCAGTTTTGCTGTTACTATCATTTTGTAAGCATGAACACTACCCCAAAAGGATAGTGGGAGGTGCATTCATCTAGCAAGCTCTTGAGATGTTTCAGTTATCAAAGGAGGCAGATTGAGTTTACATAAAGAGACATTCAAGCTCAGATATTTGACTGAGCTCTGTGAAACCTGGAGCCCCCTGGGAAAACCTCCTACAGGCCGGAGCACTGGACCATAAGGTAGTATAATGGATTTGGCCACATTAGCTTTATATCGAAAAATGGTGCCAAATTGTTGCAGTAGGTCCAATACCGTGGGAACCGAGACTTCAGGATTGGTGAGCATCAGAAAGATGTCATCAACATAGGCCATGATCTTATGAACCCCACCTAGTTCTACCCCATGGATGTGTGAATGTTGATGAATAGCTTGTAAGAGAGGCTCTAGGGCATGGACAAAAAGTATTGGAGAAAGGAGCAGCCTTGCTGGTGCCTCTCTCCAATAGGAAGGGTGGAGAAGTAGTGGTGTTGGTGAGAACAGAGGCAGTGACATCATTATAGAGAGTTCAGATAGCTGATAAATGGTTGCCCAAAGCCAAAGACCTGTAGGGTATGGAATAGGTAAGGTCATTCAACTCTATCAAATGCCTCCTCGGCATCGATTGAAAGAAGAGCAGTTAAGGAGTGGGTGCATGTGATTTGCCAAGTGAGATTAATCAGGCGACGGGTGTTATCTGTACCTCACCTACCAGACACAAAGCCCACTTGATCTTTGTCTATGAGGGTAGGGAGTACCTCACGGATCTGTGTGGCCAACAACTTAGCAAAGACATTGCAGTCAGCCATAATAAGGGAGATTGGCCGATAACTCCCACAGTGTAGAGGATGTTTACCAGCTTTGGGAAGAAGAGAGATTAGGGCTGTAAGCATTGATGGGGAAGAGATCCATCATGGATAGCCTCATTAAAAGCATCCATAAGAGGAGGCAAGAGGCCATCCCTAAATTGCTGGAGAAATTCAGCTGGCAGCCCACCAACTCCAGGGGTTATTCCAGTGGGCATGGGGTGGAGAGCCTCCTCCAGTTCCTTACGTGTGAACTGTTGCTCCAGCTGTTGACTATTTTCCACACTGAGTTCAGGGAGTCCCAGTGAGGTGATAAAACCACTCAAATCCTCTTGGGAATGGGTAGCTTCCTTCTGATAAAGCGTTTTGAAAAAATGTTGACAGGCCTCACTGATGCCTGCCTGACTTGCATGGAGCTTCCTGGCAGCATCCTGAACCCGGGTTTTGTGATCTTTCTTGCTTCTTTTTTAACTGCTACACTAGCAGTCTCCTGGGTCTTTCACCAGAATCCCAGAAAGTCTGACGGAGTCTGAAAAAGGCATATTCTGCCTTCTGGTGAAGATGCAAATCAACCTTGTATCTGGTTCCAACAATTTCTGCCAATAGCTGCAGTGAGACATTCTTTGATGCACAAGAATGTGGTAAGAATCAGCAGCCCTATAAAGCCTGGCTTATCCAATTGGTCTCTGTATGTATGACATAAAGCAAGACCAGGAAAACATATAGAGCAAAAGAACAAAACTCATCATCCCTTGCAATCATACTGACAGGCCAGATGGAAGAGAGGGAAGAAGGGGGCAAAGCAAGGCACATTTATTTATATGGTGCCCAATCCCAGAGGCTCTGGGTGCCTTACATAAAAACAGGCAGGGTAATGTAAAATTAAATAAATGACAAATACTTAAAATATCACATACAGTATTATACATAATTCAGAATTCAATAAATAAGATCTTAAAATACAATAACTCTGATTAGTCCTGAAAGGCCAGGTTAAAAAGATGAGTCTTTAGACCCCCTTTAAAAGCCTCAACCATCAGGGCCTCCCTGACAGAGATGGGAAATGAGTCCCAGAGGGCTGGGCCGGCAACTTCAAAAGCTCAGTGTGAAAGGTTGATCCCTGTCATGGGGGAGATGCCCCAGAAGAGAGAGGAGGGTTTTTCCTTGCCCCCTGTAAAGGTGCCCGTTGCTAATGTTAAAGTGCATAGTAGCAATAGGTGAAGGCACTTGAGGGCATTCAAAACAGTTAACAAGTAAAAGTGCTGATAAATAAAGTGCAGGGATGCAAAGAAACAAAGGAATGAATATAAACTGCATCTGTGAACTGTACTGTGGTTCCATACCATATAAGCACTATTTAAGCTTGGTTAATTGTAAAGCATAAAGAAAGTACACTAACATACTAAAATGCCAGCAGAATAGGCCTAACAGTCTTTCGTGTCTGCTCGTTTGGTCAGCCCCCACTCTGGGTGCTGACCTTGCTGCCCCCCTCGCCTTCTCTGGCTTCTCCCTTCCCAGTTCCGGATATTCTTGCTGCATTGGATTTTACTTCCAGAACTCTTCCCCTGTACCTGTCCCACCCCCTCTTGAACCCATCCACTGTCTCTGCCTCCACCAGCCCCCTAGGCAGCGCATTCCATGGCTCCACCACCCTCTCAGTGAAGTAGCACCTCCTCCTTTCTCCCCTGAATCTTCCCCCCTCCAGCTTCCACCCATGCCCTCTAGTGGCCCCCTTGTCCTTCCTTGAAGCACCCTGTCTGTTCCTCCCTATTTACCCTCTTCATGTACCTGAAGACCTCTATCATGTCCCCCAGTCCCTTCTCTCTTCCAATGTGTACATATTTAGCTCTTCGAGCCTCTCCTCATAGGTCCTGTCCCCAAGCCCCAAATCATTTTGGTTGCCCTCCTCTGGACCCTCCAGGGTTTAGTGTCCCTCTTTAAGTGTGGCCTCCAAAGCTGCACGCAGTACTCAAGGTACGGCCTCACCAAGCAGAGTTATACAGAGGGAGTATCACTCCTCCTTCTGAGGTGATCCCCTAGTGATGCATCCCAGCATCCTGTTGGCCTTGGCTGCTGCCCTCCTACAAGTCTCTGAGTTGTTCATCTTGACATCCACCACCACCCCCAGGTCCCTCTCAGCCATCGAGACTTGTAGCATTTCCCCCCCCAGGGTGTACACTTGGCCAGGGTTTCTGGCCCCCAGGTGGAGTACCTTGCATTTCCCTGCATTGAACCTCAGTTTCGATATATATTCCATATATGTATAAATAGTAATAAGTTACAAAACTGAACCAAGTTGTGAAACAAGCTAAGCAGCAATGAGGCTAAATTGCTGCAGGTAGGCTGTTGAAATGTAACCCTCTTCTAGTTACATTAGATAAAGAGAGACATAGACTTAGATAAAGAGGGATATGTTTTTGTAGAAATAGAGTTAAAATATATCTATTTTATTTTATTTAAAATTGGTGATCGGGAAAAGCACACTGAGCTGAGGCTCGTTTCCAGGTGTGACCCGGGTACAAGGTGCACGTTGTAGAAGGCAGAGGGTACCAAATAATTTTTGTTACAGACAAATAGTACAGCATAAGGACATTACATAGTGGGATGCAGAAATATTACAATTTTAGCTAGGTCAGACGATTTAAAAAAAAACTTCCAGACATTTCATTTCAAACAAATTCGTATTTACAGTGTATTTCTAGCATACATAAAAAATGTTTCACATGTGGTGGATGCCCAAAGTTTGGTAAACTAGTACAGAAAACGTGCAGTAGATAAGTGGTTAATATGGTTTCGGGCTGGCGTGTGCATATGTGTTGACCTGGAGTGGTCACCCAGGGTAGGCTAGGCCCGAGTTAAAGAGGGTTCAGATGAGCATCTTGGGCAGGGAGGGGGAAGGAGAAGCCTGAGAAGTTGTTTAAAGGCTGATAGGAAGGAGGTCTGATGAAGGTTGGGTGGGAGATTGTTCCAAAGGAGAGGAAGCAGGTAGGAAAAGGCAGCTTGCCCAGTGGCAGAGAGGGGGTGTGAGAGGTGGAAGGTACATGCGTGTCTATGGTGGAGAGAGTAGCCTGGGGAGATGGCTGGAGAGATGCGAGAAGAGAGGTAGGGGGAAAGGACCCAAGCCAATATTTTTCTACGAGGGAGGTGCTGTAGAGGGTCCTCCTATGCGAGAGTGGCATCAGGGATAGAGTGGAGTATAGGAGGCAGTGATGAGTAGGTTGGGGGAGGCAGTGGCGAAATGACAGAAAGAACTGAGCAGGATGTCAAGTTTTGAGAGGGAGGAGGTTGGGGCTGTGCCATAGATGACATCCACATAGTCCAGCACTGGCAAGATGGCACCTACATACCTGATATCTACAGCTGTGAGTCCCAAAATATGTTCCTGAATTGAGGAAGGAAGGTATGACAGCCAGCGGTAATGATAGAAAACCCACTGCTCTCAACTCTTGCTTCATTGTGTTTTAAAAATATATCCCCTGAGGAGTGAGACTGAACGGGAGCGGTAACATTAATATTTACTTTTCCCCAACTCCACCATAAATAAAGTCTGTCTCCTAAAAAAGTAGTTCTCTGCAATAGCAGTTTAGGTAACATAGCTCTCTGAGATAACTGTAGCAGGCTTGTTTCAGGGGGATGTGTCATGGGCAGAAGTGAGTAGCTGGCTTGGTTCAAGTTCAGTCTTTTCAGCTGTCGCTCCCTGCGAATGCAAATTCAGGATTAGAATTTAGAATAGAAAGCCTCATGTAGGGAGGAGAGAAGAGAAAACAGGTGTTTAAATAAGAAAGGAGCATGTTTGTCCCGGCTCTCTCTCTCTCTCTCAGAGCATGTTTGTCCCCGCTCTCTCTCTCTCTCTCTCTCTCTCTCTCTCTCTCTCTCTCTCTCTCTCTCTCTCTCTCTCTCTCTCTCTCTCTCTCTCTCTCTCTCTCTCCCTTTCTCCTGTGTGAGTGCGTGTTTAATAGGGCCACGCGCTGCAAGCACGACTGAGTGCTAGAAACATTGTTACAGAAAGCAGTTTCTTGTAAGCAGCAGCACCGTGTAAACTTCCCCATTTCTCCTAGTCGCAAAGGTGCAACTCATGAATAAAGCCTTTAGCGGAGCAGGATGCTCCCCCTATTATAAAGGTAAATTAACAATCCTGCTTTGGAGCGAAAAGGGTATGCTCCAAAGTGCTCCCTACCTAATGTGCAGTTTGAAAGAAGACAGGTAGCATTGTCCTCTGCTTTCTTTCTTCTTATGCTTAGCAAACTGAGATGCCTGTAGAACCATGGGAATGTAAAAGTAATTACCTGTGGGAGCTATGCAGCATAGGTGTTTCTATAGGGCTAGCAGGCCTGACATAGACCCTTTTTATATGTTTAGAGGCTTCTGATGTCATGGCCAATAGGAACACACCTAGAATTATGACCTTATGGCTAGGATTATAAAAGAGATAGCTCAAGAGACCTCAGGAGATACAGAAAGAGAGAGCATCAGTGGAGAGCTGACTGTGCAAGGTGCAAGACCTCTGATGCAAGGGTGTGTGCTTTCACACTTAACAGAGCTGTAGGTGTGCTACTGGGCACAACAGTGACTTTTGATTTGGAAACTACTGGACTAACCATTATTTTCTTGCAATTCTGTACTTACTGCTGAACATTTCATACGATGAAAATAAAATGATAAATGCCGCCAGGCATTTTTTATGCACTATAGCTGTAGTCTGCCTGAAGTTATTATCCTGAAATCCCATCCCCACTACACTCAGTCACCAGAAGTTTTTAACCTGGCCCTTGGATCTGCAAGAAGGTCCCTGGTGGAGGAACAGAGGTAGTGGGCTGAGGTGGCATGTGTCAGGAGATCAACCAAGTAGCCATGGCCCTGTCCACATAAAGCCTTATAGGTGAGCAAGCCCATCTTGAAGATGATCCTCCACCTAACAGGCAGCTAGTGCAGACCTTGCAGGACTGGGGTCACATGAGTACACCTAGACAGGCTTGTCAGTAACCTGGCCACTGCATTCTGCACCTGATGCAGCCAGTCCAGGGTCCTTCCACTGACCCCAAAGTTTAGAGTGTTACAGCAATCAAGCCTGGACATATCAAAAGCATTTACCAATGATGCCAGGTCCTTGAGCAGAACTAGGGGTTTAATCTGGGTGACATTCCTTAAGTGGTAAAAAAATGCCTTGGACCACAGATGACACATGCGCATCAAGTGTCAATCTATCATCCAGGATGACGCCAAGATTTCTCACCCTAGGGGAAGCCATCAACAGAGTGGTCTCCAAGACTGATCCTACCACCACTCTGAAGACACTCCCATCATGCTTGCAACCCAGCTCAATCACTAGGACCTCTGTCTTGTTGGGGTTCAGTCACAACCACTTGGAGGACATCCAATCATTGCTCTCAATCAGGCAGTTGTTAAGCACTTCCATGGCACCATGTGTTCCAAGTTGGAGGACATCCAGTCTTCATTAGGGGAGTAGAACGAGGGGGAGGGAGGAAAGAGGTCACTAAGGTGCCTGCCTGGTGCCATGGCATGGAGTGACAGGAAGTGAATCCTCAGGATCATGGGAGCAGCTGCATGGAAGAGGGGGCTTAATGTCATTGTCCACCTAGAGACAAATGACCTAGCTGGGAATGGGATCAGAGCTGTGCAGGAGGAATTTATGGAGTTGAGGAGGGGCCTCAGACAAGTAGCATGCACAGTAACCTTCTCAGAGGTGCTGCCTATCTATGGCATGGGTGAGGCTAGAGTACTTTGCAGCCTGGGTTTAAAAACTGGTGCGAAACACAGGGTTTTGGCTTCATTGGGGACTGGGGGTCTACCTGGAGGGATGCAGGCCTATAATGGCACAATGGTCTGCATCTGTCCAGAAGGGGAACCAGAATCCTAGGTGATAGGTTTAAATGCTTCATTGGCAAGCTTTTAAACTAGACAAGGGGGAATGCACTGAAAAGGAACAGGGAATCCACAGTCTTCCCCCACAAAACAAGGTAGTTAATGAGGTTAATGCTAGTCCTGCGCTAAATTTTCAAATTCCAGCAGAACAAAATTCCACATAATACTCAAAATTCCATGAAATTCTGCTGAATTTTGCCAGAAACAGATGGTGGAATTCTGCAGCATAAAATAGTTATGGAATGATTTCCCACGGAAAAAATACTATTCCACAAAATATTATTCTGCAGATCACAGTAGGCATAATTCCACAGTCGAACAAGTAAAATTCTGGTTGAAATTCTGCTGGTAGAATGGTCATTCTGCACTAATTCCACCAGTGGAATTCTGCATTCCACACAGCACTAGTTAACACCAAGGTAGAGAGGTCAATAGAGGGCAGGGCAGGGGGAAATGGAGAAAAAAGGCAAAGGCAGTAAGTACAGGGATGGGGCTAAAAGAGGGTAAGGCCATCAAAAAATGGAGGCCGATTAGTACCGATGCCTGTAGTCTGGGTAACAAGCTTCATGAACTAGTGGTCTTTATGGAAGAGGAATACCTGGATATCGTGACAGTCCCAGAAATCTGATACACAGAGAACCATGACTGGGATGTCGACATGTCGGGGTACACAATCTACAGAAGGGACAGGGAGGGTAAAAGTGGAGGAGGAGTAGCTCTCTACATAAGCGAAGGAATCAAATCAACAGAACTAGAAGGTAAACAGGGAAGAGAAGAGGCACTGTGGGTTACCTTGGAGACAGGAAATGGCACCACAATCCGCACTGGGGTTGTATACAGACGACTGTCTAAGGGGCAGGAAATGGACAAGGAAATTATAGGATGGCAGAAAAAGAGGAGATATTGTTGATGGGGTCCTGAATATGCTAGATGTTAACTGAAGCACATTTGCTGCTGCCACATCCAAGAGCAGAGTCATTCTTGATGCCCTATGAGGGCATGCCTCAGGCAGTTAGTGTAGGAACCCACTCAGAACAGAGCAGTTTTAGACCTAGTACTCTCAAATGGGGACAGCGAGAGGATCTTGGATTTAGAAATGGGTAGCCATCTGGGAATAAGCGACCACCAGATAGTGTGGTTCATAATAAACACAGCCATAGAGTCAAGCCATACAAAAGCAAGGGTACTGGACTTTCAGAGGGCTGACATTGGCAGAATGGGAGCATGCCTAAGGAATGCACTTGCAAAATGGCAGGAAGGAGGGGTGAAAGAACAATGGGGGAAAATCACAACTGCCATGACATAGGCAACAAGCCTTTGTGTGAAACAAATAAAACAAAACAAAGGAAAAAACCACTATGGTTCTCAAAAGAGGTGGCAGGGAAGGTTAGGGAGAAAAAGATAGCATTCAGAAAGTATAAGGAATTACAGGAGGAGCAGGACAGAGAACTCTATCAGTTAAAGCAGAAGGAAGCAGGGAAGGCAGTCAGAATAGCAAATGCCCAAACCAAGGAAAAGACAGCCAGCTCAGTTAAGAAAAGGGATAAGACCTTTTATAGGTACATTAGTGAGCAAAGAAAGACCAAGGGAGGGTAGTGAGGCTTAATAAAGGGGCTGGGGAGGGCAGAGGGTGACAGTGAAAAGGCACAGATACTGAACAAATACTTTTGTTCAGTATTGACAAAAGAAGAGGAGGAGGACGTACCTAAACCAAACAATAGAAGCACTCTGGATAGGGAGGTCGATAACAGTCCATTTACAGAAGAAAGGGTCCTGAAAGAACTCCTAAAAACTCAAGGTGTACAAGGCAATGGGGCCTGATGGGATTCACCCCATAATTCTAAAAGAACTAAGAGGAGAACTAGTGAACAGGGGTGTAGCCAAGAATTTCTGATCTACACACCAAGTGGACTCACTGCTACCCCCAAGTAGGGTGAGCTAGCCCTTCCCCCACCATCCCATACCCTCTCACGCAACACTAGCATAATTTTTTGTGTTACATGCCAACACACCACAGCCACAACACCACCAACAGGTGTCAGACTAACAGACTGGCTTTTGGTTACAATATTGCATTGTGACAAGCCTCTGTACCTCATCAAGGTAGCCAGTCCCACAGAGGTCCATTCACACACACACACACACACACACACCTACTGCCAAAACTCAGTCATACTGCAGCCCAATAATAGCCACAGTAATAAGTCACCAACTCTAACATACCCACAGTAGATTACAGTAAAAAGAGGGCCAGGATCTCCATGGTGCTCTGGTTTTACTTCTGGTACTGTAACCATCAACTAATCCATTTGCAACAAAGAGCCCTATACCTCTGGATGAGATCCTGCACCAATTCTCAACCGCAACAAAAAGACCCATATCACCCAAGTATGGTATGTACTCTTACACTGAAGACACCACACAAGCACAGCAAAAAAACAAACCAAAGAGCAGAGCTCGCACTCCAGCTGAAAAGTAGTCATGTACTGCTGCAGCCCAGGAATAGCCACAGTAAACATCACCAACTCGTTACATACCCATAGTATGTTACAGCACAGCAAAGAGGGATGGGGCAAACTCGCTAGTGATCTGTACTGCAACAGTCACTTAAACTATTTGCACAGAGCACCATACCCCTGTGTTTGGTTGCCTGTGTGTACAAAAGTTGCCAGTTTGCATTGTGAAATAAACCCACAATGCTTGTACAGCACATATTTGTTCCCTTGTCTTTCTATGTGGCTGCTCGTTCTGCATTGAGACGTACATCAGCAATGCTTGTACAGGACATTTGTTCCCTCTTGTCTTTCTATGTGGCTGCATGTTCTGCATTGTGACATACATATACAATGCTTGTACAGGACATTTGTTCCCCCTTTTCCTACAGCCCTTGCCTTCCAGATACACCAGGTGTTACCTTGGTTCCCAATCCCCATGTACGATCGTCAGATGTTACTGTGGCATAGCTCAATTGATGTGTTCCGTTAAGTGTTTGAAAATCTTCTGCCTCTGCATGGATCGAAGTCTTTGAGCACCTGATCTACATCAATTTCAAAGCCCTGATGTATATGCAGAAGAGCACGTCCTGTAAGGTGTTCTTCGCTCTTGCTGCTTCTGAGTCAGGTCTTGATCCTCCTCAAGGCACTGAATGATCGTTCTGCACTCGCCACATTAACTGGCATGGTGGCCAACACCGATAAGACTGCATGTATGTTTGGATACAGATCTGAATTTAGTTGTTATAAGGTTGTCAGTATTGAATCAGGTCTATTTGCTAATGATACACTGTGCCACTTTTTATTCCATCTTTCCAACTCCAGTTCCAGTTCTTCTAAGCTGCTTAGAACAGTCTGGTAAGCAGCAAACAAGTCTGCTGTCTGTGCCTCCTGCAGAAACCCAACTTTTTTTTGGAATAAGATATTGGGCAAGGAACCAAGGGCGGCAGTCTATTAGTTGCTCCTACAGCTCTGAAATCATGTGGTCTAAAAACAGAATAAATAGGTTATGTCTGTAATATTCTTCAGGGGTGGCAGCATCAATATTGTTGCGTTGTGTTTGTCTTCCACATATTCAGGGTACTGACTCTTCAATACATGCAGTGTCTGCCAAAGCCACAATATTGCGGTACAGCTCCCTAAATGCCCTCTCGGAACACTCCGCATGTCATTTAGTCTCTGAATAACTGTGGAGGCTTCTTCAGAAGCCTGAATTAGATCAGTACTGACCTGTTGCAAGTAAAGATTCAGTGGTTTTGTTCTGATCAAAACAAAATCCACACTACACAGTGTCACAAGGAAGTCAAATCTCAATATTGCGGCTAACAATCTGTCCCCTTCACTGTCATACTCTGCTGTCTTTTCAAGTGAGCTAACTACCACCAAAAGTTTGTTTTTGAACCTCACCAGGGAATCAGTTTGGCTCATCCATCTGGTGTTTCCAGCTGCAGGAATCAATGAAGTACGGTCTGCAGGCTCATCATCGTAGTCAGATGGGAGATTGCAGAATTCTCTGAGCTTCAATACAAAAGCATTATGGTGCTTATAAGAGGACTTCAGCATGGAGATTATTTTCGTTGTTGTATTAAACATATCTGCTATTTGTCTTGTGGAACATGAGTGGACAATTACAGTGTTTGGGCTGTGAGCCTTGCAAATAGTGTACATTGCTTCTGGGGCCACAGCCTTGATCTTTGCTTGAACACCGTTGAATCTGCCACTCATGTTGCTGCCTTTGTCATAGCCTTGTCCTCTCATTAGCACAAGATCCATGCCTCAAGTTGTTAACAACCACAGGAACAGTTCCGCAAGGCCATGACCTGTGGTATCAAAACTTTCCGTGAATTCAACAAAATCTTGACGAATTTTGACGTTCCCAGAAAGGTCATGATGTACATAGCACACAGATAAGGAGATCTGTTCCTTTGTAGATATGTCTGTAATACCATCTGTGATGAAGGTATACCACTTTGCTTGCTTTAGATTGGTTAAGATTTTTCGCAGTATCTGTTGGCCCATTACCCTGATCAGTTCATTTTGAATTTGTAGTGACATGTACGTGGCATTCCTTGGAGCTGCTGTGAGGTTGTCTTGTAGCCTCAGATCCAAGTCCGCAGTGTATTTTACCATGGCATTGAAGTTGCCAAGCAGCCTATATTTGCCTCGCAGTGCAACGTTTTGCCCTCCACAAAAAAGGATAATCTAAATAATCCAATGTAGGACGTGCAAGATCCTCTCTGCTGTCTTGTTTGTGCACTCGAGTAAAGACCAGCTAGAAGTTCTTAACTTCCCTGCACAGAGAGAAATGCATCTGCTTTACCAACAGCATTCCCATAGTCCTTTGATTTGCTGTGCCTTTCCAGAGTCTTCTTCCCATTGAACCAATCCCTAAATGGTGTAGATACCAGAAGCATGCAACTTGAACTAAATACAAAACAAGGAGCACAGAATACACCATCCACCTGCTTTGAATATCTAGTAAATCTGTAATCATGCAAAAACTGTGCATTAAAACACCTGAAACCCTGGCTAGGACGTTCAGGACCCATCAGACATGCTGGAAACTGAAAACCTAGTGGTGGTGGTAACCACTGTGTTTCCAGAATTTGCTTCTTCTCAGAATCTGTGAGCTGTGCTTGATCAAAACAGCTGATGTCTTCTATGCTACAAGAATGCTGGTTAGGTTCCTGGGGTATGTTCTTAGTTGGAATATCCTCAACACTGGTTTCTTCCAGGGGACTGCTTGTAGCCTGGACAGCTTCAACAGAATGGTCCTCCTGGAACAGGTTTAGATTCTGGCTGGCTTCCAGGGTACATTCTTCCACAGAACTGCTGGTTGTCTGGATATCATCAAGGGTAAATTCTGCTGAGATATCCAATAACTGGCAGGCAGCATTTGTTTCATTGAGAACAGCCCACAAGGTTGTTTCTTCAAGCACAGTTTCCTCTCTAATCAGCAGTGCACAGTTAGCCAGTGTCTCAGTGGCACTTCTGTGTTGTAGCTCTGTGTTAACAACCCTGAAACACAGAAATGTTACTACTTTAGCATATGCTGTGCAACTAATTACCAGTACTCACTGTAATCAGTTTGTTAAGCATTTTACATTTCTTACCCAGAGGTAGATGCACCTCTTGTGAGGAAGGACTGCATCACCCAAGACATTTTTGTCATTTCCTCCATTCTGCATGTTTTGTTTTTGACTTGTGCTCCAGATGGCTGCTTGCATTTTCCGGCCTCCATTCTATGACTGAACAGGTTAGCCCTGCAATATGAGAAGTACGAATAGGAATCACTTAGCAGCTATTATATGCAATATAATATATATATAATATATAATATATATATATATATAATATATAATATGCAGCTATTGCAGATGCTTGAAGCAGAGGTTGAAGGAGTACACTGTACCTTGATGCAATAGTTGCAGAACAGTGATGCTGAAACACTAGCTTCTGCTCCAGGTGTGTCGACACTGCTTCTGTGCTCTCAGTGTACCCCAAAAACTACATAATAGCCTGACTTGTACAGTACAGAACTGTTGACAAGAACTGTAAAACTGAACTTCATGCAGTGGGATCAGACAATCTATTTGTGCTGCTGTGAATATGAATAATGGGAGCCAGCATTAAAATTTTGGTAACCAGTCCTCCAACATAAGTGAAGAATCCAAAGGTGGTACCATGCTGCAATTAAGCAACATTAGCAACTCAGGCAAACTCAATTACTATTGGTCCATGTTGCATATAGGGTGCCCTCATTGCTGTCTGCATTCAGTTTTTAATGTACACAGAGACAGTGTTACCAACAGTATTTAAACCATTGTTTTACAATGCCATTTGATAGGATGGTTGACATATTGTGTGTATGCATTCTTAACCAAAAGATCAGTACAAGTAGCTTTTTCCTAGTGCTTTTCAGAGGTTCCTAGCAACTCCTCCAGTTAGACAATGTATATGGAATCAAATAAAGATTTGTGACTGAACATTGTGTTCTCTTACACAGAAACTACAATGCCCACCATCCTCTGGACTTGTCTGGGCCAACCGAGATCCACGGATGCCTGTGTGGTGACGTTACCCTTGACAGTTCTACCAGCCAACATGTGAACAGCCAGCGCCAGATTACCTTCAAGTGGAATGGTGTTTCAGTTGTGTCTCACAATGTTTTTACATGACTGTCAAGAGTAGTTTTAAGTACCTTGAAAACAAGTCTACGGTGTTAGCCAGTGACCTTGAATAAACATTTGAATGCATTATGTAGGATTGTGTTTCATTATTCTAATACTCAACCATGCCATACATTCATGGGCACCAACATAGTCCCGTAACTGATACCATACACCATACTGAGTAAGAAGAGGGTGATGGGCCTGAAAGGAGTACAAGTGGTGGGAACAGCACATAGACACAAGTTCCTTTAAGCGAGAAAGGCTCCTGAATGAATTGGAAGGAATAGGTTTATAAAGCAATGGGGTCAGATGGGATGCACCCCAGGGTCCTAGAGGAGCTAAGTGAATGGGTGGCTGAACTGAATCTCTGGCAATCTGTTTAGCTGATCACTGGAGACCGGGGAGGTGCCCAAAGACTGGAAGATAGACATAGCCCTTATACAAATGCGGGAACAAAGGAAGCAGGGAACTATCTAGACTTCAGCAAGGCCCAACATCGGTAGTCAGCAAGGTGATGGAGGGTACTGTCATGGAAAGGCTGGGGGGAGTTACTGGAACAAACTGGTATTTGGACAATAGGCAGCATGGCTTTGTCCCAGGAAGATCATGCCAGACAGACCTTGTTGAGTTCTATGACTGGAGGATGAGGGCCCTGGACCATGGTAGGCCAGTGGGCATCCTCTTTCTGGACTTCAGCAAGGCATTTGATTCGGTACCCTGCAGTGGCCTGCTGGCTAAGCAGAATGAAATGGGGTAGGGAGACAGTTAAGATGGATAGGAAATTGGCTCCAAGTGTACTCAGAAGGTGGTGGTTGGAGGGTTAGCCTCAGTCCCAAGGTGGGTTACCAGTAGGGTTCCACGGGGTCAGTGCTGGAGCCACTCCTGTTTAATGCCTCTGTCTCAGACATCAGGAATGGGATCAGGAGTGAGATGAGTCTCTTCGCAGATGAATCGAAGCAGAGTGCAGTGGTGGATGAGGAGGGGAGGGTGGCCTTGCAGGAGGACCTGAAGGCTCTGGAAAGGTGGCTGGGAAAATGGAAACTAAAGTTCAATGCAGGGAAGTGCAAGGTTCTATGCCTGGGAGTCAGAAATCCAGGCCAGGGGTATACCCTGGGAGGAGACAATTCAAGTCACAGAGGGTGAAAGGAACCTGGGGGTAGTGGTAGATGTCAAAATGAACAACTCAGACCTGTAGGAGGGCAGCGGCATGGGAAAATAAGATGCAGGGATGCATCACCAGGGGGATTACCTCCAGAAAGGTGGCAGTGATCCTTCCATTGTACAACTGCTTGGTTAGGCCATTTAAAAAGCTAAAAATCGAGCAGACTTGAGTGGCCCTTAGGCTTTTTCTGCTGTCATTTTAGTATGTTAGTATGTTAACTACAGAGATCAGTCAGCCTCACCTCAGTATTGGGAAAATCATGGAAGCACTACCATACAGATTGGTGGAACATCTGGTTGGCAACGGACTACAGGACCTAAGGCAGCATGGTTTCATCAGGGGAGGTCATGTCAGACCAACCTCATTGACTTGTTCGACTGGGTGACAAGGGAGGTAGATCAGGGGAGGACAGTGGACGTGACCCATCTGCATTTCAGCAAGGCTTTTGACACTACCAAAGGCCATTAAACTGGGTAATATGAGAGTGGGCAGGACAGTAGTGCATTTGGTAGGTAACTGGCTGGGCAGCAGAACAGAGGGCGGTTGTAAATTGTAATTGCTCCACAGAGGGAAGAGTGGCCAGTGGAGCATGACAGGGATAAGTGCTGAGACTGGTATTACTCAGTCTTCAGAGACACTGCAGGACCTGGGAGGCCAAATGTCCCTGCTCACTCATGAGAAAGCTCTGACAGAGTGAACATGCTAGAGGGTATAGGCAGAATAAGGGACCTGCAGAAATGTGAAGAATGGTCAGGGGTTTGGCAGTTGAAATTCCAAGTGCAAGATAATGCATATGGGGCACAAAAACATATCAGTTGGTGGTGTGGTTATAGCATACATAAAGTAGGAAAGGGATCTTGGGGTTCTCCAATGACCTCAAGGTAGGGAACAGTACGACAAGGCAGCAGGTAATGCAAATAGGATGCTGGGATGCATAGGCAGAGGCATTGCCAGCTGGAGAAGGGAGGTCATAATTCCACTATACAAGACACTAGTGAGGCCCCACTTTGAGTAGTGTACAGTTCCAGACTGGAGACATTACCTACATAAGGACATGGACAGGGCAAAGAAGGTTCAAAGATGGTACATGGATTGCATCACAAGTCCTATGAGGACAGGTTGAAGGACTTGAATATGCACTCCCTGTAGGAGTAGAGGAAGACAGAGGGATAGGATAGACACAAGTATCTGGCAGGGAGAACTGGGTGCCAGAATGCACTTTCAACAACAAAAAGATGTTATAGGACTAAAGGACATGGCTGGGATGAAGTTGGAGGGAAGGCGATTCAAAGGGAACATGAGGAAGAATTTCTTCACAGAACAAGTAGTGGACAAGTGAACACCCTGCCAGAGGAAGTAGTGGGGGTTGAAACAATCACAGGATTTGAACAGGATAGACAGGAGGGAAAGGGGATTCAGGAGGGGTAAAGAGCAACAGACTTCAAGGAAAACAGTTAACTCAAATGCACAACCTAATGGCAACAAATATTTACTTGCAACAAATCTCACAGGAGTGCTGTTGCATATTTATGTGACATAAAGAGGAGAGGGAAAGTTCCTCATCTGGGACTTGAACCCAGACCACCAGAAATACTGGTTCAATTGTGCCAACCAGCTGTGCTGAGACAACTGGTCTGGAACCTGGGTTGTCCAGCACAGTACTGAAATGCACAACACAATGGCAACAAATATTTACTTGTAACAATCACTCAGGAGTACTGTATGCATATTTATGAAACACATACACTGCTAGTACGTGTTGCATAAATATGCACATCACTCTGTTGTGCATATTTACGTGTACATATTTGGTTACCACAATTGGAATGCTGTTCTGGGCAGTCTGGGTTGCTTCAAGTACCATCTGAGGCACCCTTCTCACCTTTAGCCACATCACCTGGTTTTCATGGCATTAACAGCAGCAGCTACTATTGACCATGCAAAATTAGGCAGCCAAAATGTGTATTTAATATTGTTTTTAATTATTACTTGGAAATGTCTAGGTGCGCAGTGCAGTGCAGTGCACAAAATTGGACCAAGTTCTGTGTCATCAACGCAGATCATATTCTCACAACCTCCACCTGCAGACCGACTGTGAGCAAGTCACATTTAGCCACCAAGTGCTCCCAGTTCATCCCTGAAAACAAGCACTTGTTGGGACTAGTGGGCCTTACCTGGCTGCCAAAGACTAAAAAAAGGTGATGTGCAAACCACTGTGGCCTGCTCCTGTCCCACAGTACCTTACAGTGCTGCAGCAGGAGTCCAGGGCTGTGGTGGTCATAATTTGTAATCTCTGGTCTCAGATATAAATTGTCAAAAATCCATTGAAGGATCTTCATTGTTTACTATAACTTATTATAGCAGCAGTGGCGGTCCTTTATTATGTTTATTTTACGGCTTCTAAGGGGGGGTCTTGATACCTATGTTACTTCCAGTAACACCTGGACAGACTGTTACTGTGAGTACTACTAGTAGCATAGGTATCAAGACCCCTCTGATCAATGCAGTAAAACAAGGACCACCACTGCTGCTATAATAAGAGCATGTGGATGTGGCGATATCAATAAATGGGTGCAGTACCCATGACTCCTTGTACCCACTCAATCGAGAACTGTGCGGCGCTTCAGACCAATTTTTTGGTAATTTATATCTGAAGAGCTTGGGGATTAAAAATTATGACTACTGCAGCCATGGAGTCCCAAAGCAACATTGTAAGGCAACAGTGTTACCCTACCACTGCCACACACTCAAACCTCCCCCCAAATAATGACCACCCTTCAAGGACAAGGTTTACCTACAATTAAGGTGCAAGCACAGGAAATATGGCAATGGAGTGGGGGGTGCAGAAATGTAAAACACACAAAGTATAAGGGAGCAAATTACTCAGTAACTAACAATACATTGCAGGTGGGAAACAGTACTAGGTACATGCTCAGCAATAGAGTATAGGAAAAAACCAGTCGAAAAAGTGCCATTTTTTTTTATTTACATAGTACAGCTGCTTTAATCAGGGGCAGTGCCAAAATAACTGGATTTATATCACAATTTGTCCCCCGCCCCCAAAATAAATAAAATGCTTGACAAGGCCAAAATGATCCAGTTATGGCAAAACATGGGTACTGTCTGATTATACTGTAATCTCCTCAAATAGTTCTTCCCCTAGTGAGGCATTCTCATAATTAAATCAACACCACCACTAAACTGTGCAGCAGCAGGCAGCTTCTTCTAAAACTGCATGGACATGATGACCAGCCTCAAAGTACCCCCCAGCAGCCAGGGACAACACAGATGTGGGAGATTCAACCCCGGGCCTGTGTCACTCTCATGCCAGACCAGCACACACAGTCAAAAATATATAAATAAAATAAAAAGGCCCACCTAATTTACGATTGTCGGCAAATTTAGCAACCCACCCTTCTAGCTGAGAGAACAACAAATCAGCAATGAAAATGTTAAAAACCATAGGACCAGGCACTGACACCTGCAGAACTCCACTCGATTACTCGATACAGGACCCCAAGCAGAAAAGTAACCATCTATTTGTACCCATTGAACACAGTCTGTCAGTCATTAAGCTATCCATGATAATATATCTAGGAGCAATTTCTAGCCTGTAAAGTTTTTCAGCAATGGCCCAATGAAACACTAAATAAAATGCTTTGCTGAAGTCTGAAAATACTATGTTACATAGGATTTTATTGTCCAGGGCAGAGCCAACTGGTTCATAAAAGCAGAGTTTGATTGGTCATACATGATCTGCCTTTGTAAATCCATGTTGATTTTTGTCAGTACCACATAATACAGCCTGTATTCTGTCCACCTACAGTGGATTCAACCCCTCCCCCAACACACAGTCCCACCCCCCAGCACCCATACCACTCCTTCACCTGTTCAGCCGATCATAGTTTGATTGAACTCTCATGCATCACTGTACAGTCTGGATCAATTCTTCCTTATTTTACAGAGAAGAGCAGGTGTCTCAACATTTGCATTACACAATACAACATGCAAACATTCAGGTAGGTTTAGCACACTTCAATGATGTCATCCTAGGTGAAGAAACCTTTGTCATTGTTACAGCTGTGTCTGAGATGAGAAATTATTTTATGCCAGCAATGAGGAATAGATGTGTGTGTCTGGTATGTACACAATATCAAAACATGTTTATAAGGCTGCCAAAAATGGTGTGTTTCTAATATAGAAAGTTGCTTTTACAAATAAAAACTTATTGCCCTCTCACCCTTCCATCCCAGATACTTCTGTACTAAAAGCACTGTTGCAGCCAAAAACTCAGTCAGATATTTCCAGATCTTTCCCAATGTTTCTAAAGAGATTCTCTTTGATGGCCTTTAGTGATCCTGCAGGCAAGCAGGTAATTTCTCTAGAAATAGCAAGACATTTCAAAAATATCTGACCATTTATTTATTTTTACTTATTTTATTTATATTTATAACCAGGGAAGGGCACTGGATAATTAAAATCTTTTTCAGGTCCAATTTCGACACAATACAAAATAAGACATAACAGAACAACTAATAACACATTAAATACAATACAATACAAACAGAGAACAATTACTTGAGAAATAACATACATTTAATAAATAGCATATAAAAATGAATAAAATCAGTTATAACATATACAAGAATCCTTGGACAATATTCTTTCAACCTTGGTTTAAATACTTGCAAAAACATTGCAGTACATAACACACCAGGAAGTGAATTCCAAAAAAACTGGAGCTGCTGTGGAGAAAGAACGAGAACCCATTTTGGATTTATATAACGGAATTTTAAAAAAATACCATATACTGAATGCAAACTTGATACTGTAATACGAGCCATAATAAGATCCTGAAGCAGCTGTACCCATGATATAAAGGGGAGCCTTGTCCATGTGTACTGTCCCAAATTAACTAGCACACATTTCTTGGAATCTGTAGCCCACACTGTGGGATGCTGCACTGTTGTCTTCACTCGGTCTTCTTCAGATTGCTATCATGTGTATTTTTGCCATGTCTACACAGGCTAAATAAATATTTTGGGGCAACATTGCCCATGAAACCAGTGTGTACAAGACTTAACCATGGCATAACTGGAAGCCTTGTCTATGTGTGGCACTGTCCCAATGGACACACAATTTTTGGAACCACTAGCCTATGCTGTGGGATTCCGTACTGATATTTTGTGGGCATACATTTACAAACCATTTTAATATGAACATTGTTAACCATGTACTTTTGTTTACTACTAGCACTGTCCATGTTTGGCACTGACTGAACAGATACAATTTTTGGAAGCAGTACCCTTCAATGTGGCCCACTGCATCATCCTGATGTTTTGGGTGCTTCATCAGTTCAGTGCATTATGTTATAGTGAATGGTGGAATGCAGTTGTGTATAGAAAGCCATACACCACAGAAAGTCATTCTGCTGCAGTAGTGACATCCTTACTTACACAAAACGACTACTCATTCTGCATTAGTGAGGATGTCATACTACAAGTGCGCCATCAGTAGTTGTGATTCATCCATTTCTGTCTGAGAGTAGCGCATGTGTGCCAGTGGGCAGTTGTTGATCAAGAATGGTCAGCATGCCAGCTGAAGACATTGGGACCCACCATATACATATATGTATAGACAGGTAGGAAACCACAAGTTGAAATTCTTCCCCTCATGGATTACAATGCAAATTAGGACCTCTCGAAGCCTCCCCGAGGTTATCAGTCGACATTATACCCACTCAGTGGAAGAATAACCTTGTTGTGTATGGTTTCCCATACACTATCCTATATATTTCTTTTCATGCCATTTCCTAATGCTTTTAAATGGTCAAACCAGTGCAATCTAGTCCACTAGTAAGAGAACTTTGTTGAACTTTACCTGGCTCAACAGTAAAAGTTTGCATGGCTGAACATTGGGAGGTGCAGACAGCCCTAGCCATGGGCCAGTGATTTCTAAGTGTACAACTGAACTTTGCTATGAAGTCCTCCAGAATAATCAGGTGCTTGAAATGTAGTGGTCTAAGAGTATTTTGCTCTCTTCTAATGTGCCTGCATCCACAAACTCCTGCAGGCAGTCAAGCAATCCAGGTTACTGAGCTCAAGGAGCACCTGGTAAGCAGGTTCAATATAAACCCCTTTACACAAGAGTTCCCTGGGTCATGCCTGCCCCCATCCAAGTCAGAAATGTAGGCATGCGCACTGTAGTACATGCTCACTTATGTCTGGTTGCAGATAGAAATCCACAATACTCTAAATCACAACACTATTTCTGTCTGCAGAAGCACAGGACCCTCTGGCCACAGAAATAAACCCACAATGCCCAAATTACAACTGCTTTTCTGTCCGCAGGGCCAGAGCTTATGAAGCCACAGGTACTCATGCTCACTGTAAGACATAGACACACTTCTGACTGCAGAAGCACAGGCCACTGAGGAGTCTGCACTTCTGCAACACAGATGTAAGACACACACACCAACTTCTGGCTGCAGATGCGTAGGCTCCTGTGTGCACATCTGTAACCACAGACAAAAAGTCATGATACTGAAGTGCAACACTATTTCTCACTGCAGAAGAACAAGCCCCTGTGGGACCAGTGCTTCTGTAGCCGCAGGTACTCATGCACACTGTAAGACATGCATACATTTCTGGTTGCAGAAGCACAGCTGCAGTTGTAAGACATACACATGAACTTCTGGCTGAAGAAGCATAAGCCCCCATGGGGCCTGCACTTCTCCACTTGCAGATAAAAATCCATGTTACCTAAACTGCAATACTGCTTCTGCAGCCAGAGGTACTTATGCACACTGTAAGACATACGCACTCTTCTACAGCCATAGATACAAATCCACAAAAGTAGCATATCAGTGCTAATGCATTTGTGTCATCTGAAAACAGTTGTATGTTGTTTGTCTTACTTGATGATGGCTGTCTGTGGTTGGTTATGTGGTCTTGTCCTCTTGCTGCTTGGGGGTGTTGGGGAGTTAGGGTTGGAAACTCTAATGCAACATTTCCCTTCTTTTGTGGGGTTAAGTTGACCCATAACTGGTGCAATAATGCAGTTATCTGAAATCAACTTACTTTCTTTTTGAAACAGAGGAATTATACCCTCATTCATGCAGGTCATTTGGGTTCTGCATAAACAGATGCAGATGTGCAGTGCCCTCTGGGCCCTGCACTAAAGAACGAGTACATCTGCTTGCATTTCCATGTAGCTACTGGTGCAAAGAATTTTGTGGGCTGTCCGGGGGGGCTGTGGAAACAAAGAGCACTCAGAGCCCTGTGCTTCCATGTAGCTATAGATGCAGATGTGCAGGGCCAAGAGTCCATCTGACTGCAGAAGTCTAGGGTCCTCTGGGTCCTGTGCTTCTATGCAGTTCTGGGTGCAGAGTTGTAGGGTCCTCTGGGCCCAATGTCAAGAGAAGACTTCTCTTCACTGTATGATTAGTTATTGCCTACACAGTCAACACTGCACCATCCCTCCCCAGACAGAGGGTAGCACCACACAGCAGCACCACCATCCCCCAGATTCGGCATATCCAACTGGTTCACTGAGCTTGCCCCTGAACTTAGCTCACCAGCACAGTATCACAATACCTTACCAACTGGTACGAAGGTTGGCCCTCCACCCAATGTCTCTTCATAATTTTCTTTCTTTTTTTTGACATTTTGACCTCATGTCATGTACTTGGTTGCTAAAATGTGTTAATCCCCCCAACGGTAGTTTCACAAAGGAACTATGGAATCACCTTTCAACCTGTATTTGAAAATTCCCACAAACCTTGTTCATGAGGCAGGGTCGTGTAAACAATATATTCAAAATTTGGGACTAAAATATTGTACAAAGGTCAAGTTATGTGAAAAAAAGACACGAGACACAAAAAAATGGCCATTTTTATGTCACAAGCCAGTATTGCACTACAGTAGATAAAGTGCAACCAACAAATTCTTAGATAACATATAAAAACCTTCAACCATTTAAAAAAAAAAACATTTTAGTTTGCACAAAAAATTCTTTGGCGGTACTTAATGTGCATCCAAAAAATTATTTGTCTGCATATCAGAATCTCTGTACAGTCCCAAAACTCTTTTTTATTTTTCAGTTTGCTTGAAAAATTATTGGGTTGCACTTAATGTCCCCTCTAACTAGCTTATCCTGAATAAATGCCCTCATCTGGTCAAAGTCTACTCTTTTAAATCCAGAAACTCAGTCATTGACAAGGATATACTGGTACACAGGGCTAGTTTGAACCATAAGATTTTATGGTCACTGGACCCCAGTAGTTCCTAACCCATGTCCACCTACCATTTCTGAGTTACTGAGCACCATATTAAGAATAACATCTTGCCTTGTAGGTTCTCTGATCAGCTGAACTAGCAGGCAGTCTTGCAGTGTACCTGGTAGGGCCTGGCTTTTGGTGTTCTTACCTGCTGGAATGTCTCAATGTATTTCTGGTAGGTTACAATTCTCCACCATCACTACTTCCCACATTGCAGCCCCATATGGAAGCTCAGATTCAATGCAAATAAGTGCAAGGTAATGTACCTGGTAAACAAGAACCCGGGGGAAGAGTACACAATGGGGGGTGAGATAACAACAACAAAATTGAAAGAAACCTAGGAGTAATTATATCAGATGACCTAAAGGTGTGCAAGCAATGTGAGAAGGCAGTAAGGGGGGCTGGGGAGATACTGGGATGCATAGGGAGAGGCATCAACAGTAGAAAACAGGAAGTTGTTATCCCTCCTTACAGACAGCTGGTGAGACCCCATCTGGAGTACTGCATGCAATTCTGGAGACCCCATCTCCGCAAAGACATAGACAGAGTGGGGTCTGTTCAGAGGAGGGCAACCAAAATGGTGCACTGTCTGTGCCAGAAGACATACGTGGAGAGACTAAAGCAGCTTAATATGTATACCCTTGAGGAAAGGAGGGAGAGGGGGAACATGATAGAAACATTCAAGTAACTCAAGGGAATCAACAAAGTACAAGAGGGTAGCATCTTTCAGAAAAAGAGATGTGCAAGAACAAGGGACACAATTTGAAGATAGAGGGAGAAGGCTCAGAGGTAATGTTAGAAAGTATTTTTCACAGAAAGGGTTGTGGATGCATGGAACAGCCTTCCTGAGGTGGTTGTGGAGTCAGAAAGAGTGGGAGAATACAAGAATGCTTGGGACAGACATGAGGCAATTCTAGTGGAGGGTAGGAGGAAATAAGCTGTTGATTAATTAGAATCTGCAGCTTATCCATCAGATAGGGACATGGGCAGACTAGGTGGACCAAGCGGTCCATATCTGCCATAAAATTCTGTTTCTATATTTGCAGCCTCTTTTCTCTTCCTGCCCCTCATTCCCGATTGCCCTCATCCTTCAGTCCTGATGGTCTACTGACCACTCCAATGCACATCTTCTTATTTGGTACTGTCATGAGCTGTCGCCACAGTGATTCCATTTCCCCATTCCCCTCCCCTGGTGGACCCATCCTCTCCTGTCTATATGACTTCCTTGATATAGATGGTGGTACATCTTGCTTTTCCCTCCCCCCATCCCACATATATATGGTGTAACCTGGTACTGCCACTTTCCAGTCATTATTTCAGTTTGCCCATGTTTTATTAATGACTATTAAGTCTGAACACATTTCTGCCACAATCACCTGGAGCTTGCTTATTCTATTTCCCATGCTCCTTACATTATGGTAAACTGCTTTCCAGCTTTTGACTATACTCCTTCCCTTTTGCTCAGCTCCTTTCCTTTCCTTTCCTTTCCTTTCCTTTCCTTTCCTTTCCTTTCCTCCTTCCCTTCCTTCCTTAATTTTCTGGACATCATTGTGAATCCTCCCACATTAGCACTCACTTCCCTTGCTTCTTCCCTCTCCACAGTACCCAGACCCCATTTCTGGAGGAATCCTAGCTAGCAGAGCTGGATAAAAGCTTGTTGAGTTGGGTGAAAGCTGCAAGACCTTTTGCCATGTTTTCATATTAGTATTGTAATCCTACATTGTGTTGGTATTTAGGGTTAAAATACATATGCATGCCTTAGTTGAAGTAATTTTGTCTGATTTTATATCCTTGTCTTTTGAGACACCTATCTACTCCTGTTGGTATGCTGCACAGCACACCATACCCAAGGTTGTAGCATAATGCAGTAATATGGAGCTGTCAGCATCTCGTTCCTCCAGTCAGCCTGAACACGTGGTAACTGTATTGAGCTTCATATCTCCAACACCACTGTATAAACACCATAGTAACTGTCTAAGCAAGCCACCATATGGCCAAAATATAAATGCAGCACTTCTGGGCATGCACACCTTCACCCAGGTATAACAAACAAGATTGGCATATCTTCTTTGTTTTACCTGGGTGAAGGTGTGCATGCCCTGGAAGGTATGGTATTTATGTTTTAGCTACAAGGTGATTTCTCTTCAGCCAGCTACTATGGTATTTATACACGTGATGCTAGAGATAAGAATCACAGTGTAGTTTGCTAAACAATTTTGCAAAAGTATTTAAAAAGAAAATATGGAGAATTCTATATACATATTATTTTCCTTATTGCAGAAAGCACCATGATAATTGTTATATAGTGGGAAACTACATTATATACCTGAGGTACTGACACTTTAAATACCATGTATGTTCAAACTGTTGGTAATATGCTGTGGCTTCAATTAGAGGGCAGCTGCAATTGGAGGGTGTTTTTTATTTACACCCGATGGGTCATCATCCATTGATCAGCTGCTTACTTGCTTGCCTGTCATCACCATTACTGACACCCAGAAATGTCAAAGAGAAAGTCCTATAGCCTTGATGTCAAGGCTATGGTTGAGCAAAGAGCTGAGGTCATGGGAAACTGGCCTGAAGCTGCAATACTCAAGTGAAGCATCTCAGAGAATGTTATTAAAAAGGACAAACTCTCTAATCTGCTCTCAGTTGTTGACAGCAGTAGAAACAATAAGAAACGAAGGAAACTGTTGTGGGTCAGAGGTGCCAGCATCTAGAGACTGACAGCGAGCTGGCCACCTGGGTATCATGCCAGCGAGAGCAGCACCTAACATTCACCAGGAAAGCTATGGCTATTAAAGCCAACAACTTGCTCCAGGACCAATCATTTAATGGCAGTAGATGCTGGGTAGACAAACTTCTCTCTGTAGATGGGGGTTTACACTGCAGCAGAAAACTACTGTGGGTCAGCAGTTTAGCAGATTTTGTGGCATTCTGCAGAAAGCAAATTGCTCTTGGAAACATTGACATCTCGTCTATTGGTAATATGTTTAAAATCTCCTAAATTTTCCATTAATTGACCCCTGAATTAATAATCTGCCCCTTAATTTAAAATTAAGGGTGCCTTAAAATAAGTTTGTAAAATCCAAAACCTCTTAATTTTCCTTAATTACTTTAACAGAATATGCTTAATTAAAATTGAGATGCAAATTAATGAAGTCTATGTGTGCTTAATTAAAATTAATCAAAAGATTAAGAATAAACAATCTGCTGAATTAAAATTTCCTAGGGAAACCTCTTTCTCCTTAATTTTAATTAAGTGTTGTATTAAGAAAAAAAATTATGCTGAATATTCAAATTCTAAGAAAATGTAGTGAAGATATGCATAAAACAAATATCGATATGTGTTAACAACAAAAGTGTTTATTTGAAATTTAGGAAACCAGTTTATCAATTATTTGTACAAATATGAACATTGTAAAAAATGTTGTGTGTGCCTATTTTACCACAACATTTTGAAATATGTATTATATGCATCACATATGTACATTATGAAATATTTTATTGTAATACATTGAGACACATTTACCAAAATTAAAAAAGACTTGTGTGTATAATGTAATATAGTGCTTATTCTGTTCAAATGGTAGTTCAAAATTTGAATGACTCCTTCCAGTCATTTCCAGTATTAGAGCATGAAAAGCTGGCAAGAAGAATTCAGCACTGTGATCAGGCTCATGACAGTTTAATAGAGATTAATGTTGGTTATTGGAATGCTAACAACCAATCAGAATGTAGCATTTGCAAGAGCTTTTTTTTTCTTTTTTTATTTACGTATCATTTATGCCCCACTGCTGAGCTCTGATCCCTGTCTCTCTCTCAGGGATCCCAAAGTGCTTAGCAACTTCGCTTATGATGCCAGCTTTTGCTCACCCCTCCATTAAGCCACATTTTGCTCCCCACTGTGGGGTTGGGGCAGAGGCATATACCCATGAATTCTCACAGATTCTTTAGATGGCCATCGTGACTGCCAAGAGCACATGGATTTACATGGTCCAGTCACCTGTGTGTTCCAGGGCTGTTGTTTTTCCTTGTTTCCACCCTACTGGATGACAGCATCCAAAGGCTCAGGTGTACTCATGCATGATGGCATGTGGTACACAAACTGGCCATAATCCAGACCCTGATCTGCTTATCTCTGTTGTGCTGCCACCAATGGTTACCTAGGTGGCAGCAGTGCCACAGCAGCAGTGACACACTCTCCCACAAGCACTACTGCTGTGCCAATGGGCTGACCTTGAGCCAGCCATCATCCAGACCCTAACCTGCTTATCTCTGTTGTGCTGCCACCCACAGTTACCTAGGTGCCAACAATGCAGCAGAGGAAGAAACCCAGCCTCCTCTGAGCACTACTGCTATGCAAATTGTCTGGCCCCGAGCCAGCCATCATCCAGACCCTTACCTGCTTATCTCCATTATGCTGCCACCCGTGGTTACCTGTGTGGCAGCAGTGCAGTGGAGGCAGCAACCTACCCTCCACTGGTCACTCCTGCTGTGCCAATGAGCCTGCCCTGGGCCAGCCATCACCCAGACCCTAATCTGCTTATCTTTCTTGTACTGCCACCCATGGTTACCAGGTGGCAGCAGTGGCAGGGATGCAACCTCCTCCAAGCACTGCTGCAGTGCCAATGGGCTGGCTTTGAGCCAGCCATCATCCAGACCCTAACTTGCTTATCTCTGTTGTGCTGCCACCCATTGTTACCTAAGTGGCAGCAGTGCCACGGAGGCAGTGACCCACCCACCACTGAGCACTACTGCTGTGCCAATGAGCTGGCCCTGAACCAGCCACACCCAAACCCTAACCTGTTTATACCTCTCGTGCTGCCATCCATGGTTACTTAGGTGGCAGGAGTGCAGCAGAGGCATTGATCTACCATCCCCTCAGGACTACTGCTATGCCAATGGGCTGGCCTACAGCCCACCATCATCCAGACCCTAATCTGCTGATCTCTCTTGTGCTACCACCCATGGTTACTTGGAGACAGCAGTGCTGCAAAGGCAGGGATGCAACATCCTCCAAGCACTACTGCTGTGCCAATCAGCTGACTTTCAGCCAGCCAGCATCCAGACCCTAATCTGCATATCTCCACTGTGCTGCCACCCATGGTCACCTAAGTGGCAGTAGTGCCACGGGAGCAGCAACCCACACTCCCTTGAGCACTACTGCTGTGCCAATGGGCTGGCCCTGAGCCAGCTATTATCTAGACCCTAACCTGCTTATATCTGTTGTGCTCCCTCCCGTGGTTACCTAGGCAGCAGCAGTGCAGAGGAGGAAGCAACCCCTCCCTTGAGCACTACTGCAGTGCCAATTGGTTGGTCCTGAGCCAGCCATCATCCAGACCTTAACCTGCTTATCTCCATTGCGTTTCCACACACAGTCACCTAAGTGGAATCCGTGCCATGGGGGCAGCAACCCATCCTCCCCTGAGCACTACTGCTGTGCCTATGGGCTGGCTCAGAGCCAGCCATCATCCAGACCCTAACCTGCTTATCATTGTTGTGCTGCCACCCATGATTACCTTGCTGGCAGCAGTGCAATGGAGGTAGAGATCTAATCTCCCCTGAGCACAATTGTTGTGCCAGTGGGCTGGTCCTGAGCCAGCCATCATCCAGACCCTAACCTGCTTATCTCTGTTGTGCTGCCACCCATGGTTACCAGGTGGCAGCAGTGGTGGGAGGCAACCTCCTCTGAGCACAACTGCTGTGCCAATGTGCTAGCTTGGAGCCAGACATCATCCAGATCCTAACTTGCTAATCTCTGTCCTTCTGCCACCCATTGTTACCTAAATAGCAGCAGTGCCAGGGGGGCAGCAACCCACCTCCCCTCAACACTACTGCTGTTACAGTGGGCTGGCTCTGAGCCAGCCACACCCAAACCCTAACCCTAACCTTCTCATCTCTCTTGTGCTGCCACCCATGGTTACCTAGGTGGCAGTAGTACAGTGGAGGCATTGACCTACCATCCCCTGAGCACTTCTGCTGTGCCAGTGGGCTGGTCCAGAGCCAGCCATCATCTGGACCATAACCTGCTTATCTCTCCTGTGTTGCCACCCATGGTTACCAGGTGGCAGCAGTGCTGCTGATCAGTGGCGCAACCTCCTCCAAGCACTACTGCTGTGCCAATGGGCTGGCTTTGATCCAGCCATCATCCAGACCCTAATCTGCTTATTTATTTATTTAAGAGTTTTACCAGGAAGGCACACTGAGCAGAGTACTGCTTGATTCCAGGTGCAACCTGGGGAGAGGGGAAGGGAAGCACAGTAGCATACAGGTAAAATTATTACATGAATTACAAACATGCAGTGATTTTTGCAGACACTGGGGGAACAGCTGAAGTCCTAACACACTGGGCCATCCTGGGTACTGGGGCAAGTGGAAGAAAGGTGAGTACAGAGGAGGGAGGAGAGGAGCGGACTTGGGGGTGGTGTGCGAATAATCGGAGGGAGGGAGTTCCATAGTTTAGGCAAGCAGTGGGAGAACGCAGATTGGCATGCTGAGGTTTGCATGCATGGGACAGACAGGAGCCATGAGCCAAAATTTCTGAGAGAGTAGGTCAGGGGCTCAGAAGCCGATAGGGCAGAGGTAAGGTACTGAGGAAGGGTCTGGGCTCATAATTTTGCTGTAATGCTGTCACAGTGGCAGAGTCAGCGGACTTGTAATGAGGGGAAGCCAAGGGCCTGGTAGAGAGTGCAGTGGTGGGTAGTGGAGGAGTAGATGAGGGCAAAGCAACAGAAGGAGTGAAAGAGGGGGTCCAGTCTGGTTAGATTGGTTCTAGGGGCAGAGATGTAGACCCACATCACCATAGTCGAATATAGGAGAATCATCTTTTACAATAGGCGGTGGGGCCAGCAATGGGATGCAATCATGATTTCAGTGCAGGCGCCCAGTTTGAGGCAAAGCTTTTTGTGGATGCTATCAATGTGCACAGAGAAATCAAGGTGCTGGTCAAGCCAGATCCCAAGATATCAGAAGGAGGTGCAGGTGTCAATGGAGACCCATCCAGGGCATGGAAGGTAGGGAAGAAGGGATCTGCGATAGTCTCTGCCTGGTACCGAAGGGTAGGAGACTTTTTAAGTGTTGAGAAACAGCTGGTTGGAATGAAACCAACATTGGACCTTGTTGAAGTCCTGCTGGAGCCTGGTCATCACATCTCCATTGCTGCCACCCATGGTCACCTAAGTTGCAGCAGTGCCATGGGGCAGTGACCCACCCTCCCCGAGCACTACTCCTGTGCCGATGGGCTGGCCCTGAGCCAGCCATACCCAGAACCTAACCTGCTTATCTCTCTTGTTTTTGCCACCCATGGTTACCTAGGTTGCAGCAGGGTCACGGGGCAGTGACACACCCTTTTCTGAGCACTACCACTGTGCCAATGGGCTGGCCCTGAGCCAGTCACAGTCAAGACCTTAACCTGCTTATCTCCATTGTGCTACCACACATGGTCACCTAAGTGGCATCAGTGTCACGGAGGCAGTGACCCATCCTCCACTGAACAATATTGCTTTGCCAATGGGCTGGCCCTAAGCCAGTCACACCCAGACCCTAATCTTCCTATCTCTCTTGTGCTGCCACCCATGGTTACCTAGGTGCCAGCAATGCCACAGGGACAGTGACACACCCTCCCACAAGCACTACTGCTGTTCCAATGGGCTGGCCCTGAGCCACCCATCATCCAGACCTTAACCTGCTTATCTCCATTGTGCTGCCACTCATGGTCACCTAACTGGTATCAGTGCCACAGGGGCAGTGACCCATCTTCCTCTGAGCACTACTGCTGTGCCAATGGGATTATCCTGAGCCAGCCACACCCAGACCCTAACCTGCTTATCTCTGTTGTACTGCCATCCATGGTTTCCAGGTGGCAGCAGTGCAGCAGGGGCAGGGATCAGGAGTTCCAGCTACAGAGAGAGTGGTTAGCTGGGGGGGATGCTGGACTTGGGGATGGTCCAGTTGCAGGGAGTTTTTTGGGTTGGACGGTGGTCAAGGAGTAGGGTGGTGGTTCATCGACATCAAGGGTGGTAAGGAGGCTGGTCCCGCTGCAGGGATGGTAGTTAGCTAAGATGTAGAGGGTGGTGTCATAGTGGGATACAGCATGCAGACTGAATTGGCTGTTGCCATGACAACTGTCACAGAAGCAATGTTATTGTTGTCATCCCTGTCCTATGCCCTTAATGCAACTTTCCTCTTGGTGATGGCATATTTACTCAGTCAGGTAATTACTGTGTTTTCTAAAGTGGGGTGAATTGTAATGTGGGGATATTTCCTCTAGCCCTCCTCAGTGAAGTGAATAGAGGGTGACAGCACATAAAGATGCAGGACATCTAATATGTAACCCATGTAGGGCCTTACAAGATAGCAAACCAACTTTAAACGTGAATCCTTAAAAGTAATGCAACAGGACCTTTAGGTCCCAATTAAGAAAAATGCAGTGAAAGGACATTTTTTAATGTACTTCTACTGTATATTGTAATTGAATTTGCTTATTTGGCTGATTTTTGCAACCCTCTGTCTGCCATATTTACCTACTACATGTCACCGTGTCCCCCTCCACCAGCCCTCTGATGACGCAACTGACAGACTGAGTCATGAGGCACCTCTATGTGCCTACAAGTCTGTGTGTTGACTGAATTCATTGAAGCTTGGTGGGGTTTAAACTTGTGAAGGGGGAGGTTTGGGGTTTGAAACTGCTGCTGGCAGGCACACAAAGGAAGGAAGGACCTGGCCTTCTCTCTCCAGCAGGGGGAAAGGGTTACTTCACAGGGGCACCTGACAGTGCACAAGGTAGAGGGAGCTTGCAGTTAACTGGGGAATCTTGGGTTGGGGGATGGGTGAGGGTAAGGGGCAGGAATGGAGGGCAGTCTTGATTAATGCCAGGAGTATGGGAACAAAATGCCTGAGCTTCAGGTGATGCTAGCTGAAGGGGATGTGGATGTGCCAGCAGTCACAGAAACTTGGGCCACTCCTTGGCATGATTGGAATCAAAACCTGATGGGGTACACTGTTCAGGAAGGACAGGGCTATGGACAGGGGAGGTTGGGTGGCACTCATCATAAGGAACGGCATTGATATATGCAGGGTGGAGGGGCAGAGGCATTATGGGTTACCTTGCAGGTGTCTGGAGGAAAGAGGGTCAACCTGGGGTGGTTTATAGGTCACCCATGCAGGCTGAGGAACTAGAGGAGGGCCTGGCGGTGAGTCTAAGAGATCATTGTGGTCAGGGAGAGGGTAGAACTGTGGTGCTGAGTGACCTTAATATGCCAGGGGTTGAGTGGGGCATGATGGCATCTTTATCAACTAGGGAGCAGCACTTGCTGGACATCTTCCAGGATGCATTCCTATCTCAACTGGTGACTGACCCGACAAGGGAGGGTCACATTCTGGATGTGGTCCTGTCAGATTGTGATCTGGTTAGGAACCTAGTTGTAGGGGACCCACTGGTAGGGAGTGATCATGTCATGGTTTTGTTTTCCTTAGACCTGGGGGAGAAATCGCACTAAAACAGTGGTGGTTGACTTCAGGGGAGCGGACTTTGAGGGCATGGTGGGGTTTCTCAAGGGGCATTTGGAGAGGATCAGTCCAAATATGGACAAAGACAACAGGTGGAAAATTATTAAAAGAGGGCTTCTGGAAGTTACCAAGGACTGGATGAAGGTCCATCGCAGATTTGGTAGGGCCAGAAAGCTGAGCTGGTGGACCAGGGAGGTCCACGAGGTGATGAAGGAGAAAAGAACTGCTTATAGAAAATATAAGCTCTCATGAGAGGACATGGACGGGGGCAGTATGATTGAATACCCTAAAAGGTAACCAGGGTGGTAAGATCGGCCAAGGCACGGATGGAGCAGAGGTTGGCACAGGGGATCAGAAACAGTGGGGGGAGGGTTCTTTAAGTATATCAGGGAAAGGAGGAAAGTAAAGGGGCAGATTAGCAGACTGAGATCAGGGAATGGGTGGGCCGAAGAGGCCAGAGAGCAGACAGAAGTACTTAATGAATACTTTGTCTCGGTCTTAACAAGGGACAATGGAAAGCCTACATCATATGGGGGAGACGGGCTAGGAATGAGAAAGGGAGGATCTCTCTGACGTTGAAATTCCTGTTGGTAGGGTGAGGGAGGTCCTTAAGTCTCTGACAACGGATAAGCCAATGGATCTGGATGGCCTTAATCTCAGGGTGCTGAAGGAGATGGCAGCTGTCCTTGCTGCACCTCTGGTGGACCTTTTTAACTCCTCTCTTCAGACGGTTGGGTGCCTCAGGATTGGAGGATGGCTCATGTCATGCTCATCCACAAAAGCAGCTCATGGGAGGAGCCAGGTAACTACAGGTCTGTCAGTTTGATGTCAGTTTGGGGGGGGTGCAAGATGATGGAGACCATCTTAAAAAGGAGGCTGGAGGTGTCTCTGGAGACACAGGGCCATCTGGATGACCACCAATATACCTTCGTTCAGGGCAGATCATGTCAGACAAACCTTGTGGAGTTCTACGATTGGGCAACAAAGGCATTGGATCAGGGAAGGACTGTGGATGTACTTTCTGGACTTCAGCAAGGTGTTTGACTCAGTGCCACACCCAGGGTTGCTGGATAAGCTGGGGAAAATGATGGTGAGGAGGATCAGAAAATTGGCTAACAGGGTGGTTTCATAAAGTGGTGGTCGGAGGGGGTATTCTCTCCAAGGAGGGTCATTAGTGGGGTCTCAGAAGGGTCAGTGTTAGGCCCACTCCTGTTTAATGCTTACATCTTGGACATCAGGGATGGTATCATGAGTGAGATGAGCCTCTTTGCTGATGACTTGAAGCAGAGGCTGTGGTGGATGGGGAGGAGGGTAGAAGGGTCCTACAGAGAGACCTGGGGACTCTGGAGAGGTGGTCATGAACTTGAAAACTGAGGTTTAAGCCAAGAAATGCTCTGTTCCCCACTTGGGGCTTAGGAACCCTGATCAGGAGTACTTTTCGGGTGGGGAGAATTTGCAGGTTTCCGGGGAGGGGGGAGATTTTGGGTTGGTCACGGATGCCAAAATGAATAACTCTGAGCAGT
Organism: Neoceratodus forsteri; assembly: GCA_016271365.2. Lineage (NCBI taxonomy): Eukaryota > Metazoa > Chordata > Ceratodontiformes > Ceratodontidae > Neoceratodus > Neoceratodus forsteri. The sequence goes on along the minus strand of CM057455.1, from coordinate 1,287,610,450 downwards.
GTAGGAGGGCTGCGGCTTTAGCAAATAAAGTACTCGGGTGCATTGCTAGGGGGATAACCTTGAGGAGATGGGAGGTGTGTCTCCCTTTGTATAACTACCTGGTTAGATCGCACCTGGAGTATTGTGTGCAGTTTAGGCACCCGTACTTGAAAAAGGACATTGCACTTCTGTAGAGGGTCCAAAGGAGGGCAACCAGGATGATATAGGTTCTGGGGGAAAGATCCTATGTGGAGAGGCTTGAGGAGCTAATCTTGTACTCCCTGGAGGAGAGGAGGGACAGGGGATATGATCAAGGTCTTCAAATATCTAAAGGGAGTGAACAGGGTCAGCCTAAATAGGGTATTCACCTGAGGGAGGGAGGAAGGTACCTCCAGGGGGAATTCTATGAGGCTGGTTGGTGGGAGGCTCAGGGGGGAGACTAGGAGATGCTACTTTACTGAGAGGGTGGTGGACCTATAGAATGCACTGCCTGCAAAACTGGTGACTGTTAATATAGTGGAGGGATTCAAGATGGACTGGGACAGGCATAAGGATAAGGTAAAGCTGAGAGAATGCCAGATCTGGAGGTGTAACTCTGATGGGGATGGGTTCAGGAGGGATGTACAGGGGAGGTGGGGAGGGCAGCAATGGTGTCCTGACCGGGTGCTGATTCTTGAGCAGACGCGATAGACCTTTAGGCCTACTCTGCTGGCATCTTAGTATTTTAGTATGTTGGATTGTATTGCTGTGAAATTTGTGGGTGGGGTCTACAGTATATTCAGAGACCCTTGTAGTGTGAGTTATACCACTTAGTGCCTGAGCACTAACATAACACAGTGCCCATGCAAATGAGGGGGGCCCCCTTATATAGGGGCCACTGCAGTTTGAGGTTTGTGTCAGTGGTTCATGGCACTTAAAAGGGTGCTATTTGCTACCTTTGCAAACCTAGTCTTAAGTGGGCACAAATGCCTGTGATGATAGGGCTGTACTGTAGCCATCTGCCCTCAGCCTCCAAACCCCTGTCCCAGTGAAGCAAAAATGTCCTGGTGTCTATTGGCACCACCACCACCCTCTGGGCCCCTGTCCTGGATCATGTAGTGTATACTGTGCCCTGGTGTCCATTGGTGCCCCTTCCTTGATCACCTGTCTTGGGAAATGCAATGTAAACCATGTTGTCTAGTATCCCCCTCATCACCTGTCTGGGTGAGTAGCACCCTTGACCTGGTGTCTAGTGGCTCCCCTCACCTCCTGATCACCAGTCTGGGTGAGCATTACTGTAACCCTGTGCTTAGTTTCCCCTCCCAACTCTCTGATCTCCCATCCTGGTACTGTGATTATCTGCCCTTGTGGTTAGCAGCATCCCACCAATGAACTGTCCCTTTGCTGAGAAGATAGTCAGTGTTGACAAGTGGCCCACACACACACAGTCTGAGTGTTCACTGCATCTGACAGTCAGTGGAGAAGGTGAGAAGATGACAGTACAGGTTGCCATTGAGGGCTGTACTGCATGCTTCCATCCTGCCTAGTGAAAGTGGGAGTTGAGGTAGGCACTATACTGGTTGTGGGTAAGGCCTATGTGGTAGCCTGGGACCACTACTGAGTGCTGGTGTCTGTCATTCTGCATGCAGGGGTGGGGTGGGGTACCAGTGGATACAAAGAGTTGTATAGGGGACATTGGACAGTAGCTCAGGGGTTGGGTGTGCCAGTATACACCAGGGCTGTGGGATTACTCACTCAGATGGATGAGCAAGGGTGGGGTGTGCCATGGGACACCAAGGACCATATAGCAGTCTATGAGGCAAGTGTTGGGGGATTGCCCATAATTACTGGGGCACATCCTACTGTCCTTGGGATGAATGTACAGGGGCACTTGTGAACTAATTTCTCAGCAATAGAACTGTCATTTGGGGAGGTGCTGCTTGCCACCAGTGATTGGTGTTATCTACAGAATGGGGCTTGGTAGGTGGAAATGCTACTAAGACACCAGGTAATCAGTCGCACTACCCAGGGTGGGGATAACAGGGCTAGGATGCCACTAGCCATGAAGGATGATGTCAAGATGGGTACAAACAGGCTGCCACTTTCAGTTCAAATGGGCCCATAATGGGAGTGTGCATGACAACTTTGCACCATGCCTGCCCAGTGGGCTAATTTGCATTTACAGCTGAATATCATGCCACAGTTCCCAGTACTATTTGGTCTGGGCACAATTCCCATGGGATGACTGCAGTCCAGGTCCATGTTGGAGCAGTGCAACTTTACTTAACTGCTGTGCAACACAGGCTGATATTCAGTTGGATAGTGTCAGTGTGCTATATGACTTAATATGCAACCTGTGGGTTGGGAACAAGTGCAGCAAAATCATGTGTACTCTGTGTTGCACTTTTGTCCAATATTTGGCCCCCAGCATTTCTGTTTTTGCAGTCTTTTTGATACCTTTTGAGTATGCAGAAAAACTAAGATAATATCCATGCTCACCCCTGATTTTTTTGTAAAACAGCATAGCACTTACTTTGTTTGCTCTATTTCTTCATGTACAGTAATCCTTCCTGCACCCTCTAGTTGTATATTTCCTTGTCTCAAAACTAATATTGAGCCATACAGTTTGCCAAAAGCACAGTACTCCACTCTTCTTTCCTGGCTGCCTTGCCTTATCTTTCACCCTGTCTTTTGTTTTGAAAAACACATTGTTGCTTGCTCTGTTTTCTCTATTCCCTGGTGTCCAGTGGTTCCTCCCTGGACCCTTTGGTTGTATATTTTGTTGTCCCAAAAGTGGTATTGAGTCGCATAGTGCAGTGATGGCACAGCCCTCCTCGGCCTGCCACCAACTAATAATTGCAAACTGAAAAGCATATCTTTGCCATTTGCCTTTGTTAGTCGGTGGCCAGCTGAGGAGAGGAGCAGTGGGCTGTGCCGATCATCAAGCTGTGTGGCTCGATATTGCTTTTGGGCAGATGAAATGTACAACTAAAGCAGGTAGGGAGAGACACTGAGCACTAGGGAATGGAGCAAACAGAGTAGTGATGTGTTTAGAACAAAAAGGACAGAGTGGAAGATATGACAGGGCAGCTGTCCATGGCGGAGAGAGTGTTGTGTCAGTCGTTCAAGATTTAGGAGAAAGTTACTGTTTATTTTTTTGTGTTTTTGTTTGTTTGACCCCCACTGGGTGTTACATCTGCTATTACTGATCATATCAGCTCCCTCCCCAGCACTGTCCTTTCCTAATCTGGATCTTAACCTCCAGGCAATCTAGATAGTGCAGGCTGCATATTAGTCTGAGTCAGTGATGTGAGTATTTCAAATCTTGACACATGTTGATTCCCAATTTATAATAAATAAAAAAACTGTCAAGTAGATCTGGTTCAACATTAGAGAAGCACACAAATATGCATTTAAAACAAACATACAATCTAAAAAAGACACATAGAGGCCATTGTTTGTATGTATTATTTATTTAAATTAATAACATCACCAAACCATGTCCAACATTTACTATCTCTTTTATGTCATAATCTGGAACTTTGAGAAAGCAGAGGTGATAAATAACTACTTCTGCTCGGTCTTCACAGTGGAAGGAATGGAACCGAGTTGAGCAGGAGGGTAGGGAAAACAAAGGATGGATCCTAGTCTGTTCAGCCAAGACAGGGTAAGGGAGGAACTAGGCAGGTTAAAGGTGGACAAGGCAATGGGGCTGGACGGCTTGCAACCAGGTACTCTGGGAACTGAGGGAGGAGCTGGCAGCACCACTGATGATGCAGTTTAACTTGTCCCTGGATAAGTGTGTGTGCCAAGTGACTATAAGAAGGCGGATGTGGTGCTACTGCATTAGGGGGCAGCAAGGAGGTGGCTGAGAATTATCACCTGGTCAGCCTCACCTCAGTGGTGGGTAAGGCGATGGAGGTACTAATAAAGGAAAGGGTGATAAACTACCTGGTGAACAGCAGCCTGCAGGATGATAGGCAGCATGGCTTCACCAATGGGAGGCCATGTCAGATGGACCAAACAGAATTCTTTGATGGGGTGATGCATGTGGTTAATCAGGGAGGGGCAGTGGATGTGGCCTATTTGGACTTCAGTAAGGCCTTCAACACCATCCCTCACAGAAGGCTGGTAAATAAGCTGGAAAGCTTAGGGGTGGGATGGAAAATAACTAGGTGGGTGGACAACTGGTTGAAGAACAGAAGCTAGAGGGTGGTGGTAAATCGGGCACACTCGGAGAGAGGGATCATGAGTGGCGTGCCCCGGAGTCAGTACTGGCACCCTCCTTTTTAATGTCTATATCAGTGATCTAGTGGACAGGCTAGAGGGAGGGTGACTATTTGCAGATGATACCAAGATGTGCAATAAGGCGGACACCCCAGAGAGAGTAGAGGCCATGAGGCAGGACCTGTAGATTCTGGAATGGTGGTTAGAAACTTTGCAGTTAAAATTCAGTGCCAAAAGTGTGCTGCGATGCGCATGGGGCATAAAACCTGCAAGCTGCTTACGCTCTGGGGGTAATTAAGACAACCAGGCCAGAGAAGGATCTGGGATTATAATATCAAGCAACCTTAAGGTAGGAACCAAAGCAGTTGAAAAGGCAAATGGAATGTTGGTATGCATTAGGGGGCATAACTAGCAGAAGGATGGTGGTACTGATGCCTCTTTATAAAACCATGGTGAGGCCACACTTGAGTAGAGAATCTAGTCCTGGAGACCACACCTACACAAGGACATAGATTAAATTGAGAGGGTCCAGAGAAGGCAACTAAGATCGTACACAGTATGCAGGGAAGCCATATGAACAGAGGTGGAGGAACTGGATCTGTACTCATTGGAGACTAGAAGGAGATGGGGACAGGATAGAAATATTTAAATGCGTGAAGGGGACCAATAAGGTGAGGGGTGCTTATTTAAAAGGAAGGATAGGGCTAAAACTAGACAGCATTGTCTAAGATTAGAATGAGGAAGATTTGGAGTTAATGTGAGGGGTGTTACTTCATGGAGACGGAGGCCTGGAATAAACTACCAGAGGAAGTGGTGGAGGCTGAAATGGTGGAGGAATTCAAGAGGGCATGGGACAGACATAAGGGGTTGGAAAGTGAGGTTGATGGGGAGGGCGGTGGCATAGGTGACAGTGGAGGGCAGACTTGATGGGTCAAAGGGGTCCCTTTCTGCCATCAGATTTCTAACAGTTGGTACTGACAGTATGTTTCCTAGTTTGTGCTGATATCTTTGTTTCTATTTCAGATTGATGAGATAATTGTATGGCGAAGCGTAAATTTGGAGGACCACAACCAAGAAAATTTCCAATGTGAAAATAACTTTTATTTATGAGAAAACATAGAGCCTATGGACATTTCGGTTCAAGATGAGAATTAGGTTCAGGATTCAAATTTGGTTATAATGGCTGAAGAAGATCGTTGGTTATTGAGACACAGTTTGAAGAAACACAGAGAAACATTTCACCAAACAGTGTGGTTGAGCAAGATGCTGGACATGTGATACCTGACACCAAGAACAGGGAAAGGAATGAAAATTATGAATATGTAGACTACAGTCCACCAAAGCATTCAAGCCTGCAAGTGATGAAAGATGCCATCGAAATAAAGCGTACAGCTTTTAGAACTGATCTTATGCTTTGGGATTTAAACATTGTAAAATGTATTGTACATTGATTGAATGGGCACCTGATTAAGCAGCATAAAGAGCTCCTGATGTCTGTATGCATTTAAAAAAATACTAATAAACACAATTTGCCTTGTACTCATGCATTTCCTGTAAATTAAACTTTGAATGCATGATTCATTACTGAAGATATTTGGATAAACAAAGTCATTGGGCCGGATTGACAAAAGGCAACTCAGGACGTAAGGCAACTTGCATCCGAAAAATGGTGCAAGTAGCACTTGCGTCTTGAGTTGCATCATGTTGGGATTCAAGAAGGCAGCCTGTGACATGCTGCAGGCTGCCTGTGACTAAGTGGATCAATGCCTGAAACTCCCTTGCAACATGACGTAGGGGTTTATGGCAGTAGTTACACCCTATTCACAAGGGTGGCTCCTAATCCTCACATCGATTCAGAAACAACTCAGTGGACAGCTGTCAAAGACGATTTATGCCAGCTACGAGCTGGCATAAGTGTTCCTTGCCATCCACAGGGGTTTGCCAATATGCCCCAGTTCTACAGCCCCCTAATAGCCCTAGTCCCCAGGTATGGGCCCCCTATGCCTAGATGGGTGTGTGGAACACCCCATATGCTCAGACCCCTCCACATGACCAGATCCCACAAATGTCCACTGCCCCCCCACATGCCCTGGATCTAGATCCTCTCTCCACAGCACATCCAGTATAGTCCTGGTAGTGGAGTGGCCCCCACACCTTCTCAGCAGTGCCAGTACACCCCACTCCACCCCTTATCTACACCCAGCCAGTGACTGACACAGTCCACCTCTCACCACCATAGCCAGCTGCTGACTGAGCGCCACTGGGATCGTGTGCAATAATTATAGCACTCCTTGAATGACATCTGCTATCAGTCACGGAACACATATAATTACTGTCATGATCACCATCTTAACTCAGTCAGCAGCTGTGTATGTGAGTGAGCTGTGCTGTCACCAGCTCCACCTCAAGGGTGTGTGTGTGCGGGAGTGGGGTGGCTGGCACTGATGGAAGGTAGGTGGGGGGCCACTGGACCACCAGGGAGTTGTCATGTGATGTCCTGAGAGGTGAGAGATACCATTGTGGGGTTGGTGGCACAGACACATGCCGCACTTCCTTCTGCAGGTGCTGTTGCTGCCCACCTGTCCCGCATCTTGCGGCATTTTTGGGGCTGTATCCTGCCTGGGACAGATGCTGCAAACCACAGGATGCAGGCACTGGGACCCTGTCTGATACTGAATCAGGCACAGGGTCCTGGATGCAAGGGACATTGCTGAAAGCTGCCATTGTTGCAGTTTGCAGCAAATGTTTGTGAACCCAGCCCATAGAGTTCCTCTATCCCTGCACCTTATTACTTAAGGATAACCTTTCTTATTTTTTTTTGTAAAAAAAAAACACCCAACACAGGTAGATCTCTTGCTTCACTGGGAGATCATCCACCAATGCTTGACAAATTTAAAGAAAGAAGTGACGATTCAGTACCACTGACCCATCCTCTTTTGTTTGAGTGTACTGACAATGTAAGTCATGATAGAGCTAGTTGGTCCAAGACTGTATGTGAAATGAAAAGTACAGGAAGCATCTCCTCATTAATGTGTTGCACCTTGCCTACCATCTAGTTCATTAATGGAATGGATTGATAGATCTCCATCCAGCCAGTTTCTTGTCTGTGGACACAACCAGTCATTTGTATTGCTTTTGTTACAACAGCCACCAGTACTGAGAACAGATGCATTTGAAAATTGAAAGACTATGTATACAGTATATCTGTCTTTCTTCACTCTGTTCAGTGTTTTAGCATTAAATAAAGTTTTAAAATTATTCACATTTTCATCCAATGGCATTTAAGTTATTTAAGGCCCTGTTTACACTACTCCTGAAAATCCTCTCTGTAATGTTACAGAGGATCCAAACTGTTACTGTAACAGTTTACATTTACACTGGTAATGTTACAGAAAGCATTTTCTTAACCATTACAGAAACCTGTTGTAAGGTGGTTTCATCAACAGTTTCTATAACAGTTTCAAAACTCTGTTTGGCCCTGTCCACACTACACAAGTAAAATCCTGAAACGTTTTCAAAACATTTTCAGTGGTAGTGTGGATGCAGTGTAACATTTTTAGTCTGTAATCGGTTTCAAACGTACAGATTTACAGTGTAGTGTGTATGACAGGGCCTTAGTGAGGTTTATGTCACGCAAGCTCTGTTAAACTTTGTATCAGTTGATTCAAGGGTCTTGCAAAATAATGTATTGTTCTTAAATACTGAGTTGTGATAGCTTAGCAATGAGGAAAAGAAATTTAAGAAAAAGAAAAGTTATATGGCACATGGATCATATTCTAAATTGCAAATGTAATTTCCAGTAGAATTTCAGTTAACCATTATTTTTAAGTAGAAATTTAAGGAAATTAATTTAAATCAAAGAAGCACTAAAGGTGTTTTATTTTGGGGATTAAGATTAAGGAGTGAGATCCACATTGTACAAACCAAAATAAATAATTAAGGGAATTGTAAGGTTTAAACAGTTTACCTCTAATACAATGATTAATTAAGGATACAATTAAGGTATATTTAAGATTCAGAATTAAGTAGAATTTCAGGATTTTGTTTCAGTAAATTAGGTATATTTTTAGTTAAGGGATTACAATTAAGTGTTAAATTTAGGAATTAAATATATTTAATGTTTGTTAAAATAAGGTGGGCTATATATTTAATTTCCATATTAAGTGAGTACAATTAAGTGTAAAATTAAGCACTTACAGATACTTAATAGTAAGAATTAAGGGGTGCAGATTGAGTATAACATCAATTAGACATTCAGGCATAATCTGAGGAATTAAGGGGTAAAAATTAATTAAAAAATTAAGTTAAAAACATCAGAAAATAAGCAGAAATAATCCCTTAATTTGTGCACTCTGATTAAGGATGAATTAAGCAGAATTTAAGGATGAAAGAAACCACAGATATTGGTTAAATTAAGTATATTTAATTTCGATATTATGGATGCAATTAAGTGTAAAATTAAGCACTTACATATACTTAATTTTAAGAATTAAGGGGTGCAGATTAAGTATAAAATCAATTAAAAGCTATGTTTAATTTGTGGAATTAAGGCATGAAAATTAAGTATAAAATTAAGTTAAAAACATCAAAAAATATGCAGAAATTACATCTTAATTTTTAATCTTAATCTGATTAAGGATGAATTAAACAGATTTTAAGGATGAAACCCCCTTAATTATTAACTTAATTGTCAATGAAGACTTGTATGGTAAAATTAGGGATTTTAATGTTCAAAATTAAGGGATTCCTCTTTCAAAGTGGTGGGCTAATATACTCAGGAACAGGACACTGGACAAGTCTGGCAGTACATTCATACCTCTACTAATGAGGTAGAAGGGTATGCCTGGTGGTCACAAAATAAAAGAAAAGAGAATCATTTCAGGTTGTTGCTATTAAGTTACCATACAAAGCAGTTGTATCCTGATTAAACATCAACATCTAATAGCCTTTTTTAGAAGTTGGTGGCATCACAACAACTGACCCTGATGTGATCAGCTGCTTTAGGGAGGATAGCATTGCTTTTGAGGTAAGAAGCCTTCCAACAGATGTGCTCACAGCACTCAAAACCCAGCTCAACTCACAGTCCATGTCCCAGTAAGAACTGCACTGCCTCACTCGGTCCGACTCAGACAATTTGGACAGTGTTGATTCAGATGGTGTAGAGGACAAAATGTTGTTCTCTACCACTGCTGCCTTGTGTTGCCAGTTTTAGCTTCTTGTAATCCATCAGTAGTACCCAAAAGACAAAAAAGGAAATTATACTAAAGAAAATAAAGTGCTCAGCTACACATGCAATCACAGCAAAACCCCAAGCAGCTTTTCTAGTAAAGATGTCAATTTGTTATCCCCTTGGCAATAAATTAAATTAAATGCTGTTTTCCTTTTAAACTTCATCTATTCAGCTGGCACAACAAAACCGAACGGTGCATCTCTGGAGTTGGAAAATCAGATGTTGCATTGCCACAAAATAAAGTTCTGAGATACAGTTCGGCAACATGTCTCTTCTCCTGCCTCCTGGATTATAACTTTTACACCTTCATTTGACACCTAGTAGGAAGAAAAACATAACTTTTCTTTTCAAACAGGCATCTCTTTTGTTCACAGCAGTTATATCCTGACCATCATGGCATAGCCATCACAGCTGCATTCTTGGATTCCCCCAAAGATTGCCACCCACCCATCACCATGTGTTGTCTAGCCCACCTGCCTCTGTGTTGGGGATAATCTTCCTTCAAGAGGATCACTGCTCATCTCAGCAACTGACTTGCAAGTAAATATGCTGCAGCACAATTTCTCAGGACTCCATATAGTGATACCAAATGCACAGTCACAGGAGAGGGAAATAACAGTGTGGGAGCAAGTGGCTTACACAGATGCTGAAATGTCAACATTTTTGTATGAAAAACAGGTTGCGAACTGACACGCGACATATCAATGTACCAAAATAGTTTTTATACATCCATTAAAATTGCTTACGGAAGGTGCTCTTTAATCCACAATTCATACATTCATTCTGCAATTCAGTGACTCACTGAACTGCAGAATGAATATATGAATTGTAGAGTAGTATATTAAACTGTGGTAAAAATTTCTGCAGAACTAACTACAGACAGTGATCAGTTCTGCAGAATTTTTCTAGCAGTTTAACACAATAATTGCAATTCATAGATTTATTCCACCGTTCTAAGTTATAAACGCTGCAAAAGTTGCTAAAGTGCATTCCAAAATTTCACAAAAGCAAAATTCTGACTTTTGTCAAAATTCCACCGGCAGAAGGTTAATTTCGCACAGCCCTACTAGCTAGGTTCTTGTCTTGCTCACTCTCTTCCTCCATGGTTCCCCAAGCCTCAGTCTCCCAGTCAGTTTAAATGTCCACCAATGTAAACATCAAACTTCTACCCAAGTGCACTAGCACCATCTATTTTAGGTGAAAGCTCTCACCTGGAAGAGCCTCCTGTCAGAAGCCCCATCCCCACCCCTTTTTTCTTAAAGAAGGAAACCTGTGGGTGGATGTTGTGGTGAGGAACTCCTGCATGGCTAAAGCATTTTTCTTTTTCTTGAATCTATGCCAGAAGGAACTTTCTAAAATATTTTCTTTTACTTGTTCACAGTCCCAATATTGGGATGATGGTGCAACTCTTCACATATTTAATTTAGAAATTTCTGGAACTTGGTCGATTGGTTCAGAGTTGGTACCCCCCCCAGTGGTTGTTCTAATCAGCAATAAGAAGAGCTGTTCATTTTCCTTTTACCATTTGGACACTCCTACTAAAAACTGTGCATCTCAGGTATCTTGTTTGTACATGAAACTTGCTGATAAGTATGACTGGCTGTGGGAAATCATAGAACTTCATCTCTGTTAATGTTAAAGTTCCTGGACACTATCAACCTTTTTTTTTTGTATTGTAGTATTTCTTCCCCCATTCCCTGGTCCCTGGTTGGCCCTTCTACCTGCTGTCCTCCCAGCCCTATCTCCTGACCTTCAGGCACCTACCTTCCCTACTCCCACCGCTTATTCTCCATGGCAGGGTGGTGGGAGCACCAACTCGACCCATCAGGACTGGATCCAGTGTTTGGGAAGTGCCTTTTGGGGGGTAGTGCCTGCAATGGGCGCCATCATGCCGCTCAACTGGGATCATGATTTCTGCTGTTCTACAGTGGGGAGCATGCAGTGCCAACAATGGCTGAGCCATGCACACATCCACAAGCAGCATGCAGGTCAGTTGCTCTGCCTCTGTGCTCCACTGTAAAGGACCCAGTGTGCCAACATCTAGCCTCTGCTAGGTATCAGGCAGGTGCCAGTCTCTGTTCCCCATCCTCCCTGGGAGAGGACAGCTGTCCTCTGGATGCTCAATCCTCTCCCACCCCAGCCAACCCCAGCGACCCGCCACACCACGAACATGGGTCACCAGCATGGCAAGAAGTAAGGTATCGCTGTCTCAGCCCTCCACACCACTGAGCCAGCTGATGCTATTAACCTTTAGTTGATTAAGTAGATATCCATTGTGTCAAGAGGTTTAGTATCAGACTTAAAGATAGGCTTTTGGTTCTGTCAGCTGAACTACTTTAACTATTTGTACTTTATTATGTTGAAGAGGTAGCACAGATGCCTATACTATAGAAGTCATTCAACTTCCTCAGTATTTTTTCTTTGTATAGGCTAGTTTGACAAGAATGTTGATCGTCATTAGGCTAAGTCCCACAAAAGTTGGTATGGGGCAGTTTTTTTAATGTTATTTATGTTTTATTTTGTCAGACATTTCACCAATCCTGATTATTAGATTTAGAGTGGGGCAGATTTCATGTCTTGATCATTTATGGAGGTATAAGATGGTTAAATGTAACTATAAAGACATTTAGGTCATAGGTAAGTTGAATTATTGGGGATATGATTAAAAGTTCAAGAGGGTCAGATGGGGCTGCACTCATGCTTGCAATCATAGACCATATGCTAGGAGCAGGCTTAAGGCCCAAGAGGTAAGGGGGTCAACAGAGTTTTCTTTCTTGGGGTAGCAGGGGAGGCGGATGTTGCATTTTATGTTACTGGGTGGGTAGTCAGGGTTTGGGGGCTATGCAGGCTTATCAGATCCTGTGAAGTGGGACAGAGAATTAAGGTTAATATTTTACCTACTTGCAACAGTGGAAAAGTATTTCTTAGAATATAAATCGAGGGCAGGATAATAGTAAGAAGTATTGTATTTTAAGATATTTGAACAGTTTTCATCTGCATATTGTTATGTTGCAGGAAACACATATTCCTATGGACCAGCTCACTAATTTGAGCAAATTATGGATTGGGCAAGTTTATGAAGAGGGACCCAGTGCCAGACAAAAGGGTGTTGCTGTTTTATTCCATACATCTGTTCCTTTTCAGTTAAACTGAGATTAGAAAGATCCTGAGGGAAGATATACTGTAAAACTAGTTATTTTCAGCAAAATAATTTTAGCATAAACACAAATGTAACCATAATTCTTTAAACTTAGCACTAACTCATTAGCACCACATTCACTATAATGAGAAGACTGTCAATAGGTGAAAATTAATTTTAGTGCAAATTACTGCTTCAGTGAAAATAGTGAAAATTATTTAACAGTGAAAATGTCAAATTCTACAGTATTGTTTTACATGGTAAATTAGCTAATGTGGAAGTGGTGCTGGGTTCTATTTATGGGCCAAATGCAAATACTCCACCTTTTTTCTCAGCCTTGGCTACTCCTTGTGCACCGCTTACAGATATTCCTTACATTCTGGGAGGGGACTGGAACCTAGTGAACCAGAATGATTAGATAGGTCCTTTAGAAAGAAAGTAGATCTGTCCCCAGCCAGAGGGTCTTAAAATAAGTTGTGCAAGATACGGCCTGTTAGATCCATGGAGGCATCTGTATCAAGGGGACCAGGAATATACTTGTTATTCCTCCCCTCATGGTGTTTATTTATGAATAGACTATTTTCTAATTAGTAACTTGTTATCCTTCTTTCGGATGAGACATTAAACCGAGGTCCCATCTGCCTGGATTGGTGGTAGTTCAGGTGGATGTTAAAGATCCCATGGCACTTATCAAAAAGAGTAGGGGAAATTTTTATTAAGTAAACAAAAACCATAATACAAGGAAAAAGAAGCAAAATGCCACAAAGGTATAAAACTTACAACATGGAAGTCATATACATATTAACATAATGCACAATAAATCAAAAGGGAAGAAAAAAAAACAAAAAACAGTAGAGAGTTTAACCTACCCAATCCACATATTTCCACAGTAAAGAACCTACTTTGTTCCCCAAAGTATTAAATTCATAAGTATATAGAGCATCCAAGTCATCCTGTATGTGAAAAAACTTCTTGCATAGATAAAAGCTTATTTTGTAATATTCGTAAGCAACATACTTGCCAAATGTGCCACTTAAGGCATGCCATAATGACATACAGCATACTTTTATTCCATTTACACCACATTCTTGGTATTTGCCCTAATATCAAAAAATCATATTGAATAAATTCAAAAAGCAGTTCACCCCACCAAAGTGCCAAAGCAGACCAAAAAGATTTTGTGTGTGTACATTCAAAATATAAATGCTGTATTGTCTCAAGCTGTCCCTGACAGGAAGATTCCAGACACAATCTCTCACTTAATTGCTTGTGCTTATGATTTGCTCTTACATTTAATTTCTGGTGAGCACATAACCAAACTACATCTCGCATCTTTTCTGGTATTCTAGGTTCAGTCATGCTGGCCAGCAGGGAAAGACTTATCTATACAGGTAGAAATAACAAAGAGGGGATCCTCAAAGTAACAGGCCGAGACAATCTGATTATAAATGGCTTTTTGTTCATGTGTCACAAACAATTCAATTTTCCATAATCTAATATATTTAAGCGTATATTGAACATAAAAAGGAAGGGTTTTTTCTACCAGGTGCCATTTCCCCCTACCCCAAGCCGCTAAAAAAGGGTCTCCCCACAGGGACATGCACATATTTCCCATGTCCGTTTGTTTGATCAAAAGAGGCTGAATAGAAGCATAAAAAAAATTTCCCCAAAAATGAACAATAGGATGCATCCAAGCTTCCCTCTTTCCAGGGTCTGTAGGTGTGTGCTCTCTCCACCGGGTTCAGACGACTACTCCACAATAGCTGAAAAAAAAGACCTAAAATTTTAGAATGCATGTCAAAAGGTAAAGGAAAAATACGTGACAGAAATAAAAAAAGTGGGTCGATAAAAGATTTGAACATGTAAACACGTTTTTTTTTTTTTATCATCTTCCAAGATTGCCATTTTTTAACTTTCGAAAGAGCAGTATCATATATCTCATCCCAATTACTATTCACAGAGCTATATAAACCAAAATAAACACAGAGAATCTTCACTTTAGTACTACGTATCAGAATATCAAACAAAGAAACACTGGACTCATGCCCCAAAGGCATCAGATAGCATTTAGATAACTTAATTTTTATACTAGTGCCCAGTTGTACAGTACTAAAGAAATCCAAAATACATTTCCCAGAATCACTATCTGCTATTGTGCAGATGCAATCATCAGCATATGCTACTATTTTAGGAAAATAAAAGTCCCCTGAGGAGGTAATGACACAAACATTTATATCCTTATCAATATAATGCAGTAAAGGGTCCAAACCAAAAACAAATAAAAGGGGACTCAATGGACAGCCTTGCCTAACTTCAATCTGGTATGGGACTGAGATCCCTAAATGTCCGTTAACTAAGGGAGTTACTGTTGCTGAGCAAAAAAGAGTTTTAATAATGTCCAAAAAGGGTAACGGTATGCCATAATATTCTAATATAGACCAAAGATAGTCATGATGCAATTTGTCAAAAGCTTTTTCTAAATCTAAGGTTAAAAGATAACCAGTCACCTTGTTCTATAAACCTTGCTCAATCAATTCTCTAATAAAAATCAAATTTTGTGAGATATTCCTACCAGGAACTGCACCGTTTGAGTGGAATTAACAATTTATGTGAAATATCTGAAAGTCAGTAATTTAGAATTGTAGCCAGAATTTTATAATCAGTAGTCAGGAGACTCAAAGGTCTCAATTCTGCAGAAAAGCAGGATCTCCTTTTTATAAATAAAAACATTACCCCATTTCCCATACTAGGGTAATTCTGTGTTCCTTCAAATTTCTTGAAAACAACCACCAACCATGGTGCAAGAATACCTATGTATTTTTTATAAAATTCATTAGGCAGTCCGTCCACACCAGGCTTCGTATGTGTTGATAAATGACCAATAGCTTTCTGAACTTCAACCAAAGAAAATGGGGAAACCAAATTTGAAATTTCAAGTACAGAAAGTGATGGAATATCTAGGATATGAAAAAGGAAGGAAGACATTCGAAGTAAGTTTAGAAATTCTCTGCAACATACTCCTGCACCAAGTTTCGGATACTCAGCGTATCAGTTGCTACAGAATCATCAGAAAATTTTAAAGTAGTCATACATAAAGGCAGCGAATCCTGGTCCGAAACATCTAATGGGTTTACCTGTTTTCATGTACCAGAAACCAAAAATTGTTGTTGATACCTGTATCTTTTTTCCCTCATGAGGAGAAAGGTTATCATTTTCTCTGTAAGATTCAAAAACTCCTGCCTCTTAACCCCTGTCGTAGAGACTGCTTGTGACAACAAAGCCATATATCTTGCTCTATATCCCAGATATGTGAGATATGAATGTTGGGCTTTCTTCTGTGAAATTTGTAAAAAAAAGCAACTTTAGGTCCTGTTTTGTATCCTCCCACCAGTCTATGGGACTATCATATAGAAAGGTAATATCTGACCGTATTGATAAAAAGAAAGTTATCTGTGTATCAATTGTCATATCAATAAAAGGACGTATTTAGTGTCCAAAAACCACGACCTAAGATAAGTTTTTGGTAATATCCAAGAATTATTTTCACAATTAAATGGTCAGATGTTTCTAAGGGTAAAGTGGAAACAGAACAACAAGAAAGCCGTTTTGAGAAAAAAAAACTAAAATCTATCCTTGTAGAAATAGAACCTTTATTAAAGGTATGTTCCGGCTTTTGGTGCAATGAGTCATATGCATCTACCAACTGATTAAGTCTTAAAAAAGTCACCCCAGATAACCAACTTTGAAGTGTGTAAATATGGGGAGATACGATGAAATAAAGCTGCTGTAGCTGCTTTAGTCTGTAGGCATATATATTTATAAGATGATAAGCACATTGAGAGACAACTATATCCATAAGCATTACTCCACCAGGGACTAAATCCAAAAGTTGTAACACCTTAATATGCAGACTGGAAAAAACAAAATCCCCAGACCATCACACACCTCCTCCACAGCTGACCAAAGGCACACTAATACCAATCCTGACCTGCTATTTTTATATCTACCAGTAAACTTAGTCTGGTATCTTGTAACAAAATAATAGAACCAGGATAGGTACTAAAACTAGAAAGGTAAGGTGTCTATGTGATTGAGATTTAATACTGTTCACATTAACAGTAAGAAAAAGAGAACAGTGGCCAGGAAAAGGTTTGGGAGGGAAAAAAAAAACTCCAAAATTGCAAAAAAGGCACTTCACTTCCTTTTTTTCTCTTTTTGCTTTGGGTTTTTCCTTAACCTCAATGGCCAAGACATGGTCAGGAAGAGAGGATGCAACTGAAGAAAAATCAGATTCTACCTCATCTTCCTCCCCCTCATGATCCTGTAGGGGGCAAAGGATTCGTTACCTGAGTAAAATCCACCTCAGAAAACATAGTAGAGACCCCAGAATTGGTTCTACTGGTTTTAGATCTAGTGACTTGTTGAAAGGAACTTCAGCCAATGTCTCTGGTGGAGGCATACATGAGGCATCCTGCACATCTATAGGTTTAGTCACTAAAAAAGGGTCAGGAGCGGTTGCTGACAGGATAGCCTGATCAGTTACCACTACATTAGACCTTTGGCCTACAACCTGGTTTGAGACCTTATCTAAAGTAATGGACAATGTAGAGGCTAATGCACTAGCATCCACAGCATCCAAGACTTGTATTTGAGAAATCTCTCCTACAACAGGACTAGAAGGAGGGTGAGGATCCACAACTGGATCCGTAGCATGCTCCAGTAAATCCTGTAATCTCTGACGTTCTTTTTGTGCATTGGCCACATAGACATCCTGTTCTGCCCTAAGGGCAGCATCAGCTTTATTGTGGGAAGCCCACAAACATGAACGAAAAGTGTGCCCCCTCTCCTCACATAAATTACACTTCATGGGGTTTCTGCAATGTGACCCTATATGGCCTAATTCTCCACATAAACCACATTTCTGCTGATCACAGACATTGCTTAGATGACCTAAAGCCCCACATTTATAACATGCTCTTGGCTGCCCTGGATAAAAAAGAACCCCTCTATCCCGTCCTAAAAAAAAACAATTAGGCAAATGCTTAGCGTAACCATTTTCTAAATGTAAGTCAATTAAATATCTCCATCCCCCTGTCCAGAGATGTTCATCATCAAGTATAGGTTCCGGGGGGCCTTTTATAGAAACAATGTTGCTGCAACCAATAGGTTATGTCAGCCACGTTCACCCCTACATTTCGAAATAAAATCGTAATTTTTTGAAACAGGTTTAGTCAAAGGGATAGCTAGAAAAGGTTTCCACAAAGGTGTGTGCTTTAAGGTTTGATATTGTTTCCAGAATCTAGCAGACCTACTGGTTGTTTAAAACTAATATCAAAAATTGAGTCTCCAGGCATATGAATCAATGCATAAATCTCATACATATAAAACCTCATACTGTTTTCAATAAGTCCCGTCCAACAAAAGTCTATTAGGGACCTCCTCCTGTGATCCCGAAACTTCAAATGAACGCATTCCATCTAGCTGCAGGTTCATTTCCCATACAAGGTAGCAGGAAATAAACGTTCAGCAATTCTGTCATGCCACACAGAGGGTTCTCGTTCTTTTTCAGGCTCTGTTGCCAAAACTGGCTGTTGTGCTATGCCATTATCGACAGAGGCCTCAGGGAGGGAAAGGGGGGAGCTGGTGGTCGCAAAACACCCTCCTCCAAATTCCTAATGTTTTCCAAAATATCTGAACTGGGATCAGTAGGGAGAGAAAGTGATGAATTCAAAAAAGGCTGACCAGGAGGAAGACTTAAATCCATAGACTTTGGTAAGGTCTGAGCAACCTCTATGGGCTGTACATTTGCATCCCAAGATTTGCCATCTGGTGATCTAACCCACCCTGCAGCTTCTAGGGCTGAGGTCACCCATGCAGCTGAAACTGGCGCATTAGATGAAGTATTGGGGACATGGCTGACTTTCGTGGAGGAGGGGTTCTGGATCAGGCATAGAAGGCATATGTTGGAAGTCTACACAGGAGACTTCCATGGAGCCCTCATTTTCACCCTCATGATCTTTTAAGCCCAAATCTGTAAGTGAAGGCCGATGACAATGGCCCGAAATAGTTTCTGAATCTCCTGCAGTAGCTGCTGCGGTTGATTGAAGATCAAAAGCCGACTGCATTTCCTCGGACATAATAAATTGTTCAGACTCACCTGAAGCTCAAGGGTGCTGTAAATCCAGATCGGAGGATGCCAAAACAAGAAATTCACCAGCATCATTCCTTGTAGCCTTCAAACCCGCCTTGGAAAGCAGTGTCAGTCCCATACATGCAATATCCTGTTCCTGCCCCCATCCGTCATTGTAAACCATACGATGTTGCTCAATTTCCTGTACTAAAGCATTCCGCATCTGAAAATATTGGGATTCTGTATCTTTTAGTTGTTTTTCAAGCTCCTCCACTGCTTTTCTCTCTCTCTCTCTATCTTCCGATGAAACATCCTTCTGTTCAAAATCAGGTAGGGAAACTGCTGCCGATGCAGCACTTCGTAATGAAGTAGGTTCCATAGTAGAAAAGCAATGCAAGGGAGAGCTGAGGAGGAGACCAGCTCCCCAGCTCTCCACATGTCCTTCCTTGCTGGCGATTACAAACACACTGAAAAAATTCACCAGCAGCACTCTCCAGAGTAGGGGAATTTCCCAGGGGTCCTGGTCAAATTTCCCTCATTCACTCAGAATACCACCAACAGCTTAATCTGGTTCAAGGTCAGTTGGCATTCATCTGTATACCCCTCCTCCAGGTCATGCCTGAAAATAGGCAGGATTTGTCTAGTGCACTTACCCAGTCAACAAAAACTAAATAAAAAATTAAAAATAAATTGACATATGTTGTGGAATCAAAAATACACCTGAGAGTTATTTCTGACCACTCCCTATTTTACTAAGTTTATGCTTAGCAAAATGCCCACCATGTGCTGGCACTTGGTCCATTAATACCAAATTATTGCTGGATCCTTAGATTATACTGTAGATCATATGAAGAAATTCATACTTCACTCATTGGAAGAAAATATTAATTCAGTTGTGGTGAAAGATGTGCTATGGGAGTCACTTAAGGCTCTTTGGAGGGAGAAGTTTATAATATATGCCACAGTTAAGAAAAATAAATTGAATTCCCAGGTTAAGGAATGGTTATTCCAAATCCAGAGATTGGAATCTATGATATCTAAGTCCTCTGATGACAAATCATGGAAAGAATGACCATCTTTAAGAGTCAAGTATTCTGCCTATTTACTAGACAAGGTGACACGTTTGGCAACCTCCTTGAAGGCCACCTACATTTGCCAGGGGTGAAGGTGGGAAGGTTGCTCACATCGCCTGAAGCAAAAAGTTGCTGCGTTGGGTAACAGCCTTAGCCAATCCTAGTTCTGATCATTTCATTTCTGACCCTAAAGGGATGGCAGAAATATTTAATACATTCTATCAATCCTTATACATGGCACCCAAATAGACCCAGATTTTCAGGAAAAGTTCATAAATTTCTTAGATGGAATAGACCTGCCCACTCTTGAAGATTCTCAGAAAGTCATCTTGGTGGGTTACATTACTGAAGCTGAGAGCATAGAGGCAATATGATCCCTTCCCATAGATAAAGCTCCAGGGTGAGATGGTTATGCCTCATCTTTTGCATAAGACTTTTAAAAATGAACTGGCAACTATATTAAAACTAGCGTTCAACTATTTATATACTTTAAATATTAGGGAGATGGCCCTGCTGGAAGCTAGAATTTTGTTTTATTACCTAAACTGGATAGGGACCCTACAGACCCTGATAACTACAGATCTGTTTTGCATTTACTGTAAATATCGACATTAAGATTTTAGTAAGTAATTTGGCCTCAAGGCTTAGAAAGGTATGATCTGGGTTAATAGGTCAGGAGCAAGTGGAGTTTGTTGCTGGACGTCACTCAGTGACCACTTTAGAAAAATCTTTTACCTTCTCTCACATCTGGGAGATGGACACATATGTGGTTCTGGTCTCCCTAGATGTGGAGAAGGCATTTGATCATGTGGCTTAGAATTTTTTGCTTGATTTGTTACTGAAATATGGTATCTTGTTGGAATTTATCCAATGGGTAAAACTTATATGTATGCCCCTTGGCTAGGAAAATGTGTAATACCAAGCTCTCACCACCCTTTTTCCTGACTAGAGGTACATGTCAAGGATGTCCCCTGTACCCTGTGTTATTTAATTTATATGTAGACCCTTTAGTCAGGAAAATAATTTCTTCTCCCCTGGTTAAGGGTATTTTGGTAGGTGTGACAGAATATAAACTTTCCATGTTTGTGGATGATGTGTTGCTTCATATTTCACAATGGCAAACTTCTCTCCCTGCAGTACTATAGTTAATTTCATAATACAGCCTCTTATCCAGTTATAAATTAAATCTCCACAAAACCACTGATTTCCCCTTATCCCATACTTGTTTTCAGTCTGATGTTTTAGCCCTGGCTCTTCAATGGGAACCACATTATCTATCTTATTTAGGGATAATACTCACTCGTGATATTAATCTCTTATAAAAGTTAAACTTAGACCCAGTGGCTAAACAACTATAAATAGATATACAGAGGTAGCAACATATGCCAATATCTTTGTGGGGATGGGCCAATATTCTAAAAACAGTTGCTTTATTCCAGCTAATGTACCCACTATCAGTGTTGAACTTAACCCTTCCCAAACAGTCATTCATAAAGATTAATTCTATCTGGTCTAAATCTCTTTGGTTAGGAAGCCACCAAGGTGGGGTTTTGGGAAACTTTGCAGGCCAAAAGATATATAGGGGATTACAACTTCCACACCTATTGCAATACTATTTTGCTCTACACAGTGCCTAATATTTTCAGTGGAACTACCCGAGAGAGAAGTGACCATATGTTTCCTCTTGGTTACAAATGGAAATGGATAGCACTAAAACACTTCACATTGCATTACCATCTTTGTTGTACACTTCTTTAGCTAAAATTCCCAAAATATTAAAGGAATTTCCAATTGGCTGATCTGTACGAGTCCATTCACAGTTGTGCCGCTTTTTAAAATTAAAATACCAAGCTGATCATGGACAACCATTTTATAATAATTTAAACATTACAATTGACAAAGAAAATAATTGCATCATCTCTCTGGAGGACTTGGATATATCCACGCTAGCAGATTTTGTTAAGAATGACAAAATTATTACCTTTGGAGAATTTAGAAAGATATTTCCTCCCAGCACATAGTTTTTGTGTTTTGCCCAGATTAAACATTGTCTGCACTCTTTCTTGGGGAATCCACCCTATCATTTGGAGGCAAGTTTGATTTTTGTGATACTATTAAAACTGGCCACACAAAATAGGTCTGTTTCTCTTTTTAAAGGAATTAAGTAAACAGACCTGGAAAATGTGTGCCTAACAGCATATTATTGGCAACAAGTGTTGAACCTGAATTATGATTCAGCTGCTTGGGTATCATTCTGAAAAAATCTGCATAAACACATTAAACAGGACAGACTTTGATTTTACAATTTAATATACTACATAGTCTTTATTTTACTCCCTACAGATTGTTTAGAATGGGCCAGATATCTGACCCTATATGCCATAGGTGTTTCCAGGAAGAAGGCACTTTATTCCATATGATCTGGGTATACCCAGAAGTATCTGTATTTTGGCAATCCATAAAACACTTGTTTTTTTCTTTCTTTGGTCACACCAACTATTTCACTTCGGAAATATGTAAATTGGGCAATTATAATACTATTGGGACAAATAGGGAGAAAGCCTATATGGCAGTAATAGCTGGGGTCACTAAGCTTATTAAAATGAGACATTGGAAGAGTGATAACTTGCCCTCATTGAGGGAATGGATTCAAGAGATGCTGAATACATTAAATGCAGAAAGAGCTATTTCTTCAACTAATCATGGTCTACAAAATTTCAGACCTAATTGGAACCCTTTGTTCAGTCTATTGCTGGGAGTTGAGGTATGTGTTTTAACTTTAATTTCCTCCCTTCAGTGTTGCTCTTCTTATATTTGCTTATGTTGGACAGTTATGTATTCTTACATTTATCTTAGACTACCTCCTTCTGGATGTAAATATTTTACCTGATTGTATGTGCCTGCATGGGTGGGAAGGTAGAGGTGCGAGGTGGAGAGGTGGGGAGGGATATTTAGAGGATTGTTTTTGGAGGGAGTGGAGTATGTGTTTAAATGTTTAAACATTGTCTGCACTCTTTCTTGGGGAATCCACCCCGGCATTTGGAGGCAAGTTTGTTTTGGTGATACTATCAAAATTTGCCACACTAGATAGGTCTATTTCTCTGATTTATAAGGAATTAAGTAAACAGACCTGGAAAATGTGAAAATTTAGTGTCAGTGACTCAGTAGGTAGCACACTCGCGTCTGAGGCTGGGAGATCAGAGGGCTGTGGGTTCAGTTCCCACATCTGGCACTTGGGTTAATATCCCAGTACTGACACTGTAGTGCAGCATGAGAGGGGTGCTGCACTTCTGAGGTGCTGTCTTTTGGATGAGATGTTAAACCGAGGTCCCATCTGCCTGGATTGGTGGCAGTTCAGGTGGATGTTAAAGATCCCATGGCACTTATCAAAAAGAGTAGGGGAGTTTTTATTGAATTTCACATAAGACATACAAGAAAGAAAAAAAAACATCACATCACAGATCATAAACCATTATACATAAAATCATATACACATGAAATACCAAAAAAAACAAAACATGATTATCATAATATTACAATACCGAAATACTTTACTTATATTTAATAAAAATTTGAAACCCCTTCCACCAGCGATACACTTTAATTCCTGGATAATGTAGTAAATCAGACTGATAGACAGACTTCATTGCTTGTGCTACTAAATAACTATACACTGAATATGACATCATTCTTTGGTAAAGTACCCACTGACATCTAGCTTGCCATAAATAAAACCTTAAACAGCTTAAAAAGAAGATAGGTTCCAAGATGAAATCTACAGCCTCTTTAGGAGGAACCCAACACCAAGGTGTCATAATCTAACGTTGCAACCAATTCATATGCCATTTTCTGCAAGAAAAGGCCAAAGCGCCTAGAATAGGAACAAGTCAACAAAAATGACACATAGTTTCTTCCATGTTTATACAGGCCAAATATGGACAATTCCTATGTTCTATATTTTTGTGCTTCGCATTACCTCGAACGTTCAACCTACCATAAACCGTAAGCCATAATATTTCCCACATCTTAACCAGTACCCTCTTATTATTAAGTTGTTTTAAAACCTGTTCATTAAGGGAAGGGGAGCAATCCTTAAAACAAGGTTCTACAGGATATAGTTGGGTTATCAAAGAATAGTAAAATTTTTTCCTAGTGGCATGCAAAATATCAGTAAGGGTAATCTTCCATTTAAACAATTTTTGGGCTACCGGACGAAAATATTCAGGCAATTGCAGTCTAGTATGAAGTTTGGGTGCTGTCTCACCCCAACCTGCAAAATATCATCCAAGTACTTGTTTTATCATACCCCTAACCCCACCCAAAATGTTAGAAATACCATACCAAACTGTATGATAAATGAATAATGAATAGGAAAAAACAATAGGTTTGACCATACCTAAACCTCCCTTTTCCTTGCTCAAATAAGTATAACATCATTTGACAGGATTAAGCTTATTCCCCCACAGCATTTGAAAAAACATCCCATATACCGTAGTTTCTAAAGAAGAAGGGAAAGGAAAAATATAAGCCACATATTGTAACTGAGGGACAATAAAATGTTTCAAAATCTGGATTCGTTTCAATTTGGACAATTTCCAAAATTGCCATTTCCTAACTTTAGCTTGAGTTTTCCCTAAAACCTTTTCCCAATTAGTTAAAGGTAAATTAGAAGGTCCAAAGACAATACCCAAAATGCTTATTGGTACTTTTGAAAATTGAACCCCAGATACCTGACAAGAGGAAACCTCCCATTGACCAATCAATAATCCTTTACATTTAAAAAAATTAAGTTCTGAGTTAGAAACAACTGCATATCGTGCTACTTTTTGCATAAAAAAGGGAACTTGATCATAATGGGAAAAAAAAACACAAATATCATCTGCATAGGCCAGTACTGAAAGGTTATCAAGCTCACACTTGACTGATAAACTATTCCCTCTTGACCTAATCAAGTAATGCAAAAAGGGATCAATTGAAAAAAGATATAACAAAGGACTAAGGGGGCAACCCTGCCTTACTCCAGTGGAAATGACAAATCCTTCTGTGATATGTCCTTTTAAAAATACTTTAACAAAAACATGCGAATATAACATCTGTATATATTTAATAAAAACTAAAGGAACACCATATTTGGCTAAAGTCAAAAAAGAAAATTCCTGTCCACTCGATCAAAAGCTTTCTCTTGATCCAAAGAAAGTATACAACCTTTACTACTTTGTAAAGGTAATAGTTCAATAAAATCTCTAATCATAATAAGAGCATCCTGTATTTTCCTTCCTGGTATGCATCAAAATTGATATTCAGATAAAACAAAAAGCATAATGTGGAGCCTAGTATTAAGGATATGAGCCAAGATTTTATAATCTGAATTTAACAAAATTATTGGTCTCCAATTTGTAATGTCTGCTCTATTCCCAGCTTTAAACAAATAAACCAAACCTTCTGAAAAGGCAGTAGGAAACCTATGATACTGAAAAAAGGATGAATAAACCGTGTGTAAAATAACAGAAATTTCTGAAATAAAAACCTTATAAAACTGATTTGGCAAACCATCCAAGCCAGGTGAAGTACCTATTTTTAGACTCTTTATAGCTTCTATAACCTCTGCTAGAGTAACATGTTTAAGTAATGATAATACTTCCTCCGGACAAAATGGAGTATCAATGTCCTGTAGATAATCCTGAATGACTCTATCTGAAGGAGCCACTACTGGCTGCAATGACTGATAATGTAATTTAATCAAATTTTCCATATCTAAAATTGAATCAATCCTATTGCCATCCAAATCCTGTAAATATTCAATAGTCCTATCAGCATGTATTTTTTTACAAGCTTCATATGGGTCCCAATAGGTGCCTTTTGAGTTCCAGTAGAGAGCATAGCTGATATTGTTGAGGCCCTATCATACTGATACGTCAACATTTCTTTTTTTATTACATTAATTTAAGCAGAAAAATCATCATTACTTAAATATGATAGTGTACATAAATGCTGCAACTGACTTCAAAGGGAAAGAATATTTCAAGAATTTTTTATTTCGTAAAGATCTACCATGGGCACAAAACCAACTCCATATATCTTCCTTAGTATCCACCCACCAATCTCCAATATTATCATATAAACATAATACCGATACTCTAGCTGCAAATAAAGCCACCATTCCTGTCTTAACCACCGGAGACATCAACATAGATGTATTTAATTTCCATCTATTCTTAATCTTAGATCGCAAAGGTATATCAGAAATAGTAAACCGTAATAAAAAATTATCCGAAAATTCACTAGGGAGTATCCGAAAATGACCATTCTTCAAATTCGAGAGTGAAACAAGTGATCTATGGTGGTTTTATAAATACCCTACTAGGTGAACCTTGCACTACATTATATATACCACAATTAATTAACCCCGCAGTATCAATTATAGCCGATAACATATGAGAGTCACAATACACCTTCTTCCTTTTAACCCCAACCACTTGATCCCTCACATCACAATTGAAATCACCCCTAAAAAATAATATATGAAGACAACCAGATAGGGCTGAACCATTTTCAAGAGATCTACCGGGCTGCCTTAGTCTGGGGCCTCCATAAACATTAATGAGGCGAAAGCCTTTGACTTCCAATTTTCATCCAATAAAACAAAATGACCTGGAATCAAATCAATTAATTTTGTCAAAGAAAAATCATAGGATCCAAAAGAATACTCACCCCATCAGCACAGTCAGGCCCAAAGGACCAATAAGAAGGCCCCAAATCCATTTCCTTTTAAACAATAACAACTTCTCTAGAGCACATCCATATTTCTGCAAAAGAAAATATCATAGCCACAATGGTGAATAAATGAAAAACGCCTGTCTCTTAACTACATTTAGTAAACTGTGGATGTTTAGAGATCCTATAGAAAAAGAACCCATAAAACCAAAAAGAGAATAATAATCAAATTACCTATTTTTTCTGCTTTTTCTTTTTTTTATCTTTATAATCCCCATACTCAACCCCAACAGAAAGTTGGCTACTGCCTACTGATTGGGAATCAACCTCACTGTGCTCCATATCAGAATTCCCTTCTAGTAGAAACAAAGCCGCATAAGTATTACTATCCTCCCTAATGCCTGGGTCAGTTGATTTAACCAAAGGTATTGATTTATTATTCCTGGAAGAACGCTTCCTAGTCACTGGCTTAAAACCAAAGTGTCAACTAAGTAGTCCCAGGAACAACACCCTCTTCATAACAAACAGGGGCAAGGAGGGACTAATTTTAGCACCATCATTTGTAATAGTGTGCTGGGTCAAAGGAATCAATTCTAAACTAACCACCAGAAGGGAGGGAGGAACTGGATTAATCCTTTGTCCTGCAAGGAAACAGGACCAGGAGAGAGACTATTTTTTTTTTTGGGGAGTCCACCTTCCCCAACACTAAATCCTGCATGCTGAATAAAAAAATCAGGACTAACACTTGAAACTTTATTCCTAGCAGCCCAAGGACATTCACCAAATCATTGACCAAACTTCCTCACATGGGTCACATCTAGTGCAATTAGTACAATGCAGTGCTATATGCCCAATTTCCCCACAATTATCACAACATGCCTGGTCGCAGGTACTAGATAAATGAGTCCATGCCCCACATTTATAACATGCCCTCGGCTGTCCTGCGTAAAAACAAACCCCCCTATCTTTACCCAACATGAAAGAATTAGGGATATGTTCCATTCCATTGTCAAGGACACGTAATTTAACTTTATATTTCCACCCCCCAGTCCAAAAGGATTCAGAATCCAACAAAGCTTCTGGTGTACTTAGAACTTCACATTTCTGTGACAACCAGAATGTGATGTTGTCAACATGAACCCCTTCATTTCGAAACATAACCGTCACGAATTTAACTAAGGGCTTAGTTAAAGGTATAACTAAAAAGGGGGACCATAGGGGTGACAATTTTACCTGCGCATAGCGCTCCCAAAAAATATCTAAAGTATGAGCAGTTCTAAAACTAACATCATAATTATCTTCCCCTGAAATATTAATCAGAGCAAAAACATCCTTGGGAGAAAAATGTAAAAATTCTTTCAGCAAAGTACGACCAACATAGACACGGTCAGGTCTATCCGCTAAACCTCCTTTATAGTGAATGTGAACTGCATTCCTTCTGGGTGCAGCCTCTTTCTTAATATTAGAAAATAAATCAGATAGCAAAGGTGCCTGACCAACTTTAGGGACTTGCAACTGAACATCATTAGTTAAAGGATTATTCTTTTCAGAAGTTATATTCATATTGAGTACATTAGTCTCTGTCAGAGCAACAGAAGCAGTAGAAACACTACTATCCTTAAGCAACTCCTGTGAATCCATTACTGGAGCAACCATGTCAGAGGGTTTCCATTCAGGTGATGCTTGTGAGAAGTTGTCAATAGAATCCCAATTGGGATCTGGGAACCAAGTTCCTTGCTTAGTTTTTAACCATCCTGCTCCTTGCAACGCTTGACAAGGGGACCATGTTTCTGCCGCAACCAGCAACCTCAATGGGTCAGTTACTTTTAAAGAAGCAGTCACAGGAGCCACTGACCTTGGCTTTGGCCGCTCTTGAGAATGATTCCAGCCAGAATGAAGTGAAGAACTTGCCTGACACTCTGCTCCAAAGGAAAAGGTGGTAGCCCCTTCCTGGGTACCTGAATCAGTTTGATAAATAATCCGTTGAGTTGTATCAGCTTGAAAATCAGAATTCACAGGTGGAGCCAGAACTCTGAACACGAAACCTGAACCAGTCATCAGGGTGGAGGAATTTAATGCAGCCTCAGCTGACTGTATTTGTTTTAAATCACCCTTTGGTAATTTACTTTCATTTTCTGCCTCAACAACCGCTACATTAGAAGGGCAAACAGGCAGGAGTGTCAGGCTTTCGGCACACACCTACTGTGGTGCTTATACTGCCAGCCTGGTCAGGGATATCGGCAGTTGTAAAGGCGACCTGCCTGTCGGCTCGTAAACACCGTGAGGCAGTACCACACCTGAATCACAGGTGGAGAATCAGTTACACCAGCAGTCACAAATAAATCTTCACAGCTTGAACAGCTTTTAGCAGGTAAATTAACTTCATACTTTAAGCATTACTAGCTCACCTTCTTTCTGATGCCCGAAGGCATATCATCAGTCACTGGACGAGCCGCCACGCAACTTGTCTTAACATCCAATTTAGAAAAACTCCTCATGTGAGACAGAACCTCTGTTACAAAGCCAGACATCCGCAAATCTTCCGTGGATAAAAAAATATCGCTAGCTTCCCCATCATACTCCAAATCTTGTAAATCCTCATAGTCGGCCTCTTGGTTAACCAGGATAGGAGAGAAGGCCCGCTCTCCTAATCCCGCAGCGTCCTGCTGCACCGATGACTCCCTCTGTGTGGCCATTGCATGGGCCAAAGGGTCCCCCTACCGACAACAAACCAGCATTGCAGTCTCCACACAGTAGGGGAGTTTCCCAGGTGTCCAGGACAAATTTCCCTCATTCACTAAAAATACCACCAACAGCTTAGTCTGATTCAAGGTCAGTTGGCATTCATCTGTATTCCCCTTCCCGGGTCATGCCTGAAAATAGGCTGGATTTGTCTAGTGCACTTACTCGGTCAACAAAAACTAAAATTAAAAAAAAACTATAGTTAAGATAATCCTTGTCTAGTAAGTGAAGATAAGTGTATGGTACTCAGATGCTTATTGCTGTGATGGAAGTTCACCCCAGGTTGTTGTATGTGTATTTTGTTTTATTTGTTCCTATTATATTTTCAATAAACCTTATTGAATTGCAAAAAAACATCCTTAAGACACTGCCAGACATTATTTCGGAAGCTGAACATTCATTCTGTATGCTTGATCACATCAAGAGCAAGAGAAGAAATCACACTGGAGGAAATAGGCTGAATGGCCTTACTTTATTTGTTGATTATTGTGACATCCCTTTGTCTGCTGATGAGGTCATGGAAAGATTTATTGTAAAAAGTTGACAACTTAATTTTGTTATTTAAGTACATACATAATATTGTGGGGTTTTTTTGTCTCGTCTCAGTTTTATTTTCAGTTCTCTTCAGATTCTTTGCTTTATGCTGTAAAGTTTGTCTGCTCTCACCAGTGGTGGGCCTGGGTATGCAAATAAGTCACATGACCTGACTTATTTGCATGCCCTGGGCAGGACCAACCCCCCCCCCCCAAATGACAGTATTGGTATGACCCTGTATCATGGTAAAGTATCACACCAGGGATCTGGAAAGTATATTGGTTTGAGCAATTGCCCGATAAAACTACTGGACTAGAAGGGGTATTGATACCAAACAAGATGCACATAAAGGATCTCCATTCGGAACAGGTAGAAAGAAAATCAGCTTCTCTCAAGTCCCTGTTAAAATGACTTTCTTTGATAGAGATTTTTGCAAAGAATCTGAATAAATGCATAAAACAAAAACAATAAGATAATCAATATTACATTTTGAAAACATTACATTATTGAACTCATTCATATCACATACAGCTACAAGAGTGGTGAATAATCCACTTCCTCATAGTAGTCCATGTTAAAAACTTATTTGTTTGACCTAGCTTTCACCAATGCTATTTAATTTATAACCTATTTGCACTGCCTTTTTTAATTTGCGCATTTTTAATTGTGAGTATTTAATGTTCTTACTTTGTACAAGTGCTTTGGCATTTGAAAAGCACTTTTTAAAAATAAATGTCTTGACTCATTTATACCCAAGGCATGTGCAGTGCTTAAAGTGCTGATCCATTTTTTCTACTTTTGTAAAAGAATCTTTAGTCAATCACCACCCCTTTGGTTTCTGGAAACATTGTCCTTTTTCCAAACAGGCATCTAAGTTAACTATGGTAACTACAAAGGTAGCTAGCACTTGGTGTCTACAGGTGGGTATAAAGCATCATTGAACATTCTAACTGGGAATTTAGAAGAAAGTGTAGTATAACTTCAAAATTACATTTAGCAACTACATACAGAATACTGTTTTTTACATAAGTAGAAACAAGACATCTTGATTTTGGAAGGATTGAAGGTAGTCTTTGATGATGTAATGAGTTATTTAACACAATCTGACTGGCATATACATATAATATGTTAACAAATATCAAGTTGTTGAATTCTGTCAGATAAAACAAATCTTTATTTAATTGTTATAGAATTTTCTTTGTGAAACAGAAAGAGCCAGGAAAACTACATCAAGAAAAATTTAAGATGGTCCAGCATAGCTTTCTATAAGTAGATGCATTTTAAAGGGATTATATAGCATTTGTTATTAACAAATAGAATTGTGGAAATAATTAAAGCTTTTAATGGTCATTTGATAGGTGTCCAGGGTGAAAATAATAGAAGTTATACTTGATGTGTAGCTTACATGTGAGTGTATCAGTTGGCATAATATTTTTTCACCTTGGTTGGCTCAGGCCAGCCCTGTAATCCTATACTTAGTCAGCATATGGTATACATGTAGACTGCTTGTTGCCTGCTAAACTGGCAACAAATTTTTATCCAAATTAGAATAATTTATAATTCTGATTATGTTTATGTGTTTTAGAATTTAAACCAGTGTATTCCTGAGGAAGGAGATTTGCTCAGAAACATTGGTCATAGTTAGCTAATGTTTTGATTAGCTAATACAATGGTTTTTCCTTTTCCCAGAGATTTAAATATATGAATTAATTATCTTAAAGTTATGGGTGAGTGGGCCTTTTCTTTTCAATCTACTCTTTTGAGTTAATTGTTGCCATGATGGGAATTGACTACTCCCTTACTCAGTTCTTTTGTTTCTGAGGTTTGCTGTACTGGATATCTTCTTGGTTAACATAATTCAGTGCCATGAAAATGAGGCAGTCAGGCTTGGACTCATGGGCTTCCAAAAAATCAGCACTCATGGCATTATTTTGGTTGCCATTTATGATTGCTCTCATGTATTCCTGAAGACAGACTTTTAGGGGCCTAATAGTTCTGCCAATGTATATCAAGTCACAGGAGCACCAGCAGATGTATATGTCAAAAGCCATAATGCAGGTTATAAACTGCTGTATTTCAACCAGTTTGTTTAGTGTGGCACGTGTACTCCCCATCATTGCATATTTGCATACACTGCACCTCTCACTTTTGAAACACCCTTTTGATTTTTGTGTTAACCAAGTAGGACCCCCACTCATTTTATCACTTGCTTCAAAAAGATTGGCAGTCAGTCTGTCACCTATGCTCCTCCCCTAGCTAAAGGTCATAAGTGGCTTAGATGCTATGTTGTTTTTGAGTACTGGATCAGTTAGAAGAATTGTCCAAAGTCAGTGTACAATCTCACCTACTCTGCCAGTTAGACATTGTATTCTGTTACAAATATGGCCACAGGGGGATGCCTAGTATTGGGATCAGAGGCATCTATTGCATTACTCTTATTTATTGGAATAAACAAATCTTTCCAACCAAGGCTATGGACTTTCAAGAGTGCTTAAATTAAACATTGCTGGCTATAGCCACTTCTAGCGAATATGTCCATCATCTCCTGTGCCTGTGTCTGAAAAGTACCCAGATCAGAACAATTATGTCTGAGATGCAGCACCTCCCTGTAAGGTGTGGAAGATATCAATTATTTTGGATAAGTACTTTGGACACTGAGGATATCATTTTCTGCCATTTCTTTTCTATAGCCTGCAGTTTTCACTGTCTTCCCAGGTATCCCAAATAGGTATAGGTCTATTATTTTCATGGTTTCCTTGTTTGTCTCATATGTAAACTGCTGATTATAGGTATTGTTGTTTATATACCTTATAAAATCAGCATTAGCATGTTCCTCTCCTGTCCAAACCACTATTATATCATCAATAAACTGGTTCCATATTTTTATATGAGCCAAGTACCCATTATTGACACTGTTGGAAATAATCTGCTCCTCCCAGTAGCACATGAATAAGTTAGCATATGAGGGGGCATACACTGCCCCCATTGCTTTCCAAATATTTGTAAATAAAATTCTTTATCAAAAGTGAAAAAAAACATGCGAGTCAAACTGAATTCTAGGGCTCTCAGGACGAAGGCTGTGGGTCTCTCCAGGCTGTCAGATATAAAGAACTCCACAGCTTCTTGCCCTTGATGTTGTCCAATAGTTGTTTACAGGCTTGATACATCAATTGTTAACCAGCTGCATCTGGCATCACAAACAAACCCTTTCAGCTTGTTGAGTAGGTCTATGCTGTCCCTAATGTTGGACTTGAGGGTGGACACAAATTATTGTAGGAAACTGTCTACAAATGTAGAAAGGTTCTGCATGAGTGAGCATATCCCTGAGATGATAGACTATCCTGGGGGAGGGGTCACTTACATTTTTGTGCATCTTGGGGAATATGTAAAATGCCAGGACTACATGGTGGTTAACCTTAATAAGTGACACTTCTGCTCCTGTGACCCACCCACATCTCACAGCTCCAAACATTCACATATGAGTTTAGCAAGACACTATAGGGTCATATGCATCTCACTAGGGTCCCATCACAGGCCATGAGTAGTGTTTGTAACCCCCCCCCGTGTCTCACTGGTGACGTTTATTTTTTATTTAAAAGTTTCACCAGGAAGGGCACACAGAGCTGGGAGCCCATTTTGAGATGCATCCTGGGGGAAGGGAAAGTTGTACAAGAGTGACAATTGTAGCACAAGAGCATAGATACAAATATATGATGGCAGTCCATATACAGAGCAGCACAGAGTAGCACACAATTGTAAAAATATATTAAGAATAGTACGATACAGGACGAGTACCATGGAATCAATCAGCAAATTCAAGTACAATGCAGACAAAAACACCGGTGTTAATAGGCAATCAAGTCAGCAATCATTTACAGAGCAGTAATAATGCAACCCAAGATTAAAAATAGACTTTGATTCAAAATAGATATATGAAAGATGAAGTAAAGTATCTGGCTAACAAGATATAATGCTCCCCTTCCCTGCCAACAGCTCTGCCAGTCTGTAATACCAATTCCCTAGTGTCTGGTGGTCTCCCTGGCAACCAACACCCCCGACAGTATTTATGTGTTTATTCTAGTTGTCCAGTTGTGTCTCAAACCCCTTAACATCCTCAACAGTAATGATTACATAATTCCTAGTATCCATTGGTCACTCCCACCCCTGATAGTCAATACTGTATTATCTCTGGTTTCCAACTGTCCCTGCTGCCCTCCAACAGTTATTCCTGCATTATTCCTGATATCCAGTGAGCTTCCACCCAACTCTGGCACCTTCCTAGTTCTAAATCTCCCCACTTGGTAACTGGCAAAGCCCCACCATTCACCTCTGCTGCCAGCAGACAACTGAGTTTCCAATTGCATGCCTACCGTAATCAGCTGTGATAGCTTGGCTACATCTACTGTTTTTTTTAGTTAAGATGTTGCAAGGTTTTCCTTTGCTAGGGAAATTGGTTCAAAGTGGTTAACTTTGCAGTTCACAAAGCTTCACAAGTTCCCTGACTTCATAACAATATTCAATTTAAAAAAAATAAAAAATTGTTAAAAAAAAACAAGCAAAAAAAACCCACCCATGGGGAAGTGACAACCACTTCCCTCCCACCAAAGCAACCAGTATTTAAACATACTGGCCCCACCAACCTCCTGCTAGGCCCTCAATTTTCCCTTCCCTCTAGTACCCTCCAAAGTATACTGCAAGGTCACAAAATTGTCCACCCTCCAACCACAAAACCAAGTTCCCCACTTCCTGCTACCTCCCCGTCTTTTATCTTTGAACACCCCCTCCCTTTCCTACCCTCTTGTGAATAAATCCTTCCCTTCCCTCAAAGTCCCCAAACCACAGTTTTAGGTTCTCTGTGTAGCTGTAAAGAAGAAAACTCTCTTTTGGTGGAGGAAGCACATTCACACTTGCTGAATTAGAATGAATGCGGAGAGAGACATCTTTCCTAGTAATAATACCTGTGACTAATCAGTGCTACACAGTAGCTCAGTGAGGAAGACACTTCACTAAATGAAGAACTATGTGAAGCAGGCAGTTTGTGAAGTCAGGAAACTTTGCAAAGTATTTTGTGTAGTCAAGTTTCCCAATTTTGCACATCACTACTTTTGAGTTCCAGATCCCAGTAAATCAGACAATCCTGGAAAATTGTTGATGTCATCCATGCATTAATAGATAATAATACTTATGTGAAAGGTAAAGTCTTCAGGTCTTTGGGAAGACCCTGAGAATGCTTATACATGCCCAAATTTAAGAAGTTTTTTCTCCTTTCCTCACTGGCAAAGCATGTCATGCTGATCCTGTCTTTCAACTTTTACTGTGCCGGTATCTGCCCATTCATTTCCTTTCATTTTTATTCAGGATTAAAATCCCTTGAGTAAAGATTGGTTAAAACTCATTGAGCAGAGCTCATTTGCAATTGGGAATCAGTCTGCATTAGAGATGTTGTGAAATAAAATTTCGCCAGTTAAATTGACACAAAATCAGTAATTTCACCATGTGAAATATTTCACAAACTTTGTGAAATATTTCACAAGTGCAGACTACAAAATGTCACCCCAAAGGTGCAACATTTCACCCAAAATTGTGAAAAATCACCCAAAAATTGCAGAATTTCACATTTCATGGTGAAATTTTGCCATTTTCAGTCAAATTTTCACAATTTCCAGGTGAAATTTTGCAGGTTTGGGCAAAATTTTTCATTTCACACCTGCAAAATATTTTGCAAAATGCACACATTTTGCAATATATTTCACATATCAAATTTTCCCAGTTTTGCACACACTAGTCTGCATATACCATACAAGTTAAACAACATAAATCTTAAATATACAAAAAACAGATAAATATACATAAATATTATTGTTGTTCTTTTGATGCAGGTCCCCTATCAGGATACCCTTAATGAAAAAATCCAGTTCCATTTGCATAAAAGACATTATCAGGTGTGTATGTTGCCAGTGTACCAGAAAGAAAATCAGTGAGTCACTTTAATGTAGACTACTTATCAGCATCCAGCTTCTTACCTTACTCTCTCTTGAAAAAAATGTTTCTGCCAGATTTTCCATCAAGACAACCACTGGCCAATAGCTAAAAAAGTGTCATAACATATATGCTGAGCAATTTCTTTGGCTTTTTGCTTCAGCATAGGACCAGCCACTTGTGTACCTTTATGTATTACCTAAATGAACTACAGATGTATGACATCCTCTGCTTCCATATCATTCCTATCATGCGTTTTCTTTCTCTGGGGGTTCACATTGGAATGTCACTCTTCCAGTGTACCACAGTGGCTCTTATTAATCTGAACAGGCTGGTTTTTGGAGACACTGAATGGATGCTCAACAGATTTGAAGGTAGCTCCAATCTTCTTCAAAGCATCTAGCAGTCAGTCTCACTCAGGCAATGCTAAAGGTGTGCATTCAGCTATGTCTGCAAGATAGAGAATTGCTAGAAAGCAGGAGAGCAATAAATTTTATATTGTATTGGCAGTCAGTTGTGTCCCAATTAACTGGAATTAATGGCAAACTCATCCAGATTAACCAATTAAAGAGCTCATTGGAAAGAACATTTGTTATATCTATTCCTACCCACTCAGCCCAATTAACTTACTGCCCGATATATGGCATCATGTGTCAGGGGAAAAAATAATTTTGGTTTGTAGACTGATTGTGCTTGCAGTGGTAGTAAGCAGCCCATATATTCAATAACCATTGCATACTGTAGTATCAACCTTTGTGACATGAAATGCACCTGCTTTGGGCCAAATATGCCTTGGACTTTGACTGACTGGTGTTATTTTTTTTTGTACTCCTTGTGTTCATTTATAGTAATCCTAGTCTGAATTAACATGCTACTGATCATGCTTTATTTGCTAAGTATGGGGCTGTTCCACAAATGATTTTACCATAAGCACAAGAGAGAAACTATCTGGAGTCCAGGGCTCCACGTTTGTTTTATATTCATTCAGAATTATGTTTGAAACAAGAGGGTGTTTTTTCTATAATGTTGCTTAAGCAGTACTTCTATGAACCTTGAATGCTTAGTAGTCTACCTGCTACTGTGTAAACATCATTGTTCGCACTTCAATTTAAGCATAAGCTCCTGAAATATCTTGAAGTAACCTCCTGTACATGTACTCCATATAAATAGGGTTGCCTAAGTAAGGGGCAGACCCCATTGTCCCGAGGCCCTGACAAGAGGTGTGGGAAGCACAGGAGAGGGAGAGGGGAGAGAAAGGGGAGGGGCCTGGAAGAATGGCATGAAGTCACATAAGGGGAGGACCTGATGAGGTCACAGAAGGGGCGGACCAAAGGGAGTAGTGGGAGCAATGAGGTGGCAGCTGGTGATTGGCTGGATGGAGCAAGGGGCAGGGCCAAATTGGGCAGTCATAAGGGGCTGCACAGGAAGGGGACCTCACAAATTTGCTCCAAGATTTTTTTCTCTGGAAGCACATCAGTTTGGCAAAAGTTTTGAGCACGTGGGCATTTGGGATAGTGAGATATTCTGAATTAAAGTAAAAAAAAAGAAAAAAGAGTATAAGATACCACTAAAAATAAATATATTACAGTAGAGTCGAGTTGGGTGCACAAAAAGGATGACTGAGTGGAGTTGGAGGCTGTTGTAAGTGAGTAAACCAGGAAAATCACAGAAGCAATGTAAGGAACCCAATTTTATTTTCTGTGAATGATATGGACTGCAGGGTGAGCTTGTGAGCAGCATTTATCTAGCATCTGCTTCAGGTTTGATTCAGCCTGGTAACTGCTGGCCAGAAGATGATACACTATTGTACAAGTAATTGATGTACCCCTTGAGTTTATTTATCCGAGCATGCACCCTCAAGAGAATAAGTGTAAGCTTATGTGGGGCAGAAGGCTCCTGTTTGTGGATATTCATTGTGCTGGGGGAGCAGGAAGTGGCATTTTGTCTGGTACTATGGCACAAGTGCTGGGGGTTTGTTTGTTCCAGCCTGGGTATCTTGGTTCATGCCACACAGCTATGGGGTGTCTGCAAATCCAGGAGAGGTGTTTTTGGAGGAATGAGGTGAAGGGCTCTGGGAGAGAAGTGATACAAGTGCTCACAAGTGGTGATCTGCCCACTACCAATGCTGCAGTGGGGAGTGAGCTGAGGGCTCTGTGCTTTTGGGGCAGCTAGGGAAAAGGCTTTGGATTAACAGATGGATGTCCTCACAGAGAAGCCAAGTGGCATTGGAGGAGTGTGAGTGAGTCACACAGCCAGGAGCAGCAAGAAGTCTGGGCCTACTGTGTGGGATAGTGTCTGATGTCATCGCCGTGTGGTACAGGGCCCAGGAGAATGGGGCAATGACCAGCCCAGAGAAACAGGGGGATGTGTGTGGGGGATGTCGATGGATTAAAAAGGGAGGTTTCCTAGCAGAAGAAATGGATATTGTGCAGGGGACAGGTGGCATTGGGGGAGTGCGAGTGAGTCGCACAGCCAGGAGTGGCAAGAAGCCCAGGTCTACTGCATGGGATGGCATCTGAGGTCACCACCACATGGTACAGGGCCCAGAAGAAAGGGGCAACCACAAGACAAGAGGAATAGGGGGTTAGCAGGTCTCCTATCTACAGCACAGAGCTCCCTTCCCCTCTGGCGATGGTGAGGTAGTTAGGCAGTAGGCGCACACTGCCATTTTGCAGCATATTGGTGGGAGGGGTTTGTTAGGCTACAGGAGATAAACCAGGAGAACAGTCGGCACAGTTTGTACATGCTGGGGAGAAGGAAGAGGGCCCTGTAGATGTGCTGTGTGGCATGGCATCTGACATCATTACCATGCAGTGCAGGAGCCTGAGAATAAATGAGGACAGCTTGGGGCAATGGGAACCCCAGGCAAACATGAATTTAAAAAGGAGCCCTTCCATTTCCTATGGGAGCCACAAGAGGATGGCACAGGAGATGGGTCCATGGGGATGCGCCGCGGGGTAAAGCATGGGTGGCACTGCCAGGTGGGCTGGGGGACTGGCAGGCCCTGTGGTATAAATAGTGAATAATTTTCTGCTGAGCAGGAGGCAGCAGGTGAACTGAAAGGGGCACAGGGGAAGAGACAGCACAGGGGGGAGATAGTCACAATACCCCAGCCTTGGGGACAGCGGCTGATCAGGGGTTCAACAGGCCACACTGGAGGATTCATGAAAGCCCTTATCAGTGGAACAGATGGGTGGCCACGAAGGGGCGAAACAAGACAGGCCTTTATAGTGGAATAGACAGTATGAGGGGTCCACGGGAGGGAGGTGCACCCCTGGATTCCAGGCATTACCTGGGAGCTGGCAGGAGGGGACAGGGGAAGCCTGAGAGTGGGTTGGCCACCTTCAGGAGGGGGCATGGCTTTGGGATACAAGCTTGGGCTCTGGGTTGATGTACCATGTAGGAAGCATGCTAATTTTTGTTGATTCTCTGTTTAATAGATACCTTGGATTGGCAGGATGGCACCAAAGAAATTGAAGCCAATCAAGGAAGACAGCTATAGGGCAGTGATGGATCTGGTATAAAAGGCAAACAGGCTGTTGGAGGTGGCAGAGCCATATGGTGGAGAGAAGGGCACAAAGCAGAAGGGGAAGCAAGGGAGGGGACAAGGGAGGAATAAGAGGGTGCAAAATGTGCTGGGTGAATGGACCCCAGGGAAGTGGTCCTGTGCTGGGCCCTTCAGCTCCTCTGATCTATCCTCCCAGTAACCCTGTCCTGGAGCTGACCCCGGACCCCATGCCAGCACCGGTGCCTCTGCCTGATCTTCCTACTCCTGGGTCTCTGCCCCCCCGCCAGAGCTGGCAATGCCACCACAGGTAATGATGCCCACACCTGGCCAAGCACGAGTGCCCCAACCAGGACCTGGCACCCCACAGCCTACCACAACTGGTAATCAGGTGGTGACACTATAGAGCAGTGTCAAAGAATACATTGAGCAAATACTGAAAAACATGGATAATAATGGGCTGGGGCAGTTAGAGAAAGCATTAGGAGAAATAAAAGGGACTTGGGCAGAGGCAGGGATGGGGAGGCGCAAGAGTCCCCCACGATGGGAAGGGAGGTTGGGGCACCAGGGGTGCTGCTTGTGGACAATGTCCTAAGGCCATGAAAGAAAAGATCTGGAAGGGGGAATATGTCAACATCTTCACCTTGGCGAATGTTGATAACATGGACAAGTATGATGAGAAAGGCAGTTTCGAGAAGAAAGGCATGGTGGTGGCAGTAGTCTTGTTAGGAAAGAGGGAGGATGACAAATCAGGGAAAGGGAAAATCTGGGACAACTGTCCATGGGTTTCACATACTTCACCATCATTGTCATTGAAGAGAGTCCAGAACTCGGTACCCCGCTCTTGACCTATTCCCTCATTATAAAAATTGCATATAAAACAGGGGGCCATAGCTAGTTAAGATATGATGAAAAATTTAGGAAAAGAATGGCACATTTTGGGATCATAAAATGGGATGCTAGGCACATAGATCTGTGGCTATAAATTTATAAGGGACACACTGAGAAGGAGGCCAACGGGAGACAAAAGGGGGGAGCAGTGTTGAAGGCTTGTTGGGGCTACAACAGGGCATCTTGCTTGTGGCCTAACTGCCATTTCCAACATGTATGTTCTAAGTGTGGGGGGCACCATCCAGTGTCCAAATGCAGATACAGCTGGGATAAGGCTCAGGCACAACTCATACCAACAGCCCTTTCAGACCAACCAAGGCTCCTTTAGGGACCAACACTGGGGGAGGGGAAACAGAGGGCGAGCAACGGAGGGGAGAGTCATCCATACCAAATGCTACACCAGGACAACTGAAAGCCCAACAGGCAGAGGTTTCCATCTGGCCTGCACATCCATCAGAGTGGAGGCACTAGAATGGTGGTTGGGCTACTACCCAGAGGAGGAGGCTGCCAAGAAATTGCAGGCAGGTTTTCGGGCAGGTTTTATCCTACAGTTTCAGTGAGCTAGGAAAGGGATGAGGGCAAAGGACCTCAAATCTACACAGGGGAGGGAGGCAACTCTGGCACTCATAATTCAAAAGGAGGTGGCAGCAGGGAGGGTGGAAAGCCCATTTGCCTCCATCCCATTGCCGAACCTGTGGATTTCCCTATTGAGTTTAATGCCCCCAAAACAGCGGAGGGGGAGTACGGGGTAATACATCACCTATCTTACCTGGAGGGGGATTCAGTTAATGACACCATTGGGGAAGAAGACAGCAGGGTTACGTATGCCGCCCTGGAGGAGGCGGTGCAGCTCATAAGGTCGAAACAGAGAGCCTGGTTGGCTAAGATGGACATAGAGTCAGTGTTCCGGCTACTTCCAGTCAGGCCAGAGGATTGGGATCTGCTAGGTTTCCAGGTGGATGGGCTATATTATTTTGACAAGGCCATGCCTATGGGATGCTCAATAGCATGCACCATGTTTGAGATGTTCTGTACTTGGCTGCAGTGGGTGTTTCAGACACGGTATGGGTATCAGATGGTGGTGCACTACCTAGATGATTTCCTGTTCATCAGGGAAGGGGAAAGGCAGACTGAAGCCATGCTTCAGGATTTCAAGGAGTTATGCCAAGAATTGAGAGTGCCACTAGCAGAAGATAAGACAGAAGGGCCTAGTCGGATGATAGAGTTTTTAGGGCTGGAGCTGGATATGATCCAGGAGCTGTACCGTTTACCAGTCCAGAGGTCAAGAGGTTGTAGGGGTTGCTGGGGAAGATCAGGGGATGCAGGAGGGTGCAGCTCCAGCAGGCGCAACAGCTGCTGGGACATCTGAATTTTGCAAGTAGAGCCATTGCTCCAGGGAGCATGTTTATGAAGCGTTTATCCTGGGCAACTCTGGGGGCCAAACAGCCCCATCACTGGTTAGATATGAATAAGGGGACCAGAGAGGATATGGTAGTGTGGGAGCATTTCCTCCAGGTAAACAATGAACAGACCTTCTGGAAGGAGGACTGCCTATACAATACTGACCTGCAGCTGTATACAGATGCAGCAGGGGAGATTGGCATGAGGGGTTATTTTCAAGGAAAATGGTTAGCAGAACCATAGCCTGAGGAATGGGTGCAGGAAAGGGTGATGAGAGACATCACTTTCCTAGAGTTGTTCCCCATATGGGTGGCGATGATAGTTTGGGGAAGGGAGCTCAGGAATAGGCAGGTCACATTCTGGAGTGATAATCTGGAAGTTGTAGAAGTGCTGAACAAGAAAAGGACAAAGTCAGACAGAGTCATGAGGGTGTTAAAAAGGATGGCATGTCTAGGCCTGACTTTGAATATGTCATTCAGGGCCAAACACATTGATAGTGTAGACAATGTGATAGCTGATTGCCTCTCCTGATTGCAGATGGAAAAATTCCAGACCATTGCACCTAGAGCAGAGGTTTGACGGACCACCATCCCGATGTACGTATGGATGATTGGACTGGGGGAGCCAAATTATTGTTCCACAACTCCTGGTCCCCCAGGATCCTTAGAGCTTATGAAATCTCTTGGAGGACATTTCAAAAATTTCAGGAACAGTACAGTGGACAGATAAGTGGGACAGTAACATGGGAGCAGGTGGCCAGATTCATTGTGACAGGGTGGCAGCAGAACATGGCAGAGGCAACAGTGGGGGTTCACCTAGCAGCTATAAGGCAAATATGCACGCTGAGGGGGTGGGAGGACACCACAAAAAGCATCCTGGTCCACAGAATGATGCAGGGCTGGGTCCAGGGGGCTGATAAGAAGCAGGACAACAAGAAGCTGATATTGGAGGGCTTGTTGGCAAGGTTGATGGGGGTGCTACACCACACCTGCAGCTCAAAGAGTGAAGCCATACTGTTCCAAGCCCTGTATGCTACCATGTATAGTGGGGCTTTTAGGCTGAGTGAGGTGGTAGACCACAGCAGGAAGATGGATGGAGGGGTGTTACAATGGGACAACATAGAATGGGCTAGAGAAGCAATAGCAGTGTGATTAAGGAGATCAAGGACCATCAGCAGGGTCAGGGCAGCAGGTTATGGCTACAGAAACATCCCAACTCAGCCATTTGCACAGTAGGGGCACTGCACATGTACATGGCAGACTGCCCTAAAGTGGGGAGCCCACTAATGTTCATATATTAGGATGTCAGGCCAGTTATCGGGTACCAGGTGGGGGTGGTGCTGCAAAAGGGCCTCAGGTTTCTGGGGGAACCTGAGGAGGTCTATTCTTCCCACTCATTTAGGACTGAGGTGGCCTCAATGATGGCAGCACAAGGTGACAGGCCTGGGGAGATCAAACAAAATGGCAGGTGGACTTCTGACTGTTTTAAAAAGTAAATATGCAATATAAAACAATAATGATATCTTTGTTTTGTCTCCCATAGCAGGTACAAGAGATAAGGGATGAGGGAGGGGGTTGGGGGGAGAATTTAAAGGGAAGGGAAGGGATCATATACTAAACAGTGTGCTTTTGGTTACACGGGGCTGCCCAGGAAGCTTGAGGCATGGATCTGCAGGCATTCATTTATCGATTGGGTGAAGAAATGGGCAGCCAGGAGATAAGGGGGAAAGCAGCTGTACCTGAATAATGATACAATCCATTTGGTGTGGAAAGGCTGATGGGGGATGAAGTGGACATAGCTGCTGCCAGAGCTCAGGGAGATCAGGAAAGACCATAGGTAGCTAGACCTCATAGTGATACATCTGGGTGGCAACGACCTGGGGACAAGGCCATGACTGGCCATATTTTATTAAATAAAGCATGATTTACAAAAAATAATGGCGTGGTAGCTGGAGGTTACCCTGGCATGGTCTGAAATCATGCCTCGAAGGGTATGGCATCAAGTGGAGAGCTACAAAGGGATGCACAGGGCCTGGAAGCACATGAATGCATGGGTGGGCAAATTG
Organism: Neoceratodus forsteri; assembly: GCA_016271365.2. Lineage (NCBI taxonomy): Eukaryota > Metazoa > Chordata > Ceratodontiformes > Ceratodontidae > Neoceratodus > Neoceratodus forsteri. The sequence goes on along the minus strand of CM057455.1, from coordinate 1,287,566,862 downwards.
TTTGAAGGCATGGGAGGATTAGTCATTCACCATGGAATCCTGGAACGGGTAGATGAATACTTCTGGGGAGACAGAATACACCTATCTTGCCTTGGTCTGACCCTGTTCAGTACAGAAATGGTGAACGCCATCAAAACATGGCTGAGTCAGCACTGAAAAATAGTTGGTAAAAACATAGGGACTAAAAGGGTGGAAAAGGGGTGGGAGGGAAGAAAGGGTGGAGGGGGATAAAGGGGAAGTCTACCATCCACGTAAGCTGGAGGTGGACTAATGGAAAAGGGGAGAAGGACATGAAAGAAAGGGGGGATAAAATTAGAAACATGAAAAAGGACACAGGATTGATAAGCAAGAATTTTGTGATGAGGTACCTTTGTAAATGAGCCTCTGGCTCAAAGGTTTCTAAACTGATTTTTAACTAAATAAATAAATAAATAAGAAGCAGTGGCACAGTGTGTAAGCTTGTACCCCTTGACAACAAAAGAGGAAGAGGCCGGGCTCCTCATGATATATGTCTGGGGGCAGAAGAAAAGCATAAATTAATTGAATGGAGGAATGGAACAAGAATGTTGATTTATATAATGTATATAAAATATGAGTTGGAAGACTTTGTAAAATGACAATTGTGGAAATGTATCAGGTTATTGTAAATAATGATATCTTTGAATATTCAGTAAATTAATTGCACAACTGAGCAACCACACACAATCTTGTCTATGTCTTTATTGATGGGGTTCTGGGGACAATTATGTTTTAAGTTATGCACTATGCTTTCAGTGCTCACATCAAATGTTCCCTATATTTCTCAGTATGACTAAAAATGGGATGAAGGATGCCATTCATTTCCTGGTAATACAAATCAATAAATAAATGAGATAAATAAATAACATATTGACTTTCAGAAATGTCTAACATTTTGCATTTTCTGGTGAAAAACTGGATCTTGCATTGGTAGCAACCGGTATATCTCAACTACAGCTTTTTATAAATAAAATGCCAGTTGCAGAAATATATTTATATAATGTTTATGGAGATGTTATTTGTAATTTGACACATTAATAGTGTATGCTGCATTTCCTGCACATTGACACTTTTCTGATTACGACATCACTACCAAATGGCTACTTAATGGGCCAGCATTTTTCTGCCCCCCGGGGCAACAAGAACATTTGAATTAGCATTGCATTTCAATCTTTCATGTCATGTCTGCTATTTGCTTTTGCTTTTAAGACATCTGAGCAGCTCTTAAACAATTTTTCATTTGGATTTCTATTGTGCTCATTGTCCCTTTGAGTGCTACACTTACTGGGAGTAAATATCTCAACAATGGTCTGTGCTGAAGTTGTGTTTCAAGCAGTTCTGAAATCAGTAAAAATCACATCTGGCTAGTGGCTCTAGACACCTCAAGGTGAAAAGTGTGGCTGTTGAACAGAGTTATTGTTTGATGGTGGTGATATTGCAGCAGCAGAGGGTAAGAAAGGTGGAACACTATAAGAGGAGCTGTCTGTTGACATGCTGTGTTATGCTGTGTTGCAGAGATTCTGAGTCATATTCTGTTCAATTATCCATGGTAACAATCTGAAATACAAAAAACCTAAGCCTTGAGACATTGAGGAAAGGGTTTCCTGGGAAGGACATAGGCAATAAAACTACATTTTAAAGTAATATAAAAACACACACACCTTAATAGTACAAAGCATCATGGGAATTGCATGCAATAATCATGATAGAATGTGGACTGCTTCTGCTTTAAGCAGGGGTGTATGGTTACAAGTGGCTTCTCACACAAATCTGCAAGGGTCTTAAACAGAAGACACAAACTCAGATTGTGTGTTTTTAAGACTCATCAATGTGCCTCATCTGTATCTCAGCCCAAGAAAAAGAAGAACCAGCACTATGATGGTCTTACAAGTTGAATCCTTGGTGAGCTGAACATAGAAAACCAATTCAAAAGACAAACAATCTCAGTACAAAAGCACTTAGGCAAGAATGTCCAGGTTTCATGCACCTCTTCTTATTTCTTGCTTCTGTGTCTCTAAGCAAAGTGTCATCATCACCATCAACTAGGGCTGGGCAACATTTATATATCTGCCAGCACAATTCTGGCAATATTTTGATTTTGCTTCCATGACATTTAAAAAAAACAGAAACATTGAAGTTGTCAGCAGATAAGGACCTCTTTGCTCACCTAATCTTCCTATTTCAATGACAATTTCAAAGAATTTTGCAAAATTATAATTTCAGTTATTTCCTTCGAATTTTAAAAGTGTTTGTCCAATTTGGTGTGGTGATATTACTAAATACTAAACAAATGCATTCCATGTTACAAAACTCTATCCTAAAAGGGTTTGACATATAAGCCTCGAAACATTCAGACATTTTTAAATTTCATTTATTTTGTAAACTGCAGACTTTTAAGCCCTGTAACTTTAAAACTAGATAACAAATTATCACCAATTTTGTTAGACTCACTGACCCATAAATACTATGCTTTGAGGCCACTTCCATGGCCAAGCATAACTCAGCAGCAGAGCATCTCATTGCCATGCAGAAAACCCAGGATCAGAAGTGAGCCTGAAATTCACATCCAGAGTCAGACCATGACCCAGACAGTTGTGCCTCGACAGTGCATCTTAGTCAGAAAGGGTTGGAAGCAGGTTCCATTAACACAGCAACCCTTGTGTATGGGCCAGGGATCTTGTTCTTGCTGCAGGGGAAGCTGTTTGTGTGCATGGCTAACAGAGGCACCTCCCCCACCAGGGGAGGTGGGGGGGGGGATGTGGGAGGAAAAAAATGGTAGCAAACTGAATGATGGTTGGGTTCTGCCCATCAATATATATCCCTGTGAACAGGGTATATCTCTGAGAGACAAGCTGCTGGCCAGAAAAAAAAGGACAATATGGAAAAAAAGAGGATGTGGCTGTCAACTCCCTAATCACTTGCTCAAAGGCTGGCAAAGTTATAAGCAGCCAAAGATTAAAAAAATACATCAGTAATTAAAGTAGAATTTCATAAGTGTTTGTGAAATTGTAGAATGCTGTGATACATTTTGGCCAGTCATACACTTGAGTTACCATTGTTGAGGAAGGTAAAGGCTGGATAAAGAGGGAATAAGGTAATATTCATTGGAGGTTCCATAGTAAAAGATTAGTGGTGCCAGGTGTCAGGTCACTATTTTGAGTGATGAACCAGTGAGACTAGCCATGGACATCACTGTACACTAGCCTGTATTCTTGCAATATGCACCTTTATCACTAGCGCTCACTGACTTAATGACCTGTGTTAGTGCATGGACGTACAGCATTGTTTCTGTACAATACCACTTGCTGAGTCTTTAACAACACTAAAGATAACAATGTATGTTTTTACTATTTGAAAACAGTGGCAGCAAGTGATGCCAAGCCTTACAACTAGTTATGACTTAGGCAATTGTGACAGAAGTATCTGGTTATCTTTAGTCATGATGGAGTATGAAGCTGGGCACAGGAGAGTTGGGGGGCATTGCAGGGTCACAATGTCAGTGCAGGTAAGGTGACTCAATGGTGGTACTGTAAGTGGTCTGTGAAAGTTAAATTCCATAAGCAGAATTCTACTGGCATTACCTATTATGCATCCATGAATGTTTGAGAAAATATTGTCAAGTAGTCATTTCTTAAGTATCTACAATAAATTTTAACCTGATAAACCACATCTATCCACTTAATTAGATTACAGGACATAATTACTTTGGGATGTATGACAAATGTTGAGTGTACACCTGCAATAGCAGTGACACTATAAACAACATATTTTGAAAATTTTCACACAATTTAGAAAATAAATACATTGTGAACTGTTGAACTCTTGTAACTTAAAAGTTATGCAACCAGCTACCCCTCTATTTAGCAATTTCTAAGACTCTTCCAAAAAAGTATGCATACAAATTGCCTAGTATCTAGTGCCAAAGGTGGCTATGTTGTTAGCATAGAAATATTTTCAGAAATTTTCACATGACTGATACACTGTCAAACTGTGAGCCCCTAGAACCTCCCTGTGACTCATTCAAATGTCATAAAAGATGCCTTCCTTTTAGGACCTCTTCCAAACAGCATTTATGCCACATTTCACACCTCTAGGTATAAGACTGACTGAGTTATGGCCAATTAAAGAATTTTGAAAAATTCCATGAAATGTCATGAAATTTCACTGAATTTCACAAACATTCTACAAGATCTGAATTTGCAAATATCGCCTAGCTTTATCGTCATACCTGATAAACCACTGGAACTAGAAGGGGGACAGGATCAGATCTACAGTACAGTAGCTTCTTGTTTTGCATTGTTTTCCATGGATTCTACTTGGTAGAATGTTTCTTTTCTTTCTTACTACTAAGGGGCTAGCAGGGTATTGTTTGGGGCTGTTGGAATTTTGAAACCTGTTTTGGTAGCTAAAAGTGGGCTCATTTGTTTGGTTCACTGTGTGGCAGGCTGCATTTGTAGAGGCCTATTTCTTCTGTTTTAAAACATAATTGGTGTAATTTAACTGGGTCTGTTTCTTTGAATTGGAGACCTATATCTTCTAATTCCAAGCCTATTTTGATGTATTGTTGGTGAAGCTGTTTGAATTGGTGTCCTGCTTCTTTGGGTAGCAAACCTATTTTGGGGGCTTTAGTGGGAATTGATTCATTGTTACTGCTTCACTAGCTGCAAACTTTGAGTGCACAGTGGGGAAGGGTGCTAATGGTCTGACTAGAGGCCTCAGCTACCTGATTGTTTCTGGAAGACTTGGGATGGTCCACCACCCCAACCCCTCACCCACCCACCCTGGTCCATTATTTCCTTTATACTAGGGTTCTGCCATCACTTCCTCAAACAGGCAAAGGATGTGCACCTGTCATAGCAGAAGCAGACATCCAGGAAAGAAACAGCAGCAAGTGAAGAGGTGACTGCTCTCAGTGGAAGGGAAGTAAATGCAAATCTAGGAGCTTATTATTACTTCTTCACATTGATATTGCATTGGGAAAAGGAGGAGTAGGAGTTTGAAGAAGGTTGTGCAATGGCTACTTAAAGTCTATTATTGAGTGTGGATAGGAAGGATAGGAATATAAAAAGCAGTTGCTCAATATATCTAAACATGTGCAACAAAGGAGGTAAAGGAAATAAAGAAAATGTTTTGCACTGATAGAGAGGGGAGAGGGGAGACTTGGGGGAGCATTTGGTATCCTGCATCTGGAAGGGGGGGGGAATACGCTGGTGGGCAATGACAGCCAATGGGTAGGGTGGTCGGCTGCAACAACTGCGGTGCACCAATCTTTCTAAACATTGTCTGGAGTGTGGGAGGATGTTTGGTGTGCAACCACATAGAAAAACTTAGAAAGGAGATTGAGGGTTTGCAGGAGGAACTAAGGCAGGCAAGGCAGATTGGGGGTGGGTTTAGGCCCAATACTGAGGGAGGAAGAAGGGAAGATGAGGGAGGCAAGTTAGCCAACAGTGGTGAGGAGAGGGTCAGAAGAAGGGAAGCAGAGACAAAGGGGCCTAGGCCAGGAAGAACGATTGTCAGGGAAACCAGGTCAGAGACAAAAGTCAAAAAGGAAGGCATAGGGACTTGTGAGGGGAGGCGAGAAGTGGCAAAAAGTCGTAGAGTGGAAAGGAGACAGGTTACTATGAAGAGAGAGGGGCGGGCATTTGTGAAGGGTCTTCAGAAAACAGCTCCTGCTAGAGAGGAAGAAAGTGGAGGAGGAAATGATGAAATTAGAGGAGTAATTGATAAATGCCTGGATCAAACTGGAGCAGGGAAGTGCTGCTGGAGAACTGCAACAGGGGTAAAAGAAATAATGTGCAGGAGGAAGAGGAGCTGGAAATGAGGGAGGTAGATGAATGGAAGCAAGCAGGAGTAAGAGGGTGGAATCTTAGTGCTGGGGACTCAATACTAAGAGGAGTTAGGTGGGGTAGCAAGGGGAGAGCATAGTCGCATTTGGGTGGAGGCCATGCCAGGAATGACAGCAGAAAGGGTGGGACAGTCTGTTCTGAAATATGCTAGAAGGGTAGGACAAGCCTCATTTAATTATACATCTTGGGACAAACGACCTGGCTGACAAGACAGTAGATATAGTCCAGAGGAGGTTTGAGGAACTAGCACAATTATGTAGGGGGCAGGAAGATCAGTAACTTTTTCGAGATACTTCCGGTGCCAAAGCAAAACACAACAAGAAAGCTGAGAATAGAGGAATTTAACGGATGGCAAAGAACCAGTGTTGTGCTAAAGGGTATGGGCTGTTGGGGTGGGGAGGGACCTGGGAGGACAGTAGTCTCTATGCCAAGGACAGACTACACTTGAGTGAGGAGGCAAAGAAAGTGTTGAAACAGAGGATGGAAAGAATATATAGAGAAGTTGGGAATTTAAACTAGGAGTGGGGGTGGCAGTTGGGAAAGATATGCAGAGACCACAGGTTGGGAAATCATATGAGCTTACCCCCACAATGACAAAGGACAAATGGCAAGTACTATTGGTGATACTAGGAAAGGAGGGCAGGATGGGATGGGGGGGAGGAAAGGGTGGAAGGTGGTTACCCTTAATGCTAGGAGCCTTGGGAGGAAAACTGCAGAGTTACAGGTTCTCATGGCAGAGGAGGTGGACATTGCAGCCATCACGGAAACATGGGCCACCCAATATAATAACTGGGACCTGTCTGTACCAGGGTACAGGTTATTTAATAGGGACAGAGTGACTGGGAAAGGAGGTGGCACTATATGTGAAGGAAGGACTGAAGTGTGTAAGGGAGGAAGGGAGGAGGTAGTACAGAGTCACTTTGGGTGCAAATCCAGGATTCAAGAATAGGATTCTTAGAATGGGAGTGGTGTACAGGCCACCATCTCAGATGGAGGGAGTGAGACAGGGAACTAGCGGGACAGATCAGGAGGACCTGCGAGAAGGGTAGTGTGGTGATTGTGGGGACTTCAACATTCCAGGGTGGACTGGAGCACCCAACAACCAGAAACAGAAGGAGCAGGTACTGCTGGATGCCTTCAAGACAGCTTCCTGCTGCAAATGGTGAGTGAACCAACCAGGTTAGGAATACCGTTGACCTTGTGCTGGCAAATGGGGACTTTGTGAGAGAACTTACAGTGGAGGAACCGCTGTCAGGGAGTGACCACCACTCAGTATGGTTCACATTGGATATGGGCAAGAAAGGTGGAGATCTGGCACAAGTGCTGGACTTCAGGGGCCACGACTTTGGGAGGATAGGAAGTGGTAAAAGGGTACCTGGCAGAATTCAATCTAGTATGGATACTAACCAGAGTATGGGACTCATAAAGCTGGGGATAGTGGAGGCAACCAAAACCTGCTGCAAAGCCCAGAGCAAGAAGGCTAGGGCTAAGAAACCCGAGCTGGTTGAGCAAGGAGGTAATGGAAAGGTAAGGAGGAAAGAGCTGCCTTTGAAAGGAAAACAAGAAAACAGGGGGGGAGGACAGAGAGGAGTACTTGACAGAATCGAAGGAGGTGACAAGGCAGTAAGGGAGCAAAGCATCTACGGAATTCAGGCTGGCACAAGGCATTAAGAGGGGAGAAGGACTCTTTAAGTACATCAGGAGAAAAGGAGCTGTAAGGACCACATAGTTAGGATTAGGAAGGAGGGGTTGGGTGGAAGCAGGGTACGATAAGGTGGAAGCACTAAATGAGTACTTCTGCTCAGTATTTACTAAAGAGAAGAGGGTGACACCCAAGGTGGGAGAAATGGCAGACGCGGGGGGAGTGGTGACAGATGGGGAAATCATGGAGGGCAGAGTTCGAGAGGGTTTGAAGACACTGAGGGTGGACAAGGCGCCAGGCCCAGATGGCATCCACCCCAGGGTACTGAAGGAGCTGGCACAGGTCCTTGTAGGACCTTTGGCAGACCTATTTAATGCCTCACTACATTCGGGGTGTGTACCTCAGGACTGGAGGATGGCTCATGTGGTGCCCTTCCACAAGAGTGGCCCCAAGGATGAACCGGGAAACTACAGACCAGTGAGCCTCACATCCATCATGGGTAAGCTAATGAAGACTATCCTGAAGGAGAGGCTGGTGGCCCTCCTAGAGGCCCAAGGACTACAGGACAGCAGACAGCATGGCTTCATACGTGGCAGATCCTGCCAAACCAACCTGGTCAAGTTCTATGACTGGGTAACTAGGCAACTGGACAGGGGCCATGCAGTGGATGTCCTGTATCTGGACTTCAGTAAGGCATTCGACTCGGTGCCACATGGAAGGCTGGGAAGGAAGTCAGTAGGCACAGGGGCGAGGTGCAAAGCTGGTGAGATGGGTAGGAAACTGGCTGCAGGGAAGGCAACAGAGGGTGGTGGTGGGTGGGAACTCTCTCACCCAAGGGCAGTGACGACGGTGTCCCACAGGGCTCAGTGTTGGGACCAGTGTTGTTTTGGGATATTCTTTGCAGACATATCATGGGACATCAAGAGCAAGATCAGTCTGTTTGCTGATGATACCAAGGTTGGCGGTGGTGGATGACCTAGGGGATGGCAGGGTTGCAGAATGATCTGGCAAAGCTTGAAACCTGGTCAGACACCTGGCAACTGGGCTTTAATGCCAAAAGTGCAAGGTGCTGCATTTTGGGATGAAAACCCAAGGAGGACTTACCAGCTAGGGGAGTGCAGCTAGCCCAGACAGAGGAGGAGAAGGATCTGGGTGTGCTCATTACAGGGTCAATGAACAACTCGGCACAGTGTAGGGAAGGCAACTGCAAAGGCCAACAAAATGCTGGGTTGTATTGCAAGGGGTATATCCTTGAGGAGGGAGGAGGTGATTCTGCCACTGTATAGGTCATTAGTTAGACCACACCTGGAGTACCGTGGTATTGTATCTGTATCTGAAGAGGACATTAAGTTACTGGAGGGTGCAGCGAGGTGACAATGATGATCAAGGGTCTGGGACTTATCATACAAGAGAGGTTGAAGGAGCGAACATGTACTCACTGGAGGAGAGAGAGAGACAGGGTGATATGACTGAAACCTTTAAATACATGAAAGGAATAAACAAGACAGATACAGAGGGGCTGTTCAAAGTAAGGGAGGGAGGGACACCAGGGCCATGATTGAGACTGGAGCGAGGAAGATTCAGGAGGAGATGAGGACACTTTTTACAGAGAGGGTGGTGGCTGGGTGGAATCGTTACCTGCAGAAGTGGTATGCAGTAGAACAGTGGACTGCTTCAAATGAGGATGGGACAGGACAAGGGAGAGGGTTAATGAAGGGGAAGGGTGGAAGGGAGGGGCAGCTGCAGAATAAGGGGTGCTAGCTGCACATTCGAGCAGACTTGATAGACCTCTAGGCCTTTATCTGCTGGCAAATTTCGTATGTTCGTATGTCATCATCATCATTAAACAGTTGCTATAAGCTATAATGCTGAACCAGGATTGTTGCATTTTACAGAGTTTCTCATTGTTGCCAACTGTTTAAACATTTATTTGTCAGATCTTTTTTGTATTCTACATCACAACCTGTTAGTGACAGCAGTGACAGTGAAGGATTTGTTCTCATGTTCCATATTTTCCATAATCAAATATACTGTAAATGAAATTTCAAAGTCTTTATTACAGTGAAGTCTGAGTGTGTGCATACCCCCTTTTGTACAGAAAAAAGTAAATTTAAGTGAGTTGTGCATTTATCCAGACCTACTGTACATGTTGTCAATGGAAAAAATAAAAAAGGCTGAGACCTGGTTTTACAGTGCCTTTATTTTATACTTGGAACAGCATAACGTCAAATACAAGTGCTTAACATTGGTTTCTTAGAGCATTTCCTTAATTAATGCACTTAAATTTGCTGTGACACAGTCTTAAAGGTATGTTACTTTGTTGTTGTTTTTTTTTTGGATAATTATAAAGCGAGTTGTGTGAGACTGTGCTTTAAATTGGGGAATCCAGGTTGTTGCAGATGCTGCAGAAGAGCTACTTTCTGTCCAAGCAAGATATGCAATTCCAGAGAACTGAAGTGTGTCCGGGAACTCCAGATTCAACCATGTGAGCCTGTAGCTCATTAATAGAACACCATGACAGTATCCTGGAAGCCTGGGTTCAATTCCCAGTAGGCCACATTATTTCTTGCCCACTATAGTTTGTGATTTATTTGCTATGCAGTGGCTAATACTACACCAAAAACATCTAATTCTCCAAGACAGAGTATCCTTCTTTCTCTCCATAATTGTATGCTTGTGAGGCATTACAGGCAGGATGTTCATTAAATTCTATTTCACACCACACTGAAAACAAACTGCATTTAGTAGGTGCTAATTACTTTCTAATAGATACATTGGTGAACTGTGAAAGTATACACTTAACAGTGTGCACTTTACCAGAAAATGTAACACTGCAGAGGGAGGGGGAAAAATAAGGAACTAGAAAAAGCATACTTAATCCACTATGTGCAGTTATCTGATGTGTACTTAACTGGGCTCTACTGTAATGGTATCAGCTGGCTTATGGTTGCAGCGTTTGCACTTACTTCTCTGGTAACGTTCTCACATGGCTAGATGATTGAAATGATTAATGCTAGCATGGCCGTCTGAGATGGATTAATGTAAATGGACGTGTTACCAATTTTATTTTCAAAGGTGTAATACTTGACAGCTTGTTTCTGACCAGCGGCCTTTAGGACAAAAAATTATTGAATCCCACCTGTTAAAGACGTCCTAGATTGGCTTTTGTGGAGGTAATTTGCACCTCCTGTATTGTACCAAATAACTGATGCACTTTGCTCGAGTGACTGTAATAAATACAGACCCTAATGCCGTGACTCCAGGCATGTGCATCAGCGTCGATGCTGATGTGCATGCCCAGAGTCACGGATTTAGTCTTCAGCTCTCAATTTCATTATGTTCCCACACTGATTTTAATCTTTCAGGAACATTACCATTTTCTGGTGAGAGCCAGATTTAAAGAAATACTCAGCTGATGTTGAAATAAAAAATGAAATACTCCTGCATGCACAAGTTTACTGGTGCCTTTGCACCACACTGCTCTCAGGAATGTCTTTCCACATTAGCTGTTGTCTCAACAGTAGAACCACTCAGAATACTAGTTTTGTCATAATTATGACAACTAGGGGCTCAGGTTCCATTATCCATTAGAGAGTAATCAAAAAAACTGATACTGTCCCTTTAAACATAGAAACATAGAATTTGACGGCAGATAAGGACCGCTTGGCCCACCCAGTCTGCCCATTTCCCTACCTACTGGATAAGCTGCAGATCCTAGTTAACCAGCAGCCTACTTCTTCCTACCCCCACCCCCTAGAATGGCCTTATGCCTGTCCCATGCATGCTTGAATTCCACCACTGATTTTGACTCCACAACCTCCTCCGGAAGGCCGTTCCATGCATCCACAACCCTCTCTGTGAAAAAATACTTCCTTAAATTACCTCTGAGCCGCCCCCCTTCTATCTTCAAATTGTGCCCTCTTGTTCTTGCACACCTCTTTTTTGAAAGATGCTACCCTCTTGGACTTTGTTGATTCCCTTGAGGTACTTGAACATTTCGATCATGTCCCCCCTCTCCCTCCTTTCCTCAAGGCTATACATATTAAGCTCCTTTCGTCTCTCTTCATATGTTTTCTGGTGCAGACCCTGCATCATTTTAGGTGCCCTCTCTGGACAGCTTCCATCCTGTCTATGTCTTTCGGAGATTGGGTCTCCAGAACTGCACACAGTACTCAGATGAGGTCTCACCAACTGTCTGTCTGGAGGGATAATAACTTCCTGTTTTCTACTGGTGATGCCTCTCCTGTGCATCCCAATATCCCACAGCCCTCCTTGCTGCCCTCTCACATTGCTTGCCCACCTTAAGGTCATCTGATATGACTACCCCAGGTCCCTTTCCATTTTGTTGTTGTTAGTATCGCCCCCATTGTGTACTCTTCCCTGGTTTTTGTTTCCCAGGTGCATTACCTTGCACTTCTTAGCATTGAATCTAAGCTGCCATACATTTGACCATTCCTCTAACCTTGCCAAGTCCCTTCTCACCCTTACCACCCCACCCTGTGCATCAACTTTGTTGCAGATCTTTGTGTCATCTGCAAAGAGACACATACTTTTCCTTCCAGTCCCTCTGCAATGTTGCTTATAAAGACATTGAAGAGAACCGGTCCTAATACTGAACCCCATGTACCCCAATTAGTAACCCTCCTTTCTTCTGAGTAGACTCCATTTACTATTACTCTCTGTGTCCTATTCTCCAGCCAATTCTTTACCCAGGCTGTCATCTTGGGACCCACTCCCAGGCTGGCTAACTTGTATATTAATCTTTGTGTGGGACTGTGTCAAATGCCTTACAAGTCTAGGTAGGCCATGTCCACAGCCCTCCCTGATCTACTACTTTGGTCACCCAGTCAAAGAAATCTATCAGATTCATTTAGCATGACCTTCCTGCTGTGAATTCATGCTGCCTAGGGTCCTGTGCCTCTCTGGCCTCTAGATACTCGACAATTCTTTCCTTCAGAAGTGAGTCCATCATTTTCCCTATCACTAAGGTTAAATTAACAGGTCTGTAGTTTCCTGCTTCTGCCTTGCTCCCACTTTTGTGAAGGGGAATCACATCTACCTCCTCCAGTCCTCGGGTACCACCCCATCCTCCCATGATTTGTTAAAAAGGGTAGTCACTGGTGTCACTAGTTCTACCCTTAGTTCTTTAGAATTTGGGATGAATCTCATCAGGCCCCATTGCTTTGTCCACCTTCAGTTTTAAGAGTTCTTTCAGAACCATTTCTTCTGTAAATGGGCTGGTATCAACTTCTGTATCCAGAGTGTTTCTACTGTTTGTTTTATGTACCTCCCCCTCTTCATTTGTAAATACTGAGCAAAAATATTTGTTTAATATCTCTGCCTTTTCACAGTCTCCCTCTGCCTACCCTCCCTCCCCTTTATTAAGTCTCACTATCCCTCCCTTGGTCTTCCTTCGCTCCCTGATGTACCTATAAAAGGTTTTATCCCCCTTCTTAACTGAGTTGGCTATCTTTTCCTCGGTTTGGTCCTTTGCTGTTCTGACTGCCTTCCAAGCCTCCTTTTGCTTTAACTGATACAGTTCTCTGTCCTGCTCCTTCTGCAATTCCTTGTACTTCCTGAATGCTTTCTTTTTCTCGTGAACCTTCACTGCCACTTCCTTTGAGAACCATAGTGGTTTCTTACATCTTTTGTTTGTTTGTTTGCTTCACACAAAGGCTCGTTACCTCTGTGATGGCAGTTTTATTATCCCCATTGTTCTTCCACCCTCCTTCCTGCCCATTTGCTAGTGTGCATTCCTCAGCACTCGCCTATTTGGCAAAGTCAGCCCTCCTAAAGTCCAGTACTTTTGTCTTTGTATGTCTTACTCTATTGCTGTGTTTATTGGAACCATACTGTCTGATGGTCGCTAGTTCCCAGATGGCTACCCACTTCTACATCTGTGATCCTCTCTCCATCTCCATTTGAGAGAATCGGGTCTAACATTGCTCCCTCTCTAGTGGGCTCCAATACTAGTTGTCTAAGGCATGCCCCCTGTAGGGCATCTAGAACATCTCCACTCTTCGAAGTGGCTGCTGCAACTGCACTCCTGTTAACATCTGGCATATTCAGATCACCCATCAGCAATATCTCCCCTTTTTCTGCCATTCTAAGTATACTTTCTATCATTTCCTTGTCCATTTCCTCCCCCTGAGAAGGGGGTCTGTATACAACCCCTGTGCGGATTGTGGTGCCATTGTCTGTCTCCAAATTTACCCACAGTGCTTCTTCTCCTCCCTGTTTACCCTTTTGTTCTGTTGCTTTTATTCCTTACCTTATGTAAAGAGCTACTCCTCCTCCTCTTTTACCCTCCCTGTCCCTCCTGTAGATAGTGTATCCTGGTACATTTACGTCCCAGTCATGGTTCAGTGTGTACCATATTTCTGTGACTGCCACGATATCCAGATGTTCCTCCTCCATCAAGGCCACTAATTCAGGAAGCTTGTTACCCAGACTACGGGCATTGGTACTCATTGCTCTCCATTTTTTGATGGCTTTACCTTCTGTTGCAGCATCCCCCACTGACCTTTCTACCTCAGTCTTTTTTTCATTTAGTACCCTGTTTTGTAAGGAGAGGCTGGGATTTTCCTGCCTGCTTATCAGTGCCTCCCCTTGACTAGTTTAAAAGCTTGCCAATGAAGCATTTAAACTGATTGCTCAAAAGACTTGTTCCTTCCTGGACAGATGCAGACCATCCTGCCAGTATAGGCTGGTGTCCTCCAGGTGGAACCCCAGTCCCCAATGAAGCCAAACCCCTGTGCTCCACACCCATTTTTCAACCATTCATTAAACTGCATGGTGCTAATTACCCTCGCCTCCCCCATGCCATTGACAGGCAGCACCTCTAAGTTGTTGTAAGTGCCTTGATAAGAAATATTTTAAAGTACACTGCAGAGGATTATGTTACCTTTGAGAATGGCTGTGCGGTTTTTAACAACAGCACTGATGAAGAGATTACTGAAACTTTCAAGGGTAAAGAAAAGGGAGATTTCATATTAGAAGCCAGGGTAGATTTTAACATTGTTTTGCTACTCTTGGGCCTGGACTATTGCAGCTTTAAGTTCAAACAATGCTTAAAGCAGTTGATATGAACAAAGCCCCCATCCTCCATGGCCTTGCTTATGTTTGACCTGTTACCTGCTACTATAAATTAAACATCAGTCTGTTATATGTGAGCAATATATGTCTTGGTGTTTAAGCTACTTATGTAAGTTAAAGCACAGTACACCCTTTATTGTCTGCCCCCTCTATTATCCGACAACCTCCTTATCCTCTGACTTGCCCTCCTGTACCATTCTCTCCCTATGGAAATTCCCTCTATTATCCACCCCTCCCCAATCTGCCATCTTCCAGCATTTGCTAGTGTACAGGCCTTATCTTTCACATGTTATTCTCCCTCTGTCATCACACCATGTCACTGGCACTGATGAACTGCATTCTTGGCCCAATTTCTGGTTGTTGTAAATGGCTTGATAAGAAATATTTTAAAGTACACTGCAGAGGATTATATTACCTTTGAGAATGGCTGTGCAGTTTTTAACAACAGTACTGATGAAGAGATTACTGAAACTATCAAGGGTAAAGAAAAGGGAGATTTCATATTAGAAGCCAAGGTAGATTTTAATATTGTTTTGCTACTCTTGGGCCTGGACTATTGCAGCTAGCCCTCTAATTGTCTATCTTGACTAGTGCAGATCTTCCATGGCTGACTTTCTAATAATTTCTTTGATGGACTCTGCACTCAAACTTTAATGCTTGCTGGCCCTTAGTCTAATGAGACATGTTTTAACTTGTTGTTTTACTTGATGTGTGTATCAGGGTGTGAGTGTGGGGTCTGAGTGTAGTGTGAATAGTAGGGAATGGTTATAGTTTTGGGTTATCTGTCTTAATTTATAAATTGGGTACATTGGTTTGAGGGTAATTGTTTGGGTGGGATTTATTATGGGCTTTATTTATGGTTTAATGTTTTATTTGTGAGTTGGTATTGTATTAATAAGTTTTTTAGTGGGGTGTGTAATTTATCAAGTAAGTCCCCAGGCTATGTTGCCTACTACAGACTCCAAGGCTTTATTGCTCCCCATCCCTTTTTAGGGGCCTGGCCCCTTCCAGGACCCCTATGCTGGCAGCTGTTTATCAGCAGTGCAGGGAGTTGGGAATTAGTAGCAGAAGCAGGGGGCAGTGAAGGGATGGTTTGAAGAGTATTAGGGTGATGCCTATAGGGGTTATAAGGACCAGGAGATGCCCCAGAAGAGAAAAGCAATTAAAGAAATGTCAATCATGGATTGTCTCTCTACCCAGGGAACCCACCAGACTGAGTAAGCAGGCAGCTAAGAGGCCAGCCTTTGCCTTTTATCCACTTTGTGTGGTATTATGCAATTCCAGGTCGATGAGAAATAAGACCTCTTGTATGGTAAATTCTGTTTCGTTGGTCAGCCTGGCTTGCATTGCTGGGACCTGGCTGGGGGCAACACTGGTCCAGTACTGGAGGCATCAGTCCCAGCAGGATTCTCGGTGGTTCATTGCCCAAGGAGGGATTGCAGGGGGGTGGTCACCTGTTTTTAGAACTGAACTGAACCTGATGGTGGACCCAGTAGGGAATGCTTCATCATTCAAATGCTTGGCTGTGCATGGGGGTCCAGGTGCAGGCTGCAAGATTCTCCTTGTATATTGTCTCACAGAACGTGAAGGGGAGTTCCTGCAGGATATTGTGGATTTCATCACTGACAGGGTGTTAGAGTCACCAAGATGGCTTCTTCTTGGTGACTCCAATACCTGGGTTGATGATGAGACCTTGCTTTTTGCTCAGGGCTTTTTCCAGAGCATGGAAGCTCTAGGCCTGACACAGGTGGTTACACCTCTGGAACCCAACAACATGGTCATACCATTGACCAGGTATTCTCACTGGGGTTCAAAACTAATGATCTCAAGATTGGTCCTGTCATTGGTCAGCCTATTACACTATCAGATTCAGTTTCAGCCCCCACTTGTAGTCCATCCCCTTTGGAGGTTGTCTGGTGCTGCACTTTGAAAGTGCTTCAGCCTTGGGGACTATTGGCAGCACTGGACACCTCAGAAGTGTTGAAGGCATGTGCAAAGGGGCCAGAGGCAGCTGTGGTGGCCTATAATATGGCTACTGCAGGGGCCTTTGACCTCTTAGCAGTAGTCCTTGTATACCCATTGGTTTTGCGCCTCGGTTCACCATGGTTTGATGGTGAGTAAAGGGCTATGAAAACCAAGGGGTGTTGGTTGAAACATTGATGAAGAAAATCCAAGGCCCAGGAGGACAAACTGATTCTGATGTCTCATTAAGATGAATATCAGAAAGCAATCACCTATAAGAAGGCAGCTTTTCTTCCCAGGGAGATTGCTGCTGGGAAGAATTGACTATTGCAGCCCTTTCAGACGGTAGACAGGCTTTTACATCTGGCCTGTCTGTAGCCCATCAGAGCATTTTTCATCAGCAATATGTGAGGAGTTTGCTTGGCGCTTGTCAGACAGGGTGTCCTCCATTAGGGCTGGGATTTCTCCTGGTGAATTGTTACAGTCCAACAGGGTGGAACCTGGTGGTTGCATCCATATTCAGTGTTCCTGGGGTGAGTTTCATCCAATGATGATAGATGATGTTTGTCAGGTGACCTCTGAGCTGGGGCTGATGTTCTGTAACATGGACCAGGCCCAATGCGACTAGTGCTAAACTGAGTTGTGTATCTGGGCCCAGTATTTGTGGAGAATGTCCAGTCTTCTTTTTTGGGGGTTGGGGTCCTGGAGTCACTGAAAACAGGTCTGGTGAAACTTCTGCTGAAAAAGTCATCTTTGGACCCAGACATCTTGGCAAATTACCAACCTGGCTACAACCTTCCCTTTTTGGGGAAGGTTATTGAGAAGGTAGTTGTGCGGAAGTTGGAGGCAGACCTTAATGCCTTTAACATGTATGAGCCCTTCCAGTCTAGACTTAGGGTAATGCATAGCACAGAACCTGCATTGGTATGGGTGTATAATGATCTGCCCAGGCAAAAGAAAGGGAAGAGTGGTTGATTCTTCTTCTCCTCAATCTTTCTTCAGTGTTTGACACTGTGAATTATTGGCTACTTTTAAATTGGTTCAGGGGACTGTATATGTAGGACTCACAGGCAAAGTTGTCAGCTGGTTTGAGTCCTACCTTGTGGATAGGACACAGAGGGTGGTGATGGGAGAATATTTCTCACATCCGGTGGCCCTGTCCAGTGGGGTGCCCCAGGGCTTGATTCTGTCACTCATGTTATTTGCAGTGTATATGCCGCCCCTGGGTGAGGTCATTAGGCAATATGGGCTTGAATTTCATTGCTATGCCAATGACACTCAACTCTACCTGTCTTTTGCACCTGGGGTGCTGGATGCAGTCAATGTCAGTGTGCTATACCTGGTTAAACAACTAAATAAAAAAAAATGTGTTTAATAAGTGCTTGTCCAAAATCCAGACTTGGATGTCATCCAGCTGGTTGAAACTTAACCCCAAGAAGACTGAAGTGTTGGTGGTAGAGCTGGGTCAAAGAGGAGGAGTGGAGGCCTATGTGAGGGGGAAATTGGGCTCTCACTCAGCTCCTCTAGGTTAGTAGCTTTCACCAAGGTGAAAAATCTAGGAATCATTCTAGATAAAGAACTAACACAGGAAGCTCAGGTGGCAGACATAGGCTAGAATGGCTTTTATCACCTACAGAAAATATTGCCAGGATTAAGTCCTTTGTCCTGCCTAATGGCCTAACCATGCTAGTACATGTGTTCATGACCTTGAGGCTTGACTACTGCAATGCGTTATATCTCAGGGTCAAGGGAGGTACACTGTGTCACCTGTAGCTGTTGCAGAATACTGCAGCCCAGCAACAGAGAGATCTTCCCAGATCCTGTCATATTTTGCCAGTTCTGCATGAACTGCACTGGCTGCCAGTGAGCTGGCATATCTCCTTTAAAGTGGATCTTTTGGGCTGGCCTTTTGGTGCAGCGGAAGGGCTTCTGCTCATGGCACTGATGTCTGAGGTTTCTGGAAGGGACTGAGGAGTTGGATATCCAGCTGGGGGGGGAGGAGGACTGAGCATTCTATGTACTGCTCTCCTTCTCTGGGGGGGAGGGTAAGTAAACAAGTGCATAACTGACCTCTGGCAGAGACTGGGGGAGCAACTGCTGGAGCCTAAACTGTGGGGAGGCATGCCAGACATTGGCACTTTGGTGCCCCACATCACTGCATGTCATGCCTCCCATTGGGGATAATGCACTGAAAATGCTGGCCCCCATGAATGAT
Organism: Neoceratodus forsteri; assembly: GCA_016271365.2. Classification (NCBI taxonomy): domain Eukaryota; kingdom Metazoa; phylum Chordata; order Ceratodontiformes; family Ceratodontidae; genus Neoceratodus; species Neoceratodus forsteri. The sequence goes on along the minus strand of CM057455.1, from coordinate 1,287,548,084 downwards.
GCCCCACTCCACCTGCCCGTAGCACTGGGCTGGTGACCGAGTTTAGTGTTTCATCGGGTGGATCAACCCTGCAGCCCCATCCTGGGGGACAAGCCAGGGAAGCATCTTGGTAACAAGGGAAAACCTTGTTCAGAATTCCATTGTTGGGCATGCCTACTCTGCAGCCCTGCCCTTGGATGTGAGCATGAGAGGATCGTCAACTGACCTAAGTCGAAGGAGCCAAGTTGGGGACCAGAGGTGCTGTGGTTGAGCCTATAAGGGGATCTGTCATAAACAAAAAGTGGGTCTGTTAACCTATAAGGCCCTAAATGGACTGGGCCTGGGCTACCTGTCAGAGCTCCTGCACCCTTACACCCTTGGACACTCTCTCTGTTCTGGAGGGAAGGGCTCCCTGGTAGTCTCAAGAGCAAGGTTAAAATTGTCTGGGGAATGGGCATTTGAAGTGGCTGCCCCAGTCCTTTGGAATTCACTGCCCAGGACTTTGAGGAAGGACCCCTCTGTTGAGGTTTTCAAAAGTGGTTTGAAAACTTTTTTTATTCAGGCAAGCATTTGGGGATTGAAGTAGATAATCTAGTTTTGATGAATGTCGTATACGGTATTTTAAGATGTTATATTTGTTATATGGATTTTATAAAGTCTGTATATTTTGGTATTATTTATGTAATTCTTTGTAATGTTGCCTTGAGCCTCTGAGGAAGGGCACCACAAATAAATAAAGACTACTACTACAACCACCACATGGCTGGAGTCGAAAAAGTCCCTACTTTAGCAGTCTCTAGTCCTCATGCTATTTTCCCTTATTGTTTCAGAATGTCAGGTATGATTCACAGCTCTTTAAGAGCTTCAGCTACCTGGCTGGCACCTCGTAGTGCAAGGTGGAAACTCCACAAAAGACTCAATGTAAATCATTGTCACCCCACTGTGAGGGATTCCAGCTAGTGTCCAAGCTGTGATCAAGGGTGGAATGCTGTTGTCACTAGCTCCCAGTGTTTTGAGTTTGTGTCTCCATGTGTGTTAATGTACCTCACATTATTAAAGTCAGTGTCTCACATCTTCCTACATTCTGAGTATCACTGCAAAACATTTCAATGACAAAATGTTAAGTGGTGTATATCAGAGTCTCCCCAGAGTCATTCCTTTGTCTCCCTTCCCAATCTCCCAGTTCTGTATTTTTCCTGAACACCATTGCAGGCCAATGATAGTGGAGGACTTGGATGCTAAAATGAAATTAGCCATGACAAATAAAAGCAAACAGATGTCTGTCACCGATTATTTTTAAGCAGATTGATGACAAATAAAAAATGAGCTAAACTAGATTTTAATAGTCATACTGTGGTTTTAAACTATTTTTATTACCGAACTGTACACACATATAGAAATGGAATAGTTAATATCTAAATATAGTGCTGTGCTAATTTTCCCATATTTTGCCAGTGCAACATAACATACCTCTAAATTATCCATCACCCTCTATTATCCACCTGCATCAAATTTTGTGGATAATAGAGGGTGTACTGTAAAACATTCTCAAAATAGAAAAATATGTTTTACTGCTTCAAGAACTCTTGACAAAACATGCCCAGTGGGCTTTGACTGTCATAAAGGGTTCTAGCAGAGTTTGTTAAAATATCTGTTGTCAGATATGCCCCAGTCCCAACAGCATGAGTCAGACCTGTTCTCAATATTTCACAGAGATGTGTGCATAAATGAAATCCTTTTTTAAGAATAATTATGTTCTCTATGGTCTGTTTACGGTACTGACATAACCACATGAACCCTGCATGTCTAAATATCTTATACAGCAGTAATTTAACAGCTATCATTTCTCTTTTTTTTTATTTTAAAAGCAATAGCGTGGGATTCAAATTCAGATGATAAATAAACATGGAGGATGACAAGTCATTTACACTTCATTTACATACATTTGTAGCAATACAATATGCTCAGATGTACACTTGCCTTGTTCCTGCTCCACATACCAACTAAAAATGTCTCAGGGGACACTGAAGGAGCTAATTATGTTGGAATGAGGAATATTAGGTTTATTTCCATGCTTGTACCATATTAAGCTGCTTCTTTGAAGTGGCTGTTAAACACATGACCACAACTAGTAACACTAGATCCCTGATTTTCTAATAGCCAGAACTGCTGCAAGCCACAGGTGTGCCACAGCTATGGCATGCTGGGCTTGCAGCAATCTAAATGATTTGCTATCCCTTTGGTCAAAGTGATGCTCACTAGACAATCTGTTAATGGTCTAGCTTTTATCCATGCCAGGGACCTCTACCATGCAGCCTTAGCTCAAGTTTGCTGTAAGCTGCCATAAATTAGTGTGATTGTCACAACTGCACCTAAGATTATAAAATCAGGTGCAGTTGCAGCAATTAGAAGTACCACAGCTGTGGTGGTGCAAGGGTTTGATGCCAGGCTAGATGCAAGTCCTGCACCAACATTTGAAAATCTGGCCCCAGTAGTTCTTTTAAAGCTAGAGAGAGGTGATGGATGTGTTGTTGTTTTGCTGCTAGCACTGCAACTGCTGACATTATCATCAGTCAGAGTTACCCCTAAAAGTAGTGAGCTGTCACATTTACTTTTTCCTCAGTTCTCATACATGAATTTCCAATAAATGTTATCACATCTATCTAGGTGTCGTTTCAGTGCATTGGTACCCTAGGCTCCTTCCTCTCTCCTGTTGAGTGACTGTTTAGAAATTTGACATGCTGCCACTACAATAACTCATTAAAAGTTCTAAAGTATGACCAAATAATTTTTTCTTGAATTTTTATGTTTAGGTTTAGAGCCAGGCAGTCACTGCAGCTCAGTCTGCTCTTTGGAAGTTACTCTTTAATTTTCTTGGGCCTGTATTTCCTTATTCCCTTCCACTACTAAACTGTCTTCCTCCTCCTCCTCCTCCACCATGCAACCATTTTACATCTACTTCTTCTTCATTGAAAATGTCCATCCCATTATACTGCACTACTAGTAGTATGTGTTCCTGATCGCTGGCATCATCATCATTGTCTGAATCCTCATCAGGCTACAAGGAATGTGATGTTGTCTGTGAGGTACAACTAATATAGTATGCAATTGTTTCAAACCAAGGAGTGCCCCTATGGGTGGAACCCACCATCCTATTACTGTATTTTAACTACATGTAACCGAGTTTCCATGGATATTGCAGTTAATGACCCAGTCATGTGGACTCAAACAAAGTCAAGGGGCCTGGGGTTAATCAATTCCTGATTTGAGGGTTCATATACAAGATCTAAGTAAACTGCATGGTGCCTCCATCTAGAGAAGGGGTTAAGTGGACCTGGTATAAGTATGGTGCAACTCTTAGAATGCAGCACCTACCCACCTTTCCCATGGGTTCACCGTACATGCAAACCAATGCAATGTAATAATAATTCCCAACAAAGCATGCAACTTGTACTTAGTACAGCAATAAACAATTAGAAAAGAATTTAAAACAAAACAACAAGAAACTTTATTTTGGCCCTGTGAGGCACTAAACGTGAGATAAAAAAGGTGGTTAGGCAATAAAATAGTCAGAATGGAACCTTGTCTGGCTTTTTCATGCCTTTCTAGGCACAGCCCATTAACAGTACCTACTCCAACACAACATATACATAGTACAGTTGCTGTCCCTACCCCACCTGCACTGGAAGTACTACCTTTTTTCCCACTGGTACCTTACTACTAGAGAGCTTCCAGTGCTTCACTGGATATTCAGCCTTGGAAAGAGAGCCAACTAGATGACAATGCATATGGTTGGCTGGCAGTGTTGCTCCTAAACATATAAACCAATGCTTGCAAATTAGAACCCCAAACCTGAATAGTCTAAACCAAATTGAGTATTGGTTAATCCTGGCAAGGTGGCCAAGATTAGTAACTGCTTTCCAACAATTTTACGAACTGCAAGTTGTATGGCAATCCCTGTGTTCACTCATGGTTTCCCAAACTAGGGAATATCACTCACTGTGCAGGAGGGTAATAGCACAGTTTGAAGCAAGACCCCTCTGTCTAGTTTCACTCTTTCTTTTTCTGTCTCCTTCCTTCCTCTTAGGTGCATGCCTCTTGTGTAAGGCAAGGCAATTTTATTTATAGAGTGCCCATTCCCTGAGGCTCAGGGTACCTAACAAACATAAAAAAAAGATCTTAAAATACAATAAAAAATCAGAATAAAATTCAAAATACAGCATATCAGACTTACAAAGGCTTCAAGTTGCAGGGGAAACAGACAGGGGGCATTGCTGGAATCAACTATTTGCAAAAGCCAGGCTGAAGAGGTGGGCCTTCAGCCTCAGCTTTAATACATCGATTGAGAGTGCCTCCTGGACTGCAGATGGAAGTGAGTTCCACAGAGCCCAGCAACACTAACTGCATGGTCACCTGATATCCTGAGCCGAACAGCTGTCAGATAGCTGCTGTCTAAGATCCCAGTCAGGATTCTCCTGACCTCTGCATTCAGCAGATGACCTTTCTCCAAGTCCAGCAGAGGACAGATCTGTCTTTTGAACCTGATGCTATACACCCCGTCCAGCAAGTCCTGGCATTAAATCTCAAAAGGAGGCAATAACCTGTACCAGGCTTGGTACTGTCTAGGCAGTTTCCATTATGGCTGCTGGCTGTAGCACATTAAAAGTATCTTACTCAGCTGCAGCCTTTAGCTCATCCTTTTGGAAGTCACAGGTTACAGAACGGCTTTGCACTTGAACTTTTTTTTGCGTGTTGGGCATCCATTTGATGGCCTCCTTTTCTGTAGGCAGGAATTCTGCTTTTCACTTTTTACTGTCTCCTCCAGACAGATGAATAGTCTCACTCTTCACCAGCCCCACCAATCACCAGTCATTTTCACTCTGCAGACACACATAGACTGAATGGTTCCTGGAGCATCCCCTGCAGTTCACTGGGGGCTGTTATCTCACCTGCAGTCCACTGGCAATCAGTCATCTGGGGCCAGGCTGAAAGTCCATCATCTGATAGATGACTGGTCAGAAATTCATGACACGAATCCTGCAGTCTTCTATTGTTCCAGTAGTTCCTAGTGGCTCTTTTTCCAGGCTATGAAGCCTGATTGTTAGAAGGTGTGACCACTGACCTTTGCTGCAATGGTCATGGGTGTCAAGGTGCACAAATAAATGACAGCCAATGTGGTTGTCAGGCACTGACCCTGAATCTGTCTCGAATCTGGGTTCCTGTTCTTAAGTATCTGTTGCCAACTATGTTTTCATATGATCACATAATCTGGTTGGTCAGGGCTTGTGATCAGGGAATCCTTTGTCCACAGTGTGTGCCATCACACCTAACTGTCAGTGATCAGTGGCTGCCCGTTCATGACTAGTGGGAGCCACAAGCATATGGGAGCAGGAATAACCAATGAAAGGCAGCTTTCCCCTCTCCTGTTGTTCTCCAATCTCCCCACAACTGAATACAAGTCCACAGAGGATGAAAAGAGCAGAACAACTGGCTGTTGGGGCTTTGAGGAGACAGGTAAGTCCCCTCTGTATTGGAATTACACTTACCTGTCTAAATACGGTATGTGATATTGGGGTCATGAAGCACAGAGCCTGTCTGTGAAGCAAGCAGTAGATATATTGGACTTGATTTTCAAAGAGCCCTAAGATCTCTGCAGTTTGTGACAATCTAGGCTGCCGCACACTGCATGTGTGCCTGGGACAATTCCCCCCATTTCTGAAAATTCCCTGCCCTGAAGTCCTAGGAGTTGCAAGAATGGCAGGGCTGCACCAAATATTGGGTGCACCTGTGGAGTTTGATGGAGGGATCTGTCATCACCCTATGCAAGCATGCAGGATACCTAGAGGTGGAGAGGGAGAGAACCCCTGGCTGGAAGGTGGGGAATATGAGCTACTGGGGCACTGATGGTGCCAAACATCATGAGGGAGGCTTGGTGGCAGGTATAGGAACCAGACAAGGCAACTAGCAGAGGTGCCATACGGCCTAGCAATCAACCCTATTGCACCTCTGCCATGTGCCTCCTCCACTCCCTATAGCTGCCACTGTGCCCCCCCTTGTGCCCAATGACACCCTCAGTGCCCCAGTAGCCCCCTGTTCCCCACCTTCACAATCTCATAGCTCAGTCCCTGCCCTGCCAATTAGTGGTACAGGGCCATTAGACCACCTCCTGTTGCTGCCACTGTGGGGCTTACAGAATCCCAAACAAGGGGATTGTACAGTCCCACCATAGCACAGGCCCCCTTTCAACCTGGCACAGGGACACTCTTGCTGCAATGGTGATGCAGGGGGTCATTGCTGCAAGTACCCAGGTTTCACTGCAGCCAGCATTTGAAAACTGGGATGCTGCAAACTGTGACGCATACACCTTTGGCACAGGCATCTTGTGTCATAGATTTTCTTTTGAAAATTGAATCCATTGTATCTACACAAGTCACTAATTTCCAGCTGTCTAGACACAGAAACATGGAAACATAGAACTTGACAGCGTAAGGCCCATCCAGTCTGCCCATTTTTTCTACTTTATTGAATGTGTCATAGGCCTGTACTCTGTCAATGGCCTATCTATTCATACTCATCTTTATTGATCCTTATGCCTATCCCATGTCTGTTTGAAGCCCTGCACTGTATTCATAGGCACCACTTCCTGAGGTAGGCCATTCCATGAATCCACCACCCTTTCTGTGAAAAAGAACTTCCTCACATTACCCCTTAATCGGCCTCCCTCTAATCTCATGTTGTGTCCTCTTGTCCTGCTATTTTTCTTATATTGAAACATGTTAGACTCTTTCACCTTGTTAATGCCCTTAAGATGTTTGAATGTTTCGGTCATATCACCTCTCTCCCTCCTTTGCTCTGGGGTATACATGTTGAGCTTCATTAATCTGTCCTCATATGTTTTTTGATGCAGTCCCTGAACCATTGTGGTTGCCTTTCTCTGGACTGCCTCTATTTTGTTAATGTACTTATGCAGGTGTGGCCTCCAGTACTGCACACAGTACTTCAGATGGGACCTAACCAGTGTCTTGTAAAGAGGGATTATTACCTCCCTCTTACAACTTGCGATACCCCTACACCCCAACATCCCTCTAGCCTTATCTTCTGCTTTAGTGGTCTGCTTGGATGATTTCAGGTCATCTATGATGATGATGCCCAAGTCTCTTTCTTCCCTTGTGATTGTTAGCAACTCCCCTCCGAACCTATAGGTGGCTTCAGGGTTTCTCTTCCCTATGTGCATGATCTTGCACGTCTTTGCGTTAAACTCCAGTTGCCACTCTTCCAACCATTTTGACAGTTTATCCAGCTCTCTTCTCATTCTGCCCACCCCATCTGGATAATCTACTCTGTTATAACTATTGGTGTCTTCTGCAAACAGATAAACCTTACCCTCTAGTCCATCTGCAATGTCTCTGATGAAGATATTGAAGAGGACTGGCCTCAGGACTGATCCCTGAGTTACCCCAGTTTTGACTTGCATCTCTTTTGACTGTATACTCTTTACCACCACACTCTGTTTTCTGCCTGTTAACCAGTTTGCCCCACAGTTGATCAGCTTCTGACCAACCCCGAGCCTATCCATCTTATTAATCAATCTTCTATGTGGAACAATATTGAAAGCTTTGCTGAAGTCAAGGTAGGTGACATCAACTGCTCCCCCTAGGTCCACCACTCTGGTTACTCAGTCAAAGAAATCTATGAAATTAGTTTGACAGGACCTTCCTGTTGTAAACCCATGCTGTCTTGGATCATGTGGTCCTAGTGGTTCCAGATGTTGCACTATCCTTTCCTTAAGGAGTGCCTCCATAATCTTGCCCACTATTGAGGTAAGACTGACTGTTCTGTAGTTCTCTACCTCCTCCCTACTACCACTCTTGTGGAGCGGGATCACATGAGCCCTTCTCCAGTTTTCTGAGATCTCTCCTGTGCTCAGAGACTCACTAAACAGTTCTGATAATGGCTCTGCTAGTTCCACCTTAGCTCCTTTATTACCCTGGGATGTATGCCATCGGGTCCCATTGCCTTGTCCACCCTGAGGTTCAGTGAGCTCTTGACTGGTGCACACCTACCTCCCCCTGTGTCCATGCTGCTGAGCTGTGGGCCCTGCTACCTTCTCCTCAGCCATACTGAGCAAGTATCTATTTAGGATAGATGCTTTTCTTAGTCCTGCTCTCACTCTTCCCTTATCCCCTTTGATCTTAGCAATACCCCTCTGGACTTTCTCCTTTCACTAATGTATCTAAAGAAGTCTTGTCACCTTCTTTTACTGTTCATGCTAGCGTTTCCTCAGTTTGGGCCTTTGCGTGCCTTACTGCCTTCCCTGCTTCCCTTAGGGAAGTTTGGTATACCTCCCGATATGCGTCCCACTGCATTCCCTTATATTTCCTGAAGGCCAGCCTTTTGCTACTGTTTTTGAGAACCAAAGTGGTTTCCTTCTTCTTTTGCTCTTGCTTTTCTCTCTAACACAATGGGATGTTGCTTCAATTATTGTATCCTTAATGCTTGCCCACTTTGCTTGTACCCCCTCACCTGCATTTCTTCTTGCCAGGGCTAGCTTAACTCTGTTGGCCATCTTATTAAAGTCAGCTCCTCTGAAGTCCCATATTTTTGCCTTAGAATGGGATGATTTTGTTCTAGTGGTCAAATTGAACCATACCAAGTGATGGTCACTGGCCCCCAGGTGACCTTCTACCTGGAGATCTGTGATCCTTTCCCCGTTAGTCAGTACTAGATCTAGGATAACCTTGTCTCTTGTAGGTTGTTCTACCAGTTGTTTGAGGACCTCCCCCTGCAGGGAATCCGCTATGTGTCTAGTTCTGGCAGATGTTCCTGCTGGTATTGACCAATCTGTATCTGGCATGTTGAAGTCTCCCATTATCAGAACATCCCCTTTAGCGGTCATGTTTTGTATATCTTCTAACTGTAATGTGTCTATTTTCTCCCCCTGGTCTAGACTCCTGTAGATAAACCCGGTTCATATGGCTGCCCCATTTCCTGTGTTCAGGGTGACCCACAATTCTTCCGGCTCCTTATGTGTATTCTGAATTTCTATAGTTTTGATATTTTCATTGACATAAAGGGCCACTCCAGCCCTCCCCCTTTGCACCTCAGTCTCTTCTGAACAGTACATAGCCAGATACTGAAGTCTCCCAAGTGTGGTTACTTGTGAACCGTGTCTCGCTAATGGCTACTATGTCTAATTTAGCCTGTCATTTTTACCTGCAGGTTTGGGATCTTGTTTTCCAGACTGTGAGCATTGTGTACATCATTTTCCATTGGCCAGATTTTGGTGTGTTAGTTGTTGGGCAAGGTCTGGCATTTCCCCTGTGTGTCGTATGGAGAGCCAGACATTATTCCTTACCTGATGATGCAAATGAACTACCAACATGCTGAACTCCTGTTTGATCACTAGCTGAGGGGGAAGAGATGTTCTTCCCATTCAACGTATCGGGTGCTGCACCCCTCTCCCAATTTGCTAGTTTAAATATTCTGCAAAGACATCAAACTTCTGCCCCAATGCACTGACTCCCTCCTTAGTCAGATGCAGTCCATCAAATTTAAAGAACTTTCACTCCCCAAACTTTTGCCAGTTACCTACAAATTTGTGTCCTTTTTCCTGGCACCAGCCCTTGAGCCATATTTTTAGCTCCCCTATCTCCACTTTTCTAACCTTCCGTCCATCTGCCCCCCTCTCCCAGACTGGCAGGATCTCAGAGAAGAAGATACTGGATGAAATGGATGACAGTATGTCACTCAGCCTGGTCAGGCGTTCCTTGGTCTCCACAACTGACGGGCTGGCAAGATCATTAGTCCCTATGTGTACCAGGATGTCAATGTTTTCTCCTGCTTCCTGCATGATTTTAGCAATGCAGTGCAATTGCACTGATTGCAAAAAAAGATCAATGATCCATCTTGTCTGCCTGAGTTCCCTATTTAGCACTGGGACCTATTGACAATTGCAGCTATGTAGCATAGGAATAATAGATAACATCCTATCTATACAAATAAGTTCCAATTGAAACAATTTCCAACTGGCAACACATTACCCCTGACCCAGGGCATTAACAAATGTAACATAGTGCATTGACCTGGATTGACAAATATACCTTAGTGGACTATTGAGCATTTGCAGGTTGGTGGAGGTGCCGGGAGAATCTTACAATAATTTCTTTCCCAGAATCTGATCCGATCCTTCCCATCTCACTGACCAGCAATGAAGCTTTCTCAGTTGAAATGGGCTCTCCAACTTCCTCTTTTTCCAGGGATTCTCCAGCTTTCCCCTCAATGGTATCCTCTTGACAAACAGACCCTGTTTCCAAAGGCATGAACAGTGTTGATGAAGGGTCCATCTGTAATTCAATTGCATCAGATTCTTGTGGAGGTACAGTATGTCTTCTGAGGGTGAACTGAGGTTCCGTTAGTGACTGGAGAAATTCACAATGGAATAGTATCTCTCCATCTCTGACTCCTCATTTGAGTTGTCCAAATCTCCTTCTTGAGAATCAGGAGGAAGTTGAATGTTAACTCTGCTTGGATGGATACATCTGCAGGTAGCAAATCTGGTTATGAGGGTTTTGGAGGGGTCCACACTTTCAGTGTCAGCAATGGTGGCCATTAGTTGCTTGATGGGCAACAAGTGATTCTGGTAGATCGTTAGTGACCTACTCAATCTTCCTTCAAAAAGTATCTTGTCCACAGGCTTGTCTTGTACTTGCTCCACAGCAACATAAGAAGTCCACCTATGCATTGGCAATCTATGCTTTTTGGGCATCCCAAATTTGGTAACAACACTCTTTCACCAGACAACAGTCCATGTACGTCCTCCTGTTTATTGTACCAAGCTTTGTTGGCGCTGTCCCTTTTCCCAGCCATCTCTGAAACCAATTGGTAGTCTGCATTTAACTGGTCCTTCAGGTGTAGGACATACTGAAGATAAGTCTTTGATGGGGCTCCATCAATCGAGACTCCAAAGCACAAATCTATGGGTAAGGTGGCATCCCTACCAACATACCAAACATTAGCTAGTATGGTGAATACACAGTTGCACTGGCCTTCATACAATTTTATGCATGCACACCTGAACCCACTTGATAACTACCATTGACCTTGGACCCAAGCTTCAGTGTGTCTAGTATGTTAAGTAAAGTTCAGTTAAATCCCTCCATCTATTCTTCACCTTGGTGATGATATGGAGTTGTTTGAGATTCATGTATCCCCCCAAGGGTCAACAGTTCCTTTTTCAAGGGACTTTCAAAATCTCATCCCTGATCTAGGTGGATAATTCTTAGAGCTCTGTACACAAATAGCTTCTTCTTCAGAATTTGTGCAACTGTGGTGGCCTTTTGATCATTAGTCAGATATGCCTGAGCATATCTGGAAAAAAGGTCTGCAGCCAACACAATGTTTGCAACATTTCTTGAACAGCATTACAGACTGAGGAAGTAGAAGCACACAATCTCCATAGGTATGCTAGTAACACTGTTCATCCAAGGTGTGGCCCAATTAGTAGAGTCTATCTTTGCATGCATCTATTGTACTGCCTACAGTAGTTCTCTCTGTAGCTTCCCATACATGTCCAATAGAAGTCAGCTTGGGTATGGTAGAGTGTTCTATTTCTTCACAGGAGTCCCATATCATCTTGCAAGGTGTGCAGTACAATTATTCTGAACTTGTTTGGTCATAGAAGTTAATATATTTGAAATCCCTCTGATTCTTGAGTGGCCCTCTAGAGCAAGTTGTCCTTGTTCACCAATTTCAGCAACTCTATCAACAACTGTGTGTCTCCACTCCAGGATGCAATCTGTTTTACATTCCATCCCTTATGAAAAGCAATTATGATGTCCTTGAAACTGGGGTTCAGTCTATGTCACCCCTATAGAACAATCTGACTCAGCTGCATCAGTGATGCTTGATCAAGAGCCATAAAGACTACAATAGGTAGGTAACAAACATTCACTAGAATCTCCAAGACTATCCATGAGATGATGAGCATTGACAGGAGATGATAACTTATCAGTCTTATACTTAACACAGTGCTTTGATAGTAGTCTCTGAAATGCATATCCATTCCTTGTCATCAGTGGTAGATGCATTTGGCATCAGCATCAACATGGTTCAGACCTGGCCTGTACTTCATACAGCATTCATATGTTGATAATGTGTATAACCACATGTGTCCAGTGGTATCCAACTTCACTGCGGTCATTGCATACTGCATGTCAAAGGGTTGTTGACCCACTTCTCAGTGATGTGCGCTTTCAAAAAGATAATCGTGGAACTAGTTCACAATTGCACATTTGAATGCTAGACACTGTAGCTTGGGAACAGGGTGGTTCCATTATGGCTGCACCAAGCTTTTACCAGGGAAGGCCACGAATCTTAGTTCTTCTTGGTATGCTTGATAGAAGACAGCTCAATGTCCACTAAGGCTGACAACTACATGCAGAACATACAGTGGTGATCATATACAAGTTTGGCAGTGCTGAGTAGGTACCTAGTACCTCGAGGCATGCTTTAGCACTGCAAAACTTTTTTTACAATCACCACATGAACTGTATGGTTTGTCAGTATCTGCATACCCAATACAAGTGTATTAGTCAAGAAGAATTCTCTCAGAACTCTCCTTCTCAGGTCACATGGTCCTAAAGGTTTGTGGACCTTGAAGTACTGTTTGGATTCAACATCATCATTCTCTGTTGCTCTATGGGCTTTGTTCACTGGCAGGTATCCCTGAGTCAGATTCGGTAGCAGTCTTACTGCTCATGTAAAGTCCTTGATAAATTGCCTACAGTGCCCACTGAATTTGAGGAACCTCTGTATATCTTTTAAGTTTGATGCCCATCTCCTTTACATGGCTTCCACCTGATTCTCAACGTGTAAGCCAAGAGCACTAGTGGCTTAATGGATGTAACTAAAGGACTCCACCTTCTGTAGATCTTTGGAAACTAATATTGAGGTGCTCCTAGAAGCCAACAAGCCCATGGACACCTCAGTGTTGATATGCTGGGATGAACTCAAGGCATACATTAGGAGCATTTTTATAAGTTACACCTCCATCCTAAAGAGGGCTAAACAAAAAGACCTGGAAGTACATATTTAGATGCTTAAAGAACTAGAGGAAAAATGCTGCGCTCTGCCATTAGGGATCAGATCCTACTGGCAGAGACCATAGGAACAAGATTTAATATCAATACACACATACACCAGAAAGCTGAATTTGCCTTGTTCCATTTAAAGCAAGTATTCTGGGAAACTGTGGAGAAGACAGGTTGCCTTCTGGCATACAAATGCTAAAAGAGGCAAGAGAAGTTCAGGATACTGGCTATTAAATGACAAAATCATTCCTTAACAAGAAAGGGTCAAGATATCAAAGATGACTTTAAAGACTTCTACAGTATGTCACCCATTATGCATTGGAAGTCCAGGCAATGGAAAAGGATCTTAAGGAACTAGAAAAAGTTGTAGAACTGTCTGCCTTGTTGCCACAGCATCTCCCAGAGTCCCCTTCTTCCCAGCTGGTACTACAGACAGCCTGTTGAGCATGCCATCAGGAAAAGTTCATGAAGGGAATGGACTCCAAGCCAAATTCCTAATGGTTTTTAAGTTTCAACTACTGGGCCACCTGAGAGATTCCCTAATAGAAGCCTTTGTGATCAGAAAGCTGCCTCAGTTGATGAGCACAGTATAGATCTTCCTCATACCAAAACCAGGGAAGTATTCCCACCTATGTGGAAGTTACAGACCAGTCTCCTTAATCATGGCAAATTGCAAGACTTTCACAAAGGTGCTGGTGACAAGAATCATGGAACTGATCCCTAACTTAGCGTACAGGGACCGGGTAGGCTTTTTCAACAGCTGTAGGGAAATATATAACACCAGGCAACTGACCAGTATCATCTGGTGAGCATTTCCCCCATACACCAGTGGTATTCCGCTTGGGTGATGCTGAAAAGGAATTCCCTGGGATAGAATGGGAATTCCTCTTCCACATTCTGGTAAGCTTTGGATTTGACCCTAGAATTATAGCATGGGTTGAGATCTTAGACAGTGAGATGTCTGCCTCAGTCCTCATTAATAAAGCGGTGTTCACAGTTTTCCATCTGGGACAGGGTAACTTACAGGGGTTTCCTGTCTCTCCACAACTCTTTCTGCTGGTTCTAGAGCCTCTTCTCCAAGCCATAAGAAAACACCAAGATATCCATGGTGTAGAATTAAGGGGGAAACCAAGCACTAGCATTGCTAATCACTTCATGCTGACCTTAAGTCATCCAGAGCTATCAATCCTGAGTCTACAGAACCTGCTCAAGCAATATGGTCAGCTTCCAAGTACAAGGTCAATGCCTCAAGGTCACAATTCCTGACATCTTAACCAGTTGCTGATGTATTGCGGCAGTACCCTTGGGAGGCTTAAACCAGCAAGGACCCAGTTGCAATATCTTGATATAAACCTGTCCTGGAACCTGACTCAGTTAAAGAAAATAAACCTGAACCCCCCAGTGAAGGAGCTCGATAGAGACCTGGAAAGTTGAAGCCATTTTCACCTGTACGGGTCATCCCTTCAAGATGATGGCTGCCCCTTAAATCTGCTAGATGGTTCCCTGAACCAATGATGGTGCTCTTAACATTAGAACAGCTTGTGTGATTATTCATTGATATCATCTTCTTTAAAGTGAATCGTTTCATGGTTATTCTATGCGGCCACAGCCAGATTATATTTAGTGCCAGTAAAATGTACCAAATTTATCAAATGTTGCTACATCATCTGAATGTTATGAATCTTGTTCATGTGGTGTGTTTATAGTAGCTGCAGTCTTTAGACTACCACTGTTTGGTGAATAATTTGCCTTAAGGCACAAACTGTTGAAAAGCACCAGTGATCTTTACCTGGATAACTGTTGCAAATATGCACATGCTCCAGAGAGGACCACAGAGAGAAACATTAATGGATATCAGACTCAACATAAACTTAGATCATGTACTATTACTGTATTATGGATGACAGGACTGTTTGGATCTGCAATGAAACATTTGTATCTGATGTATATATATTGTACTGCATTTACTGGCACACACATTGTTTAGAATATGGACTGAAGACTTATTGCTCTCAGATTGGTGAGAGCTATGCCAAGCTGGTACCTGAAGTACCAGTAGAGCCCCACAAAGATTAAGTGCCAGTGTAGTGTGCCCCACTTCATGCCTATATCCTTGTGAAGTGGCCCATAAATAATTTTAGCCAAATGGCAGCTATTTTCCTACTTGCTTTGGCAAGTAAACAAGAACCCCTCTCTTCCAAAGTAGCATGGATTAATTGCTACAGTTCATGTGCCAATTAGGTAAAATAAACTTTTGATTTTGTTTCACATTAGCCCTGACCACAAACAGTGATAACTGTATTGCTAAACATAGCGCTTAACTGATTATCTCATGCCAACCTTGTAAGTCATACACACACACACACACACACACACACACATGCAGTACTGTTCAGAATCAGAATTCACTTCCACAGACAGCATGCCAGCACCTTTCTTCTGATTGTGCACTTCCTCCCTGTCCCAATCACACAATCACAACAGGTACACCGTAGAAAGAAAAAATCAAACAGTGGGGGTGCTGTGGAGCCTAAGCAAGATGGATGACAGGTCTTAGAGCTCCGAGGCCTATTCAGTTTAATAACTTTATCCAGGACTTTGAAACCAATCTTTTTTAGCTATTTATTTGAAGGAAAGAGTGCTGAATATCCTGATGACAAGATGGGTATCCCCCATAAAGATAAGACAATGCCCGATGGTACACAAAGTAAAAACTCTTCTGGAGCACTCACCCGAGATTGGGACAGAGCGGAGCTTTAGTGTCAATGGAAGGCCTGGATGAAGAAATCTTACAATCTCTTGGCGTTAAGATAAATAAATGTATGCAGTCTGTTAGTGCTTTAGAAGACATATTTTGACAATCTAATCAATCATGCTGCGGGCCTTGAGACAACCATGGAAGTGGTTCAAACTGCAACAGCTAATGCCAATAAGAGAGCTGACACAGCTTTGGGGAGTGCTGCAACACTCTCCAAAGAAAACAATCAATTGCGCTCTCATTTGGAGATGTTGGAAAACCAAGCTCATGCTGCAAATCTGCAGATCCTAAGGATGCCTGAGGGCAGTGAGGGAGACTCCCTGATGCTCTTTTTAAAAGATTGGATGGCAAAACAGTTTGGAAAGTCCATATCTGCCAGACCTCTCAACATACAAAAAGCCTACAGGGTCACCCTCCATGGTTGTTCTGACAACCCAAGGTTCCTAGGACCATTGTGAAGATTACTGATGGTGTTGGTTCCTGGTATGTTTTATTAACATTGGCAAGAAGGCAAGTTACACTGCTCCACAATGGTCAAGTAATCCAACTGTACCCAATATCAAGTACGCTACCCACCAAATGAAAAAAAGTTTCACCAGGGTCCAGGCAGTGCTACGAGAGGCAGACATCCGTCATGTGATGATATTTCCTGCTCACCTAAGGACTGTTCATCAGGGCAAGATTTTAATTTTTTCCAACCCAACTGAAGTGCAAGAGTGGGCCCAGAGACATGTTCCCTCTTGACATCACTGAGAGTAGTCAGGGGGTCTTGTTGAAGATGATCCTGAGGGGAGCATTTGAAACTTTCCTTTTTTCTCCTGATTACTTACAAGAATTCATAGTTTACAGGTGCGGTGGGTAAGTGATGGTATTCAGATGTGTTTCTGTAAAATCACAGTTAATTGATTTTCTAGGTATAAATATTGAATGCAGAAGCCACCTTCCACCTAGCACTTTATTGTGTAGTAAGGCTTGAGTAATTGGAAAAATGTTACTGGCTGGATAAAAAGTTAAAAAGTTGACTGCAATTTTATATATGGCTGGGACAATGTTCTGGAGGATTGCTAATATATGGGGGAGCTCCATAGTAACCTGTATTGATTCATATTATTTGTACTAGACTGTACACCATATCAGTGTATTGCATGGAGCTAATTTCTGAGCCTACTTTATAGGTAGGGCAGATCACTTTAAAACATGAAGGTATTAAACTTCTTGGACTCTATGGACAGCAGCATTAACTATAAATGGTTTGGTTATGTATTTTGTTTTTCTTGTCTATTCCCCCCAGAGTACATATCAATGTAACACGTGTCAGATAAGTTTGGGAATATTAAGAGGAGTTGTACCCTCATGGTCTATTGATTTATAATGTATGTACTATGCTTAGAGAACTGATTGTATGTTTGCTTCTGAAAGTAATAAACATAAAGAAAAAAAAACAATTCAAAAACACCAAGTGCTGAGCGGGTGGGCATGAGTGGGGTGAGGGGGATTTAGAGCACAGGAAACATTACACCAGATTGATAGTGCTGGTGACTTCAATGCCTGGGTCAATGACAAACTCTAGCTATTTGCTCAAGACTTCCTCCAGTTTATGCTTTCATTGGGCTTCACACAGGCAGTTGCCTCTGCGACTCACATCAAAGGCTACTCATTGTATTTGATTTTCCTCCTGGGGATTGGAGACCTCCAATTTGGTGGTGGAACCAGTTGGTTGGCCTGATCACCATTCCATATCATTCAGTTTCTTTGCTCACCCTTATAGACCTGCCCCTGTGGAGATGGTCCAATACCGTCCCTTGCAGGGTGTGACCTCAAATGGTCTTTTGGTAGAATTGGACCTATCGGGATTACCAGGTACAAATGAGGGTCCTGAGAACTGTCTACAAGACTATAATCAGGCTGTGGTAGGGGCTCTGGATGCCTTGTTTCATGCCCAGGTTTGCTCTCTTACCCTCCACTCTCAGTCCCCTTGGTTTGATGGGGGTCTTGAGGGAGTCGAGGTGAATAGGGTGAAAGTTAGAATGTAACAGGTGGAGAACTGGCCTGTATGCTTATAGACTTATACTGATGGGACATCTTAGAGACTATCAGTCAGCAATCACCAGTAAGAAGGCAGAATTCCTGTCAAGAGAGATTGCTGCAGTTCAGAATTGACCAGCTCAGCACTTCCGAAATGTGGACAGACTGTGCAGTCAAGCCTGTCTACAAGTTCGGAGATTGTTTTCTCAGAAAAAGTTTGAGGGATTTGCTCAGTTATTTGCTGATAAGGTTGCTGGCATCAGATCAGAGATCCATTTGGCACATTCTTTGTGGGGGATGGTATTGACTGAATGTTGTGACACCTCGGTTTTGCTGGATGGAGTTCAATCGGCTAGGGTCAAGGATGTCATGCGGATTCTCAGGGATATACGCCCAAACAGTTGTAGTTTGGATCCGGGCCCTACCCACCTTTTATTTGGCTGTATTGATGCCCTTGGCCCAGTCCTTGCAAAGACAGTCTGGTGTTCACTCGAGATGGGTGAATTCCCTTGCTCCCTAAAGGAAGCAGTGGTGACTCCCCTTCTCAAGAAATCTTCACTTGACCCAGACTGCCCCACCAACTACCGTCCAATCTCTAATCTTCCCTTTGCAGGGAAGGTTACTGAGAAGGTCATGGCTCTACAGTTGGAGAACCATCTTACCATTCATGACATCTATGAACCTCTCCAGTCCAGATTTCATAAAAGGCATAGTACCAAGACCGCTCTGGTTCGGGTGTTCAATGATCTCCTGATTGTGAGAGATCAGAGATCCTGCACCATCTTGGTATTTCTTGATCTCTTTTCAACCTTCAACACCATGGACCATGGGTGCTGCTGGATTGCCTGCATGCCATCTGTGGCCTGTCTGGTACAGTCCTCAGATGGTTTCATTCATTCTTCATTGGTAGATCACAGAAGGTGGTCTTGGGGGTTTATTCCTCTGAGACATTCCCTCTGCTTTTTAGGGTGCCACAGGGTTCTGTGCTGTCCCTCATGTTGTTCGGGGTGTATATGTTGCCATTAGGAGACATTGTGAGACAGTATGGGCTGAGGTTTCACTGTTATGCAGATGATACATGGCTCTACCTGTCCTTTGTGCCCAACCCAGGATAGCGTACTCTCGGTCTTTAATAACCGCCTGGCAGAAATCCAGGACTGGATGAATACTAGCTGGTTGAAACATAATTCTGACAAGACTATGGTGTTGGTGGTGGATCCTGGTCACCGGATAGAGGGGATGGGGATGGGGACGGGGTGTCCTTCAGGACTTTGGCTCGGAGGGTCCCAGATACAGAACTCTGAACAGGTGCAAAATCTGGGGATAATTCTTGATGACAGTTTGACACTTCATTCTCAGGTGTCAGCTGTCATTAAGTCCTCTTTCCATCTGAGGAATATCACCGGATTAAGCACCTAGTTCCATCTGGCGACTTGTCAACTTTGATTCACGTCTTTGCGACTTCATGACTGGACTACTGTAACCTCTCTTTACCTAGGGCTTCCAGGGGTTGATATCCACCACCTGCAGCTGGTGCAGAATGCTGCGGCAAGGCTGTTATCTGGATCATCTCGATCTAGTCATATACGCTGTGCTGTGCATACTGCACTGGCTGTCAGTTCAGTGGCTGATCACCTTCAAGGTCAACTTGCTGACCTATAAAGCCCTACATGGACTGGGACCAAGCTACCTGAAAGATCTCCTGCATTCTTACTGCCCTCTCTGACCACTCTGTTCAACCTACAAGGGATTGATGGAGATTCCCAGGTATGACTAAAAACATCTGGATTTAGGTCATTTTCATTTGTGGCCCCACCCTGTGGAACTCTTTGCCTTGTCGGGTAGGGGAGTGCCTGCCAGTGGAGAGCTTCAAGACTGCCCTTAAGACCTATTTATTTCAGTTGGCATTTGGTGCTGCTTTGTAACTGATTGTTTTATGGATTGTGGTTTATTGAATTATTGAATATTATTTTAATATTTTATTGTCTTAATTGGTGTTTTGCTGTGCAACTCTCTGATACATCATGAGGAGCACTATGTAAATAAGTTTATTATTTAATATTATATTATTATTATAAACACATCTCAAATGGATTAAAAACACTCAAATGGGTTAAAAACACTCATACAAACAGCAGCACTCTCTACTGGCAAGAACACCAGTAGAGGTGCTACTTTACAAAAAAAAAATTGACTTGCATTTTAGTTATTTGAAAGTTTTTTTAATTATTTTAATTTCTTTACTAAAATTTAAATAGATGTCATTTTCTTAGAACAATAATGCCCTCCAGGCTGGGCAAGATAGGCAATACTGGACCTCAGGGACTATACATCCCTCCTCCTGCAGTATCAGGCCTCATTACACCCCTGGGCAATCTGGTATTGCCAAATATCACCCAGCTTTTTGGGAATTATTTCTTGCTTAATAAAGTGAAGTGTTTTTTTCATTCAGTATATATTGGACAATCTGGCAGTGACTGTCATACAAAAAGCCATCAAAACAGTTAATTCCAGAATTCTCTCCTTCTGCTGGGGAACGGCACCAAGAAGGCTGAGCTTTTTATAGCTAATACAGGATCCCCTGAGTGGTGGTTTCAAACTGCCACACTTCCATCTGAAATGTAATGACCAAGCCTTGATGGTAGTCCAAGATGAGAGTCAACCAAGATGGGTCACCTGCAAAACTGCACTACTAGGATTGGGCACAGACCTATCCATTAGTGGTCCGTGAATTTGAAATAAAAGTTGCTTTGAAAACTAATTTGCAATGTTTTCACAGTTCCATATCTCAGTCTTCTTTGTGAAGTTTCAATTTGCAGTATGTTGACAACTTCGAGAAGCTGCAAATTAGAAACTTTGCCTACAATGTGGACCACCATAGGCAAAGTTTGCAATGTATTATGGGACTGCAGATTACATGGTACTAAAACAAGTTGCATGCCATGAAGAGGTTGTTTTACTACAGTCTTATGAACAGAGAGTAGGATATAAATACAGTTTGTCCCAATGCCTTTCCATTCCAAAAAATGTTTTGAACATTTTAGATCTGAGCTTTTTTTTTAAATTGAATATGCTTTATTGGGTTTTAAAACACCAAACAACAAAGAATACATCAACAATACATTAACACTAACATAACCTAGCTCCCATAAACATACGTAACAATCCTATCAACTCCTCCATCCTGCCCAACCTCCCCCCAACCCTGTGGTGGCAAAAAAGGAAACAGTTAATGTACAACACAGCGGACAAAATGAGTGAGGAATATTTAAGTAGATTACAAAGATCCAAAAAGGATAACTGTAGATAGTACAATGAACACAATGAAAAGCAACACAGTGATAATAGATTGAAATGGGGCCTGACCAAGATACTGTATATAAGCTGTATGTACTGTAAGGTGTGCAACCTGTTGCACTTCCTAATGGAGCTGGGTAACCTATTAAAGATGCTCTCTATGTATCTTTTAATACACAAGTTATTGAGGAGTTCCTGCAGCCACTCATTGTAAGAAAGGGGGAACTGATCCAACCAATGATACAGAACCAACCTTTTAGCCAACATTGAAATCGTAGCCATAACATGCCTCCGTTCTCCTACAGGGATTTGGCTATAGTCACCAAACAAATCTCGGGTGTGAAGCATTCCTCAATTCTGAGTAACAGTTCAGCTTTAGATTTGATTGATTCCCACAGTGGGGCCACTTTGAGACACTCTCAACGGCGACTGCAACTTTCCCATTTTGAATAACTTAAAAGGTGTGAAGTAGAGGTTATTCAAAATGTAAAACTGGGTAAGGCAAACCCTAGCTTGAGAGAGAGAGAGAGAGAGATATGCATACACATTAGAACAAATTTTAAGCCAATCAAAATTAGAATGTGGGAAGGTTGCTGCCCAGTAAGGAGAGTCACCGGTTAAATTCAAGTATAACCAAGAAAATAAAAATGAGTATAGTTTAGAAATGGCATGCGGTTTCTGGGCTGTGGTAATAGCAGATTGCAAAAACTCTTCATTGTTGATGGTACCCAAAAGTGATCCAAAGTGTTTCACTAAACAGTGGGTAAGTTGATATAACTTAGATATTGTTCTAGCATCCAGTTTAAAAGTAAATAGCATGAGTTGACATGTCAGCAATTCCCCATTGTGGAGCAGATTGCACACTTTCAAACCCTGTAATAGAGGCATCCACAGTACATCTAGTGTCATACCCCCAAGTTTAAAATTAGGATTCTTAAGAAGAGGCCGGGCAGTATCATAGACAGGTTTAGAATGCATAGCTGAACACATTTGCAAATGAATATGAACTGAGGTCCCAATGACTGAGTCACGGATAGATGAAGGAAGAGTTTTTAAAGGTCAAAACGGGAGTGTTATTGGGGAAAAACCAGCTGTTTCAATCAACTTCCTTTCTAACTGAAGCCATATAGGGGAATAGACAGCCATGTCATCCACTGCGGTGGAGTCCAGCCACCTTAGATACTTACTAGCATGACTAGCAAAATAATACACTAGAAAATACAGGAGAAGGGGGCCAACTTATTGCTTGGGAGCTGCTAACTTATGATAAGTTTGCCTAGGTTTTTTACCCTTCCAAACAAATTCAACTACCATGCTTTGTACTTTCTGGAACCAAGAAAAGGGGAGCCCAACATCCATCATATTAAGGGGGTAGAAAAGATGGGGAAGGGCATTCATTTTAATTATATTGATTCTATCCCAAAAAGTCTGAGCTTTTTTATTCTAAACTCCTTACACTGTATGCTAGTGTGCCTTATGCTGCTATATTTGTGTTTTTTGCTTAAGTTTTCAAACATTATTTAGTTGGACTTTTTTGTTTTTTGGTTTTCCCTATAGAAAAGCATGACAGTGGGGGAGAGGAGGTGTAGGCAGCTAGTAAGGCAGCCCTGAAAGGTTTCGACCATTTCTGACTGATTAGATTTGCCTTATTTTTTTCTAGCTTTCTTCTTCAATTTTTTTGTTTCTGATCAGTAATTTCTGAGTTTCTTGATGTACTTCACTTGTGTATGTTTAAGTTAAGTAATTTTATCTTTGCCTTTCTGTATTAATTTTAATTATTTATTTTATAAAATGGTAGTGCTGTGTCACTTTGTTGTATGTAGTTGTTCGTCTCCCCACTGTGGTAGCTCCCACTTGTGTTAAAAAAAAGAAATACATAAATGAATTAATAAAAAATTATAATTTTTGTTGAGGGTTGTTATCTGGTACTTCAGTAAACTCATTTTAATTTCTTCTTGTTCAGACAGCTCTGCCAGTACCCGGGGGAAGGGGAGGAGGTGTGCTGTCTGCTGCTGTTTAGTTGCATTGTAGGATTTCTTTAATTTTGTCATCTATAATATCATAAAGATATTGCAAATATCAACAAAAATGACAGGGAAGAGACTTGCTGCTAAATGGGAAAGTGTCAATGAGGTGTTAAAGGCATCTGAAAGTTCTATGGGGCATAATGGTGTTGCTGTCTTGCTATAGCTAATAAAAGTATGCAAGTATGCATTTTCCGACTGGGCTCCTGTTACCAGTGGAGTTCCCCAGGGTTCAGTATTGGGGCCTAGTTTATTTAATATTTATATCACTTCATTAAATCTCAGTAATCAAAATATTTAGATGTACAAGTTTGCGGACGACTGTAGACTAGGGTCAGTGGTCAATGTTACTGAACATAAGGCTACCTTGCAAAACGTCTTGGATTCAATCCTCGAATGGACTAACCTAAATAGGCTAGTATTAAACATCACAAAGTGTAAGGTTATACACTTTGGTAAAAATAATAAGGTCAAAACATATCTACTAGATAGTACCCCTTTGGGGGAAGTGAAAGAAGAAAGAGATTTGTTGAACACGGTTACAAATGATTTTAAGTTTAGAACTCACTGTAGGTTACTACTTAGAAAGGCAACACAGAACTTAAATTGCATATTCAAACACATAGCAAACAGAGACGTGAAGGTACTTATCCCACTTCATAGTGCACTTGTCAGGCCATACTTGGAGTATTGTGTCCAGGTCTGGTCACCCCAAAATAGGGAAGACATTAATCCTTTGGAAGGGGTACAAAGAAAATTGACTAAACATATCAAGGGATTGAATAATCTTAGTTATTATGAGAGATTGGTTAGCCTTAATCTTTATTCCCTACACTATAGAAGACTAAGTGGAGATCTGTGTTTACTATATAGGCTTATGAAGGATGAAGTTCTCCTAGCTGAATTGGGTCTTAAACATAATCTGGGTAGGACTAGTACCAGAAAGCATAATAAACAGCTGTACAAGCAGATCTGAAATCATAATATACGTAAACACTGGTATAGTTGTAGGGTAGTAGGAGCTTGGAATGAACTGCCATGTAACATAGTTGACAGTTCTACCATGAATGAGTTTAAGACTAAACTAGATCTCCATTTTGGTAACAATAAATGTTAATTCTAAAATTGGAAAGGCAAGCCTTATAGGATTTTTATCTTCAGGCTTGAACAAACCTATGAAACCTATATATCAGCATCTTCTGTAGATTCTATTAGTATCAAAGGAGTGTCAAAAGTAATGAGTGATGAACTCCAATATATTTCAGATCTTCAACTCTTTATTAGGTTTCTCCACACACATAGAAGGGCAGGTGATGCCTTACAATAAGTCTGTGACTTCAGGTAGTAGTAAAGGAGTAGCTCACAGCAGTGATGGCAGTGAATTAAGCCAAATATTTCTCTGCCACATCTGTGGCATTAGTGCTGGTTATGGCTGGTGAAAGTGGCTACAAGAGGAGCAGTACAGCAAGTGGTAGCAAAACCTCAGGTTCAGGCACAGTGGTTCTTTAGAAGGATGTTGCTGTTGTTTCTGTGACTACTTGTGGCACTGGTGCTTAGCCTAATGTTGAAGAGAATGTCCCATTCCCCAAACTGTGGACCTGGAGCAAGAGTTACAGGAGGAGATCTTGAGCAGTCAGAAATAATTAAATTTAAAATGTAGTTCATGAGAAAGTGAGAGATCAAAAAGAAAGCAATGCTGGTGAGACAGAACTAAGGAGGTGAATATCTGTGGCTAAAAGGTTAATGATGTGAATCCACAATGGGAGCCTGAATAGATAGTGCAGTAGGTTGGTGCTACTGAAGTGGGAGTTGGTCCACTATCTGCACAGCTAAATATAGCCAAATACCAACGTCTCCAGTTCTACACATGTATTTCCTCTTAGTGATGAGTTTGTTACACCCACTGACACAAAATGTCATGTTGAAGTTCACATGCTCTAACAACCATTTTCATTCCATTCCCTCACCTGTCCAATGCACACTATGTTAAATCAAATGGCTACTTTGTGATTTCTATTTACTTGACCCTAATGATGAAACAGTTACTCTGTGTCAGCTATCTCAAGCTCAAGTTAGCAGGTGAAGAAAGGGCAGCCACTTAGCTACCAGTGGGCAACATACACGGTAACACACATGGTACCCAGAGTCAAGACCTCACTCGCACAACAGTCCTTCCCACATAGGGCCCCTTTATGGTACAACTCCCTTCCTGCTACTATTAACAGCCTTCCCAGAATAGGCCCCTTCAAAGTTGCACTCAGAAACCACCTCTTTAGCCGGCCCGGTGACCCTGAGGGTTGAGGTGCTGGACGCCACACCTCACACCATGCTGATGACCTGGGTTCAGGAATGAGCCACGGCCGCTAGGGGTTGGCAGGGGAGGGAGAGGATCGAGCATCTGGACAACAGGTCTCCTCTCCCGGTAGGGGGGGTCCATGGCTTGGAGCATGACTTCCCTCTGGTGGAGGCCTGAGGTGCAGCACGCTCCCTGTCCTACTGTAACACCCACCTCCCTGCCTTTTTGCAAATGACAGGTGGTATGCTGTTTGTGTCTGACAGCAGTACCAGGTGGGGGACTGTTCGGGAGGAATAGGTTACTCGGCACAAGGGCTAGGTTTGGCTACTCTGCAGGGATTTATTTAACTCTAAAATTGATTAGTGTTTTACCATAAAAGTGCTAAATCTTTGTGAAAATGCATAGTTTTGCCTCACTGTGTTTAACAAACACAGCACTTCTAGAAAATCTATATAAATACTTTCTGTACAGTTAGTATAGTCCCAAGAAAAAAACTGCTAATCAATTATTTAAAACTCTGCTCTGCATAGGGGCACCCAAGTAATTCCGAGCACAGGAAGCAATAACTGTAATGTCCAGTACCAGGAATGGTATTCTAAAGTGTGGCTTTATTCACATCCAAGCAGAACAAACAAAGCATAGACGGACCCCCATGGGGCTACATTTCTGGTAATGCAGATTAAAAAGAATCAGAAACACTTCTTCAAACCTTCAGCCCTCAGGCTCTGAACCCACCAGGCACACAGCCCAGACTTGCACACTGCTTTGGGTACACAGCCCGAACTTGTACACTATCTGGGATTCCCAGGCTCGGCTCCCTTGCCAGCCACTCGGACACCTTCCATATGTCATGGAAACATTTGCTGGTGGCTCCCTAAACCACCTAAAAGCACCTCAGCTCTATCAGGGAAACTTCCTTTTAATCCCACGTCTGGGTACTTTCCTCAGGCACTGGCCAAGTACCTAAGAGAAAGTAAAAGTGCCACAGAGCAAATCTGTAGAGGTGAATTTGGTTACTACTGATGGGGGATCTCCTACCTCTCGCTTCCACAATTCATACCCGGCCATTCCTCTGGACATTAAACATCTCTTTCTGTAAAGCTTGGCAATGTAGATTAAGGGTAAATGTATGTCACATTTCATCTACTTGTCTTGCTTTCCCATTGTGCTGGACTTGAACATACTTTTACTTGGCTTAACCCATTGCTCTAGGCCTTCCACTGATTTAGCAGTCCAGTCCCCACTTTACTTTACTCTTTGTGCTGGACTTGAACATACTTGAATTAACTGGCAATGTCTATTACACTACACCTCCTATAAATTAAGTAGTCCAATCACCATGATTCAACAGTTCAGGTGAAAACATAAGGCCCTATGTCCAGAGCAAACTCACCCTTTGGTTGCAGGTGCCTGGCTGATTCCTTACAGGAATTTCTTTCCCAATGCTTCTGGTGCTGCAGCTTAACTAGAAATAAGGCAGCTTCTTCCTAGCTAGAACCAGAAGGGTTGCCCCTGAAGACAGGCAACCCTTCCACCCCAATCCCTCAGGGATGGGGCACATGGACCATAACAGTGGGCTTCACACTTCACAAACAGCTTACTGTGTTCCTCTTTGGTGGAAACACACACTCTCCCTACAGTAGCTCTATGACAGAGCTTAAGGCTCAAAGAGCCTATCCACAGGCTGCTGTGCTGCTCCTCTCTCTCTTCAAGACTGCACACACTCTCTTCAAAACTCCCCAACATTCTATCCTAACTCCCAACTGCAGATTCCAGTGTGGCTCACGCAGCTCGACAGTTCTATGGTGATGTCATCCATCGGTCTCAGCTGAGACTGAGAACAGAGTGAGACAGTGTGAAATCCATTTAACTGGAGTTTCACAAACTGCCTTCCTTGCCTACCACTAGGACTTACCGGGATTCTAGTAACCCTGGGCAACGGGGTGGGTTACACTACATTGAGGGGAATATGCATGGCAGACATAGGCGGGTACGCCTTGAGTGTTGGGATGCATGCCGTGCATAGAACATCAGAAAAAATGCCCCCTAGGCTCCTGGATTATCCAGGTAAGAAAGTGTATTCCTCTTTTCAAATGTCTGTAAGTCTCAGTTAAGAAATGATGCTTGAATTCTCATTAAATAGTTGACAACTCAATAGAAAATAATTATGGCTCCATTAATACTTTGGATTATGCTCCTGTGTTCTTCAAGAAAAAAATAAAAATAATAATAATCTGAACATTTAATCAAGCTAAGATATAGAAATTTGATCCAGTACTAGCAAATGATGATCAAAGGCATGTCTTGCTACTGCAATATGATCTAAAATAAATGCTTTTAATGTATTTCAATAGGGGGTTTCAACTTTTGGTCATAAGTTGGCCATTTTTGATTATTTTGACTCCACATTTTCAATGTGGTGTTTTGGGGAACCCACTTCATGAACAATATGACTGTCATCGGGCAACTCCTGCCTGAAAGGTGATTTTGTGGTCGGTTGGTAAAATCATCTTTCTGGTGGGATTATTATGACAGTCATATTGTTCATGTTGTGGGTCATAAGTAGCTTTGTTGAAAATCTGGGGTCAAAATTTCCAAAAATTACTGCTTTATGAGCATTTGTTGCAATCTCACTACGCAAACTCATAACTTGGAAATGTTCAATATTTTCACTACATATTTTACCATAGCCTAATACCCACCCCATTCCATCTGTAAATAAGGTAAGATGTATAGACTTCATGAGAATGGGGTGAGCGTTAAGCTTGAGATACCAAACACCCCCTCACATGTTCTCCTGCCTGGTTGGGAGGGTGGGGTGTTAGGGTTGGAAACTCTAATGCCTCATTTCCCAATTGTTTTCACTTTGGCCCTAACTGGAGAATTAATTAAGTTTTTGCAACTGATTTCCTTACTTTTGAGATTTTATACTAGTACCCTTATTTTACATTGGGAGCACAGGTTCCTTTGGACCCAGTGCTCTCATCCTCTAGATGCATATATATATATATATATATATATATTATATATATATAACACATACATATATATATATACAATTTATTTATTGAAATGTTTCACTAGGAAGACATACTGAGTGACAAGTCACTTGTCTCCTGGTGTGACCTGGTGGGAGGGGTACAATAGGAATAAGACATTAAACATTCAAGTTACGAGATCAACATTAACATACAGTTGTAAGGCAGGTGTTACAAACAGCGTTACAACAATGTTGAGCATAATTGGTAGAAAGAATGGACAATAATAAGTGCTGGGTTAATAAGTAAACAAGTGCTTATGTGAAAGAAAAGGGGACAAGGAGAGGAAGGGGTGAGGTGGGGAAGGGAAGAGTCATGTCCCTTGAGACCCTGTCAGAATAAAAGGAACCCTGCAAGGGGACTGGGGGGACTAGAGAGAAGGAGACAAGGCACTATCCCAGAGAGAGACCCCTTCAGGATGTGGGGAACCCTGCAAGGAGGCTGTGGAGCTAGACAGAAAGGGGGATAAGGCTGTAGGGATTTAAAGAGGGAGGAGAGAGAGAAGGAGGAGGTGTGACTTAATGCTAGGAAGGGGAATAGGACCTAACTCAAGAGAGGATGCGTGGTACCCTGCAAGGGGGTTGGAGAAGGTCAGTAGGTAGGGATTAAGACAGTGATAGGAGAAGGGGGGAGTGAACCCTTGAGGGGAAGAGAATTTGCACATTTGGAGGGGATGGGACCTAATCAATAGTCCATCAAGATGCATTGGACCCTGCTAGTAGTCATGGAGAGCCAAAATAGTGGCTAGATAGAAGAGGGGAGATATGCTTAGGGTCAGTTAGACCCTTCAGGATGCTAAGAACCCTGCAAGGGGACTGCGATGACCAGGAGAAAGATAGATTTGGGAGGGAAGAAGAAGGACAAGACAAGGTGCAGTAAGACCTCCTTTAGAATGCTGAGAACACTGAAAGGGGACTGCAAAGACTAGGGAGAAAAGGTAGAATGGGAGAGGGGAAGGAGAGGAGACATGCCTAGGTGCAGTAGGACCCCTTCAGGATGCTGATAACCCTGCAAGGGGACTGCAAAGGCTAGGGCACAGGTAGATGGGGGAAGGGGAAGGAGAGGAGACAAGCCTAGATGCAGTAGGACCCCTTCAGGATGCTGAGAACCCTGTACTAGGACTGCCAGTCTTGGGAGAAATATATACAAATATACAGATATATTATGGTAGCATGGTAGTGCTACCATAGTTAGGGTTGAGGAGCCATTTACATGTTAAACCCCAAATTCTGCACCTTAATAACTTTTCAACTGTTTGACAGATTTGCCTGAAATTTGGAATACACAATCAAGACCCCTACACCTTGGGATCTGCCAAGTTTCGTACCGGTCAGATACACAGCTGCGGAGTTATTAAGCATGATCTGCGTGTGCATTTACGCTTTTTCTGGAATTCTACGGTCGTGCCTACAGGTCACATGGTTTGCGCGACCTGTCCAAAATCTTCAGAGAACGTGCGGTCAGGATCCCCAATGTGCCTTTTGAAGATTTTGTGAAAAAATATTAAACGGTTCAAAGTTATTCAAAAAAAAATCCCACTATAAGTCAAAGGAAAAGTTAACAAAAAGTTCGACAGTGTCGCAAATGCACTTTTTACTGTCACAAATGGCCCTTTTAACTGTTGCAAATCCGCCATTTTGTTTTAGTTAGTGATCAGAAAAATGCATGGCATTTAAAATTGGGACCCTCTAGCAACCTAATTATTTTTGTATTCACCTAGTCGGGCCCTGAGGATGCTAGCCATGTCTTTATTTTGGGGTAAAACACCCCAGAAATATGTTTTTCAAATTTCTGGAAAAAGTACTTTCACAAAGTACTGTCGCACTTGCGACACTGTCGAATGCATTTGCGAAAACTTTCGCAATTTGCCACAGTACTTTTCTAGCCTGTGGAAAAATGACAGCAATTCTTTAGCATCCTGCTGCAAAAAAACGGTTTGGTGCTTTGGCCTGAAATTTGGAGGGAAAACAGCCGACATCTCACAGATGTGCCTTTCAGTATTGTGTTTGAAAAGATATTACATGGTGGCAAAGTTACGATACTCCAAAGTTGATGCTTTTTCCCATAGGATAACATTACGGCATCCAAAGCACTGCAGCAATCATTTGGCGCCCTGCTGCAAAATAACGGCTCAGTCTTTTGGGCTGAAATTAAGAGGGAAGATAGCCAACATCCCACAGATGTGTATTTCAGTGGATTGGTGAAAAAATATTACTGGGAGCCAAAGTTATAGCACTCTAAACTTCTTTTTTGTCCCCATAGGATAACATTATGGCGTTCGCTCCGCCTTTCAGGGCCTGTATCTTGGAAACGGAGTGAGATACAGACTTTTTGTCAAAAAAAATGTTTAGCCCTGACAGGGGCTAAGTACAAAACTAACCAGGAAAGTCATACATCATATGACCCTACCGACAGTCAGTCGGCGGGCGGTGGGGTGGTATGGTGGATGCTGCCACCCGCTGGCTGCCGGGGAAGGGGGTGGAGGGGTCAGGGTGGGTGGGGTGGTGGGGACACTAGACACCAGGAGATGTTTGGGGGTTGTAATTTGACATTCTGCCCACGATCGGGCATTATGGTCCACTGGACCACCAGGGAGATATTCGGTTGGGGGTTTTTTTACATATCTGCCCGCAATCGGGCAATGGGGGGTTGTTTCATGTTCTGCCCGTATGATCGGCATCGAGCTGTGTGGGGGGAATGCATTCAGACATACTGCCCGCGATCGGGCTTCGGAACTGTGGTAGCGGGGGAATGTGTCAGACATACTGCCCGCGATCGGGCATCGGGAGATGTTGGGGGAATGTATCAGACATACTGCCCCGCGATCGGACTTCGAGCTGTGGTGGTGGGGGAATGTATTCAGACATACTGCCCGCGATCAGGCATCGGAGATGTTGGGGATGGATTCAGACATACTGCCCATGATCGGGCTTCGGGAGCTGTGTGGTGGTGGGGGGAATGTATTCAGACATACTGCCCGCGATCAGGCATCGGAGATGTTGGGGAATGTATTCAGACATACTGCCTGCGATCGGACTTCGGGAGCTGTGTGGGGGAATGTATTCAGACACACTGCCCACGATCGGGCTTCGGGAGCTGTGTGGGGGAATGTATTCAGACATACTGCCCGTGATCGGGCATTGGGAGCTGTGTGGGGGATGTATTCAGACATACGCCCGCGATCGGGCATCGGAGCTGTGTGGGGGAATGTATTC
Organism: Neoceratodus forsteri; assembly: GCA_016271365.2. NCBI lineage: Eukaryota > Metazoa > Chordata > Ceratodontiformes > Ceratodontidae > Neoceratodus > Neoceratodus forsteri. The sequence continues at coordinate 1,287,516,364 of CM057455.1, read as the reverse complement.
AGGACATACTGCCCGCGATCGGGCATCGGGAGACGCTTGGGGGTGTCTGGATACATACTGCCCGTGATCGGGCTGGTGGGGGGCACAGGGACTGAGTTGGGGGCCAGCCACGGGTAGCAGCTGCTGTGTTGCCCCTGCAATACAGCAGCTCACCTGTGGATGGCCCTCAACGATCTTTTTTGGCTCAAAGTTGTGCAGGAGCAGGTTGGGGTGGCGTACATGGCACAACTCTGCACAACCGACTGGAATATCGCTTGGCGCAGTTTATGCATGGATCCTCCCCCTCCTGTTGAGCATGCATTCATTTGCATTGCACTGTTGCTCAACCTGTTTTCAGTGGCGCAACTGCCTCCTGCTGAATATCGCAGAATGGCGCAATGTAGGACTTGCGCATGTGCAACCCTGTTGCGCATGGCGCAACCCTTTTGAATATTTGGGCCCTTATCTTAAATGTTATTAACCCTTACAATATGGCAGATGTACATATGCTGTACATCCAGAATCAAAATACATTACAAATATTCAGCACTCAAAGTGTGCACATATGTGCACTGCACAGAGGCACTGCAAACTACATCATAGATTAGATTTTCAGGAGTATGGGGCCAAATGAGTATACAACTTGGCTGGCAGAATAAGATGCAGTCTTAGCTTTTGTTGACAACAGTATGCCATGTTAAATATGGATTAGCAAAAACAGTTTTCATTTAGCCATTAACACAGTCAGTTATATAACAAAAATATAACCAAAAAACAAAGAACTCCCTATTTCTCCAACTTAAATCTACCTATGCCACAGATATGCCCCTTCCCCAAAGAACACTGTCACTGTCTCTCGCTATACAGACTCAATGTTGTACATTAACATTCAAAAGTCACACACAAACAAAAATGCTGAATGATATGAGCACAGAAGGGTTTCCTACAATTGATGAGCTAAAGTCTGAGCAAAAAAAAAAATTACCCAGAAAGGCTTTTTTAACAGCTTTTAGAAGGTCTTAATCACAGACAGCTCTCAGAGCACAGTCTCCTACATCTTCCTACACACACTACCCTGAACTGAGGCTGTGCAGATCAATATAGAGCCCATGTGACCTGAAATCCCATGACTCACTGCAAAAGTTGCCTTCAGAGCTAAAAAACTAGGCAAAGTGTGGCAAAGTACATTGTTTTCAATGCACTTCGACTTTAAGATTGGTGAAGTAGTGGTCTGGAAAGGCAGAGTAATATGAAGTCATTGTTTTCAATGGACTTCACGTTACCCATTATAACACAAATTACTCCGCTTTGCATTGTGGAGTACTCCGAGAATCCACCTTGGCTCCTTGAATCACTTCGACCCATCACTAACTACATGGTATAGATTTTCAGTACAACCCAAACTGCACCCACAAACCCCTAATATAGAATTTTTATATTTTTGTTAAACCTTTTTTTTTCTAAAATCTTACTAGGTGGAAATTCAAAACAACATGTCACAATTCTCCTTTTTTAAGGATCTTTCATTAAATTAAGATATGGTTTTAATGAATGTTGTTTTATATTATTAGGCAACCAGGTAGATCATTTTAATTTGCTAATTCTGTCCATATCAAACTGACAAGCACTGTCTGAAAGTGTTTGTTTAATAACCCTAGAATATTTATAATTAAATATTAATACCTTGGTTCACATAATTCCAGAGGTAGAAATAACCTTTGGAGGACAACTTGTTTTTGATGGATTGCAATGTGGAAGGCACTGAGTGGTAGCCAAAAACATTTGCCACAGCACAAACCTAGAACATTTAGAGCTTTGTTTGTTTTGTTGACCCGGTAAGCCCACTGAGCCTAGAAGTCCCTTTTTCAGGGGCAACCGGGGAAGGGGATACAGATGGTAAGCAACTGAAATTGAACCAGATTAAGCTGTTGGTGGTATTTTTAGTGAATGAGGGAGATTTGGCCAGGACACCAGGGAAAATTCCCCTACTTCCTGTTTACTGTGAGCAGGGGTGACCCATTTTCTGGTGGGACCAAGATGGCGGAGGAGGAGGACAGTGGAGGAGGACATGCTGTGGCTGAGTTAGCAAGGCTCAGTGGGGAACATGGTACGGCTTTCCGGATGGCTGCAGAGAGCAGTGGAAGTAGGACGGATGTTGCTCAACTCCCAAATCATCCGTGCGGGGACAGTGGTACAGCTGGGATGCACCTTGATGGTGGCCAGCATAGCGTACTGGAATCCCCGCGGCCTGAAGTATTAGTGCACGATGCGGAAGTCATCGGGAGTGTGGAGTTGGAGCAAAACCATGAGTTTCTGATGGAGCCTGGGATCTCGGGAGAAATGATGGGTGAAAATTCTGCAGTTTTGTGTGGAGCTCCAGCTCTTTCGCAAGGGTCTGAGGAGCTTAACGTATTGTTGGAAAAAAAACGGCAGCTGATAAAAGAAGCTTTGGCTGAGTTCAACAAATTAAAACAACAAGCTGAGGAGAAAAAAAGGAAAAGGCCCATTTTGGACTCTCCTTCGGGCCTACCAGGTACTGTGCCTAAGGTTCTAAAAGGTCCCAGCTTTTTAGATCGATCGACGGATGAAACCCCACCTCAGGATGCTAATCTGGTGGTTAATGAATCCTGGTCCCCTCAACAAGCTCTCCAGGAGGCAGGTTGGATACAATCAGATGAGGGAGGCTGGATAGCCGACCCAATAATCCCTCAGCTGGGAACAAGCGTAGCAGATGGTGAAAAGACCAAATCTGCATCAAGGGATGCTGTATCTAGCTATGGGCCAGACTGTTTTGAAACTTCCCCTGTAATAATTGTACACTCTTCTTTATGTGTGTCTCCTCAAACCAGTATTTCTAATTTACTATCAAATGGTTCTTTGCTATCAGAGCCCACGTTAGGACAAACTGTCACTCCTGAAGTTTTAAGTTATGCGAATGTTTTGGGTTCTGAGTTAAATCCAGTACAGGATCAGCCTGTTATCTCACAACCCCTGTTACATTTGCTAGTTTATTTAAAAAACAGTTACTTTGGCAAAACGTGAGGAATGCAGTGTGTTTAAGGTTCCTAGGTCCTATGGATGGTATGCCAGATCGTTTTTATGTAGGGAAGGTTTTGATTAAGCAAATGCTGGGTTTTTCTCCAGGGAGGTGTATGCCTTACACACACACCCAGGGATAACAATTATGACATTAGTTTTCGTACACCAGATTTGCTAAATAAATTTTGGATGAGATATGCTCTTTAAAACTAACCCAGCGTGGTTACATTTTCAGGCTATACCTCTCACCAAACAATCCTTTAAAGTAATAAATGTACTTTTTCGAATGAGGGAGTAAATGTAGAAGATATAACGTACTGGGTGGAAAAAAAAGTACTGTTCGGGAATTCTGAACCTATATTGATGATGAAGGTTTCTGGAATGGAGGGTGGAGATATAAGGTTAATCTATTTCAAAAAGATGAAGGTCTACAGCATTTACCTAGTTGTTTCTATTTGGGTCGGAATAAGGGTTTTATTTTTTATCCAGGCCAACCAAGACATTGTTATAAGTGTGGCTCTCCTAGGCACCTGAGTAGGATGTGTGAAGTGGCAAAATGTGCTCAATGTGGAGAACAAGGAAATGTCCTTACTGACTGTCATCACCCCAGTAAGTGTTCACTGTGTGAAGATGCACATTCTTTTGTTGATTGTCCTTTCGCTGTGCAAAATAAATCTGGAGACTATAGTATTCAAGATTTTTACATCAATGGCGGTTAAAGCTACCCTTAGGAATAAAACCCCTACCACACCCTCTGGGAGACCTCAACCACATATTTCTGGTAATCATGGCTGTGCATTGATTCAAAAATAACCTCAGTCACAGATACACCCTGATGTTTCTGAGCCTGTCAGTGACACAAAATCCTGTCTCTCAAGTGGAGGTTTCTAGCGGCAGTTTGATTTCAATGCCTCCACCGCTCCCGCCTGAAGAGGCCTTTACTCTGGTATCTTCCAGAAGACATAGTCTTCGATCTGGCAATATTAGCATGGTGATTCCTGAACCCCTATGATGGTTACACATAATCCTTTATTGTATTACAAGATGACACAGGACGGAGTTTGACTCAGTTTCTGTAAATTCCTCACAACATGATGGTACTGCCTGATATAGACCAAAATTTGGCAAAAACTGATTTAGGCAAAAAGGAAAAAAATAGATTGGGAATGAGGAAAGGGAACAAGAAAAAATAATATGCTAAAATGTGTTCAAAAATATGGCTGGTCATTTCCCCTCTCTTGTTGGTAGCAGTTTATAATCTTTCGGTAGCTTCTTTAAATGTGAATAGTATGTTATCCGAGAGGAAACGGGTGTTGATTTTATCCCTTTTTGAGAAAAAGGATTATGATGTGTTGTTTTGCAGGATACTAGGTTACATACCAAACTTGATATTGAATTAGCAACCGCTGGCTGGAGATGGGGGGTTACCTATTGGTCTATGGGTGAAGACCCCTGTAGTGGTGTAGGTATAGCCCTAAATAGTCCCACTGCAAAGGTGATACAACTAGTTGATCTTGTCCCTGGTCGTGTATTGTTGTTGGATGTAGTGATTAACGGTTTACAGTGTCGGTTAATCAATGTTTATGCACCTCAAACAAAATTTGCACGTATTGAAATATTTCGCTTATTTCAACCCTATTTATTTACTTCAAAGTATGTTTTTTAGGGGTGACTTCAATTGTAGTAGATACAATACAGATAGGGGATGCCGAACCACCAAAATGTTTTGTGATGCTACTTGTCTTAATAATTTACTAGTTCAAACAGGGCCTTAGTGATGTTATGGCTCTTTCAGGAATCCGGCAAAAACATTTTTCAAGGCAATAAGGCCACAAGGATAGATTTTGGTTTCTTTCCGATTCCCTACAGGTGATTGATACTAGAACATTGGCTGTTACTTCCTCTGACCATGTAATTATAGTAGCTACGGTGGCAAGTCATATGCCTATGAATTGGGGTCCAGGGTACTGGAGAATGAACTTGGCTCTATTACTTCTTCCTACAATTGAAGATGGCTTTCTAGCTATTTTAAAGGCCAGGAAATCTGTGTTATGTCTCTATGATACTTATCAGGAATGGTGGATGGATACAAAAACTGAAATTAAATGTTTTTTTTCAATCAATAGGGAGATTATATGGTAAATACAAAACTGATACTTACTTAAATTATAGAAAGAAATTTTTGGATTTACACTTTCGTGTGGCCAATGGTGAGGTTTTAGTCCTCCTCCAGTTATACGAAATAAGAGAAAAGATGAATAATTTTCAATATGATCGGGCAAAATCTTTAGAAAATGAACGCTGTTTTGGTACCCAAGGCACAAAGGCCTTTCTGAAGTCATTTCAATTTAGTGCTTCCCAAAGACATCAGAAACATATGATAGGTCTTAATGATCAGGCAGGGATTTGGTGCACAGATACCAGAGAAGTTATGCGGATTGTTGATTTACATGTACAGAAACTTTTTGGTATTACTGAAACATTGAGTCACACACATGAGAACTGGTTGGGAGGATATAATGTACCCTAAATTTCAGATTCAGGGTCAGTTAGTAGCACATATTACAACACAAGAGGTTGCTGCAGTGTTGGCACAAGTAAAAGCTGGCACAGCCCCGGGGAATGATGGTATTCCGTATGAAATTTATAAAATAATTTTTCAACAATTTTTGGAAGAATTTACAGGTGTTTGAATGAAATACTATCCTCGGGATATTACCAAAAAGTATGAACGAGGGCTTGTAGTTTTGATGTATAAAAAGGAGATAGAGGGATTTGTTAAACTGGAGACCTATAACCCTATTAAATACAGATTTTAAACTATTTACCAAAATATTAAACAATAGACTGTTACTTAATGCACATTCCCTTTTACATCCGGCACAAACATGTTCCATTCCAAATAGGAACATTACCGATAGTCTAATACTTTTGAGGGAACTTTTTCAAAAGGGATCTACAGGGGAACTTACAGGTTTGATTTTGAGTTTAGACCAGGCAAAAGCCTTTGATAATGTAAGACATGGTTATTTATGGGACTGTTTAGTTGGGTATGGTGTACCCGATACCTTTATAGAATGGATAAAAACCTGTTATGCCAATGCTACTGCTCAAGCTTTTTGTAATGGGTGGGTAGGGACTATATATCCCATATTACCGGGTGTGCGTCAAGGATGTCCTCTTAGTGCCCTTTTGTATTTATTTACTATAGATCCCTTAATTAGGTGGGTGTATGGTCATGACAGTATACGGGGACTCTCCTTTTCAAGTACTGATCCTGAAGTTAAATGTATTGTCTATCGGATGATTTATGTTTTTCGATTGGGATCTTCCTCTGCAAGGGTTTTCAAAAAGTTTTACAGGGTTTTTGTTATATACCGGTGCACAAATTAACTATGAGAAATGTAATTGTATAACACTGGGGATAGAGTATTTTCATCTTACACAGGTTATAGGTATTCCGGTAATTAAGGATACTTGTAAAATTTAGGGTCTTTTATTCAGAGCAGGAGATTTAGCATATCTAAATTGGAAATTTAAACTAAAGGAAGCGCAAACTAAGGTAGATGTCTGGAATACATGGAGACTGCCTAAACTGAAACGGATTCAACTGGTTAAAACATTCTTATTACCCATATTTTTATATTTAAGTGCGGTTTTTAGTCTTCCTTTAGCTTTGGAGACACAGTTATATGGATGCTTTTTTGCTTGTATATGGGGCAGTAGACTGAACCCCATAAAGAGAGCCTTGTTGTTTAGGGAGAAAAAACATGGGGGCCTAAAAATGTTACATCCTGTAGTTTTTTTCTTTACTACGTTTCTCTATACAAATTTAAAACCTCTGTTTATAGATAGAGACACACAATGGAAACCATGGCTTCAGGATACTCTGGGAGATTTATGCCTTTTCTGGCCTGAATATGAGGTATTCCCGAGACAACGTTCCATAAACCATCTCCCACAATCTCTTAAAATATGTTTTGGGAAAATTAAATTATGTGGTATTTCAAGGCATACCTTTTTGCATTTTACTAGAAAGCAATTATACGCATATATTTTACAAAAGTATTTTCAAGATTCAGCTCCATTTGATTATTTTCCATCTCCTATAAAACTTGCAATTGGCAATATGTTAACCTCCCCCCGGATTCCACCTCATATGTGGGATGTGCTATGGTTATCCCTATATGGCAAATTAAATGTCAGAGCAAATCTAAAACATAAGCAAATTACTGATTGGTATTGCCCTAGGGGTATGTGTTTTGAATTAGTGGAGACAATGGAACACTTATTTTTGGAATGTCCTTTTATAAAAGGATTTTGGAGTCTTGTTTTATGAAAATTTCCTACCTTTCCTTTATACCTTATGACGTTAGATATGTTGTGTATAGGGATTCTGCCAGTAACCACTGTGCAATATGATAAAGTGACTTTATGTTTGATTTTGCTTTGTTTTAAATACTATATATGGCATGTGAGATGCCATTTCACCATTCAACAACAATATTTTCACAAGAAGCATTATTTGGTATGGTTGCTAATGCAATATTGAGATTGAAAAGGCAGGATTATGGGAAATTTTCTTCATTTATATGTCACTCTAGATGGGATTCTGTAGATTGGCTATAACTTCATTGGGTTAATTTAGAATAATTATTTTGGATGTATTGAATTAGTGTTTTCTATTTGCTTTTTCTTCTCTTCTTTTTTCCCTTTCGTTTTATGTATAATCTTTGTTTTCTATTATGATAACAATATGCTGTATCATTTTCTTTAATGTGACTTAACATTGATTGAATTTATTGTTTGGTTTGCTGTCTATGATAACAAAAGTTCCCCTACTCATTTTGTAAGTGGGAGGGGGACTGTTTTGCAGTTTTCCTTTTACATTGTTTGGATGATATAACTTTGTAATAGATTATCTTCTATATGATTTATATATTATAATATGTGATTTAACACTGCATGTTTTCAATTTTGGTTTACTGAAATAATAACAATTCCCCCTACTCTTTTCGATAAGTGCCATGGGATCTTTAACATCCACCTGAACTACCACCAATCCAGGCAGATCGGACCTTGGTTTAATATCTCATCCGAAAGACGGCACCTCAGAAGTGCAGCACTACAGTGTCAGTATTGGGATATTAACCAAAGTACCAGATGTGGGAACTGAACCCACAGACCTCCGATCTCCTGGCCTCAGAGGCGAGTGTGCTACCTACTGAGCCACTGACACTGATCTAATAAACAGTAAAACTTACTAATAAACAAGAGCAAAAGCCTTCTTATCTTGCTTCTCTTTTTATTTGGCTAAAGTACTCATTTCCGGTAGCAAAAGTGCAAATGAAAATAAATATACATGGCGACAGTACATCCTAGACAATTGAAAACAAACAACGTGCCCGGCACCAACTCTTAGTGCAAACTGCAGCATGAAATCATAGTCGCAGCTTGAAACATGCATCATGCGAACAGGTATTAGTTTTGCGATGGGAAATTAGCACTTTGACCAAATGAAAAGAGAAGCAAGGCAAGAAGCCTTTTGTACTTCTTTATTATGATGCTCTAAATGCTCTAGGTTTGTGCTGTAGCTAACATTTTGGCTACCACTTAATGCCTTCTACATTGCTTCAGTTTCTCTATGGCTACAAGCACCAATTTGGTCACTCTTTTAAGTGAATGTGAGCGCCGTAATCTTTGTGTTTTCTTTTTTGATGGATTACAACCATAGGGAATGACAATTTCTGTTCAGAACAACTTTTTCTTGCAGGGCATTATGAGTAAGCCTTTCAAATGGCAGGTTCATAAGCTTAATCCAATCCCAGTTAGCAATCTTTGCAAATACATTGTGTGTTTTTGTCTCATATGTTTTGCATGAATTTAGACTGTGTTGTATTTAAGAGTGTTTCTGTAATATTGTATTAAGTGATGGCTTATTGTACTGTGAAACTGTAATCTTAAACAGGGCAACTTTGATAAACAGGGCCTAACTGGTCCTAAAAGTTATTTTCCCTGTTAAAAAAGAAAGCTTTTATCTGTCTATCTAATGAAGACCTCTAAAGGAATTACTCCTAACTCTGCCATGATCAGACAAGTAGGAGCTGGTATAAGAAGACTGACTCCTTTATGTAATGTTTGACACTTTCTCAATTCTCTGTGCATTACCTCCACCCCAGATTTCACTGGCATGCAACACTTTACTGTTAAATTTCCCCATATGGGCTTTTAACACTGGGTATATCATCCCCCCGCCCCCCCCCTAAATTTACTATTAAATCTGAAGAGACCATTAACTAATTGCTAACCCTCCTGAGTTAAATTGTTAATATGTAAATTCCATGAAAAATTATTTATGAACATAACTCCAAGATTTCGTATGACTTAACAGTCTCAGTAGGATTACCCTTAATATACCATTTCATATATTTTTTTTCCTTTTTTCCGTACACATTTTATTCTCCCTCGTCCTGGGGGCAGTTCATCACCCCAGTCCCAGTTCCCCCACACTGGCTACTATGCCTGCCCTGGCCACCTATCTGGTCATCAAGTTCCCCATGAGCTTCACCCTCGTGGCATAGATGAGAGTGGGGGGGGGCCGTCCTCCACCCCAATCAACAAATCTGTGGTGGACTAAGTTCAGTGACTGAGTGGCAGTGCAGGGTAGGGTACAGCCATGCTTGGCTTCATTAAGCCCCTCTAGTTCTGTTTTCCTCCATTTTTTCCACACCTGACTGTGAAGCTCCGTGCTTGTGTGTGGAGGCACACCTGCCCAATGTGTCTCCACAGTTCCCTCCTTTACATCCCTCCCTAGCACTACTCTACCTTCAGGCCACCACCTGGGGGCTGCCTAGGCTAGGTTAATGTACCCCCCCATCCCTAGGAGAGGAGAGCTGTCCCACTGATGCTCTATCCTCTCCCTTCCTGGCTGACCCCCAGTGACTCTAATCTGTTCCCAAAGTTGGGACACCAGTGTGGGAAAAGGTAAGGCACGAGGTGCTTCAGCCCTCTTCACCACTGGGCCAGTTTTCCATATTGATTTTTGCACCACCAAAAACTAAAGGCTTGGATTTGTTAAAATTAATCACAAATTCAGATTGATCACAAAGTTCCCACCAGTTTATTTATTTTCACCTTGAGAAAGTGAGAAAAGAACAAGATCATTAGCATAAGCCAAGACCAGAATTTCCACTTGTAGAATTTTACTGAATGAAAATGTTCATGATATAATTTAGAATATCATTTAAATACATGTTAAAGAGGGTAGGCGCAAGCCAGGGTAGATACAAGCAGCCAGGGACAGTAAGCAAATAGAGGTAGTGGGTAGCAGACTCTCCTTTTACCCTGACTACCCCTGCTCTATCCTTGAATGAAGACAAGTGTTTGACAAAGTTAAATAAGGGCTTAGAAATTGAAATATTCAATACTCTCTACTGTATTTATTTATTGAAGGTATCAGAATTACAATCCTTTGAGTCAGAAAATTTTTTCAAAGGCTCTATGTCAGAAATAACACAATGACAGTACTAGCTGAAGGGTAATGACATATGTAGGTAACATGATGGTACAAAAAAATAGGTAAAATAAGCATATATACAATTGTCAACAAATAGATGAGGTTCCAAAATATATATTAGGAAGTAGGTGACACAATATATATACAAGGTAAAAGGTGAGATGTGCCATAACGGAACAGTGGCAAGGCAGTGGGGTGGGAAAAAAGAAAGGTGCAGGGGCGAACCCCTTGTCATACTGGAGGAGGGAAGGGAGAGAATTGTTGGCCAGGAGGCCTGTGATAGAGGATTATACAGGACGTAGTCCATTGTCAGGAGGGGGGTGGATGGGGATTCTAGGGGCAACTGCAAGAGTGGGAGGAGATCAGGTACGATTGGAGGAGTGATTTAAAACAGCCGATCCTAGGTTTGATGGAGATTTGCAGAGGGGGAGCGAGAGGGAGGTATAGATACGGAGGGGTGAGTGTCTGTGTTTGTTTTAGAGGTGAGCAAAAAGCATGACCTTGGATTTTTTTTGATTCAGGACAAGCTTATGACTGGAGAACCAGGACTCAGCTACAGTAAAAGTGGTCTGTAGGGAGCATTCCAGGATGGCAGGGTTGGTGTGGGATGTAAAGAAGATGGCATCGTCCACATATAGAAGGATGCTCCGCTGACAGGCCTTAGGTAGGGTGTTCAGAAAAAAGTTGAATAGTAGGGGCCCAAGGAAGGATCCCTGTGGTATGCCTGAGTGGACGGGAAGGGATGATGAGAGAGTGGAGCAGATTTTGACCCTTTGTGAGTGACCAGTTAGATAATCTGCAAACCAAGAGTTGGCATCTTGGGATAGGCCAAGATGGAAGAGAGTAGAGAGAAGGAGGGTGTGATTGACTGTGTCAAATGCCTTAGATAGGTCCAGGCAGATAGCACCAGCCAACCGGCCTTTGTCAAGGGCTGAGTGGATGTAGTTGGAAACTTCCAGGAGGGAAATGGAGGTACTGTGGCCTTGCCAGAATCCATGTTGTTCAGGGGATAGGAGATTATGTTTGGTGAGGTAATTAGTGACTTGGTCTGAGATGATGCGTTCTAGGGCCTTGGAGGGGGGGAGGATGGAAATCGGGGTGATAGTTGTTGGAGGGAAGAGACAGTCACATGATTTGAGTATAGGGTAATAATGCCTGTTTTCCACATGGAGGGGTGAGAAGTTAATGAGGTGGGAGAGGGGGGAGAGGATGTCATCTAACACCCTGCCTAGTATCTGAAGATCAAGTGAGTCACTGCTATGACGGGAGCAACTTAGGGCTTCGAGGAGATAGGATTTAATCTCCTATGAGGTGAGGACCCTGAAACGAAGGGGTGGGGTTGGCCAAGGAGGGGTAGTAGGGTGAAAGTAGTCTGAGGGAGGATTGAGCTAAGCTCAGAGAACAAGGTGTTGAGGGTGTCAGTGATCAGCTTTGTGTCATTAGTGATGGACCCATTCACAATGAGTTGGACTGGGGGGGTGGATTTGCCATTGAGTGATTTCATATTTTCCCAGAATTTGCGACTAAAGCCCCAGGATGAAGTCAGGTTGGACTTATAGTGTTCAGCCTTGGTCTTCGGATGGCCCCAGTACACTGATTTTTGGCAGTCTGGTATGCTTGGCGGTCCCATGGGCTACTAGAATCAAGGGCTTTTTTCCATAGGTCGTCGCACCACCACATATAGACCAGTATTGATGAAGAGGTCCAGGGGATGTCAAAACCTTTAACCATCTTCTTGGTAAGGTGGTGTGAATCTGTTACAGGCCTCATTAAAGGTGTGAATGAAGTAGTCTAGGCCTGCATCAAGGTTCAGGGAGCAGAGGAGGGGAGACCAGTCACAGCAGGAGAGGTAGGCTTTCATATGACTTAGCATGCCGGGTCGGAGCTGCCTGGTGAGGATGGATTTGGGAGGTGGCTTCTTTACCAGACAGGACCAGATGCAGAGAATGGGAGAGTGGTTGCTAAGCACGTTGGAGAGGATTGAAATGTATATCAATTTGTGGGGGCGGTTGGTCAAGATTATATCCAGTAGGGTGGTGGTGCCAGTTGTGTGGTTGAGAGGAGTGGGGCAAGTAACCAGTTGGGTTACGTTAAGAGCTGCAAGGGCATCATGGAAGTGAGAGGCTGAGGGGGAGAGCCAGTTTATGTTGAGGTCACCCATCAAGATTAGCTCAGCTTTGGGGGGAAGCTGGGAGAGATACTCACTGAGAGATTGGAAAGTGGGTTTCTGGTCCCATGGGGAATGTAAGCTAAAGTGAGAATTAACAGGGCCTTTGAGGGGCCAAGGGAGATAATGAGAGATAAGGCTTGGGCACCATTGGAAAGTTGTGGAGTGGGGAGAGCATGCGCATTGAAGGTATCACGAAGACAGATGGCACAGCCACCCCCATGATTGCCCAATCTGTCTTTGCGGTAGAGCACGTATCCCGGCATGGAGATTGAGGAGTCGGGGATTGATGTGGCTAGCCAGGTTTCCACTAAGGTGAGGAAGTCAGGTTGGTGCTGGGCTATCCAGACCTGAAGATCAATAAGTTTTTTGAGGAGACTACAAATGTTAATTGAGGCAATGTGCAGCCCAGATGCTGTTGCACTTGGCTGGGCACAGATAGCAGGGGGTCCGGGGTTTGGGAAGAAGTTCCCTGATAAGAGGAGAAGCAGGGAGAGAGTCCTGAGGATCTGCCAACATAGGGCATTTCTATGGGTGGGTGTGGTAGAGCGAGTAGTGATTGGTCAGGGGGTAGGCAGGGATAGGTAGTGCTCAAAAACTAAGGGTGATGAGGGCAAACGTAAGCCAGGAAGGACCACAAAATTGGGTGAGGAGGGATGCAGCATGGGAGGGGTGCTGAGGAGGTAGAAGGAAGACAGTAGCTTGTGGATATATTGTGTGGCAGGGGGTGTAGGGGGGTGGCTGGGGCAGCAGGGAGGAAGGTGAAGAGGATGAATAAGGGAGGAGGAAGTAAGGTGGGGAGAGGGGCCATTAACTAATGGGGGGGAGAAGATACTTCAGTAGGCAGCCAACACAGGATGTTAGGGCGGCCAAGATAACACAGTGGTAGGGTACTTGCCTATGATGCAGAGGGTACAAGGTTCGAAACTCAGGTGGGCCAGGAGGGAAAAGGTCCTCAAAGGAAAGAAGAATGGTGGGAGATAGGAAACGGCAGGATGGGGCTACTGTGGGGTTGAGGAGGGCAGAGAAAAGAGGATAGTGAAGGGTGGAAATATCACCTCATAGTGGCCAGGTGGTGCAACAGCAGGAGGATGTGGAGGGATGAGGGAGAGAAGAGAGCTGGGAACTGAGGAAGGGAAAGGAGTAGGAAGGCATGTAAGCCCTCTTGTGGTAGAGGAATATAACTTGCTAGGGAGAGTGTAGACACTTAGTCATGTGATGGGGAGGTGACTATAAATTAAGGGACACCCTGGGTGTGACAGCAGGTGGGGCAGTTGACATGTAGTGTTGATGGGCTAACACCTCTCAGGAGGATGTACAGGCAGCAGTAATTACCTTTAGAGGGCCTTTGGTCCACACTGCCCCTTGCTGTGTGTGTTGCTGGTGGCTGAGGAGTTTCCAGCCATCCTGCAGGTGTATTTTCAGGGAGACCTGATGCAGTTTTAAACTCTGGGAGAAGCAGACAGATATTTTCAGGTGCACCTGGACCCCTCCACCTCAATGGGCACCACACCCCAAGAGAATGCCTTATGTGCAGGGGAACAGAGCCGAAGAACTCCAGGAGCAATTTCTGCACCAACTGCCTCATAATAAGGTATTACACTGAGTATGTAAGACTGTAAATAGTTCTCAGCAGAACCAGACCCAGTAACAGTAGTAAATCTTTGAAGCCAGGGTATCTTTTTATTTTTTTTTGATCTAAGGGCCTAACAGCACAGCATTAATAACAGTGCATCAGTTGCAGCCCCTTTACTTTAACTTTTACTGGGACTCATATCTAGTGCCTTAGCACCATCATGGCACCATGGGATAGCCAGATCTGTTGTCAGCAAAACCATGGGTGCATCCCCCACTGAAAGATTTATGAAGTAAAACACTTGGGATTAATTCCCGAATCACCATTGAGGGACACAGAAATGGGGCCCTGTCCATGAGTGGTAGCCTCACAGTCAACCCTCTGGTGGTAAGGGACTACTCAGGGGAGCTTACCTCCCAAACTCCTAACTGAATGCATTGAGCACCTTTCATTCAAATGCTGTTTAATATTTCATCCTCCACGGAGGTATGTTTTGTCTGCAATACAGTTATTCAGCTAGGTTTTGAAACTGCGAGATGGTAAAATGTGCAGGAAGTTTGATATAGATAGCCCAGAGGATTGTTTCTTTAAACCTTCCCATTTTTCTTTTTTTTCTGATTCCCTCATGAATGCCAAATTTCTCTCTGTGAAAAGAGAAAGTGGATTTCTGGGTCCTACGTGGTGTACTAGGGAAGTGGTAAGCAACTCTGGTAGTTAACCAAGAGACTCAGCCATTTCTTTAACAGAAACCTGGAGAATTCAGTGACTTCTGTATTCTGTACACTGGGGACAAAGCAGGTATTAAAATATGGGGTCATAATATCATGGTTGTTCTAACTGGTACTACTCCAGACATCTCCTGTCCACCGGTCCACTTTACACAACTCTGCTTCCACATCATACCAGTTCTTCCCCAAGTGGAATAGCACTTTCTTAATAGGGGGGGAAAGCAAGACACTTTCTACTTCCTGTCCTCCCTAAATTAGAAAGAAGGGGGTACACAAGACATTTGGCTATACCCTCCAATTCTGAAAGGCCAAGCCCTCGAGGTTAAAGGAGATATCCTGCCTTTTTCCTCGTTCCTCCCACATACCCCCCCATCCAGGTGATACAAGTACCAATGGCTACAGGGAGAGATGAAAGGACCTGGATGGCCAGCACACTTCTGGTCACCATCTTCAGGTTCCATGTGGGTAAGTCTGTAATTACCATCCTAATCACTACCTAGCAGTGGTTATTAGCCAGTCTTCACTATCTGGACTCACCTAAAGCTTAAGGTACCAACTTTGTGTTGCACTCTTTGTCTGCAGTCCAAGATGTTACACTATACTGCAGTGTGTAGAACTGTTCATCTGTATTAATGTTATACAATAGGTATTGCTCCCTAATTCTGCTATTGATTGTGGGGTGTGGGGGGACTTGATGAGGGAAATTCTGGGATTTGTAACCAGGAAACATTTGCAGAAATGTTGTTCTGAAACATCATTATAGGGTTCAGTCATGACTGCTTATGATATTGTGGAAGTAATAACTTGGAATACAAGGCACCCAAATTATATCAAGAAGGGGAGACAAGGTCCTTATTAAATTGAAAGACATGCAATGTAATATAGCACTATTGCAGGAGACCAATCTCTCAGTGTTAGAGGCCCCTAGACTTAAGTGTAGATGGTGGGACAGGTATACCATAATGCATATAATTCAAAACAGAGACATATAGCAGTCCAGTGTCATAAAGGTCTCCAATTTGATATTCATAAGGAAACCAAGGATTCAGAGGAAAGGCTTATAGTGGACAAGGCAATGAGGCCAGACAAGATACATCCCAGAATTTTAAAAGAACTCAAAGAGGTGCTGGTGGTACCACTGATAGACCTATTCAATCAATCACTGTTGGAGGGAGTGGTACCAGAGGACTGGAGGAAGGCAAATGTGATACCCCTCCACAAGAGTGGGAGCAAAGCAGAGGCTGGAAATTATAGGCTGGTCTGTTTGACTTCAGTGGTGGAGAAAATAATGGAATCAATGTTAAAGGAAAAGTAGTGATATATCTTGAGACTAGTGGGGCACAAGACCCGCAACAACATAGATTCACAGCAGGAAGGTCTTGTCAAACTAATCTGATTGATTTATTTGACTGGGTGACCACAGTAGCTGATCAGGGAGGGTTTTTAGACACAGCCTGCCTTGATAATTAGCAAGGCTTTTGACATTATTCCACACAGGAGGTTAGTAAACAAATTGGGCAGTCTGAGGTTGGGTCCAAAGGTAATAAACTGGATCAGGAATTGGCCGAGCAATAGGACCCATAGGGTGGTGGCAAATTAAATTCAATCCAAGAAATGGGAGGTAACCAGTGGAGTGCCAGAGTGTTCAGTGCTAGGGACTGTCCTCTTCAATGTCTTTATAAGTGACATTGTAGAGGGTCTGGAAGGGAAGGTATGCCTCTTTGCAGACGACACAAAGATCTGCAATAGGGTTGACACTGTGGGGGTGTGTGTGGAAAAATGAAAAGTGACCTAGACAAGTAGGAGGAGTGGTCAAGAGTGTGGCAGCTTGGATGCAATGCAAAAAAGTGCAAAATCATGTACTTGAGGCACAGAATACCAGGAAAGGAATACACGAATGGGGTGGGAGGTACTGATGACAACAAAACTAGAAAGGGACCCTGAGGTAATCATAACTGATGACCTGAAGGTAGCCAGGCAATGTGAGAAGGTTGCGAGGAGAGTTGTAGGGATGCTGCGGGTGCATAGGGAGAGGCATCACCAGTAGAAAACAGGAGGTGGTGATGTCACTGTGAAGACAGTTAGTGAGACCTAATCTAGAGTACTGTGTTCAATTGTGGAGACTGCATCCCCAAAAGAACACAGATAAAATGGAAGCAGTCCAGAGAAGAGCAACAAAAATGGTACAAGGACTGCACCAATAACCATTTGAGGAAAGACTTAAGGACCTCAATATGTATACCCTGGAGGAAAGGAGGGAGAGGGGTTTTATGATAGAGACATTCAAGTACCTCAAGGGGATAAACAAAGTTTCAGAAAAAGAGATGTGCAAGAATGAGGGGTCACAATATGAGGCTGGGAGGCAGACTCACGGGCATTGTGAGGAAGTATTTTTTCACTGAAAGGGTGGTGGATGCTTGGAATAGCCTCCCTGTGGAGGTCATAGGTGCTAAAATAATAGGTGATTTCAAGAATGCATTGGATAGACAGAAGGCTACCCAAGCTGTGGGAAAGAGAAGGTGGGATGCAAATCAATTAGAATCTGGAGTTTATGCAGTAGGTAGGGGAATGGGCAGACTGGGTGGGCCAAGTGGTCCTTATCTGCCATCAAATTCTATGTTTCTATGTTGGAGGTTACCTACCAAGGGGAACTAATAGTTTGGGGGAGTTTCTATGCACCTAATGTCTTGGATTAAGCCTACTTTGACAACTTTCTCCAGGAGATACCTGGGAGACCAGCAGGCAGAATATTAGGGGGCAACTTCAGTTTGGCTCTGGATTCAGATCTGGACTGCACTAGCCTGGCAAACGGAGGAGCATCCCAGGTGGCCTACATGTTCAAGCCAACTTTCGAAGAGCTGGACTTAGAGAGGTTTGCATACATTTTATTCCCAAGAAAGAGATTTTATATACTACACCCAGGTACATGCAGCATACAGCAGAATAGACCTAATTTGGATCTGCTCAGGCCCTGTACAGAGGACATGGAGAGTGCTACAGGAAAACATTTTAATTTCTGACAATGCTTCTATGGTACTGTCCCTGGTCTGGGGTGGAACAGCGGGACCTTGGAATACCTAGCATTTAAATGCGACTTTGCTCCAACAGGAGGATACTATTAAATGGCGAATCACTGAAATCCAGCAATATTTCAGCATTAATGAGACACCTGATACCTCTGCTGCAACCCAGTGGGAAGCCATAAAGGTAGTAATTAAAGGTAACTTAGTAGCCCATACATCTCAAAAGTGTAAAGCAAGAGATCAGGAAACTTGCAGACTGGAAGGAGAAACTAAAGAGACTAAAGCATCTCATTCAATAGAGCCCTGATGACAGAGAGACACTTAAAGGGAAACTGCATGTTAAAAACAGGAACATATATATATATATAAAACTACCCGTTTTGAGTTCTTACTTCATCCCAGTGTTTTGTTTCTGACTAGGCTGTGAGAGGAGTTTTTTCCAACTTTCTCTGCTTTCCCTGGGTTTTTTATGACCTCTGGGTGCTGCCATTCAGGTTTGTTTTATTGCAGCGTGTCTAGGATAGTCTTCCCAGAGTGCCCTTTGGTTTGATGTCTAATAGCCCCTACAGCAGGCCAGTGTCTTGTTACAGTGTCTTATAGCCAGAGCAGAGAAAGAACACTGCAGCCAGGATTCACATCGCTAGACTCTGGGTAAGTATAAGTTTCCTAAATATTGGTACCACATCCTGCTGTGTTCTGCTTGTGGGGGAGTTAAACATGTAACTTTCTGTAGTATATTGTGCAATGGCATTTTACATTGTACAGGATCCAGCTGTTATTAGTGGGGACTGGAATGTAATGAGACAGGTTGAGATGTCAGTTTGAGTTACCAACCCCCCAAAAAATTACAAATTCTACACACACCACCAAGAAAATCCATATGTTCCACCCAGCTAAACAAACTTTACAGCAAAACGATTTTGTTGCATTTGTGTGTGTCTGAACTACAATGTTTGCATGCACACCACTCAATTTATTATACTGCATGCATTTGGATCTTTCAAAAGCTGGGCTAATAGTACTTCGAGATCCACTGTGACACACACACTCTCTCTCTTCCCTAAGCAGAACACAGCTGGATAAGGTACCAATATTTAGGAAACATATCATACTTACACAGAGACTAGCAGTGTGAATCCTGGCTGCAGTGTTCTTTCTCTGCTGTGGCTAAGCAAGACATTGTAACAAGATACTGGACTGCTTTAGGGGCTATTACACCAAACCAAGGGGCACTCTGGGAAGACTAACTCGGAGAAGATGCAATAAAACAAACCTGGATGGCAGCCCCCAGAGATCATAAAACACCCAGGGAAAATTAGAAAAAACTCCTCTCACAGCCTAGGCAGAAACAAAACACTGGGATGAAGTGAGAACTCAAAACTGGTAGCAATACATATATTTTCCTGATTTTAACATGCTGTTTTCCTTTAAGCCCAAAAGTGCAGAGGTACTAACACTCTGAAAGAGAATATACAGCATAAAACTGATTATGTTCTTTTCTACCTCAGCCAAGCATATCGGGAAGTGGATGAACAAACCAACGAGTTATTAACCAACAGGCTGAGGAGAAGGGAATCAAAGAGATACATTCCACTTATACATACCTCTGAGGGCCAGATAGTTTCCCCTTCAGTCCAGAAGAATGCAGAGTTTAAATTCTTTTACTCCTCACTTTATTCCTCTGAGGTCTCCCCTACTACAGTATGTCTCAGCACGACTTGTTCAGCTCTGATATCCACCTCCTCCAGGTGCCACCAACAGAACTTCCCCTCCCTCTCAAGCCCATATCCACCCCAAAGGCAAAGGATGCCATATATTAGATGTCTAAGGGAAAGTCACCAGGCCTGGATAACTACCACAGTGATTTCTTTGCTATGTTTGCACCTTTCTTAGCACCCAAACTAGCAAGGGTTTATAATGAAGCATGGAAAACAGGCTCCCTGCCTCCCTCCTTCCATCACATGCTGATTACCTTATTACCTAAAAAAAGTAGAGATGGTATCTTATGTTACCAATATTGACCAATATCACCCATAAATGTAGATACAAAAATGCTCTCAATGATTGTGGCTAGGCATCTAGAGCCCCTCATGGATACCTGCATACACCCAGACCAGGTGGGGATTGTTCCAGGTTGCTAGGGTCAGACAACACATGTAGGACCTTGGACTTATTACAAGAGGCTACAAATCAGGCAACTCCCATGGCCACTCTGTCACTGGGTGCAGAA
This sequence comes from Neoceratodus forsteri, assembly GCA_016271365.2. Taxonomy (NCBI): domain Eukaryota; kingdom Metazoa; phylum Chordata; order Ceratodontiformes; family Ceratodontidae; genus Neoceratodus; species Neoceratodus forsteri. The sequence continues at coordinate 1,287,496,106 of CM057455.1, read as the reverse complement.
AAGACCATTGGCAGCATGTAGGGTCCTACCTGTTTGATGCTCTTAGGAGATTTGGGTACCACAAAAATGTGTTGACAGCTTCTATTCAGATCTCCAACTGCTTTTGTACTTACAAACTCAGTCATTTCTTTGGCTTTTTCCACTGGGTCATGGAACCAGACAGAGGTGCCCATTGTTGCACTTCCTTTCCCATTTGGCTAGTGAGCCTCTAGTGACACAAATTAGAATAAACACAGACTTTCCAGGAATAATGGTGGGTTCTTGCATAACTAAGCTAATATTATTTGCAGATGATGTAACCCTTTTTCTTACCAAGGTACAGTCCTCCCTACAGACCTTGAGTGCCATACTCAGTGGTTACTCGGCCCATTCAGGGTACAATCTTAATGGGGTTGATCTTAGTTTATACCACTCAACACCTTGTGCACTCAAGGTTTATTTTCCAGCTTGCCCTATCAATGGGCACCAAAGTTGTCATTTTTTGGGGAATTCAAATCTGTCCCTCAACAAAGACCAGTTGGCCAGTAATGTTAGCAATATGCCATGTCTAGACAATGATCTCAGAAATTGGGCTCACATCCAGCTTTCTATTTGGGGGCATATTGATGTTCTTAAAATGGTGGTGCTCCCAAAAATAGAGTGCCTTTTGGTAAATGTGCTTCTGACACTACTGTGGACTTTTATTTAGGAAGGTGAATACCAAAATATCCTAATTTATCTAGGATAATAGGGCCCCCAGGATAAAAATGCAGGACCTCCAGACCCAATGGCAACAAGGCAGATTTGGCCTCCCAAATCTTAAACTGATACATAAAAGAGACAGGCAGTTCTCTGCTGTAAACCAGAAAACATTTCCCCTTTTCCAATGTGGACTAAAATGGAAAATGACCAAGCAGGAGTGCCCCATACCCTTACACTAATTCTACCAGATTGGAGACCTAGCCCAAATGTCTCTCCCTGAACCAAGTACACCAGGATGGTCTGGCAAGCACATATGAAAACACTGATGTGAACTTAAAACTATCCCATCTAAGACCCCTGTGGCATAACCGCACTATATAAATTGGGAAGCGGCCACTTCACTGACCTCCCTGAGAACAGGGAGACATGCGTTAGTAGGAGCCCTATATTGCTCACATTCCAGGACACTGAAATCCTTTGATACTTTTAAAGAGGAATTTCATATCCAAAATATACACCTGTGGAGATTTATTCAATTAAGAGACCCCTAAAGATGAAAATCTCCCTCAGCATATTCTTCCACCAGCAGGAATGATAGAAGCTTTGCTCATAAACATAAATACATCATGATACCTGGTGGGCAAGTTCTTATGCTTTACATCCAAAGAGATTCCTCCACTGCAAATTTCAGTGTTCAGAGAATGCTGGGAAACAGAATTGAGTGCACAAATCTCTCAACAGTAATGGACCTCAGTGTGGTCCACAGCCTACAGAGCCAATCAAAAACTGCAGGCAAAAAAATCTTCTTTTTAAAATCTTACACAGAGCCTACATAGCCCCACAATGGCTATACTGTGCAGGTCTGACAAGAGACAGTGACTGTTGGAGATATGATTCTCTTCAGGTGACCCTCATGCCAATACTGTGGTCCTGTCCCCATATCGATACATACTGGGAAAGAGTCTGGAGCAAATGTTGACAGGGGATCCCAAAAGGGGTGCCCCGAGACTCAGTAATGGCCCTTCTAGGAATTCTCTCTCCTGATTGTAGCCTTACCCATACCAGAACCTGCTAACTAAATAGTGTGTTGGCAGCTTCTAAATGAGTTCTCATTTGCTACTGGAGAGACCCTGAATCTCCAAATGTAAAGGAATGGGAACATTTGATTTCCCTTACAGCCAGATATGAGAAGGTGGCCCACACAGCAGCAGGGAAACACTCCCACTACCAAAAAGTTTGGTCACCCTTTATGTACACAAGCAGAATAATGCTCTGACATTACTTTCAGGGAGGTGAATAAATGTGGCTACCTACATACAGTATCTCACAAATACTGCAGGAAACTATTACTGTAATACTATTGACATGTTCTACTGTACCCCTCAAATGAGGCCAACTGGAAACATTAGCTGTCTTATCCTTTTAACTCCTCCTCCCCTGAAGGAGATCTGCAAGGTTTATGTCCTAACTTACAAAAAATGGTGCAATCCCTTTCTTATACCCTGTTCAGCTGCCCTCCCCTCCAACATGGTACGTCCATCCTCTCCACAGACACACACACACACACACACACACACACACACACACACACACACACACTTCTTGGAGGGTAGATACTAAAAACATGACTATGAAACATACCATAAGCAGTGAGCATATACACAAATGGGTTTTATATGTCTTACCCAACCCCTCCTTTTTCTTGACTCTCAGACATTGAATACTGGGGAGACATTTCCTTAGAAGTAATTGATTGGAAAATTTATGTTGATCTTCTCAGCCATACAGGCCAAAGACAATGTGAAGAACATCTATTGGTTTTGTACACTTTTTCACTGCTCAGAGTTTCTATCTGTTGAAGCTATTGTGTGGGCTGTGTAAGTTCTGTGTTTTATGGATTATCTTCTCTGTAAATTTGTTCTTTACAGAGTATGATAGAAGATATTTTGCTGATTAAGACCTGGCTGCAAATGTTCCAGGTAAAGTCTGTTGTTTACAACCACCTTGACTAATACCTGTCTCAGTTTTGTACTACTGTACTTGTAGTCAGGTGATGTATGCTTTTATTATATGTATGCAAACATTTAAAATCTAACAAAAATATTTATGGAAAGAATTAAGTGTAACCAGATTATATTAGGGCATTCCTTTGGGGGTAAATAATATTATAAAAATGGTCTCAGAAGTTCTGCAATCTGATTGGCTGCAAGGATTCTGTCAGACGTACATTAATCCCTGTTATACTGTCAAGTACAGCCTGATCACTATGGCACATGAATTCTTCCTGCCAGCATTCCATCCTTCTGTCATTGCTGAATGACTGAAATGATGCATTCTGATTCTGTACCAGAATTCTTAAACTGTTGGTGGAAGAAATATTTTATTAATATCACCCTCTTAATGAGGAAAACATTCAAAATGTACACTTTTAAAATGTTTTCTTTAGGAATAATTTTTATAATAGCAATAAGGCACTCCTAGGAGTTAGATTAACAATCAGTCACCCTCTAGGGGGAATATGGCACTCGACTGCACCTCATGCCACATTATACTCCTAGCGGGTGGCTAACAGACTGTTAATCTAACCCCTGGCCGTGCCTTATTGCTTAAAAGATGAAAATATATTATCCTTACATGGGGTTCAAATAACTGTCAGTCTGAGTTTTATAGTTTAATGTACCACTGACCACAAGTCACCAGAAGCTTTTGTCATCATCTGTACAGAAAATCTTCAGTATTTTTCCCACACCCCTTTCATATATTCCTCCCTCACTTGATATAAGCCTTATATTCTCTCTTATAGAGATTTAACTTTCTTTCATTTTTTTCTATTAGGATATTATTTAGTGTATCTAAGAATTTTCTGCAGTTCTATTTTTTATGAGTTTATAATCAGAATGAACAATGTTTTACTTCTAGAAGATGAGTTATCCTTCATGTACTTGGTTATATTATTCTTAATAGAATGTGTAGCATTAGAAAATAGTTGATTAAATTGAGAGGGGCTGCAATCTTGCTGAATAGCAGCCTTAAAGGGAGATTTAAGTTCTTTGAAATGTTTAGACTCTACTGTGAGTTGATTCTAGCAACAGATACATTTTTTTTATTATTAATTGTAATCCCAGGTTCTAACTCAAGTTCTAGATGAAATTGCGTTACCTCAATGTGAAATATAATTGGGGGAAAATTATCACTATCAACCTTAGGGATAACCTCCAGCCACTGATAGTTTTGAATGTCATTTGGTTGGCAAGAAAAATAATCAATAACAGAAGATGCCAGACCTGAAAAATAAGTGAAGTTACCAGGCCAGTCTCCCTGAATTCTACCATTCATAAATAGCTGGTACAAAGCTAGAAAATCCAAAAAAGAATCAGCGCTCCTGTTTGTTTTCTCATTCAGACTAAGCATCTCTGAGATTTTATGGTAATATTCATCAAATGGTTCTTTATTAATCCATTCTTCCAACTTACCCCATGAGCAAAATTTCATAGAATTTCACCTTTTCCTAGTACCCTATCCAATAATAGTTTGTCTGACAGTACTGACCAGAAATCAGGGTAATACATTTTGAAATTTTTAGGTTAATGATAAATATTGACCAATAAAATTGAGGTCCTTTCTAAATATACCTTAACCATTGAAAATTCTTGAAACTATAGTGAAGTACTGGATCTTGGAAGAATTCATCTACTCTCACATATGATATGAGACCCCCACTCCGTCTATCAATATATGTATCTCTCCTAGTAGGGACGCTAAATACATTTATAAAAATGGTCTCAGAAATGCTGCAATCTGATTGGCTATAAGGATTCTAACAGCCTTATATTAATTCCTGCAATACTGTCATGCACAGCCTAATCACCATGACACTATTAAAACATTAAGTTTCTCTTATACTTCCCTTTACTAGGGTCATATTCCCTCTACAGAAAGAGTTCACAGGATTCACTGAAGTTGTCAGCTTCTTATCCATAAGAATTATTATAATACCTTTAATATCAAGTGATTGTATCCTTAGATAATGTCTTCACATATATAAATAATCAGTAATATATGTAAAAGTCTGGTACTTATACAAAGTAATCTGTGCCTTTTCCTGCATTTGATCTTTTTCCCATGTGTATGGCAAGAGGGTCAAGGGATCTTTGAAATACAGATACATAAATCATTCTTTCTGTATTTACCAGTTAAATCATACAAACATACACATTTTGCCAGCAGAAACAGAGCTCATGGTCTATCAAAGTCTGCTCGGGTGTGCAGCTAGCACCCCTAGATGGCAGCTGCCCCAACTCCCGCCTTATCTCCTATTCAGGATGTAATCATCGCTATCCACCCAGACCCTTCCCCATTCCATGTCCTATGCCCCTTGGAAACATCTCACCATCTTATTTGCTATCACCCCCTCTGGTAGGGCATTCCACCTATCCACCACCCTCTCAATGTCTCCTCATCTCTCTCCTAAATCTTCTACCCTCTAATCTTAGCCCATGCCCCCTCATGTCCCTACCCTTCTTCAGCTTAAACAGCCTGTCTGCACCAGATTTGTTTAACCCCATCAAATACTTGAATGTTTTAATCATATCCCCCCATCCCTCCTCTCCTCCAGGGAGTACATATTCAGTTCGCTTAGACTGTCCTGGTAGGATTTGTCCTCATTTCCCCATAACATTTTTGTTGCCCAATGCTGCCCCCTCCAGTAGCTTAATGTCTTTCTTCAGATACATCTGCCAGTACTGCATACAGTACTCTAAGTATGGTCTGACCAATGACCTGTAAAGGGGTAGGATCACTTCCCTCTGCCTGGATGAGAATGTCCTTGCAATAAAACCCAGCATTTTCTTAGCCTTAGCTGTAGCTTTCCTGCACTGAGTAGAGTTGTTCCTGCTCTCCGTTACCAACACCCCAAGGTCCTTCCCTTCCACAGTGACCCCCAACTGCACCCCACCCAACCAATAGTTTCTCTTTGGGTTCTTTGTCCTGAAGTGTATAACCTTGCACTCCTTCACATTGAAGCTCAGCTGCCACCCCTCCGACCACTCCTCCGGTTCGATTAGGTCCCCTTATAGTTGTTTCAACCCTTCTTCTTCATCCACTACCACCCCCATTTTAGAATCATTCATGAACAGACTAATCCTGCTTCCAACTCCCTGTGAGATATCCAAAATGAACAGCCCAAACAGCACCAGACCCAGCACTGAGCCCTGACGTACTCCACTCATCACTGGCCTAGGTGTAGAGTCCCCCCCACCACCACCTGTTGTTGCTTCCCTCTCAGCCAGTTTCCTATCCAGTTTGCCATCTTTGTCCCCAGTCCCACAGAAGTCAGTTTCCACCCTAACCTCCCATGAGGCACTAAATCGAAGGCCTTGCTAAAGTCCAAATAAAGGATGTCCACAGCATGACCCTTATCCAGTTCCCATGTTACTCAGTCATAATATTCTACTACACTGGTCTGACAGGACTTCCCCGAGATGAACCTGTGCTGCTGCCCATCCTGGAGGTCATTTCCCTCACAAAATGATGCCAGCCTCTCTTTCAGCATCGCTTTCATGAGTTTCCCCACTATGGAAATGAGACTGACAGGATGGTAGTTGCCTGGCTCATCCCGTGGGTCGCTCCTGTGAATGGGCACCACATGGGCCACCCTCCAGTCCTGAGGCACTCATCTCATGTCCAGGGAGGTGCTGAACAGGTCCGTCAGTGGTCTGGCCATCACTCGTGCCATCAGGACCTGGCGCCTTGTCCACTCTTAGTGTCTTCATTCCCTCTAGTGCTCTACTTTCCTAGATCATTCTGTCTGTCCTTCACTTCCCCCACCCCACCTTCCCAGTCCATGAAGGTAGTGGCCCACCCTTCTCCTGTGTGAACATGGAGCAAAAGTATTCATTCAGTGTTTCCACTTGTTCAGCCTCCTATTCCACCCACTCCCCATCCCTTTTTATATGCACAATGTGGTCCCTGCACTTCCTTTTTTCCCTGACATATCTAAAATAGTCCTTCTCCCCTCCCTTAATGCCCTGACCTAATCTTAGCTCTCTGGAGGCTTTGGTTTCCCTCACCCACTTAGTAACCTCCTTGGATATTTATCTATGCCATAATCCAATAAATCTTTTTTAAGAAAGTCAGCATATCTTTAGCTATATAGTCTACTGGAGGGTGCATCAGAAGCCTAAGAACCTCTTCCTTAGATATATTGCAGTTTGTAAAGTGTTAGGTTTTTAGAGTCTTTCTGGACTATTCATATTTAGGACAACACAATGTAATGTGAGTTAAGGACTCAAACGTGCCCTGTCCACAGTCACAGTGTACATTAAATCCTGATTTGTAGGTTTCTTTTGAGAATAAATACAATTTAAATATTTCGAGGGGTATAATTCTATTTTTATTTTAATTAATATTTGTTTGCCTTTTTTGTCTTGTAGAAAAGTAAATATAGTTCAAATACATGGTTTATCTTATTCTGGGAGTACCACCTGTGTAATCTTAAATTCCTTATTTTATCCATGTCTTCATTATATGATACAACTTTCAATTGCTTTCATTAATTTTGAATAATCCTGAGAAATGTTTATGTCTCTGAGAGAATCATTCCCTAAGTGTTCCATATTTAATTTTCTTATGGTGTCTAGTAAATCTGTTAACCAGAGGGATGTATATCCTCTGGATTTCCATTCTGTCTTCTCTTTTAACACCATATTAACTAGCCTGGAAGAGTCAAGGGCTGACATTTTTATCCCATATGAGATCTTTCCTGCCTTTGCAAGGTATATGAGCTTTACCCTCCCTAATTCTGCCCTATTTCAGACAGGGTGCATTTTGGAACTTGCCAAAATACCCACAATGTTTTCAGAAAGGTTACAAATCATATTCTTTAACTTATACCACGGTTCATATCCATTTTGTGTTATACTAAAAACTGAAACAATATTTTCAACCCTAGGATCTTTAAAAGCTCCTTCATCCAGCAGCCAATCTAGATTTGGTTTGTTAGTCAGTAATTCAACTATTTGTTTAACATAGAAACATAGAATATGATGGCAGATAAGGACTGCTTGGCCCACCTAGTCTGCCCATTTCCCTACCTACTGGATAAGCTGCAGATCCCAGTTAACTAACAGCCCATTTCTTCCTACCCCCCCACAAGAATTGCCTTATGTCTGTCCCATGCATTATTGAATTCCCCCACTGTTTTTGACTCCACAACCTCCTCAGGAAGGCTGTTCCATATGTACACCACCCTCTCTGTGAAAAAATACTTCCTCACATTGACCCTGACCATCCGCCCTCTGTCTTCAAATTGTGTCCCCTTGTTCTTGAACATCTGTTTTTCTGAAAGATGCTACCCTCTTGAACTTTGTTGATTCCCTTGAGGTACTTAAAAGTTTCTATCATGTACCCCCTCTTCCTTCTTTCCTCAAGGGTATACATATTAAGCTGCTTTAATCTCTCCTCGTATGGCTTCTGTTGCAGATCCTGCACCATTTTAGTTGCCCTCCATTGGACTGCCTCCATTCTGTCCATGTTCTTGCAGAGATGGGGATCTCTAAAATTGGACGCAGTTCTCCAGATGGGGTCTCACCAACTGTCTGTACTGAAGGATATCAACTTCCTGTTTTCTACAGGTGATACCTCTCCATATTCATCCCAGTATCGCCCCAGCCATCCCTACTGCCTTCTCACATTGCTTGCCAACCTTTTGGTCATCTGATATCATTACCCCCAGGTCCCTTTCCATTTCTGTTGTTGTTACTACCCCCTCCCATTATGTACTCTTTCCCTGGGTTTTTGTTTCCCAGGTGCATTACTTTGCACTTCTTTGCATTGAATCCAAGCTGCCATACTTCTGACCATTCCTCCAACCTTGCCAAGTTCCTTCTCATCCTTTCCACGCCCCCCCTGTGTGTATCAAAACTGTTGCAGATCTTTGTGTCATTTGCAAAGAGGCATACTTTTCCTTTCAGTCCCTCTGTAATGCCACTTATAAAGACATTAAAAAGGACCAGGCCCAGTACTGAACCCTGCGGTACCCAACTAGTAACCCCTCTTTCTTCAGAGTGGACTCTGTTTACTATTACATTCTGTGTCCTGTTGTCCAGCCAATGTTTAACCCAGGCTACCACCCTGGGACCCACTCCCAGGCTGACTAATTTGTTTATTAATCATTTGTGTGGGACTGTGTCAAATGCCTTGCTAAAGTCTAAGTAGGCCATATCCACAGCCCCTCCCTGGTCTACTGCTTTGGTCACCCAGTCAAAGAAATTGATTAGATTCATCTGACATGACCTTCTCGCTGTAAATCCATGCTGCCTTGGGTCCTGTGCCCCACTGTCATCTAGGTACTCAACAATTCTTTCCTTCAGAAGTGATTCCACCATTTTTCTACCACTGAGGTCAAACTGACAGGTCTGTAGTTTCCTGCCTCTGTCTTGCTCCCACTTTTGTGAAGGGGAATAACATCCACTCTCCTCCAGTCCTCAGGTACCACACCATCCTCCCATGATTTGTTAAAAAGGGTAGTCAGTGGTGTCACTAGTTCTCCCCATAGTTCTTTTAGAATTCTGGTGTGAATCCCGTCAGGGCCCATTGCTTTGTCCACCTTCAGTTTTAGGAGTTCTTTCCGAACCCGTTCTTCTGTGAAAGGACTGGATTGATCCTCCTATCCAGAGTGCTTCTATTGATTGGATTAGGTACCTCCCCCTCCTCTTCTTTTGTCAATACTGAGCAGAAGTATTTATTCAGTATCCCTGCTTTTTCACTGTCCCTCTCTGCCCACCCACCGTCCCCTTTATTCATCCTCACTATCCCTCTTTTTGTCTTTCTTCGCTCCCTAATGTACCTATAAAAGGTTTTATCTCCCTTCTTAACCGAGTTGGCTATCTTTTCCTTGGTTTGGGTCTTTGCTATTCTGACTGCCTTCCCCGCTTCCTTCTGCTTTAACTGTTATAGTTCTCTGTCTTGCTCTTTCTGTGTTTCCTTATACTTCCTAAATGCTATCTTTTTCTCTCTAACCTTCCCCGCCACCTGTTTTGAGAACCATAGTGTTTTTTTTCTTTTGTTTTGATTTATTTGCTTCACACAAAGGCTTGTTGCCTCTGTGATGGCAGTTTTGATGTTTCCCCATTGTTGCTCCACCCCTCCTTCTTGCTTGTTTGCTAGTGCTTTTCTGATGCACTCTCTCATTTTGACAAAGTCAGCTCTCCTGCAGTCCAGTACCTCACTTTTGTAAGGCTTGACTCTGCAGCTGAGTTTAATGTGAACCACACTGTTTGGTGGTCACTTGTTCCCAGATGGCTACCCACTTCTAGATCTGAGATCCTCTCTCCATCCCCATTTGAGAGTACCAGGTCTAAGATTGCTCCCTCCCAAGTGGGTTCCAACACTAGCTGTCTGAGGCATGCCCCCTGTAGGGTATCAAGAATGGCCCTACTCTTAGATGTGGCAGCAGCAAAGGTGCTCCAGCTAACATCTGGCATATTCAGGTCCCCCATCAATGATATTTCCCCTTTCTCTGCCATCCTAAGGATGCCTTCTATCATTTCCTTGTCCATTTCCTCCCCCTGACACAGGGGTCTGTATACAATCCTTATGTGGACAGTGGTGCCATTTCCAGTCTCCAGGGTGACCCACAGTGCCTCCTCTTCTCCCTGTTTACCATTTTGTTCTATTGCTTTAATCCTTCCCTTACATAGAGAGCTACTTTTCCTCCTCTTCTACCCTCCCTGTCCTTCCTGCAGACTGTGTACCCTGGTATGTTGACATCCCAGTCATGGTTCTCTGTGTACCATGTTTCTGTGACTGCCACGATATCCAGGCATCAATCTTCCATCAGGTTTTTTTGTGTCACACCACAGTCCTCTTTGCTTATATTATTCATGGGTAAGGGCTTATCAAGAGGTAACCTAAGTCTCCCCAATACCATAGAGTTCCTCCATATAAAATGCACTGTTCTTAAATTTACCACAGATTGAAGCATTGTCTTTGACATACAAGTCATCATATCAGTTGATATCAAGCACATCTTCAGTTTAGATGTCTAAATCCATGTCCTTGTTAAAGAACAACATAATTTTTGCTTTTAATGTTTCAGGAGCCTCACCATTATTCATTTTTGAGAGACTTCTAAACCCGAGAATTGCTCCATCCAGTATTTGCCGCTTCTGATTCCTATCCAGAACACTCTTATTAAGTGGTATCAACTTGAACAGTTGAAGGAGGAAGCAGTTCCTTATGGGGGGAGACTAAAAGACTTGCAGTAAGTAGTTTATTCAATACCACCTTGTTAACACTAGGAATATTCTTAATTACCTCAGTGTAAGATTTCTTGTTTAGTTGGTCCCAAGAGCAAGGAGTGTCCTGAACTAAGTTTTCTGTTAGGATAGTAACAGGGCCTGTTTTCATACAATTCATTTCCTGCATCGCTAAAGTCTCAGGATTCTTATTTTTGTTTTTTAGCTCCCTTTTTATGTTCATTGTGCGTACCAGCACAAGTCAAACATTTTGTTATGTACAAGGTTTTGAGAGGTGTGTCATGGTGCTCCAATCCAGGAGAGTCTACAAGGGGCTTGACCAATAATTATCAAGTCTCACCATGACAATGTTCAGGGATAAATGTGTGTGGATTTCAAAACAGTGTGCCAACAGACACATTCATAAATCAGCTCTATCAGCAAGCACAGCTGATCTTAACATGTGCCCTCAGCCTGCCTGCTCCTCCCCACCAGCATTTTACACACACGAGCACACACACACACGCGCGCACACTCCACACACACACATACACACACACACACACACACAGCATAGTATTATATTTATTCCTTGGAATCAGGGGTGTGGTGAGACATAACAGAACTTTGCTTATCATTCATGTAACATCCCAGGGACTGAAACTGAAACCTTAAACTGCTCACTTTGCTAATGTCACTCTCTCTCTCTCTCGCCCTCACTACACACACACACACACACACACACACAGTCAGGTTACACATGCTGTAGTAGGCTGCTGATAGAGTGGAAAATGGAACATTAAAGTACATTAATGGTCACTTGACTACTAGGGTAGCAAATAAGTGACCAGTTCACATTAATATAGGGGAGATCAAACAATAAAATAAACTGTGGCTGGCACTGATTTTTAAATAATGGTTGCCTATAAAACTGGAGTTTAGTTTACCCCTTCAAAGTGAAACAACTTGAAAATTCAAACACTTACCATTTAAACAATTTCTTGAGGAGGGCTCCCATATTCTCTGTTTAAAGAAAGAAAAAAAAAAACTGATCCCCTGATAAAATCATGGAAATTGTCCTGATCTCAGCCAGGCCTAGCTGCAGTCTCTAGGTATCTGAGGCTAGCCATAGAATTATATCTTTTCCTTGGAGTCAGGGGTGTGGGGAGACCTAACAGAACTTTGATTTATCTTCCATGTAAGCCTTATAATGTACCACAGAGCATCTAAAGCCCCAGAGCTTCTGGGGGTTGCTCATAACACTGACAATGGGGGTGTCCAATCCCCAGTATCTGCAACTGAAATAAAGAAAATCCTCAGTTGTAGTTTAGTTTTTTTTTAAATAAAAGCTGTAAAAAAGAAAAATGTTCATCGATGTCTGTTACTGCCACACTGTAATTTCCCTCCTCCCAAGCCCAACCCATATTAGTCTTCCGGCACAATGATCTGCACCTTAGATCCAGTACAACAGCAATACCAGTGGCGAACATCCGACATTGACAAATGCTTGCCTTTGACTTATCAGTAACTTTGTCTATTATTTGAGTGATTATTTTCTCACTAATAACTACAGGACTTCCTGCAGAGCACCCTCGGATGTATCCTATGGGACTGGAGGCCTTGACTGTCTGAAAGGCTGCTAGCCCTTTTTGGACCCTGTCCATAGTAAATACTGGTTTCTTCATCTCCAGGATCCCTCTCGTGGCCACTTTGATGCCACTTTCAGGGAGGGAGCCACTATCCTCCTTGATGATGACAGAGCTAAAGTAATTGTTCAGGACTGCAGCCTTTTGCTCATCATCCTTTACAACCCCGGCCCCATCTGGTAACCTAACTATTCTCCACCTCACTTTCTTTTTTCACTGATATAGCAGAAAAAAAATGTTTTCTCCACATTTGAATCCCTCAGCTATTCACAGCTCCATGTCTGCCTTTGCCTCTCTAATCGCTAGTGCTGGGCAAAGGTTGTAAATTCTGCTTGAGTGGAACTTTCACAAAAGCTTGCCATCTTTTGCAGAATTTTCCAAACTTCCACCTTTGGCAGATCATAAATCTTCCAAATGTGTTTAGGGTGAATTTGTGCCCTCTTCTAATGGCACCCACCATCCAATCGCTTGCCCTTTTACATTTCCCTAGAGTCTAGTGATTCCTTCAATCTGATCATCAGCTCCATGTAATATTATATTCCCTGGTGTCTAGTGGTCCCACCCACTGATCACCAGCCCCATGTAATATAAAATTTCCTGGTGTCTAGTGGTTCCCCCCACTGATCACTGGCCCAATGTTAAAAAATATAATGTTCCCTGGTCTCTAGTAATCCCTCCCACTGATTGCTGGCCTCCATGTAATATAAAATTCCATGGTCTCTAGTGGTTCCCCCTTCCTCACCGATCTCTGACTGATGTTAAAAAAAAATCTAGCTTAGCCAACCCACCTTCCTATCCCTGACCCCTTTAATAAAAAAAGGTAGTTAAGTCCATCCCTTTCCTGGTGTCTAGCAGACCCCCCCCATATCCCGAATCCACTGTAATAAAACAAAAGTAGTCAATTCTCTAATCTCTGGTGACTAGTGGACCCTCTGTTGCAGCAGGTAGTGCCTCACCACCCCAACCCCCGACCCCCAGCCCCCAGCCCTGGCACAGCACTCCTCTCTCTACCTCAGCTGGCCACCAGACTGAGCTATTAATGAATGAGTGCATGCTTGTACAATCACGTGCACATTCATTGATAGCTCAGTCCAGTAGCCAGCAAGGTGGAGAGAGATGGGTTATGCAGGTTGCTGGCTCAGGGGTTGGGTGGGAAAAGTGAGGCACTCACCTGCTGGGTGGGGAGTAACTATTAGACACCAGGGATTAGAGAAATGAACTACTTTAGTTTTATTACAGGGGATTGAGATAGGAGGAGGGTCCGCTAGACACAAAAGAATGGATAGACTGAACTACCTTTTATTACGCAGGATAAGGATAGGGAGAAAGTCAATAGACACCAGGAAAATATATTTTTTTAACATTGGATCATTGATTGGCTGGGGGACCACTAGACACCAGGGAATTTTATATTACATGGGGCTGGCGATCAGCGGGAGGGGACAACTAGACACAGGGGAATTTTTACATCAGCATGATGATTGGCACGGTGGGTGGGGAACCACTGGAATTTCTGCAAAAATGCCAAAATGATGTCCAAACTTTCGCAGAAGTGAAAGTTCGACTTTCACATAAATTCCGCTGGTGGAATTTTGTTTTGCACAGGTCTACTAATCACCTTCTTTGCTTCCCTATTTCTCAGAAAATATTCCTTCCCTTCTACTTCCTCCTGTTTCAATCTCTTTTAAACCTGTGTAAGGCTTTCCTTTTGGCCCTTACTGCTTCCCTGACCCTCACCGAGAACCATAGTGGTCTCCTAAATTTATTTATTTTGTTTACTTTATGTAACCATAGCTGCGACTGCCTCAAGGATAGCCCCTTTTATTACCCCATCTCTCTCTCTCTCTCTCTCTCTCACACACCTATATTGCCTACCCCATCTAACTTGTCCCAAACCACTCCTCTGAGTTTGCTGAAATCTGCCCTTCTGAAGTCCAAGACCTCTGTTCTTCGGCATGTTTTTTCAGTTCCAAGGGCTAATTTGAACAAAACTGAGTTGATGTCATCGTTCGTAATTGACTCCACAATTCTTGCTGCATTTATTACTTCAGAGTTGTTGAGCACCACATCCAGAATGGATCTTTGTCTGGTGGGCTCCCTCACCAGCTGCACCAGTACACAGTCCTGAAAGGTATCCAGCATAGCCTGGCTTCTAGTACGTCTAGTCACTGGTGCATCCCACTCTATGTCAGGTAATTTACAATCTCCTACCACCATAACTTCTCCCCTGTGCTGCTCCCCTTCTATTTCCTCACTGAGCTCTCTGTCCTCTGCTTTGCCTTGCCCTGGTGGTCTGTAAAACATCCTAAGCATAGTTTTTTTTTCACTATCACTGTAAGCTGAACCCATAGACACTTGGTCCCTTCTGTACCACACTTTATATTCCCATCTTCCATCACCTCGATGCCCTCCTGACATACATAGCTACTCTGCCCCCTCTACCAGTTCCTCTGTCCTTCCTTAGCAGTAAGTGTCCAGGCACCATCAGGCCCCAGTTATTTTTATCTGTGGCTCATGTTTCAGTGATGGCTTTGAGGTTCATCTTAATGTTTGCCATCATTGCCTGGAGTTCGCTGATTTTATTGCCTGGACTTCTGGTGTTGAGGCAGACTCCTTTCCAACTACCCCCTGAATGCTTGTTATTTGTTTGAATTTTTATCCTTCTCTGGCATTTTTGGTTTCATGTTGTTTGCATCATCTTTTTTTGCGCACACTTACTGTTAGTATATCCCCTGTCATTTGTTTGGGCCTGAATCAAGTTTTTTCTTGCCAGTTGTGCTGCTACAAGACCCAGGCATGGGTGAGAACTAGCTAGGATCCCCTTCCTTTTGCTTTTCTGTTTGGGTCCCCTAGTTCCAGTCTCCCACTTGGTCAGTTTAAATGTCTGATATAGACTTTGGTCTTCAGCTTCAGTGCAGTGGCCCCTTTCTTTTTCAGGTGGAGTCCATACCCCTTAAAAAATCTCCTATTCCAAAAGTCCCCCCAGTCACTTACAAAATGGTATCCCTTCTCCTGACACCATTCCTTAAGCAACCAGTTAAACTCATCTATCTCCTGTTTCCATATTCTATTCCCCCTTGCCCCACACAGGCTCTCAATTGTTCTGGGACTTCCCCACCCCCTCTTAAGTGTCCAATTCTTTTGTAGAACCACACCTATAGCCCTACCAAGGACCCTAGTTCATTGGCACATACACAGTTTGTCAGGGTAACTTGATTTGTGGTTATCAATTCCAACTCTTTTCTTATTGGAATGACGTGCTAGCCACATTGCCACCACCAGTTGTGGTGCTTTCTGTCCATTCTTGTTCCCAGCAGTTCTCTCACAGAGCCTGGTCTCTGACACTCTCTAGCCCTTTCTTGTTTTGCTATGCAGAGCTATTACAGGGTGCCCTACCTGTAAGTCATTGGAAACACAGTGCCTATGGGTTCCATTTTCCCCTCTAGTGCTAAATGCCAGTCTCTGTGCCCCTTTGTCTATGGACATTACCTGCACACATAGCCAATTACTCAGTATAGGTTGTAGGGTAAAACACAGTTTGAACTGTGTGCCAGCCTTGGCTCACTGGGCATTACCCACACCATTTCCTTGGTTCATACCCAGCTGCACACTATATCCTGCCCACTAGAATGTTGTTCTAATGGCTGGACTGGGAATACCCCAACAGTGTCCTGGGACTCCCCTGCCCCTTACCTCATGAAAATGTGTCTTTTGCCTGTCTCCTGCTGTCAGTATGTTGTACCTGTTTAAATGGTTTCTTGGGTTCTCAATGGTTTCAGCATGCAGGTCTCCAAGGTCACCCACTCACTGAGATGCCCACAACGACTTTTCAGGGGACCCCGCTCAAGCCATGAGTGCCATCGGAAACTCTCTCTTTTTGGTGGGCACTCACTTTTGTGCCTACACCCTCCTGGTGGTACCTCTAAACTCCCAGACTATAGCAAAATCTCCCAGATCCTCATCCACTTGTCTCAGTGGAATGAGACATGTCTTAGGTGCTCAGTGGCCCTTCTGATAGCTTCATGGTCTCTTTCTCAATGATATCCAACATCTTCTCCACAAAATGATGTCAAGGATCTCATTCTACTCTTGGGGCTCTGAGTGTGGTAGGCAGCCATGCTTCCAGATGGGAGCATTCCTCCTGGGTCTCTGGTGCCCCTTGCTTGAGTTTTGCAGCAAGCCACTTGGTGGTCATGACATGTGCTCACCCCTGCCAAACAGTGTAGGGCCACCCCGACACACCATCACCTTGCTAGTGGCGCCTGCAGTTTACCAACAAGAGTCATCCATACCATTAGTGTCCCAGCCAGTCCCTTGACAGCACATCTGGGTGCTCACCCAGTGAGGGCACCTGGATTGTCAAGGCTCCCTGCCAGCTTGCTAGTGCCTTGCCTCCAATTCATGAGCTTTTTTACCACCAAACTCCCAAAGGCCCCCCCCATAAAAGCTCTGGCTCCATAAGGATACCCTATCTATAAACTCACTGTAGCTCCTACCACACAAGTGTCACTAATAAAGGATGGTACCAGGGCACCATTCCTCCACTGGCCACACAGGTAATAATCACTCACTCCTACTGTAAGCATGACCCTATGTACAGGTTATTGACCTATTATTGATTTTGAGTGTGCTGAGTTTTCATCTTCCTCTGATGCTGTAGAGTTTAAAGTTGAAGTTAAACCATCGCTATCCATTTTAAAATAGGTGCTTCCACTGGGATTGTTGCCAGACATGGCCTTTGATCAAGTAAAACAAACTACTTACAGGGAAGGTCCCTTCAGTGATCAAGTAAAACAAACTACTTACAGGGAAGGTCCCTTCAGCTTTTTATTCTGTTTACCTTTGTAGTCTGTAGGGGTGTGCCATGCAGCAGAACCCTTACAGCAATGGCAATGTGGGCACTGCAACCCGATCGACAGTCATTCTATTGATCAAGATTTTGCATCGCCCACTATCTTGCCACTCCATAGGTGTTGTGCTCTTCCCCTCTACACCTCTGACCTGGAGGTATTTTATAGCCGGGGATGCGGCGGGCAAAGCCCCCCACAAACAGCCAAAATATGCCCTGGTGCTTTGCCACGACGGTGCTTGGGTGGCGCAATTGCTGGGTGACAGGGTCGCTGTCACCATTGTGCTGTCAATGTAGTGTCGGTTGACAATATCGATGTTGAACCAACATGGTGGAACAGCCTGTAGGCATGAACAATGATTGTCTCTATTGCAGTCTCATAATTTCATCATAATTTAAATGTAAATGAAGGTACATAAGTATGGTGTGAAAACCTGCTTGACTCCATTGCAAAGGTCATGACCTGACTCATGTAAGGCATCCAGGAAATTTATGCTGTTTTAGTGCTAAAGCCTGGAGTAGTTACAGTATACTGTATTAGTCAGTGCTGTTGCTCTCCTCTGCAATCTCTGTGTTCTTGTCTTATGCTGGCCATGAAACTTTTCAAGGTATAATAAGTGCCATGCTGTTTTTTGTAGCTTAAAGTATATCTGAGTTAGAAAAACATGCTTTTAAAAAATACAGGGACTTCACAAAACATGTAACAGAGCTGATTGAAAGTATAACTTCTGACTTGTGCAGATATGCTTCATCAACTCTCATGATGCCTTCAATGAGTGGGGTTATGATCATGACCTTTGCAATGGAGGCAAACAAGCATTCACACTAGGGCAAAACAGAGTGAAGCAACCTCAGTTATATTTAAATTAGGTGGATGCAAGAGAGGGAATCATTGTTCATGTATACAAGCTACACAGATGAACAGAAAATAAGCTGAGGGGGCTTTCCCTTTAAATAGCAGTCTGATGATATTTACAAATGTGTAAGTCTCTAGCTGTCTTTGTGAATGCAGTTTGGGTCCTACTACAGCTCAGATGCATTTTGAAGTAATTTGAAACCTAGCAAATTATGTTTCCTGTTAGATTAAAGGAGGAGATGCTGTCTGAAATGTTTTCTTGCCTTGAGACAAAACTGTCAGTCCCTATCGTGATGGGCCTCCTTTGCTTCGTTGAAACAGGTTTAATTTAAAACTTGAACAAAAGCCAAAAAAGTGGGGGATAGTCAAAAAAGCTGAAAATCTACTAATTCAACATCAGGTAGTAAGAATAGTATGCTTCAGATGGTTTTCAACAGTTGGTTGAAAGAATGATGTGCTGAAAAGGGTTGTTGCTTCCTTTGAGTTTGGGGTGTTTTTGGCATAATGATAAAGGCCTATTTAAAATTGATTGCTTTCATTTAAGCAGGAAAACAAGGACACTGGGGCAGAAGTTAGATGCATACATTTTTGGGTGTTTAAACAAGCAGTGGAGAGGCTAGGGGAATCCTTTGGGGTTGGGGTGTACTGAGTTAAAATAGAGAAGCGAGAGTATCACGGTCGAAATGTGCTGTCAAAATAGCGAAAGAGAAAACAGGTACAGGGATAGTATAGTGCATGTAGCATTAGCACTATCCCTGTAGCTGTTTGCCGTATGAAGGAAGAGAATACAGGGTCTGTAGGGAGGTCAGCCACCAAGCAGCTGCCATGGCACAGAGGGTAGTGCCACAAGCATTGCAGGGAGGCAGAATGTTGGTGGACTAGGGTTTGATTCCCAGTCCCAGAACTTAAGCTTGTGTTTGTTTTGTTCTTTTTTCTCTGAGGATTGTTTTTTTTTTTCTCCCCCTGCCCGACCTATGTGGGTATGCGATTCCTCTTCCCTCCTCAAATCCCCCCCAAGGTTTCTCCCCTTCCCGAGTTGTCCCCTGGGTGATTATATTTAGATGGGAGGGGTTGAGAGGAGCAAAACCCTGTTAAGGGGTGGTGCAGGGGTGGAGTCCTCCATAAAACTTAATGTACATGTTATTTCTTTTTAGTCATGGTAGTAGTTTGTGTGTCTGTGGACTGCTACCATTGGCTTTGTTTCTGCAGGTCGCTCTTTTGGTAGGGCGCTGTGATTGCTGGCTTTGTTTTGCTGTTGTGGTTCTTGACTGCGCTGTTTTGGTGTTCCCTGTCTTGACATAGTGCCTTTGGGGGGGTATTCAGATGAGGTAAGCTTAACACTCCCCAACTTGTAGGGTGAATTAAAGGAGCAGAGGGAATGTCGATAACCTTATGTCACAGAGTGGTGTGACAGGTAGCAGAAATCATAGCAGGCAGGCAAGAATGGAAGAAGCATAAATGTGGGGTGGTGAGAGTAAAAGGAGGGACAGTAGGGAAAGGCGGGAAATGGCATTGGGGGATCAAGGAAAGTAGCAGAAATGAGGTAGGATCAGAGGTCATGGACAAATGGTGTTGCAGGATTTCTGGGGGTGGAAGTCAGACAAGGGTAATTAAAAGTTATTTGCCTGAGTGCCAGAAGCCTGAGAAACACAATGGAGGAGCTTCTGAAACTAACTGAAACCTGGACATCCAACAGTAATGACTGAGGGCATATATACCCCTGTAGACACATGAATGGGAGATAAGGGAGATGCAGAGTCAAGATGCAGCCTGTTGATGTCCTGTACCTGGACTAAAGCAAGGCTTTTGATTTGGTCCCATGTGGAAGGCTGACTTGGAAATTGAGGAACCTGGGGGTGGGAGAAAATTGGTGGGGTGGGGTGGGTTGCAAAGTTGCTTAATAACAGACAGCAGAGGGTGGTGGCATGGGGTGAAGCCTTGATTCACAGAAGTGTCATCAGTTGAGTCCTGCAAGGTTCAATGTTGGGCCCTATCCTTTTCAATGTGTTCATTGCAGACATAGGGGAGGGAGTTAGGAGCAGAATGAGACTGTTCACTGATGCTTCTAAACTGGGGGCTGAGGTGAACAGTGAGGAGGGAAGGAGGGCACTCCAGGAAGACTTGGAGAGGCTGGAAAACTGGGCACAGAAGTGAATAAAATTGTTTGAGTGTATAGCTAGAGGGATAATATCCAGAAGTATCAGTGAGTGTCAGTGACTCAGTAGGCAGCACAATCACCTCTGAGGCCGGGAGATCAGAGGGCTGTGGGTTCAATTCCCACATCTGGCACTTGGGTTAATATCCTGCAGCATGAGAGGGGTGCTGCACTTCTGAGGTGCCATCTTTCGGATGAGACGTTAAACCGAGGTCCCATCTGCCTGGATTGGTGGTAGTTCAGGTGGATGTTAAAGATCCCATGGCACTTACTTAAAGAAGGAAATCATAAGTCTAGAAAGAGTCCAGAGAAGAGCGACAAGGATAATCAGTGGACTGGGGGAAATGTCATATGAGGACAGACTTAGAGAGCTGAACAGTGTACTCCCTGGAGGACACAAGGGATAGGGATGATATGACAGAGGCCTTCAGATATCTGAAGGGAATCAATAGGGTAAAAATGGAAGGACTGATCAACTTGAAGGGGGTGGGGACTATGAGAGGCTATAGTCTAAAACTGGAAGAGGACGGTACAGAGGGGAGGTGAGGGGACATTATTTCACAGAGATGATGGTGGCACGATGGAACACACTTCCAGATGAACTGATAAAAATGGAACCTGTAGGAGGTTTCAAGAGGGGGTGGGACAGATATAGAGGCATGGTATGGGTTGGAAGAAAGGAGAACAGCAGTGGTATGTGGGAAGGGGAGGGTGGGGGTGATGGGTTACAAAAAGGGAAGTACAGCAGCTGCTATACTTTGCCAGTGACCTGTGTTCAGGCAGACTTGATAGACTGTTAGGCCTAATCTGCTGGCACCTGAAGGCTGATGGCTGCCAGTATAGCTTAGAGGTTAGAGTAATGAGCTGTGAATGAGCTTAATATATCCAGTAGACCTGGGTTTGATTCCCCCAACCTCCACTTGCATACTTTGTGACTTTGAACAAGTCACTTAACCAGCCCAAATCTCCCAGATCACCCCTGAAAATGGGCAGTTGTGCCTATTGGGCCTTACCCAGTTAACAAAGAATAAATAAATAAACTATGTATGTGTGTATGTATGTATGTAGCATTCAAATTGTAAAAAACAAAAACAAGGCGTTGTGTCAGCATGTTGTCTAAAAGCAGAAACAAAAAAGCAAAAATGTATGTATGTATGTGTGTGTGTGTGTATGTATGTAATTTGAGTGCACCTGACATCAAGAGGGCAGAACAATATAGGTGGGCATAGTATGTAGACTGCCAAGTCCAAGAGAAGACAAGGACAGGGCAATAGGGGATGAAACTGAGAAATCATCAGAAATAGAGGTGGTGGTACTAATGAGAGTGCATAGCATGGGTGATCCCAGCTGTCAAGGGTGCCAGAAGCTAACCACTGGTAGAGATGCTGTAGGATTGCTTTCTTGTACAGAGGGTCAAGAAAACCTCTAGGGAGGGGGCTATCCAGGATCCGGTACTCTATAGCCAGGATTTCATTGAGGATGTCAGGGTGATGGAGCTGCTGGAGGTCCAGTGAACACAATTTAGTATTGCTACAAATTGGTCTGGAGGTCCATCACTCCACCTCAAAAACATAAGTCATAGATTTTCAAAGAGCAGATTCTGGGAAAATGTGTGTGTGCTGCTCAGAAAGAGAGAAAGAGAGAGAGAGAGATTGGCAAAGGTAGAGGTAGAGAGGAGAGAGAAGGTGGAGGCCAAATGGGCTATAATCAAGAAAGGGATAGCTGAACCCAATCCTCCCACTTTGGATATGTGGAAAATGTATTTATAGAACATATGAGACTGGAATAGGAGTATTATACAATTAAGCATGTAAACACTTGCATGGCAATCAGGTGCCCACTAATAAATGGAACTGAAGAACAGTTGATATGATTACCTTTCTTATCTGGATGTCATATGAAAATCATGTAATCTTTAATAGCTTTTTTAGTTCTGTGTTGGGATTTTCAAATTCCTGCAGAATAGAAATCTATTGAATTTCATACTCGACAAGAGTGTGAAACAGTTTGTGGCCATCTCTCTGGGCTGCACTGAATTGTGCTTGCTTCTTAAAAAAAAAAAAATATCCTTGATATTGAGTGCTGAGTCATTTCTGCCTTTCTTGTTGTATTTGGGACTTATTAGCACCAGCTCCATAGGAGTGACCCTTTTGCTTTTGTCTTCTGAATTTTGTCAGAAGCAGAATGGTAGACTTTCAAAGTGGAAAACTGTGGAACACGTAACCTATGATAATTACCACATAATGAAAATCCACAGATTTTGATGTATTCACAGAACATTTCTGCAACCATTTTATAATGATTCTACATATTCCAGTTATCTAGTTTTATTAAAAATACACCAATTTAAATGTTTTAGACTTGAGGACGAGTAACCTTATTTGTACAGGCTTTCCCTGACACAGTTTTGTAAATTTTGTCCTACTCTAACTGATTATATTATTTGTCCCAAATTTTTGGAATTTTTTTTTATTATAGATTGAAATTGTATTTAACTGTTATTATAGTTTTATGAGCATTGTTATTTGTTGTTGATTACTTTGTGGTTGATTTTATGTATGGTGCCCTCTGGAGAATCCCAAAAAGATTTTTTTTTTATAAAAGGTAGAAAAACAGTATAAACATTAAAAAACAGTAGAAAAACAATGACATTATTTACAATACACATTTGGGGGCTGGAGTGCCCTAAAAGTCCCATCTAGTGACCACAGTGCCCGAAAGCTAGTCCATTAAAGAGTCTCTCCTGGGCCGGAGCCCGGTGAAGCACAGCTCTTGCAGGCCAAAGTCCCGAAGGGGAGAGTCTTTGAGGACAGTTCACACATTCTGGAGTCTGCTAATGTGAGGTGTGTACTGCAATGTCATAAGGATAGAAAAGTTTGGACTTACCAGCCCCTTGTAGAATGAACAATGGCACCGACCTGCTCTTCGGCCGAAGACTCTCCCTGGCAGCATCCTTCTGATACAGCTGGGAGGACATCTTCCGGGAACTACAGGAGGGCACATCTGGAAACTGCTGGGATGATATCATCTCTGGAGATGGAACCTTGGAACAGGAACAAAAAGGAAAACAGCTGGTCTGACATTATCTGATTACCAGGCGATGGATCAGGATACAGCTGGGCTTGCATCCTCTCTGGATCTGAAGTCACCTGGTGGGCCAGTCGATGAATTCTGGAAAGTCAGCACACTGTAGAACTGATGAGTGTGGGGTACCTGAGTCCTGGATGTTTATACTGGCGGAACAACAAAGGCACTGCAATGGCTGGAGTGGCAGCATTGACTACCACTGCTCTGCTTTCCATCTGGTAGGCATGGACACATTTGCAGGGAGGTCTTTGCTTTGAGGCCAATAGCACAACGGGTCAGGAGCTTAAATTATTACCCCGTCTGGGCGCACATAATTCACACTGTGAAAGGTTTCATGTCCCTCTCCATCCACTATTCGAACAGTGTCCATAAACAGTGTCCTGCCTCTTTTCCACTGGCTGTATTTTTCATGAAACATTCTGTTCCTGACATGCTTGTTTGCACCAGGATGCACACATTTCATTGCTCTGGCCCAAATCCAGGATTTTCTACTGTTCTCAATCTCCTTCCAGACTCTCCAAGAAAAGGTAGGAAAGGACATCCTATAGATTTCATTCACCTTCCTACGAACCAATCTCTCCTCTTTACTAGCTTTGGTCAACCTGAGACCGCTGGCCTGGCTTGGAGGCAGCCAGTCCTGGTTCGGCCAGCTACGCATTCTCAATGAGACAAAAAATGGATCCCTGACTTCTTCATCTTGCACAGCCAGGGCAGTGGCATCACCACTCTCTTCCATGCAATTCTTCTGAGGCAAGAGCTTGAGGCTGTGTACCCATTCCTTTTTCACAAGGCCACATAGGTTCCCCCTCTTCTTCCTCCTCACTGAGAATCTGTGTCCAGGAGTGAGCAGTCGTCCTCACTCCTGAGACTATCCATTCTTCGCTGGGCGTGGAGGTCGATACCTCCCATTCAAAGGCCTCCCTCATCTCATCTTCTCCTATGAGACTTGGGTTAGGCCCCCTCTCCAGGGGTCTACTGATGCTCTGTCTGAATTATCTCTCTGCGATCCAGCATCCGAAACATCAGCATATTGTTTTGTCTGCAAATCTGCATCCTCTAGCTTTGTGCCACACTCCCCCGAGGGGCCTTCTCCAACAGGCTCCGCCTGGTGCTGTGTGCTGCCAACTGCAGATTCTTTAATTTTTGTCCATGTGGGAGCCAAACAAATTTTGGGTGCTTTAAACAAGCCATATTTCTGTAAGCACCCCAAACAGTGAGGTACCATGAAGACGTCCCTTCCAGCATTTAAGCATATTAAGCACACTCGCACTGGGTATCCAGGAATCGTCACATGAGAAGGCAGTTGTCCTCCATAGTAACACCTCTCAATGTCCCTTAACTTGTTTACTTCTGCTGCTACCATAGCCCAGGCATGATCCGGGTAGCAGGCTGGTCCTGAGGCCATGACTGCAGGGAAAAACAAACAAATGCTCAGGGTTACTGAAAGCCCCACTTCACTGAACACTTTCTTTTACTTTTAAAATGGCTCCTCTGCTGTTGTGTTTACTTTACTACCCCACCCTGTAATGGCAGCAGCAGCACTCCTGTGAATCAACATTCAGAAATTGGGTCAAGCCACTGCGCATCCAATTTACACACACTATTGATAACTTTTGCTCAAACTGCACAAACTTGCACTGTTCTTTTTCCTAGCACATTTATATGATTTGCCACGGACTTTTCACTTGCTGAAAACATTTCTTTAGCTCACAGTCCCTTAAAGCCTCAGGATTTCAAGCACAGGATTGCCTGTAACTAGTGCTGCATATTTTGCTACAACTCACAGTCTCTCTACTGGCTTTGAAACTTTAAACTGACACTGAACCCATAACTATGCTCACAGTCGATGGCTTAACAGACTTGCTCTTGCTGGTAAAACTTGACACAGTCTTTATTTGCAAAGCGACTACACTGCTGCACACATATTCAGCTGGCTTTTGGCAAAAAATCACTGTTTGAGCAATTATTACTGTTGGTACTCACTGTTATCAGTAGCTGTTTACTGCGATGAAAAATGGCCTGCAGCCAGTCTTGGAGGCCTCAGAAAGGAAGGGGGTTGGCAGTCCTGCTGATCATCCCTCCGATTACCACACTCACAATCTAGTCGATCGAAATGTGGGTTGAGCCCGATTTTAGCCAGAAAAGTCTGTCTTTTACACTTTTACAGTGCTTTTTAATCACTGTGACGCTCCTCCACTAAGCCAGTACACGCACTTCACTCACACTCCCTCTCGAATGCTGGGCAGTCACTGTAGAGCTGGCTTGGGGGCAGGACTGATTGCAGCCTCACCAATCACACGACGCCATGCAAATGAGCCTCTTTCCCTCGCGAGTGCTCTTCTCCTCATGGCGATCATCAAGCAGGCAAATTTAAACTGCAGAAACCATTTTTTTTTCTCTAACTGACTCCACGGAGGGAGCCCATTTCAACCATTTGTCATGGCCATTAACACAGCAAGTCTCTCAGTTCACTAAAAAGCATTTCCAACGTCCAGGGCACAATTTTCCTGTTGCTACCCCTAGTTTTCCACACTTTTTCTTTGTCACTTAATTCACTAGAAAGCATTTCCAACATCCAGGGCACAATTTTCCTGTTGCTACTCCTAGTTTTCCACACTTTTCTTTATCACAACAGTTTTTTAAAAGCTGGCAAAACGCTGTAAATTTGTTGATGCAGGACAAGGGCATACTCTTTTAGCTTTACTGCTCCTTGGTAAACAGTTGGCATTTTAACAGCAGCATATGGACAACAGCACACAGCGACACACTAGTTAACCTTGCTTGAGCTTTTTGGGCTACCCACTGCCAGATAACCAAAATGCTAGCCCTTGCCTGAGCACCTTTCCTCCCTAAATTAAAATCCAAAGCGGTGCCTCCATTTGTATCCCTCACGCTGCCTTTTGCAAATGACAGGTGGTATGCTGTTGAAGCTGACAGCAGTACCAGGTGGGGACTGTGTTCGGGGAGGACTAGGTTACTCGGCACAAGGGCTAGGTTTGGCTACTCTGCACAGGGGCACCCAAGTAATTCTGAACACAGGAAGCAATAACTGTAATGTCCAATACCAGGAATGGGATTCTAAAGTGTGGCTTTTATTCACATCCAAACTGAACAAACAAAGCATAGACGGACCCCCATGGGGCTACATTCCTGGTAATGCAGGTTAAGAGAAACAGAACACTTCCTCAACACTTCAGCTCTCAGGCTCTGGACCCACCAAGCACACAGCCCGAACTTGCACGCTGCTTTGGGTACACAGCCTGACTTGTACACTATTTGGGGATTTCCCTGGCTCAGCTCCCCTGCCGGCCACTCGAACACCTTCCATTTGTCATGGAACACATTTCCGGTGGCTCCGTAAACCACCTTAGAGCCTTCGACCCCATAAGGGAAATTTCCTTTCAATCCCATGTCTGGGTACTTTCCTCAGCACTGGCCAAGTGCCTGAGGCAAAGTAAAAGGGCCACAGAGCAAATCCGTAGAGGTGAATCTGGTTACTAATGATGGGGGGTCTCCCACCTTTAGCTTCCACAATTCATACCTGGCCATTTCTCTGGACATTAAGCATCTCTTTCTGAAAAGCTTGGCAGTGTAGATTAAAGGGTAAATGCATAGCACATTTCCTCTACATGTCTTGGCTTTCCCCTTGTGCTGGACTTGAACTTACTTTTACTTGGCTTAACCTATTCCTCTAGGCCTCCCACTGATTAAGCAGTCCAATCCCCACTTTACAACAGTTCAAGTGAAACATAGGCCCTATGTAAGAGCAGAACTCACCCTTTGGTTGCAGGTGCCCCACAGGCGATTCTTGACAGCTTCTGGTGCTGCAGCACAACTTAAAAAATAAGGCAGCTTCTTCCCTAGCTGGAAACAGCAGAGTTGCCCCTGGAATAACAGGCAACCTTTTATCCCCACCCACTCAGGGATGGAGCACAGAGACCAGTAACAGTGGTCTCCACCACTTCATGAACAGCTTACTGTGTTCCTCTTTTGGTGGAAACACACACCTCTCCCTTAAAGTAGCTCTATATCAGAGCTTTAGGCTTCAAGAGCCTGTGCACAGACTGCTGTGCTCCTCTCTTCAAGACTGCTCACAAACTACTCCCTTCAAAAACTCCAAACATTCTAACCTAACTCCCAACTGCAGATTCCAATGTGGCTCATGCAGCTGCGAAAGTTCTATGGTGATGTCATCCCTCAGTCTCAGCTGAGACTGAGAGCAGAGTGAGACAGTGTGAAATCCATTTAACTGGAGTTTCACAAGCTGCCTTCCCTGCCTACCACTAGGTCTTACTGGGATTCTAGTAACCCGGGGTAACAGGGGGCTTACATTTATCTCTTTGCATCCTAAAATAACAGGCTAAAAGGATAAAGAACTTCAGCACAAAAGTATTGAGGCAAGAGTTACCCAAAACAGGCACTGGCAAACAAAGCAGGGTTTAAAGGAAATACAAAATCACACATATGCTTGTAATGCAAAGCAGCATGAAGTATATATGCAAATCACTATGAAAGTGTAGGCTGGGTCTCCTATAAGCAGGAATGCATGGTGCCAAAGGGCCTGTCATACAATCTGCAAAGGGTAAGGACAGAAGACACAGAAGTGTTTCATTCTACGCAGGACTCATCAGTGTGCTACATCTGTATCTCACCCCAGGGGAAAATAAACCAGCCCTAATGTGGTCTTACTGGTCTGGTTCTTGGTAGGCCCAAAATGAGAAAGCATGCTAAATGGACAAAGAACCTCAGCACAAAACCACTGAGGCAAGAGTTACCCAAAAGGGCATTTGTAATCAGAACCAGCATAAATTTCCATGGTGATTTGCATATATATATATATATATATATCATGCTGCTTTGCATTATGGGGTATGTGCAATTTTGAATTTCTAGAATTGCAGGGCACTGTTCAAAAATACCAGTTTTCACTACAACCATCCAGTGTACAACATCTGTGTCATAGAAGGCTGCTGCTCTGCTGCTGGCCACACATGCAGCTCTCCCATTGCCTCTGATACCTACACAGCTAGACCATGCAGCATCACACCCAGAGCCACACTTCATAATGATACTGATGGAAAGAAATGTTTTCTATGCCAAAAAGGTCTCCCTTTTGGGAGAAAAAATGCTGAAGCAAGATAGAAAGAAATATTTTCTATGCCAAAAAAGCCTATCTTTATGTAGAAAAAATGCTACAGCAAAAAATTAATTAAAGCAACAAATAAATAAAAAATGCAAATGAATTGCTTTGCTTTAAATATGCTTTTTTTGTGGCACACTACCAGTAAATTCTTTGATTAGATTATGACTACAAAAAATACTTCTCTATGCTGGACTATCTCTGACTATTTCTCTTTGTCTCTGTTTGCAGTTAGCAGTGATGAGCACAGCCCATACTCCAATGACTTGGAGGGGGGAAATAGAGCTGCAACAAACAAATA
Organism: Neoceratodus forsteri; assembly: GCA_016271365.2. Classification (NCBI taxonomy): domain Eukaryota; kingdom Metazoa; phylum Chordata; order Ceratodontiformes; family Ceratodontidae; genus Neoceratodus; species Neoceratodus forsteri. The sequence goes on along the minus strand of CM057455.1, from coordinate 1,287,467,156 downwards.
AGTAAGCATTAAGCCACAATGAAGGTGGCATCTAATAGGGAATTAATGCATGGTTGGGACTGTTGTGGCACGAGGCTGAAGGCCGAGTGTCTACAATGGCCCAACCATGCATTCATTCCCCATTAGATGCCACCTTCAGAGAGGCTTAATGCGCTTGTAACATAGTGTGGCAATAAGTAACAGTATCATACATTATTCGGTGGTTTGTTAATAAATGATTTACTGATGCTATGTCATTTATAATGTAATGTTTATTGCACTTTTCAAGCATACAGCCGATCCTTTTTTAGATACACATGTGCAGGTTTACAAGTTTTGCATAGACAAACACAAATGTTTTATTAAAGTACAGTTGTGGTTTTTTTTGTCTTCCACAGAGCTATCATTCTTATAACCTGCATAGGAGGACTCCAGTATATTGCTTTTTTTTGTATCAGCATCTGACTGTCTACATAATTTGCATAACATCTGACCTTCAGTTCCTTTCTTATGTGAGGACCTTCAGTCGGCTTTACATTGCAGTTTTTGCACACTGACTTTGTTGCCACTGTTTCTATGCGTACAAGGAGCTACTTGTTCTGATGCTTGGAATTCCCGGACCCATAATAATTGAAATTTATGGTTCCATGAACCGTGCATCACTGGAAATTACACGGATTGAGCATTTGTTCCTGTGCTGCATCACCTTTGTCTAGCTCCTCCAGAAGCACTTCCCTGTCTCCAGCCACAGCATCTATGGGTATCTCACTGAGTCTCACTACCGGTGTTACACCATTGCCATTTTCAAACACTCCATGGTTCGGTTCAGTACTTCACTGTCAACACGGCATTATTAGTACAGTAATGCCGTGTTGAGCTACTGTCACCTGTTGCCTTTGAACCAATAGTTTTCCTTCCTTCTGCTTCTGTTAGTTTAGCCATGTTACAAGCATTTGTCAATGCCAAAAGTTCACCACATTAGTAAATGAACAGCACAGGGGACGCACTGCAAAGAGTTTAATGGGGCAATGTTTAAAAGCTTGTTTGTATACTTTCCAATGATGATTATGTCAAACAAAGGCAGTCACTTAACAAGCAAGGACCTTGTTAGGTAACCGACTGCCTTTCTCTGACAAAATCATCACTGGGAAGTATAAAAACAATCTTTTAAAAATTGCCCCCATTGAACTGTATGGAGCGCATCCCCACACTCTTCTTTTCCGCACATGTGCAGATGCAGTGGCACTATTGCGCATGTGCACAATTAGTTACATTCCACACACATTTGTTTCTTGACTGAACAGTGATCAGCTGTTCAGCAGCTCTTTCTTTTCATGTTTTCACACTTGTAGCAAGAAGTTTGCAGTGCACAGACATGGTGAACTTAAAAAACACATAAACAGTAAATACTGAACACACCACCAACACCACTGTCACTTTTACTACAAACCTGTGGTAAAAATACTCAGCAAAGCCATTTTTTTGACCTTATTGGACAGTTTCTGTTTTAGCAACAGCAGAGCAGACCTTTCTGTCTTAGCCACACATAAAGTCTGCACTGAGCTAAGGGAGTCACATGGGTAAATTTGCTGTGGAATGCAGCAGCATGTGACCATTTCTGAAATATCGCTAGATTAGCCACAAACTTGTATTATGCCCATACACCATACACATTTATGCAGATTAATTTTGTTTATTTGCAGTTTCTGATTAATACCTTTGAGCCATAGGTTCTTTTACAAAGGCTCCAAGTCAGTAGACACAGGACATTACAACAAACATAGTACACACAGGTAAACAAAAAATTAACATAAAGTGACAAATGCTAATACAGTGAGTACAGTATAACAAGTCCAGCAATTCTATTCAGTTCAGGTAGGAATACATGCTTTACAATGGGGAATAGCAATTAAGACCAACAACACTGCATGAGTGCGGTACAATACTTGGGAGAATGCAGGATGCAGTCAAGGATGGAGGTCCCAGGCTGTCAAGAGGTGGAAGGGTAGAAGCAACCATTCCATCCTTGTTGGTAGAAAGGCAAGAGGGGAGGTGGGGATGTAGGGAGGATTGAAAGGGGTGCAAATGGTGGGGGGGGAATATGTGAGGGCTGATACCTGCAGAGAGGAGGGGAATAGAGGTGGGTGGAGGTGTAGGAGGAGGGTATAGAGGGAGGGATTGTAGGGATAAGGGGCAGGGGGATCATCATCTGTTAGGTAGGGCAATGATAAACATATGTGCTTGCTAAGTGGCTGCGTAACCCTGATTTAAATTGATTGAGTTTATTACATTCAATCAGGTCTAGAGGTAGGTCATTAAACCACTTTGGGCCTCAGTAGGATAGAGATCTCTGGGATAGAGAGGTGTACTTATAGGGTACTATAAACCCTGCCTTGGAGGCATGTCTGGTGTTAATAGCTGGTTGAGCAGATTCAAAGATGGTGGAGGTGGAGTCTTGCGTAAGCCCCTGCATTGATTTTTTTCACTAGCAGGCAGACTTGGTATTGAGTCCTAAGATGGAGGGGGGAGCCATCCAGTCTCACTGTATGGTGTACATGTACAGGTCCAGCAGTGGGCCCCCACAGCCAGGTGACAGGTTTTGTTAAGAAGGGTTCTGTTCCTCTTCAGCAAGGTGTCAGAGCCAGCCCCATAGATCGCTAGTCCTTAATCTACTGATCACAATCTATGGATGGTGATGTACTTCTGACGAATTAAGTGACATAGCAAAACATTAATTACAAACATTGATGGCACAATTTTGATCAGGTTACTCATCCTTAAGGCTAAAACATTGATATGTATGTATGCACTTATTTATTCCTTTATTAATTAAATCTGTCCTGGGTTTCAAGGGGCATTTCTGGAATGCACATGAGAGGTGAGCATATGAGGTCAAATTCATTTATCTTCTTAATACATTTAATTGTGGTGTGAATATGGAACTTGGTTTTATGACCCATTACACAGTCTGAACACCAACGCGCGTGTGCACACACACACACACACACACACACACACACACACACACACACCACATACACAGTTGTAAGTAATTATGATTTGATAATTTATAGATTTACATTGTCATATGCATTCCGTTTTGTTAGAATGTGTGATTTACACTAATTAAGTTTCCTAGGATTGCCTTTTTATCTCTGGTTTTGTCTCTGTTTTAAATTTTTTTATCAGCTAAGATGTCTTATCCATGTGTGAAGGTTTTTACTAATTCTGCTTTGAGTATTTAAAGTGATATCTTTCCTTAACTGCCATGTTTCTGATGAAGGACTCTGTGAGTCTGAAAGCTTAAACATTTTGTAAAAAGTTTTTGATTGCCCAATAAAAGGTATCAAACCACCCATTTTTTTCACATTATTGAACGCAGAAATCACAAATTTTTACCTTAAAATCTGTGTCTTTAGCGCACTAGCAGTCAATTAGTTGTCTATATTAATCAAAAACACACAGACTTCTTTCTGTTATAGTAGTAGTAGTAATATATTTTTATTCATAAGACATTTAAATATGGATTTACTCAGTTGATCTAAAAGCTAATTTCCAATGAGGTCCAAGGAACTTAAAAAAACATAGTAACAGTTCTATGATTTTATTTGCATCACTGATTAATACAATATTTAACACTAAGTTCAGTACATAGTACAAGCAATTTCAGGCTTACAGATGGAGTACTAAAATTAAGGCCAGTTCCTAGTCATAAACTGCTATAATGTACAACATAATCTTGAGTTATGGAATTTATGATCCAACCACTTTTTAATCTTACACCAAGAATTCTTCCCTGTAGATAATCTAAGGTTTTGTGGCAACTTATGTCAGGCTAAATCACTTGTGCAACATAATGAATTTCTTCCAATTTCCGGGTTACATTTTGGGATCTCCAGGTCAATGCCATGTACTGATCTTAGGGATTCTTTTTTTTGTCTACAAACCAAATTTCTGGTCATATAGTTTGGGAGTTTTCCATTTAAGCCTTTATATATTAATGCCATTAGATGTTCCTGCTTATGTTCACTAGGTCACAACCACCCCAAGTTGTCATATAAAATGCAACTATGTGTTAATCGAGGAGCAACAAGGATGAACCTAGTGAGTTTGCCATAAGGATATCCAGCCTTGCGAGGTTCCCTTATTCCCACTCGCATAGAGGATGTCCCCATAATCAAAAATTAGTATAATTATGGAATTAACTACACATCTCCTAGTTTACTGTAATAGACTTAAGTTTACTCTGAACAGAGCTCCCAGTCTCTTCCCCACATTTTGGTGAAGTAATTTATATGTGGATCCCATCCAAGGGAACTATCTAACCAAATACCCAAATACCTATATGTTTGGATCTGTTATAACTGGGTTCCACTTAGGGCAGTGATGTTTAAAACCTGTCCCTTGGGCCCACTCTTATTACAAGAAAATAACATAGTATTCTTTTTTTTTTGAATTAAGTACCAATTTGCTGGTCCAGAAGAAAACCTGCAATTTGTCAAAAGCCTGTTGTAATTTATTCTGTATTTTAGTAACTGTAATTTCAGAAGTGCGGATGATCGTAACATCTGCATATAGATAATACTTAATAGATGGATCTGAGAAACACATCCCAGTCACATAAATAATGAATAGTAAAGGTCCCAATATGGACCCCTGTGGGACTCCAGAGACAACAGGTGCAATTGTTGAGGAATATGTTCCTAGTGTAACTAGTTGTGATCTTCCTTTCAAATATGAACTCAACCATCTCATAGTATCATCTGCAACTCCCAGTGAGGTCACCCTGGACAGGAGAACATCATGATCCAAGCAATTGAAAGCTTTGGACTGTTCCACATATATTACACCAACTGATGTCCTCCCATCCAGGGCCACCTGCACATCATTCACAACCTTTACTATGACAGAGAGGGTGCTGTGACACTGTCTAAATCCTAAATGCATCTCATTTAATTTTCTGTGTGTATTTAAATAATCTTTAAACTGTACTGCTATTAAGTTCTCGAATATTTTGGAAACCTAAGACAGAAGAGAAATTGGGTGGTAGTTCCCTAAATCAGTCTTCTGGCCTCCCTTGAAAATAGGCACAACTTTTGATTGTTTCCAAGGCTTTGCAAATTCTCCAGTATTAATGGATAAATTGAAGATATATGTCAAGAGGTAGGCTATTATATGGGAGGCATATTTTTAGAGTTTGGGTGGAATACCATCCAAGCCCATGGCCTTTGTAGTGTCTAACTTTAAGAGTTCTTTCATCACCAAATCCACAGTTAAATTAGAGAAAGAAAATTGTTCTTTATTATTTAGATCTGATATTTGTGTGTCACAAATCTGTGGGCTATAAACATTTAATCCTATATTCCCCATTTTAATAACATACTCATTAAATTTCTCCACCACTGATTGATTGAGGGGAGTCATTTGGTAATCTATATTGAATACACTGGAAATTACACTACCTTTCCCTTTCCATAATGTGGTCAGAATCCTCCAGAAGTCTTTGGGGTTCTGTGTGTGGGTGTTATCCAAAATTTGTAAATAGTGTTTTTGTTTTGCTTTCCTTGCCTAACTAAAGTATTTATCCCGCAGCTGTCTATATTTATCCCAATCCTGTTTGTTTCCACTATTCTTTGCATGACACCGCAATTTGTCTCTGGTCTTTATCTTTCTTAGGGTGCTTGCATACCAAGGTGCACTATTGCATTTTGAAGTTCTGGTTTGAATGGGTGCATGTTTATTACATACTTTGACAACATTCTGTTAAAAATATGTCCATGCTTCCTCAATGTTTGAGATAAATTCCATCTGATCCCAGTTACCCACATCTAACATAAATTATTTGTAACCAAACTTTTTAAAGCCATGCCATTTGATATTTTTATTGCCCTCCATGATGTTTAGTCTTCCCCTAATACAATAAATAAACTGGTAATCAGAGACAGAGTCTGGAAGGAATCCACTCCTTACAACATATTTTGTAGAAAATTTGTGAAGATTAAATCCAAAATTGTTGAGGCTGTAGAATCATTTGCATTTAATCTAGTTGGCTCATTTATTAACTGAGTAAGCCCCTGATTCACCTGAAGACCAATAAATGGGTGAGTCTCTTTTATAGTCTTCCAATTTGAATTAAAATCTCCCAGAATGGTTATATCATGAGTAGTCTTATATTCATGCAAAATGTCATGCAGACAATCAAAAGCTATGGAGTTCCATTTTGGATGGTCTATAAACTCCCCAAACTACCATATTTTTTTGTATGTGGCAATTTCAATTCCAGAAGTAAGACTGTCTCTGCCTAGAAATCCATTCCAGAAGTAAGACTATCTCTGCCTAAAAATCACTCTTTCAGCTTCTCTTGGTCTGTAGCTAGTGCAGAGCAGCACCTATCTATTCCAAAGAAGGGGAAAATACAGCTTAAACAACTAGTCAAAAACAGTCAAAAATACTAAAACAAAGAAAGAAAACCACACCATCAACAACACTACACTGTTTATTACAAACCAATTGTAAATGTACTTGATGCAAGTAAGTTTTTAGAGGTTTATCTCAGGTTTCTGTGCTAATCAACATCAGAGCAGGTCCTTCTCTCTCTTAAAATAAAACAACAAGGTATGCACAATTTTTTTATTTAGTTTTTGTTTACCAGGTAAGTGCACTAGCCATAGGGATGATATTTTCGGGCACGACCCAGGAGAATTACAGAGCAAATTACAGGGAAGTTTCAGACAGTGGCAAATATAGAAAAAGGTACAAAAGCAAGGTAAGATAACATCAGGATTTCCATTAACATATAGGGTACAGAGTTTAGGAGAAGATTACAAAACAGAGGTAGCATTGGTTTGCACAGTAGGTTCAAAACTGTCTTTGAAGTTAAATAGTCAGATAATTAGCATTAATATGCCAGGTAAGGGCCCTGTCAGAGAAACTGGACTAATTCTTCACACACCCCGAGTGGTTCAGGTGAGATGGAGGTACAACTGTGAAAAACATAACATTTTCTGAGGGAGAGACAAAATACAGAGGTAATCAAGAATAGGCAGTATAGGGTACATACACAAGCTGAAAAAAATAGTAAAATACAACACAATATGCAAACAACAGAATCGGTTTCAGGGCATTAAACATCAGCCATTTAGAGCTTAAGTGCCTGGAGTGAGGAGATCCAAGTTACTGCAGCGGAAAAAGTGGCAGCAGATGCATGGTGCCATGTTTGGGGGGGGGGGTTGAAGTAGGTACAGGAGACCTGGCTAAAGAGGAAGGAGGAATATTTGATTTTAAAATTGACATGACTAGGAGCTAGATGGACATCCAGAGGTCGAGAGTTTCAGAGTGTGACTGCCAAGTGTGAGAAAGCTAGGGTTCTTTTGTTAGATTTGCATCTAGTTAGTAGCAGCAAGGCTTTATCAGATGATTGAAGACTGTGCGAGGAAGACAATGGGGTAAGCAGTGAGACAAGTGAGGCAAGGGTACTTACTCTGAGAATATTATCAGTCAGGCAGCCAAGAGCGAGATCTCAAACAGAAGTAGGGGGTAGCCAGTTTAGGTCAACATAGAGTTGACAGTGATGTTTTGACCAGGGGAGGCAGAGGCATACCTGCAGATGCTATTATATGTGGTATCCCATTTTCTGAGGAGCGAGTGGGATGCATAGAGGTAAGTGACTATGCCATAAGTTAGTGATGGAAGCAGTATACCACAAGCAATGGCTAATCTAGCTGACTGTGTGAGGACATAACTTGTTTTGTAGGCTACCCCAATTTTAGCATTGACTGCTTTACAGGTAGCTGTTATGCACTTGTCGTAACTGAGATTTTCATCTAGGAGGACACCAAGATACTTGAAAGAGTGTACTGATTCAAGGACCAGTCCTCCCTGACCAGATACCTTAAATAAGTCATGATTTTGTTTTAGTTTGGCTGGAGTTCCAAACAGCATGGATTGAGTTTTATCAGCATTAAGGATTAACTTGTGAAGGGAGAGCTAGGATTGAGTAGGCTGTGAAAGCAGATAAGAGAGTTTGGATTATGTGGTCTACGTTCTTGTCACAGCAGTACAGTATCAGGTCATTGGCATTAAGGATCACAGAACAATTTTGGATAGCTGATGAGATGCTATTTATAAAAATGGAGAAAAGAAGGAGGTCTAATATCGACCCCTGAGGGACACCTAGGTTAACTGGTAAGGCACTTGACTCAGATGAATTGAATCTGACAAGCTGGGTTCCATTAGATAGATAGCTATTAAACCAGGCCACTGAGTTACAAGAGAAACCAAGGGCTTGGAGGCTTTCAAGTAGAAGAGGGTGGTTGACAAGGTCAAAAGCCTTAGTGAGGTCAATAAAGAGTGCACCTGTGAGATGTCCATTATCCATAGCAGTTAGGATATCATTTGTTAGATGCAGCAAGGCAGTGGCAGTGCTATGGCCTTTCCAAAATCCATGCTGAATCGGCAAGAGGAGGTAATATTTGGTCAGAAATTCAGTTACTTGGATATAGACTAATTTTTCCAAAATTTTGCATAGGATAGATAATATTGCTATTGGCCGATAGTTAGCCATAACCTTTTGTCACCTTGCTTTGGGACCGGGGTGACTTTGGCAACTTTCCAGATCGATGGAACTTTTCCAGTGCAAAGCAAGAGGGCGAAAATTCTAGATAGAGGTTGGGTAATGAATGGTGCTGCCAGTTTTAAGAGTTTGGGCTCTTTGCTATCAGATCCCACATTGGTTTTGTCAGAGACAGAGTTCAGTAAGCCGAGTTCTTCAGATTTAGTTACCATCTTAAATAAAAAGGGGGAGGAATGAGGATGCAATGGGTGGAGTAGGTTTAGGTGATAGCTGCGTGGGGAGGAACGTGGACGTGAAGCTGGACAGGTCAGAGAATTGTCTGTTGAATGCTTCAGCAATAGTCCTAGGGTCATTACAGTGGACACCATTAATTACTATGTCATCTACAAGGTGAGTTTTCTTTGATCCTAGGAATGTTTTTACATGTGCCCAAAATTTCCTAGGGTCACCAGATGCTTCCAGCAAAAGCCTCTTGCAGTAAGAGCTTTTAGCTAGCCTGATCTGCTTTTTACAAGCACTTCTCTGCACCCTATAGGTGTGGAAGTCAGTACTGAGGCCAGATTTTCTAAAGCATCTCCAGCTCTTATCCCTAGCATGTAGTGCTGCTGGGAGATCTTTGTTTAGCCACATAGTAGGTTTTGCTGGAACACATCGGGTCATGAGGGGTGTATGACTATTTTGGATTGCTAGAAATTGATCTAGAAAATAGTCTAGAGCTGATGGGGCATCCAGGGCCTGGAAAAGATAAGACCAGTCAATAGACGAAACTTCATGTAGGAACTTGGCCTGGTCTAAATTGGTGTTGTTCCTGAAGGATGATATAGCATAGTGGCAGAGATTGGGATCCTGAATGTTGCCATATGCGAAAGACAGGGGAGTGATCAGATACAGAGTCTGGAAGGATGCCTGCATCAATAATTCTGCTAACCCTATTTGTTAGTATCCAGTCCAACAGTGTGCTGGATGTTCCTCTCAGGGAGATCCTTGTGGGCATAGTTATGACTTGGTGGAGGTGATAGTTTTGAATTGTTTCTAGAAGTGAGCTTTGAGTTTGCCCTAGCCAATTTAGATTTATGTCACCAAGGGTCAGTAGCTCACTATTCCCTGCTATATTTACTGCTTCCTCAAGCAAGTTTATGAGGGCAGACAACCCACCAAGGAGCAGATTGTAGGCAGTGATTATATGTAGTTTCTTAGGGCCAAGAAGTAGGAGTGCATGAAGGGATTCACATGTGGAAGATAGAGAGATCTTAGTCAGCGAGACATTGAGATGAGTCTTGTAGAATAACACAACACACACACACCCACGCTTTGGGGATATTCTGTCATGTCTGAGCAGATTGTAACCTTTTAGCAAGCAGACAGAGTCTGGGGTGGAAGGTTTGAGCCATGTCTCCTAGAGGCACAGTATGTCTGGATTATGTATGGAGACCCAGGCCTCTAGTTCAGTGAGGTTTCGCATTAGGCTCCTAATGTTAAGGTGGGCAATGCGAAGCCCTGTAGTCGTGGCCCTGGAGACATGTATTTATTTATTTTAACATCAGTTTAACAACCTTTGAGCCAGAGGCTCATTTACAAAGGTACCTCGTCATAAGGAAGACAAAGACATACATACATGAGACAATCAGAAATACAGTACAGCAATAAGACACAGGCAAGTTACAAGCAATGCGAGACAATCAGCAACACAGTTTAACAATAGGCACAGTCAAGTTACAGGTGATGCGTGTCATAACACCGTTATCTGCCAAAAGAATTAGGAAAGCGATCCTTTTTTTTTTTTTATTTATGATTAGGAGGTAGGGTAGAAGAGTAGAAAGGAGGTACAGCAGGGGAGAGAGCTGGGATAAGAAGAAGTGCTGCTCGGAGAGCTTTGTCACGGAGGTGGAGGTGGGGGAGGTCAGGGGCAGCGGCAGGAGTGTGAAGTGAGCAAGTGATTTTTTAGGCTGTATTTGAAGCTAGCAAGTGAGGGAGCATCAGTGATGCCAGCAGGGAGGGAGTTGTACTAGGAGGGGGCTCTATAGGGGAAAGCCCTTTGGCCCTGGGTGGTCCGTGCCATTGGAATGACCAGAGCAGCTTTGCTGGAGGCGTGAGTGCACACCGTGGAGTTAGATCAGTGAATAGAGTTAGCAAGGCCTGGTGGGGATAGGCCATGGAGGGCCTTATAGGTAACTTGCAGGTTAGGAACAGAGAGCTCATCAAGGTTGAGTAGGGTGGACATGGAGTAAAGATGGCAGGTATGGGTGAGTCTATGGGCACTGGTAAAGTCGACATGCTTTTGTTGGCGTTAGGCGTGCACTACGGAGGCTGTCTGGTCTGCCGCCATATACAGGAGCAGAGTCAATTAGTGATAGCACCAAGAGGTGCAGCCAAGCTGAGGGAGTTTGTGGGGAGGCATTTTTTGTGCCGGTAGAGGATACCCAACCGTGCATTGGAGGCAGAGGTCAGGGCAGAGATGTGGTTATGAAAAGAGAGAGCAGAATCGAAGATTATGCCAAGGTATTTATAGGAGTGTACAAGTTCTAAGGGATGATTCTGGGCGGAGTGGACAGAGAGAGGAAAGTTGCTGGACTTATTTTGAGGGTGTGTAAAAAGCATAGATTTAGTTTTCTTAAGGTTGATGACGAGACGGTGGTCAGAGAACCAGGTTTCAGCTGAGGTGTAGGCACGCTGAAGGGAGTTTTGGAGTGAGACGGGGTTACTATCGGAGGCAAAGAGTACTGCGTCATCAGCATAGAGTAAGACATTTCCTGCACATGCGTTGGGCAGGGAATTGAGGAAGAGAGAGAAGAGTAAGGGCCCGAGTATGGAGCCCTGGGGAACTCTTGAGCGGATTGGGCAGGTACTGGAAAGAGTGCCACCAATCTGCACACGTTGAGAGCGGTTGGTCAAGTAGCTGGCACACCAGGAGACTGGTCCAGAGGCAAAGCCCACACTGGCAAGGGTAGCTAACAGGAGAGGATGTGAGACGGTATCAAAGGCTTTTGATAGGTCTATAAATACCGCACCAGCGAGGGAGCCAGCATCAAGTGAGTTATGAAGGAAGTTAGCAAACTCCAGGAGAGCAGTATTGGTGCTATGACCAACTCTGAATCCATGCTGTTCAGGACAAAGGACATCATATTTCATGAGGTACACATCTGAAGACGTGGAGGACATGGGTTCAATTCCACATTACCAGCCAGTAGGATAGTAAGCAGCAAAGCATACCATAGCTTGCAATGAAAGCACAAGAAGACAGGAGTGACTTCAGGGCTGACTATAAGGACATAGGTTACAAGCCGATAATTGCGACATCTGGGGATTAGTAGTGGAGTGAGATCAAAGTGGTCAGTGGGTCTGATCAGTTGATTAGAAAAGTGGAAGTCATAATTGGGGCATAGCTGTTTGGAGTAAATATGGGAACATTGGGACAGGGAAAATTTTGCCATAAAATGGAGTAGTAGGCAGGTAACAAGTGAATGCAGAATATTCCAAGACATGATGTGTAGTCACAGGAGAGAATTTGCACTTTTGAGCAGAGAGTTAGCTGCTGGAGATAGGAGAAACACATGGACTCTTTAATATAGAGTAGAGTTCCAGTGCATAACAGAACAAGATGCCCCTAGTGGCAGATAAATATAAGGACCAGATGGCAAAGTGGCCTGTTAGTTTCTGAAACTGACAAATGGTAAGCTATATAGACAAATGCCGAGATAGGGCGGGGGGGGTGGGGCGGGGTTCAGCTGAGTGAGACACGGACTGCTGTTCTCAGATACTGTAAGTCCTCAGAGCGGCAACCGTTTCACAAATAATTGCCACAGCACACTACTGATCAAAAGAGCTTCTGCAAGTAAAATTAAGCCTTGCAAGAGTTGCTGTGCAGTTTTTAAATCGAAAGATTAGATCTGGTAAGGTTCAGCAGAACCGAGGCAGAAGACTGCCATGAATATTTCACTCCACCATACTGCACAAACGATGGTCAGTGTACACATGTTCAATCGTCTGATGAACAAGATCACTGCCATGCTGTCCCCATTCCTGCCAGACTGTTCTCTGATGTTCAATAATGCCTGCCATAGCTCACGAGTTGGGGGTATTGCCTGACTGATAAAAACAGTTGCAGCCCTAACCACTTGGGTAGTATGTTCAAAAGGATGTAAAATATGGATCAGGGTGTTCATTATGTGCCTCTAGTCCCAACTGAGAGACAAAGACAGAAAGAGCAGATGTGTTATGATCCTTGTGCAGTATGGTGAAGTCTGTTAAAGCCTTGTACTGCTCAAACAGCAGTTCAAGCATATATAAAGTATTATACCATGCACCTCAGAAAGCAACCAATCAGAACGGCAGGCTGGCACCTTACCTCTGTTGTAAATCCTTTGATAATCACCACAAAAGGTGCCAGCCAGCTGCATGTTTAAAAAAAACAGTCCAACCCCGAAATCTCTGAACTCCAACCGACATTTTGCTTCCCTGCTAACTGGGAATCCCGAAACAACCTCCATACATCACAAACAAAATACTCTGTAAGCCTCAGTGTCTAATCTTAAACAGCCTTTCTGTTTCCCCGCAACCACTTCCACCCAGCTCACCTCAAAATAATTTTTTTCTCTGTTCAGCTCTACAATTCCTCTCTCTCCCATACAGTCCCTCTCTCTTTTTAAAATCCCCACTCTTCCACTATCAATGGCAGCATGAAAAAAAAAATAAAACCGCAAAGAACTTCCGACGACTGTAACAGATTCCCCCGAGTCCATTTTCATGATGCAGACATTAACCCAGAAGCTCCATGACAGCAACACAATGGGTCACAACATGTCAAGAAGAGGGAACACCTCCAGTTTCTCCACATGCCACAACAGTCCCTGAGCCAGCTACACCATCACTTTCTCCCACAGCTCCCAACTCAAACTCCTCAGGCCCTTAACAGCAACTCGGCCATCCAGTCCTGTTGGCAACAAAATGCGGCATCACAAGCAAGCAACCAATAAGGAAATGCTGCAGGTTTCAGCTTGAACTGCAACAACATAAAGAAACCTCCAAAAGGCAAACATGGTGGGCTATAAACGTTTTTCTATGTGCATATTCTGGAATATAAATCTTACGTAAGGCACTATTTTTTTCAGCATAAGCTTATTTCTCTGAAAAACATTATTTTTAGTACATAAAAAATATACCTTTTTTAAAAAGAATTCATCCATGGTATATCTATGGTATAATTGCAATAAGCCACTCAGGGGATGTGGGTTATTGCGGGATTTACAATGGCTGGCGAGGATTTACCCACTCGACTGTGCCTCGTGGGCTAACCACTCCAGCCGTGGTAATTCCCCTGATAACCCACACCCCCTCATGGCTTATTGCTTAAGTATTCTTGTGGCATCCCCTGCTCTAGCCGGTGCTGTGGAATTCCATTTCTTTTTAGCTGCTTGTTTTCAAGCTCATTTCTGGCCTTTGTGCAATGGCTAAAATGTAAACAGCCTTTAAACTGCAAATACTATGGTGTCTTAAGGTTTGCTGGGTGCTTTATCTTATTTTAGGTGTTTTATATCTAGTACATTAATCTGCTGCTGAGTCTCTGTCTCCAGCTCTGTCACCATGATCAGCTTGGCTGGCAACATAGCTCAGGCCCAGGATTACAGATGGACCCCAAAAAGTTAATGCACCATCTTTGGTAGGGTTCAAGCCCCTCAGAGTTCCAATACTCTCCTAGTGTCCCATTAATATGCTCCCCAGATTAAAATGCAATATCTCAGAGTCCTTGAGTCTGCTGCTGGGAGAGCTGAGAGGAAAGCGAGAACAGAACAGATAGCCTAAAGCACAAAAAGTAATTTATTTCATTTTCAATACTTAAAGGTGCTGTGTGAGTGACTAGACAGAACTGGATACTTTTGGGTTAATGATGTTGGTCTGTTCTTCAAATTTCATACCTTTTGGTAGTCAGGGAGGTGTACCTAGTTGGAAGAATGTCTGCAGTCTCTTGTGAGTTGAGTGGTTAATTATAACCTGGGAAACAGATGTCTGCTTGGGGGAGGGCCTGAAACAGGATTAACCCTTGGGCTGCTGACAGAATTAGAATGTATAGGAAGTTTGGACTGATATATCAGTCCACGGCCCTGCAAGAGTTAAAGGGGACAGGAGATTAAATGGTGGGAGTTAGCTGTGGCAGGTATTCTGGAAAAGCTGAGAGGAAGGAGAGAACAGAATAACTAGCCTAAACCAGAAAATGTAATTTATTTCATTTTTAATATGAAAATGAATAAAATGAGTAGTGTTATAAGTGACTCCTGTCTTATTTTGATGTTTGGTTTACTAGTTTGTAAATTAGCAAACAAATACTTGCATTTTATACTTTGTAAATTATTTTTGGAGATTTTAAACTTCATCAAGTGAGATGTTTTCTATGTACAGTCATCTGCTGTTATGTACGTATAGTCAGTGACATTACTTCCCCTTGACAGTCTCAATTGAAAGCGGCATCATGCCAGATGAATACTTACATCTCCAGTACATTATACTGATGCATGGAGCACGACTGTCACAATAAACCAGTTAACCAGGTCTGCATGAGGATTATTGCTTATCTATTTCTTTATATTATGCAATCTTGATAAAATTATACAAATTCTTGTAAATGTGTTATATTTTGCTTCTCATTTTCTCATCTGTCTCTGTGGCAGAAACGTTGAGATTGCAGTCTGACTTTCTAAGACAAATACAGTAAGACTAATGAGTTGAGACTAATAATATTAAAATATATAATATTCATAGTATTTAGAGTTTTGGCACATATTTAAGAGGTGCATGACCCCAAAACTCTAACACGTTGACTCTACAGAAATGCATAGTGGGATAATGTTCAGCTTGGCTATCTGCTGCATGTAAAGTTGATGCTAACTAAAGGTGGCTCCCATTAGTGATCTCTTGACAGTAGATTTGTATGCTAGATACCACACTAATATTGAAGTTATACTATTCATTTGTGATGCCTATGTAACATGCACTCCAACTAGTCACAGAAACATCACCTCAATCTGTATGATAACCAGTATTAATCTGTAGTATGAGAAAATCATGTAAAGCTTTAGATCAGCATAAAGTACAGTTAGATAAGAACATACCCTAACAGTAGCTCTTCAAGAGGCTCTCTTGCAGCAGTCCATCACCGGTATGACTTAGTCTCCAGGTGCTAGGACCACATGGAAGCCTTTTAGCTTGCAGTCTGCCAGAAGGGGTCACCCACCACCATTGTCAATGCCTGATGTCAGCCAATCCTATAAAGGTTGGAGGCCCCCACACCCTCCTCAGTTCTCCCACTGGAGACCATAAGCAAGATGCTGGAAGGGGAGAAACCCAGGAGGACTCTAAGGCATCCCAATAGCATAGAAAAAATAAAATCAGAAGGCTCTCCCCATGGAAAGAGAGAGAGACACACAGGAGAGGGGAAAGGAGGGAGGGAGAGAGGGAAAGCAGAGCTTGCAGTAAGAGAATCATTTTGAAGAACTGCTTTTATGGTAAGTTCTTAGATAACCGTATTCTCTTACTTCGAAGGTATTTCTTGCAGCAGGCCATCACCAGTAGGCCTGAGTCCCAAGCAGTACTGGCACCACAGACAGTCTGGGTGGTAGGCAAAAAAATAATAGCCTATGAAAGGAGGCCTTGAAGAACAGCTAGCCCGAAGTTGGTCCTGCACCTAGAGACAATGTCCAGACTGTGATACTTAGTGAAAATGTGGAAAGTGTTATAGGTGACAGAAGCACAAATGTCAGCAGCTGACACATTTCTGAAAAAAGTGACTGAGGTGGCCATACCACTAGTGGGATGGCCTTTTACCCCTCTAGGAAGTTCCTTGCTGTGCTTCCAGTAACAACAGACAATGCAACTGGCTAACTACTTAAACAAACAATGTTTGGACACTGGAGTGCCCTCTTTCCCGGGGGGAATGAAACAAACAACTGATTGGACTTCCGGGAATCCTTAGTCCAGTGTGAATAGTACCTCAGGATTCTATGCACATCCATGGTATGAAGCAATGCCCCCCTTGATCGGAATGCTCCAGATAATAAGCAGGCAGGTGGAGGGATTAATTCAAAGTAAACTCCAACACCACCTTTGGAAGAAACTTAGGATTTGTACGCAAAAACACCCTGTCTTTGTGAAAAACCAAATAAGGCTCCTTACACGTGAGGGCTTGAAGCTCAGAAATCCTTTTAGCAGAAGTAATGGCAACTATAAATAATGTTTTCCATGACAGAAAGCATAGCTCGCAAGATGAGGCTGGTTCAAAGGGAGGCAGCGTAAGCTTTTCCAACACTAAATTAAGCTCCCAAGGCAGGACAGGGCCCCTGATTGGGAGTTTCAATTGCAGAATGCCCTACAAGAATTTGCAGAACACATCGAGTTGGGTCACTGAGCAGTCATCCACAGGTACATGATATGTAGAGGTGGCAAAGAGATGTACCTTAATAGAGGAGTATCACAAACCCAAGTCTGAGAGGGACAGAAGGTACTCCAAAACCTGATCCACTAGACAGGTGAAGGGATCTAAATGGTGCGATGCAGCCCAAAGAGCAAAGTGCTTCCATTTCATAAAGTAAGTGGCCCTGGTGGAGGGCTTCCTGACTGCAAACAAGACATCTGTTACTCTGGGGGAGTCCCAAAATCTGGCAATGGCTATGTCCTCAGGAACCATGCATAGAGATGGAGAGACTTGAGGTCTTGATGGACCAGATTGCACTGTTCCTGGGAAAGCAAGCATGTGCAAAGGGGCAGGGACAGTGGAGCTTCCATTGACAATTGTTGCAGAAAGGGGAGCCAGATTGGACGAGGCTGTAAGGGGGTGATGAGGATCTTTGTACATCCTCCATCTGGAGCTTGATCAGAACTCATTGAAGGAGTGGGAAGGGAGGGAGGTGTAAAGAAACCTCCCTGTCCAGGAGAGGGACAGTGCGTCTCACCAGAAAACTCCAGGTCCTGGATCTAGCGAGCAGAAAAGTGGCAATTTTCCATTGTGTGGGGATGCATAAAGGTCCAACTCTGGCTGACCCTACCTGTTGAAGAGGTCTTCTACCACTGAGGTCACAAGTTCCCACTTGTGGGGTCTGGACTGGGAGAGGCTTAGATTGTCTGCCAGGACATTTTGGTCACCGGGAACATGGACAGTGGAGAGTTTCAGGCCATGCTCGATGGTCCAATACCAGACTCTCATCACTTCCTTGCACAGGGGATAGGAATGAGTTCAACGCTGCTTGTTTATGTAATAAATTATGCACATGTCCATGTGAACAGATAGCAGACCTGGGGAGAGCTGAGTCTGAAAGGTCTGGAGGGTGTACAGAACTGCTCACATCTCCAGGACATTTATGAGGAGATCCTGCTCTATCTTGGACCATGTCCTTGAGTTTGGTGGGTCCCCATGTGGTCTACCCAACTGAGGCCTGAGACATCCATTGTAAGAATCTGCTAAGGGGAAGGAAGACAAAAATGAACTCTGTGAAATAGGTTATTGGGCTCCAGCCACCACAATAGTACCTTCTTGACTGGAGCCGATATCAACAGTAGTTAATCGAGGGCATCCATGTGTTGGTTGCACTGGACCCACAGTGTCCATTGAGGGATTTGCTTATGCAGGCTGGCCAGGGGATCTGTGGCAATAGCTGTGGCCATGAGGCCTAATAGCCTCAAAAAGACCCTTGCCGGAACATGAAAGCAGGAGTAAAGAAGATGGGCCTGGTCCATCAGATGCTCTGCTATGTCTGGGGGCAAGAAGGCTTTCCCCTTGGTAATGTCCACCACTGTTTCTATGTACAGGAGGTGCTGGCAAAGGGTCAAGAAAGACTTTGGTAGGTTGATAGTAATGGCCAAAGCTTTGAACTGGCTGCAGGTATGAGAAAGAGTTTGAAGGAGACGGTCTCTGGATGGGTCTGACAGCAGCCAATCATACAGATTGGGAAAGATGTAAAACCCCTGCCATTTCAAGGCAGCTGCCACCACCAACAGTCATTTGGTGAAGACCCTGGAGACTGAGGACAAACCAAAGGGCAGAGCTCTGAACTGGTAGTGCACTTCCTGGAGGTGGAAACAGAGGAAGTGCCAGCAGGAGGTGAAAACATTGATTTCAGGTAGGCATCCTGCATTTCCAGGGAACAAAGCCAGTCCCCCTGATGTAACAGGGGCAGTAAACCCTGAACAGGTGACCATCCTGAACCATTTGCACTCTATAACTGGGTTCAGCTGGCTTAGGTCCAGGATGGGCTGAAGGTCTCCCATCCACTTGCGGACCAGGAAGAAGTGAGACTAGAACCCCCTTCCCTGATGACACTGTAGGACCTTTTTTTGAAGTAAAGCCTGAATTTCCTCCCTGATGAGAGGTGCATGACCAGGAGGATACAAGGAATTGTCCAGAGGGTTTTCTGCAGGCCACTGTATGAACTCAAGAATATGGCCATGCTTGATGAGCTGCAGCACCCAGTTGTCTGGGGTGATCTCCCTCCACCTGTCCAGGTGCAGGGAAAAGTTACCCCCAACAAACACCTCCTGGTGAACAACTGTGGGGGGAGGGATCTAGCAAGGAGTCAGGAGGTGGGAGCAGCCACTGCTGGGGCTGCTGCTGCACCTCGGGTGCTGCAGATGGTGGTGCAGGAGGGAGCAGGGTGAGCTGCCCCTGCTTTGCACTTGTCTTGGGCATTGGGAGGGGGATGGGCCTGTCGGTGGGAGGAGCGATGAGAAGGAGGCTGCTGCCCTGACTTCGGCTGGGTATGGTACATAGAATGGATGGATTTGAGAGCCTGTACAGAGGTCTGGAGTTTGGACATTATATCCAGGACATCTCCTCTAAAACGTCTGAAACCACTGAAGGGTGTGTCTAATATGTTCAATTGGACATCCTGCGCAAAACCAGAGAACCAAAGTCAGGAGCGGTGCCTCACACAGATGCTGAAGGCTTCAGCCTGATCTGAGGCATCTACCACATCATAGACATCTCTGAGGATGTGGGTACCACCATCTGAGCCAGTCTTGAGGGCCTAGAGGGTCTGCTGCTTGGAAGTATCATCAGGTATGGTTAGGACAGCCTCCTTAGCATGTCCCCATAACAGGTTTTGGTATTGTACCATATGGGCTAAATAGCTGATGGCCCGAATGGCCAGAGTGGCAGAGGTGAAATCATGCTTGCCCACCTGGTTTAGGTGGCAAGACTCCTGTCTGCGTGATGGGAGTTTGGTGCTTTGGTCTCTTGGTGCAGTCGTGCACTGCACTGATAATAACTGAATCGGCCTTGGGCTGTTCACTGACGTACAGCTTACCAGCCAGAGTGTGATAAAGCCTGTCAGCCTTTTTGGACACCACTATGACCATATGGGGGCAGTTCCAACTAGCCTGAGTAAAATCCTCATGGGATTCAATAATGGAGGGGGGGGGAACACCAGAGGAGAGTCATCAGGCTGACATTGATAAACTGCCAGCTGATGCCTCTCTGGATCTTATTCCTCTGTGTCCTATCCCATAGTGGCCTGAATGTGCCTCATAATGGCCATAAAAGTGGCATTGTTCGGGGATTTGGGACATTGCTCAGTGCCTCTTCCTCCAGTGAATTCTGGGCCCAAGGAGGAAGACTTACTGCTGAAACACTGGTCAGCATCATCTGCATCATCGTTCCTGCTTTCCTGAGGCTGACAACCATCCAAGCATTTGGCTGACCCGGCGTCAGGCCAGTTCCTGGATGTGTGAGGAGCACTAGGTCCCGGTTGAACAGGGACCAGGGAAATGGGTCCCAAGGAAGGCCCTTGGGGGGTAGCTAGGAACATGGCCATCAAGGCCAGGGCCTGTGTCTGCATAAAGGACCACAAGGCCAAAATTAGACCATGATAATCTAAAGGGGCTAGAGTTAGTCCTCCAGGCAACAGGTAAGCAGGGACAGTGATTGGTCCCCAAAGGAGCAAGTATGGGTAGCCCAGCATAGGTCCTGCCAGTGCAAGGTAGGGGTATACAGGTGACAGACCAGTCAAAGCCAGTGTAGGGTGCCCTGAGTGAGGTCCTGCAGGCATAGGTTGTGGCAGGACGGCACAAGATTCACCAGAGTGGGAGGCGGAAAGGACTGGGGATGGGCCCACCGGTGCAGGCTAAGTGGCTGAGCTGGTGTTGGTCCCATGGCTGCAACAGAGGGAGAACAGGTGAAGAAGCCAGAAGATGAAGGAAACATATTCATTTCAGTGCTTTACAGTAACTGGCGATTGCTATTTTTCTTTTAAACTTAGATTGTGGGCTTTTAGTGACACTGTAATTTCTTTGCTGTCTTTACTTAGAATTGTTTTTGGGCTATTGAAAATTTAAAACATAGTGGTGGTGCATTTCTTTGCTGTCTTTAATTGCTGCAAATTTTTGGCCCCTCCCTCTCCTCTGCTTCCCCAACTCTTAATTATATGCCCTGTTTAATCTAATTGACAGGAACTAAACACAGGGGATAGTAGGGGGTGTGGAGTAGGAGGGGCATAAGGGGGAAGAAGCCTACACTCAGCATGACAAGTGTTTTGACTCATTAATTTATTTTCTTTTTTAAAAGAAAAATATCTGAGGATCAGTGGCAGGATTTTTTAGGAGAGTAAATTAATAAAAAGGGAACTAGGAGAGCTTCAGTAACAGACAAGTAGTGGAATAGCAGTATAATTGCAGTATAATGTGGGGAGTGGTGCAATGCAGTGGCTGCGGGGCAGCCATATTCAGGCAGACCTTCTGGACACTGAGGTGCTTTCCTATCTGCATGCATCTCTCTGGACTGCGGAATGAGGTTGCCAGACTCAGAGTGGAAGTAAACTGGGTCAGGAGTACCATCACCCCTATCCAGAGACCACCCAGTCCAATGCCACTGCCTGAAAGGATGCCGAGAGCAAGGAGCACTTGAATGACAGTGGACTCAGGGAGGGTTAGGGCGGTTGGGCAGATGCACAACCCAGATCCTATTCCACTCAAGAACTCATATGCCACACTGGCAAAGGGGACAACCAAATAGAGGTACCCAGAGAAATGGAAGGAAAGGATGTGTAGGTAAGCCAAGGATGTGACATCAGCGGGGAGAGCAGTGGACCCCAGAGGAGGAGAAAGTGAATCTTGGTGGGGGACTCCATCATAAGAGGGATCCAGCTAGGATCACAGGAGGGAGAGGGCAGGGAGGTGAGGTGCCTACCAGGTGCCACAGCATGGACGGATGGAAGGAAGATCCTGGGGATCACTGGGAAGGCAAGACGGGAGGGTGAGCTGGATGTCATTATCCACCTAGGTACTAATGACATGGCAAATGGGGAGCCAAAGGAAGTTCAGGAAGAGTTTAGGAAATTGGGGAGGGGTCTCAAGCAAGTAGCTACTTCTGTCACCTTCTCAGAAGTACTTTCTACGAGAGTCAAGGGAGAGCATAAGGGTGCATGCACCAGGAACTTTAACTCATGGATGAATAATTGGTGCTGTGAGGAAGGGTTTGGATTCATTGGTGACAGGATCCACCTGGAGGGATGGAGGTTTGTTCAAGCCTGACGGCCTGCATCCATCCTGGAGGGGAATCCAAGCACTCAATAATAAGTTTAAATGCTACATTGACAAGCATTTAAACTAGCAAAGGGGATGGCAGGCCAGCAAGGAGGGTACCTACTTGCTCACCCCCCACAGCTATCAGTGGAACCAGTGAACCGGAGGAGTGGCCATCTCTATAAAGCAGTGTGCAAAAGATGGAGATTACCACCAAGAGGTGGATAGACAGAAAAGGGGCAAAATTCAGCAGAAGGGCAGACAGCAAGGAGAACCAGGGATAAAGGACAACCAGGGAAGGGACTGGAGTAGAACAGCTAAACAGTCTAGGGAGGTCAAATCATGGAAAGCCGTGTGTGCCAATGCCAGGAGCCTTAGCAACAAGATGGAAGATCTGGGGCCTGTCTTGGTGCAGTCAGACCTGGACATTGTGGCCATCACTGAAACCTGGTGTAATGATAACCACAACTGGGAGATGGCCATTCCTGGCTACAACATATTCAGAAGAGACAGGGCAGGTAGGAAAGGAGGAGGAGTGGCACTGTATGTGAAAAATGACATAAGGGCCACAGTGATACAGGAGGAACAAAATGGGGAAGAGATACTGTGTGTTAAGCTGGAAAGGAAAATGGGGCCAGCCATCCACACAGGTGTGGTCTATAGACCACCAGCCCAGGAGGAAGAAACAGATAGGGAGCTGATGCTAGTCATCCAAAGTATGGCAGGCAAGGGTGAAGTAGTACAGGTTGGAGACCACAATATTCCAGACATGGACTGGAGCATCCCAGCAGCAGCATCAACTAGGAGCAGATTTATGCTGGACTCCCTTCAGGGTGCCTTCCTCAAGCAACTGGTCATGGAACCAACTCAGCAGAAGGCAATACTGGACCTTGTGCTCACAAACTGGAACAGTGTGATGGGGGTAACAGTGGGGGAGCACCTGGGGAACAATGACCACCAGTCATTGTGGTTTGAAATTACAGAAGGAGCAGAACCAAACCACACAAAAACACGTATCCTGGATTTTAGGGGGGCAGACTTTGGGAAAATGGGGAGATACTTGAAAGAGACATTAAGGGGAATGGGCAGGAACCAGGGGTTGAGGAACAGTGGACAGTATTTAAAATGGGGATTACAAAAGCAACATAATTATGCATTAAGTAGGGTTACCACCTGTCCCTATTTTCGCAGGACAGTCCTGATTTGGGGAGCTGTGTCCTGCAAAAAAACATGACAAATACTACATGTCCTGACATTATAGTAGAAAAAAATAGTTTCTGACTTTCCTTTAAATGTTGCAAAACAATATAATACCTTTCCTAAAATACTTTAAAAAGATAAGAAACAATAGAAACAGCTAAAAAACTATGACACTTAGTCTTAATTCTGATTATTTAGAGAAAACAAGTCTGTTGCATTGGTCGAGATTAGACTGTGTCCTACGAAAAATCATGTTTCAGTAAGAAATGTCCCACTTTGGGCTTCTTAAAAGGTGGTAACACTAGCATTAAGCATGTTAGCAAGAGGAAAAGGAAGAGGAGACCATTATGGTTTTCCAAAGAGGTAGCAAAGAAAGTGAAAGCCAAAAAGATTGCATTCAGGCAATACAAAAAGACACAGGCAGAAGGGGATAGGGAGAAGTACCAGGAGAAGCAAAAGGAGGCAGGGAGGTCAGTAAGGAAAGCCAAAGCTCACACAGTAGAACACATTGCAATATCAGTGGGTAGAGGGGACAAAACCTTTTACAGGTACATAAGTGAAAAAAGAAAAGCAAAGGGAGGGATAGTGAGACTGAAGGGGGAGGATGGGGGCCACGTGGAGGATGGCAACAGTAAAGCTGATGTACTGAACAGGTATTTCTGTTCAGTCTTTACTGAGGAAGAGGAGGGTAATGAGTCTGAAGGGAGTACAAGGGGTGAGAATGGTGCAGAAATGGACACAAGTCCCTTTACACGAGAAAGGGTCCTGAAAGAACTGGAAGTATTAAGAGTCGATAAAGTAATGGGGCCAGATGGGGTGCACCCCAGGGTCCTTAAAGAAATAAGAGAGGTTGTGGGTGAACCTCTGGCTATCCTGTTTAGCCGATCACTGGAAACAGGGGAGGTGCCCAAAGACTGGAGGACAGCAGATGTAGTCTCCTTATACAAAAGTGGGAACAAAGAGGAACCGGGGAACTACAGACCAGTCAGCCTCACCTCGGTAGTGGGGAAGATCATGGAAGCACTACTGAAGGAGAGACTGGAGGAACATCTGGTTGTCAATGGACTACAGGACCCAAGGCAGCCGGTTTCACCAGGGGAGGTCATGTCAGACCAACCTTGTTGAATTTTTTGACTGGGGGACTAGGGAGATGGATCAGGATAGGGTAGTGGACTTAGCCTACCTGGACTTCAGCAAGGCCTTTGACAATGTGCCACATAGAAGACTATTACACAAACTGGAGAATATGGGTGTCAGCAGGACAGTAGTGTGGTGGGTAGGTAACTGGCTGGATGGCAGAACACAGAGGGTGATGGTAAATGGCTGTCACTCCACAGAGGGAAGAGTGACCAATGGGGTACCACAGGGATCAGTGCTGGGACTGGTCCTATTCAACATCTTCATCAGTGACATTGCGCAAGACCTAGAAGGCAGAATTTCACTGTTCACTGATGACACAAAGCTCTGTAACAGAGTAGACACACCAGAGGGTGTAGACAGAATGAGAAGGGGCCTGCAGAAATTTGAAGAATGGTCAGGGCTTTGGCAGTTGAAATTCAATGCAAAGAAGTGCAAGATAATGCATATGGGGCACAAAAACCCTGGCACAATATATCAGTTGGGGGGGGTGAGGATATAGCTTGCACCAAGCAGGAAAGGGATCTTGGGGTTATCATCTCCGATGACCTCAAGGTAGGGAAACAGTGTAACAAGGCAGCAGGAAAAGTAAATAGGATGCTGGGATGCATAGGCAGGGGCATCACCAGCAGGAAAAGGGAAGTCATAATTCCACTGTACAAGACACTAGTGAGGCCCCACCTGGAGTACAGTGTACAGTTCTGGAGACCTTACCTACGTAAGGACATAAACACGGTAGAGAAGGTTCAGAGGAGGGCAATGAAGATGGTACATGGATTGCATCACAAGTCCTATGAGGACAGGTTGAAGGAATTGAATATGTACTCCCTGGAGGAGAGGAGGGAGAGAGGGGACATGATAGAGACATACAAGTATCTTACAGGGAGGAACAGGGTGCAGGAATACACTATTTTTAAGTGAAAAGGATGTTCCAGGACTAGAGGGCATGGGGTGAAGTTGGAGGGAGGACAATTCAGAGGAAACGTGAGGAAGAATTTCTTCACAGAACGGGTGGTGGACAAGTGGAACACCCTGCCAGAGGAAGAGGTGGGGGCTGAAACAATCATGGGATTTAAGAATGCATGGGATAGACATAAAGGAATTCTAAAGATCAGGGGTAAGGGGCAGCAGACTTCTAGGAAAACATAAACTGAACTTACAAGCTCAAATGGGCAGACTGGGTGGGCCATAGGCCCTTATCTGCCGACACTGTCTATGTACCTGTGTATCTATGCCCAGAGGGCGTTGGTTGAGGCAATACCAGAGGGGAGTCCACTGGCACTGGCTGTGGGGAGACGAGTGTTGAACTTGGGGGGCAACCCCCTGGGAGAAGGCTGAGGAAAAACTGGGCCCTGGGAGGTGCCAGTGTCCTGCAGCATCAGCCCCCAAGAAGGAAGGGCAGAACCAGTGGTGGTCCCAGAAGATGAGATCAACATTGATGGTGCAGGTATCGGGGGGGGTGTGGCAGCTGGGAGACAGGCACTTGCCGCACTCATGGTGGATGAGAAGATGCCGGTCGAACCACCTGACTTGGGCCTGTAGAGAACAAAGGCTGTAACAGCAGGGGCTGGATATGAAGTACCTTGGCCTGAAGAGCTGCCACCCATGAGGGAAACCCAGTAGCCCTGTGGAAATAAGAGTATGTGCGGCCATCGAGGTTGACCCCCCCGAGGGAGGAAGACCATTTCAAGGTCAAAAACTGCTGGTGTGGGAACCACGAGTGGGAAGCAGGCTGGATTCAGTGTCAGTCCTTGTCCCTATGCTTATGTTTCCTGGTAGTTTTGTTCTGAGACTTCAAAGATGAAAACCCCAAGGACTAGGCCTGGGAAATGGAGGAGCTCCTGGCCTGCATCTCACCTTTCACTGAAGTTACCATCTGCTTAAGGAGGTGATTTTCCAGGATCTTCTGGCGATGTCTCCTGGTGACCAGGTTTAACTTCTGGCAAGCCTCGCAGGCTTGAACATTGTGGTCTGGGTCTAGGCACAAGATCTAGGCAGAATGGCCTTCCTTGTCCAGGACCTATTTGCTGCAGCCACACTTCATGGAGTGGTCAGAAGAGGAGTATGGTTTTGAAGACATAAACCATCAGGTGAGAACAACGAAATTTGATGTTAAACAAACTAAAAATATTGAAGTGTGGTTAAATGCGAGAAAATGACAGTCGACTGCAGCTGCGGTGTTATGAGTGGTCTGACATATGCTGGTTGATGGTGGAAAGAACTGAGGATGGTATGGGGGCCATCCGCCTTTATAAGATTTGCTGATGTCAGGCACTGACATCGGAGGTGGGTGGCGCCCTCTGGTAGATTGCTAGCTAGAAGGTTTCCGTGTGGTCCTAGCGCCTGGCAGCTAAGTCCTGCTGGTGATGGCCTGCTGCAAGAGATACCCTCAAAGTAAGATCTCCTTTTTTAACCATGTGTACTGCAAAGTATAAGCAGTAAAAGTGATTGATAAATGAACATCCAACTAGAACAGTTAAGTCAGAAAATATAAATAGAAACAAGTAATCACAAACAGACCTTGTATCAGCTGCTTCACAGAAATAATCTATTTTTTTACAGCCAGCTATTTGCTTTACCGCTGATTTGATGTCTGATCCAAACATGTGGAATTTACTTTTGCCTTGTTTATGTCCTTTGATTTTTTTTTAACCCTGTGTTTATACGCCTAATCTTGCCTCCCTCCACTCTCTCAGACATCTTGTGTGGACCCCCCCAATCCCTGCCGTGGTCTGCCCCTAGAATGCCTCATCCACACACGCTCCCCTAACACCCCCGGTATACCCCCCAGGTAGGGGTGGAGAGGGAACCCCTGTCGCTCACCTCTCTCCAAACCAGCATACTGTGTGTGTGCGTAGATCCAGCACAGCGGAGTCTGCCCTGACGAGCCCGGAGACATCCTAGAGAGGTTTCTTCGCCTAGGAGGGACCAAGGGGTTTTTTCCAATTTCGCCCCTGACGTTGGCATGCAATGAGAGGCTATGAGTTAGGAGGCATGCTGAGATGTACCTCCTGCTCCACCCCTCTGCTGACATCCACCCAATGAACTTACTGCTTCTCCACCTACAGCACCATCCACTCGGGCTCCCCTAGGTGGCGCATAGCAATGGGAGCTTGCAGTTAACCCCCCCACAGAAGGAGAGCTGCTGTCAGGCACTCTAGTCTTCTCTGCCCCGGCAGACCCCTGGCAACACGTGCTCGCCCCCAAACCCAAGTCGCCGGCATGGTGCGAGGTGTGGCATCCAGTGCTTCAACCCTCAGTACCACCAGGCTGGCCATGTCCTTTGATTTTAATAGCAATCTTTATAAATATTACAGTCAGTCAGATGATAGCCATATTTTTGCTCCATAGTAACACAGATGTCTGACAGGACTGCTGGAGGCATGAAGACACCAGCAGCATTACACAATAATGAAAAAATATTGTGGTTAAACTACCTTGATTCACAATATGACTTATAAAGTATTCTGAGCAGATGTATGACTTTTCCATTTATGTTTCCCGATAGCCTGCATGAATTAGACAGTGTGTCAGTTTCTAAACTATCTGCCCCCCCATAGCAGTTCATATAACCCTGACAGCTTGCATTAGGAAGAACGGGGGAGTGTTGAAATCACCCACATAATCTAGTCATTCTCCATCCAGTCCTGCCACTGAGACAACGGCTGCATGCTCCATTTTAAGTCAGTAATGAGTCCAGAGCCGGCCTTAAGGATAGGCAAACTAGGCATCTGCCTAGGGCATCATGTAATAGGCGGGCCATAAAAGACCTCAGTTTATGATGGTGTTTTTTTTTTACATTAACCAGGACAACTAACATTGCCAAGTTTATTGTCGGGGGGGGGGGTGAAGACTTGTCTAGGAGCAGCAGCATGATATTCCAAATCACAGCATTGTGCACAGTGTGAGCCACCTCTCCTACCTACCATGTGCCTAACACTCATCATTCTCTTGGCTTTGGAGCTAGGATGGCCAATTAGTGCAGATAGTGGGTGTATCAGTGCATTCAGAGATAGGTACAGGAGCCATTAATCACTTTGGGTGAGCAACAACAAGAGATTGAAGGCTTACATGGCAGTCAACACATGGGCTAACTGGGGCAGCAGAGTTGTAGTGTGACATCTGGCAGTGCAGGCACTTTGCAGACCCACTGGATGTAAGTTCTGAAACTGTTTTACAGAACCTTTGACACCGTAGGGAAAACTTTGCAAAAAATACAATCAGCACACACCATGTAGTTTTTATTTAATATGCTTATTATCCTTTGCTGCTTTATTACTTACAACATATTCATGAAAATAAGACCTCTGCCACATGCTCTTTATCTGGACTTGTTGCTTGTCTACATTGTGCAAGTGACATGATAATTCTCTGTTTATACCCCTGTTTACACAGCAGCAGCGTTTCACTTACTGATCCTTTGCCTTCCTGCTTCGCTGTGACTTCCTTTGCAATTTTCTGTTTACACTCCCAAGCTTGATGCACTGCTGATCGCACCAAGAAGAGTGTCTGGGAGCTTGATATCTGAAGTGATTCATGGCAGTGAAATAGGGGATCGCAGCAGATCAAATGCATTGGTCGTTCACACCGCGGGGTGATGTGTTCAATCCAGTATACATCCCCTCTTTTCTACTGGATTAAAACCCATTGCTGGAGCACACTTACGGTGATGTGGTAAGTGTCCACACTGCATTCTTCGCAGTGCATCAACCAGAGCGCATGAGTTGATACGCTACAAAGATGGTGGTGTAAACAGGGTATATGACAGAACAACTGGATGCTGTAGATATTATCAGTATGACCCAAGCTGCCTTGTAGACAAGTAGCCAGAGCAGCTGAACAATACATGACCAGTGGTGGAAATGGAGAAGGCACCTAGGGAAACTCAGTTGCAGCAGTGAAAGTAAAGTCAGACTTAGTTACAGGAGTTAAATGGGCAAGGACTGCTTCTGTGTACAGTGTAAACTGTATCTGTACCCCTAACGGCATAAAACTGGTTATATGAAGTGTAAGAATGCAATGTGTAATCAGGGTTGGCAGCATAGCCTAGACATTAGAGCAATAAGCTGTGAATGAGCTTGATACATCAGGCAGACCTGGGTTTGATTCCCACAACCTCCACTTGTGTACTGTGTGACTCTACGCATGTCACTTAACCTCCCTAGTGCTCCCAGGTAAACCCAGAAAAAAGGCACTTGTGCCTAATGGGTCTCACCTAGTTACCAAAGTCTGAAAAATGAAAAGTATAGGTTCCCATTGTATGCTCAAGCACAGTTTTCCCATCACGCTACCAGTGGGGACATTAAATGTTAATAGTTTATTTAGAGAGGTGTGTCCCAGTGAGGTGCAATACCTTATTGTCAGTGAGCTTGTGATTCTAACCTACTGGTCAGAGTGCAGTGCTGTGAAAGGTTACTATCACATACTATATATTTTATATATCTGCAAGATCTTCTCACTCCTTACTGCCCCTCCCGCTCACTCCAATCCACCGACGAGGGATTGCTACAGATTCCCACAGTTCGGTTAAAGACATCTGGGGCATGTGCATTTTCTTATGCTGCCCCTTCCCTGTGGAATTCTGTACCTTGTCGGATAAGAGAATGCCTGACTGTCTCGAGTTTTTAATCTGAGCTCAAAACATGTTTTTTAAAGCTTATTCTGAAGGATTTTAAAATGTTTATGAATGTTTATTTAATTGTCTGGTTTTAACATGTTTGTACATCGCTTTGGTTTTGAAAAACACTTAAAAAAAGTTTTACTTGCTTTACTTACTTACTATATTTCTGATGCATTCAATGAACTGGAAGAACTGGGAGATCATATCTAGAAAAGTGTATATTTAATTAAAATGCTGGGCCACAGCAGGTTCATATTTTGGAGACGCATCATCTCATTTAGAGTAGGGTCCTGCTCCTATACAATAAATATACAGCTGCAAGGACATACTACTGTGTAAGCAAACGGATACCAAGTGAAGTGACAGCAAAACAATGACTAACCCTGTGTGTGACTAAAATGTATAAGCTCTGAAGAGTGTCCCCATTTTGTGTAAACTATCACTTTAGCAGTGTACCTGTGATATAAGGTCAGAGGGAACTTTCATGTTTTGTGGTACATATTATTTAAAACAAAAGTTTTTTTGTCAGAATGGTAAGCAGTCTTTATTCCTCTGCTTCTTCCAGCAGGCAGTGAATGGTAACATGATCTTATTCCTTCTCTTAAGACTCCCATAAGTAAATAGGTATTTTATTGTCTAGTGCACTTGCCTGGGTATCAGAAACCAAACAAATAGATAGATATCAATTTGCAGTTTGGGTGTTTACAAAAATAACATTCTTGTGTGTGTGTTTCTTTTTCTTTTGTCTGACATAAATAGTATGGTAACTTACCAAAAGTAGTTTTCAGCCGTTCAGCACTTATTTTGTAACCCCCCTTCCCTGAGGTAGGACTTCAGTTCACCATTCCTTCCTTCAACACTTGCTGAGCTGGGCTCCCTGATTACAAAGAGTGGGAGCACAAGTGAAGATGATGACCTTGTAATTTTTTGCACAATCTAAATGAAATGTGTTTACTGGGTATGGGGTGAGGGTGAGGGCCTTGGTCTAATATGTCATCAGAGTAATCCATTCATGGGTTAAAAATGGCAGGAGCACACAGGAACTCAGTTCCACCACCTCTTAAAACAATATAAGCAAGCATTTGTCAATGCTGAATGTTGTCTTGCTGGCATTGGCATTGGTAGTGCAGGAGTTAGAGAGATGTATAATAGGAATGGCAGTGAAGTAGTGAACTAACACTCCCCCAACCCCACCTGCAGAGACTGACAGGCATTGGGGTGACCTCTGGTTCATCAGCCATAACGCTCACACCATTTCACCTCACCCTACCCTGCAGACATGGAGAAGAGTCGCGGTCTGCCTTGAGGTCTTTGGGCCTTATGCCCACCCCATTCCATAAGGAAATATGCTGAGATTGGTGCAGTATAGGAGAATGGGACAAACTTTGGGGCTGAAGAGTCTAAGACACACTTCAATGCCTGTCACTGGCTGCAGGGTGGGGGTGGAATGGTGTGAGCATTATAGCTGACAATTCCAAGTCACACCCCTGATGCCTATCAGTCTCTACAGGGTGGGGCGTTATGGTTGGAAACCCTAATGCCCCAGGCGTTTGTTGGTATTTTCACTCCAAATTTTCAACATGGGCTTTTTGTGACCCTACCTCAAGAACAGTGGCACTATCAATTTGTTAGCTGAAAGGTGATTTTGCACACAACTGCGTCATTTGGTGCCACAGGTGCAAAAACACATTTCAGGCAGGATGTGAAAAATGACAGCTGCACTGTTCATGAGGAGGTGTAAAAAAAATGGCAATGTTGAAAATCTGGAGTGAATATATGAAAAGCTGGTGAAGTCACGAGTGTGAGTAGAAACTGTGCAACGCACACCTGTAGCGCAATTATTTTGTTTTTGTTTTTTTAACCAGATTTTCAACATAGGCATTTTGGGACCTCTGCTCATGAACAGTGTCCATGTGATTTTGTTAATCTGTCCCAAACATTGATTTCCCACAGCGATCGCACCATTGAGTGCCACATGAGCGAAAATACATTTTGGGCAGGATGTGAAAAATGACAGCTGTACTGTTCATAAGGAGGTGTGAAAGCCGGCCCAGTGGTGCTGAGGGCTGAGGCACTGGATGCCTTACCTCACACCACACCGGATACCCGTGTTCGGGAACAAGCATGGGCCACTGGGGGTTGGCAGGGTGGAGAAGGATCGAGTGTCCTCTGGGTTGCTCTCCTTCTCTAGGGAGGGGGGACACCAGCAATTGGTGCACTACATTTTTTTGGGAATATTTTTACCAAATTTGCAAGATAAGCTTTTTGGGGCCCCATCTCATGAACAGTGGCACTGTCATTTCATTAATCAGTCCCGAAAGGTGATTCCGAGCAGTGACTGCGAAATGACCTTCCAGGACCGAATAATGAGATGACACTGCGTGTGTTCATGAGGTGGGGTCCCAAGAATCCCATGTTGAAAATTTGGAGCCAAAATTCAAAAATATTGCTGAGATATCCACCTAAATTGACCCCCCCAATTTATGCCATTATACAGCTTACTGGCATTTCTTCAGTTCGCAGTCGGCTTTGAAGAGTCCAGATGTGTTCCCTCTCCACTGAAGATCGC
This sequence comes from Neoceratodus forsteri, assembly GCA_016271365.2. Lineage (NCBI taxonomy): Eukaryota > Metazoa > Chordata > Ceratodontiformes > Ceratodontidae > Neoceratodus > Neoceratodus forsteri. The sequence goes on along the minus strand of CM057455.1, from coordinate 1,287,434,582 downwards.
AGCGCTGGACCTCCAGAGGTAAGTATGGGGTGAGGGTGGTGTGAGGAGGTGGGTTGCACAGAGGGTGGGTGCAAGTTGGGGCAGGATGGTGCCGTGCACAATGGTCAGTTTTCTTTTTTCAGGTACAAAAAAACAAAATGGACACTGGGCCACAGGACAGTTTTCTTTCTTTACAGGTAAAAGAAAACAAATGTTGGGCACACTGGGGTGGTCTTCCAGTGTGCTCCATGACTTTGGGGGGAGGCCGATGTTGGCAACACTGGAGTGGGCTCCCAGTGTGCCACACGATGGGGGTAGGGTGGGGCCCAGGATCAGGAACATGCCGACTCGGTTTGCTTACTGTGAGTGGCAGCACACTGGGGTGGGCTCCCAGTGTGCCACACAATGTGGGGGGGGTCAGACATGCCAACACAGGGATTGCACCCTTGATGTTTGGCTTCCTTTGGAGATTGTGTGGCAGCAGCTCTGCCACCATGTTTATTGAATTGTTTCACTAGGAAAGGCACATCGGGAAGTGTGACATCTGTGCCGCTGCATGATGAGCTTGTCTCTGATTGCAGCAGCACTTTTCTTACAAGTTGTGTCCACTTTACATAATTCTTGTGTCAGTGCTAGCATGCTGGCTTATTGGAGAATGAGGGATGCACCTACTAAAGCATGCCCTGCATTTGCCAACACTGACACACCTAGGAAATGTGTTACTAGCACAAGATTTTGCTTGTGTGTGCACGCAAGCCAACCAAAAAGTGGTCTAAAGAAATCCCTGTGTCCTGATTGGCTGAGATTTGGTTCTAACCATTGTCTTCAGAGAGCACTATCAATGGCTAAAAACAAGTCCTTGCCAGCCAGTACTCTGTTTTGGCTGTATGTATGTTTATTTGTTCTTCCTGTCTCCTCACCCCCAGGACGCACCATGGGACAAGCAACTTGTTGCTCAGTGTGCCCTTTCTGGTGAAACATTTCAGTCAATCAATAAATAAATAAAGCCAGGTCACAATGCCAATGAGGTGGTGGTGGGGGTGGGGCACAGTGATAGATATGTCAGTTTTCAGGCAGAAGGCTGTCCCACACATCACACCTCCTAACATTAGGTAAACAAACTTTCTAATTAAACAAAATGAAAAGAAAACATACCTCAGAAATAAAAAGTTAAAACTGACTGCTTTCAAAAACTATTACCTTTATGCAGTGCACTAGCTCTTAAAATATCTGTCTTATCAAACTGATGGGAGCTCCTTTTTAGCCAGTGGGTAACACTGATTTATATTCATACTACATTTATTTATTTATTCAATTTTGGTAACCGGGTAGGCCCACTGAGCCCCGAATGTCCCTTTTTCAGGGGCGACCCAGAATTAGTTACATAACGATACAAGTACAATAATGGAGCAAGGACACAGTACATCATAGGGATACAAGTACAATAATGGAGCAAGGACACAGTACATCATAGGGATACAAGTACAATAATGGAGCAAGGACACAGTACATCTTAACAATAGGGAGAGTCCACGTACATGAATAAACAGTGCTGACATTGTGCCAAAGTTAGTTACAAGTGATGACAATTACAGTAAAGTCAAGGGTAGCAGTGCAGTGGTTAGGAGAAGATGAATTACCTAAGAGTCAATGGTAACAGTGCAGGTAAAAAGGACATACAGCAGTGAGTAGCTCAGACTAGATAGGTCTTAGCATTTGAGATTGGTTAGGTCCATTCATTGACAGGAGCAGATGCTGACGTCTAGTAGATGAGCTCGGAGTGCCTTGCAGAAGTTTCCAATGGAGGGGGCTTCCTGAAGGGGGGAGGCTTATTCCATAGGGCAGGGGCTGAAATGGCAAAGGACTTGCTACCAGTAGTGGTTCAAACCTTAGATTTGACTAGGAGGTTACACCCAGAGGTTCTTAGAGTATGCACTGAGTGCTTGGGAACCAGGATACTGGACAGGCGATCTGGAGATTTGAAGCATAGGAGTTTGTAGGCATGGCAAAGCAGGGGATACTGAAGGCGATCATCAAGGGAGGACCATTGTAGGGAAGCAAGGGCGTCACAGTGGTGCCGTCTTTTGTGAGACTGAGACGCAAACTGAGCTACTTTGTTGTAGAGAACTTACAGCCTTCTCATCTGTTTAGCCAATCCCTGAAGTATAGGGGCAGCAAAGGTAAGTGTAGGAAGTTTGTAAAACCCTATACTACTGGGTCCTTTGTTTTAAAACAAAACCAAAAAAAAAAATACTGTGCATGCTACTAGCGGTGCATAAAAAATAATAAAAAATGTTCACCACACTAATAATCTTTTTAAGGGTTCATTTGCAATTAGCTTTTTTAATACAAACTTTGCAATCATATCCTTTATCATGCTAGCTAATATTCAGTTAGACATTATTGTAGAGATTGCATAACTTGTTGCAGTTGCTTATCTTGGTAATGACACAGAGCAGAACCAATCAGAGACCAACTGAAAATGATATTAATATCAACCAAAATGCACATTCAGCACTAATGTCAGAAGTTCACACCATGGAAAAAAGGTAAATCATTCAGTTTTTTGGTTTCAAAGAAAATAAACTGCCATTAGGAATGTTATCTTTCTTGAGGGGAAGGGTAAAGATTAAAAAAAAATTCAAGGTGGCACCATTGGCAAGTTCGCCTAGGGCACCGCATACCCTAAGGATGGCCCTGAATAAGTCAAAAATAAATGACAACTACTTCACTACGGTTATTCTTTTATTGATGTGGACATTTGTTGAGTTAATAAAAGGGCAAAGCAGAGCAAGTAGATGGCAGTTTCACCTGGAACAACAAGCTACATTTCACCTTTAAATTGGGCTGTGCAAGTGAGTAGGCAGAAATAAATGCATTTAGGTCAGTGTTTTGGGACTGTTCTTTAAAGTTCTGTAAGTCTTTGTAGTCAAGGAGGGGAGCCAAGCTGGGAGAACATTTGCAGTAACTTGTGGGTTGAGAGGTTAACAACCTGTAAAACAGGTGTCTGATCAGTGAGAATTTAAAGGGACACTGTCAGCTTTTTTTGCACTTTTCTAAAGCCTGTATTAATTACTTTATATCTGCCACTTGGCTAGATATCAGAAATGTATGTACCTAACAAACTTGTTCAAACAACAGATTGTCTATGTTGAAATGTATATATTCAAACACCATGTATTGTTTTCTCCCTCCCTTTCCTATATAAATGTCAGTGTCAGTGGCTCAGTAGGTAGGACACTTGCCTCTGAGGCAGAGAGATCAGAGGGCTGTGGGTTCAGTGCCCACATCTGGCACTTGGGTTAATATCCCAGTACTGACACTATAGTGCAGCATGAGAGGGGTGCTGTACTTCTGAGGTGCTGTCTCTCGGATGAGATGTTAAACCGAGGTCCCATCTGCCTGGATTGGTGCTAGTTCAGGTGGATGTTAATGATCCCATGACACTTATTGAAAAGTGCAGGGGAATTTCCCCAGTGTCCTGGCCAAATTTCCCTCATTCACTAAAAATACCACCAACAGCTTAATCTGGTTCAAGGTCAGTTGGCATTCATCTGTATCCCCCTCCCCCGTGTTGTGCCTGAAAATAGGCAGGATTTGTCTGGTGCACTTACCCGGACAACAAAAATGAAATAAAAAATCAATAAATAAAAATGTAACTAATTCCGGGTCGCCCCTGAAAAAGGGACTGTCATGGTCTCAGCGGGCCTACCCAGTTATCAAAATTTAAATAAATAAAAAGTTCTAAGAACACAGACTACATAACTGGTAGTGAATTCAAATAATAAGGCCATTTTTATGTATATAAAAAAAATTGTGCTTGCCCTTCCCTTAAATGAAGGTGGATGATGTTACCACGCTACCATACAATTCTATGAACACGAGTTGTAGCAAACTCATGCATGAGCGAGTTTAGGAAATTTCAAAGTGCATAAAATGCTGCTTATTTTTATGCCTGTTTCTAAGTTTTCCAAAGTCTTTATCATTATAAAATGAGTGCTCTGACCCATTTGATTTTATTTTCCATTTGAAAACTGAAGCTGTGACTGGGAGCATGCACAAAAGTGTCAGTGCTAATACACCTGCTCTGATTTATGGCTTACATAGAAACCCAGAAACATAGAAGTTGACGGCAGATAAGGGCTGCAAGGCCCATCCAGTCTGCCCACTTCTTTTTCTACCTAGTCTCATGCTGTGTCCTCTTGTCCTGCTATTTTTCTTATATTTAAACATGTTAGACTCTTTCACCTTGTTAATGCCCTTGAGGTGTTTGAATGTTTCGATCATATCACCTCTCTCCCTCCTTTGCTCAAGGGTAGACATATTGAGCTCCGTTAATCTGTCTTCATATGTCTTCTGATGCAGTCCCAGCACCATTTTGGTTGCCCTTCTTTGGTTTTCCTTCTCCAGTAAAATCTGGAGAATGGACACTGCTGAATATGTAGGGCATTTTTGGAGCTCCAGGCACAGCTGGTAGCAGCAAGAGAGGAGACAGCCCAGCTGCAACACCAGCTGAGCTGGTACCCACAGGCACATTCCACACCCCACTCCCCAAGGGTCCCACTGGCATAGGGAAGTGGATGTGGTGGGGAGAGGGAGGGATAGCAAGGGCAGTCACAAAGAGGTCATCCAAGGTCACTAATGCCTGACAAATTGCTTTGCAGCCCCGGAGGAGGAGTAGGTACCTAACTTCTTTGGGCAGAGGACTTGAGCTGATCGGGAAGAATGAACTGCATGAATTGGTGGCTCCTGGTGATGAGAAAAAGAGAAAGACAGCAAGAAGTATTCAAGTTGAAGGGGACTCTAATTAAAGGGGTGGAGAAGGTAGTATGAGGAGGGTGAGAGGTGAGTGGGAAGATGCCTTTCTGGCACATCAGCCATCCAGGACATGGATAGAATAGGGATGATGGTAGAGGAGAGTGATGGGGAAATGGTATGCTTGGGTTCCCACTATCTATTGGTGAATCATCCTATTAAAGGGGAACTCTCAGCAACATCCTCATACCTTCCATGGCTATTAGATTGCAAATATTTGTAATAAAAAAAATTGTCAAACTCACTTGTTTTTGTGTTTTTTTCTCTACCACCACTGCACCCTCCATTTTGTCATCTTTCCAATCTCCCATGAACTGGACATGACACCCATAATGGCTGGTCATAGTCCCTGTCTGTCAGGATCCATGGTATAGTCATGCTAGCACTGGTAGTGGTTAGTACTAGCATAAGTATAAAGGCTAACTTTATTTGTTTTTTCCCTGGATTTGTTTTCATGTTCAGTTCCAAGGTCAGTCTGGTTTCAATATTTGAACCCTCTCCAAGCTGCTTCTGTTAACACAGGTCTCACACTCAGCTGGTTAATATGAAGGTTATGAATGATTCATGTTAGCTCGATGCCTTTCAAGAAGTGTAATACAGTCCTAACAGTTCATCCTAAATGTTTTTTTTTTTTTTGGAAACTGCATTTGTACTACACAGTTTATAAAGCAATTATTCATTGAAACCCACTCCTTTCTGACCTTGCTTTTATCTCTGAAAACTCATGCCAAGCTACGACCCATGTGGTTGACATGAAGCTTACTCTGCAAAGTAAATAATGCTCCTTTCACAACATAGATTAACTAATGGTCTTTACTCGGTACACAGTAAGGTAAATCACATCTTTTCTCAGCACCTAGATTGGATTTCACCTGCTTTAGTATGCTGCTATTAAAGTTGACTTAACACTTGCCAGTGTCTGGCATTTGATAAACTGCCTTTCAGTATGATCCTCATGATTGGTTTTCATCTTACTAAAATTGTTAACTAGCAATCCATTTCAACTGGATGTTTTCAGTCAGACATACAGTAGTTAGGAACACTATAGTGAATTTCTGTAGTTGCTTTAGAATACTGTGAATAGTTTAGAGTGACCTGCAATGCTAAGGGGAGCTTACTGTGCAAACTAAATAATGGTCATTGTCAGGTGGCTGTCTTTCTGGGAGGGGGTTGGGGTACCACAGGACACTTGGGACTATAAAGGGGACACTGGCTAGGAGATTGGGGGGGTGGGTACCACTGGATGCCAGGGACATGTAGGGAAGAGATATGGTTGCTCTTTTCTTGCAATTTAATAAGCTTTATTGAAGATATAATAGAAACAAATGAAACAAATTACATATACAACAACCTGGGGAGACTTTCATCACATCAATAAACATCCGCGTACCATACACGTGTTTTCACTGACTAGGCAAGGATTACACTAACTATATAAACACATACCTTCCCCCTTCCTCCCAAAACAAGCCTCTAAAAATCCCTCCCCTTCTCTACCTTTCCACCCATGCAGGCACATACATTCAGGCCAAATATTTATGTCCCGAAGCAGGTAGTCTAAGATAAAAGAATATGTAACTGTACAACATAAGCAAAGATAAGAAGAGCAACACCGAAGAGAGGGAATTAAAGTTAAGACACATACCTCACCTCCCAGCAGTAAACTGAACAAAGGGTTCACTGGGTCTGAAAATATAGTAGACCATGATTAGTTGCAGCATACTATAGCTCTTTCTGAATTCAGTGTACTTAGTATCTCTTGAATCCATTCCCTCAATGAGGGAAAGTTATCACTCTTCCAGTGTCTCATTATAACAAGCTTAGTGACCCCAACTATTACGCCATATGGGAAATCTCCATATTTGTCCCAGTAGTATTATAATTGCCCAAGATACATATTTCCTAAGTGGAATATTGGGTATGACCAAAGAAATAAGAAACCAAGTGTTTTACAGATTTCCAAAATATAGAAACTCATGGGCATGCCCCGATCATATGGAATAAAGTGTCTTCTTCTTGGGAACACCTATGGCATATAGGGTCAGATATCGTACCATTCTAAGCAATCTGTAGGGAGTAAAATAAAGATTATTTAGTATTATAAATTGTAACAATCGAAGTCTGTACTGTTTAATGTGTTTATACAGATTTTTCCAGATTGATACCCGAGCAGCTGAATCATAATTCAGGTGCATCACTTGTTGCCAATAATATGCTATTGGGGCACACATTTTCCAGGTCTGTTTACTTAATTCCTTTAAAAAAGAGAAACAGACCTATTTTGTGTGGCCAGTTTTAATAGTATCACAAAAATCAAACTTGCCTCCAAATGATAGGGTGGATTCCCCAAGAAAGAGTGCAGACAATGTTTAATCTGGGCAAAACACAAAAAACTATGTGCTGGGAGGGGAAATATCTTTCTAAATTCTCCAAAGGTAATAATTTTGTCATTCTTAACAAAATCTGCTAGCGTGGATATATCCAAGTCCTGCCAGAGAGATGATGCAATTATTTTCTTGTCAATTGTAATGTTTAAATTATTATAAAATGGTTGTCCATGATCAGCTTGGTATTTTAATTTTAAAAAGCGGCACAACTGTGAATGGACTCGTACAGATCAGCCAATTGGAAATTCCTTTAATATTTTGGGAATTTTAGCTAAAGAAGTGTACAACAAAGATGGTAATGCAATGTGAAGTGTTTTAGTGCTATCCATTTCCATTTGTAACCAAGAGGAAACATATGGTCACTTCTCTCTCGGGTAGTTCCACTGAAAATATTAGGCACTGTGTAGAGCAAAATAGTATTGCAATAGGTGTGGAAGTTGTAATCCCCCTATATATCTTTTGGCCTGCAAAGTTTCCCAAAACCCCACCTTGGTGGCTTCCCTAACCAAAGAGATTTAGACCAGATAGAATTAATCTTTATGAATGACTGTTTGGGAAGGGTTAAGTTCAACACTGATAGTGGGTACATTAGCTGGAATAAAGCAACTGTTTTTAGAATATTGCCCATCCCACAAAGATATTGGCATATGTTGCTACCTCTGTATATCTATTTATAGTTGTTTAGCCACTGGGTCTAAGTTTAACTTTTTAAGAGATTAATATCACGAGTGAGTATTATCCCTAAATAAGATAGATAATGTGGTTCCCATTGAAGAGCCAGGGCTAAAACATCAGACTGAAAACAAGTATGGGATAAGGGAAATCAGTGGTTTTGTGGAGATTTAATTTATAACTGGATAAGAGGCTGTATTATGAAATTAACTATAGTACTGCAGGGAGAAGTTTGCCATTGTGAAATATGAAGCAACACATCATCCACAAACATGGAAAGTTTATATTCTGTCACACCTACCAAAATACCCTTAACCAGGGAGAAGAAATTATTTTCCTGACTAAAGGGTCTACATATAAATTAAATAACACAGGTACAGGGGACATCCTGACATGTACCTCTAGTCAGGAAAAAGGGTGGTGAGAGCTTGGTATTACACATTTTCCTAGCCAAGGGGCATACATATAAGTTTTACCCATTGGATAAATTCCAACAAGATACCATATTTCAGTAACAAATCAAGCAAAAAATTCTAAGCCACATGATCAAATGCCTTCTCCACATCTAGGGAGACCAGAACCACATATGTGTCCATCTCCCCAGATGTGGAGAGAAGGTAAAAGATTTTTCTAAAGTGGTCACTAGAGTGACGTCCAGCAACAAACTCCACTTGCTCCTGACCTATTAACCCAGATCATACCTTTCTAAGCCTTGAGGCCAAATTACTTACTAAAATCTTAATGTCGATATTTACAGTAAATGCAAAACAGATCTGTAGTTATCAGGGTCTGTAGGGTCCCTATCCAGTTTAGGTAATAAAACAAAATTCTAGCTTCCAGCAGGGCCATCTCCCTAATATTTAAAGTATATAAATAGTTGAACGCTAGTTTTAATATAGTTGCCAGTTCATTTTTAAAAGTCTTATGCAAAAGATGAGGCATAACCATCTCACCCTGGAGCTTTATCTATGGGAAGGGATCATATTGCCTCTATGCTCTCAGCTTCAGTAATGTAACCCACCAAGATGACTTTCTGAGAATCTTCAAGAGTGGGCAGGTCTATTCCATCTAAGAAATTTATGAACTTTTCCTGAAAATCTGGGTCTATTTTGGGTGCCATGTATAAGGATTGATAGAATGTATTAAATATTTCTGCCATCCCTTTAGGGTCAGAAATGAAATGATCAGAACTAGGATTGGCTAAGGCTGTTACCCAACGTGCAGCAACTTTTTGCTTCAGGCGCATGTGAGCAACCTTCCCACCTTCACCCCCTGGCAAATGTAGGTGGCCTTCAAGGAGGTTGCCAAACGTGTCACCTTGTCTAGTAAATAGGCAGAATACTTGACTCTTAAAGATGGTCATTCTTTCCATGATTTGTCATCAGAGGACTTAGATATCATAGATTCCAATCTCTGGATTTGGAATAACCATTCCTTAACCTGGGAATTCAATTTATTTTTCTTAACTGTGGCATATATTATAAACTTCTCCTCCAAAGAGCCTTAAGTGACTCCATAGCACATCTTTCACCACAACTGAATTAATATTTTCTTCCAATGAGTGAAGTATGAATTTCTTCATATGATCTACAGTATAATCTAAGGATCCAGCAATAATTTGGTATTAATGGACCAAGTGCCAGCACATGGTGGGCATTTTGCTAAGCATAAACTTAGTAAAATAGGGGAGTGGTCAGAAATAACTCTCAGGTGTATTTTTGATTCCACAACATATGTCAATTTATTTTTTATTTTTTATTTAGTTTTTGTTGACTGGGTAAGTGCACTAGACAAATCCTGCCTATTTTCAGGCATGACCGGAGGAGGGGTATACAGATGAATGCCAACTGACCTTGAACCAGATTAAGCTGTTGGTGGTATTCTGGTGAATGAGGGAAATTGACCAGGACCCCTGGAAATTCCCCTACTCTGGAGAGTGCTGCTGGTGAATTTTTCAGTGTGTTTGTAATCGCCAGCAAGGAAGGACATGTGGAGAGCTGGGGAGCTGGTCTCCTCCTCAGCTCTCCTTGCATTGCTTTTCTACTATGGAACCTACTTCATTACGAAGTGCTGCATTGGCAGCAGTTTCCCTGATTTTGAACAGAAGGATGTTTCATCGGAAGATAGAGAGAGAGAAAAGAAGTGGAGGAGCTTGAAAAACAACTAAAAGATACAGAATCCCAATATTTTCAGATGCGGAACGCTTTAGTACAGGAAATTGAGCAACATCGTATGGTTTACAATGACGGATGGGGGCAGGAACAGGATATTGCATGTATGGGACTGACACTGCTTTCCAAGGCGGGTTTGCAGGCTACAAGGAATGATGCTGGTGAATTTCTTGTTTTGGCATCCTCCGATCTGGATTTACAGCACCCTTGAGCTTCAGGTGAGTCTGAACAATTTATTATGTCCGAGGAAATGCAGTCGGCTTTGATCTTCAATCAACCGCAGCAGCTACTGCAGGAGATTCAGAAACTATTTCGGCCATTGTCATCGGCCTTCACTTACAGATTTGGGCTTAAAAGATCATGAGGGTGAAAATGAGGGCTCCATGGAAGTCTCCGTGTAGACTTCAACATATGCCTTCTATGCCTGATCCAGAACCTCCTCCACGAAAGTCAGCCATGTCCCCAATACTTCATCTAATCGCCAGTTTCAGCTGCATGGGTGACCTCAGCCCTAGAAGCTGCAGGGTGGGTTAGATCACCAGATGGCAAATCTTGGGATGCAAATGTACAGCCCATAGAGGTTGCTCAGACCTTACCAAAGTCTATGGATTTAAGTCTTCCTCCTGGTCAGCCTTTTGAATTCATCACTTTCTCTCCCTACTGATCCCAGTTCAGATATTTTGGAAAACATTAGGAATTTGGAGGAGGGTGTTTTGCGACCACCAGCCCCCCCCCTTTCCCTCCCTGAGGCCTCTGTCGATAATGGCATAGCACAACAGCCAGTTTTGGCAACAGAGCCTGAAAAAGAACGAGAACCCTCTGTGTGGCATGACAGAATTGCTGAACGTTTATTTCCTGCTACCTTTGGTATGGGAAATGAACCTGCAGCTAGATGGAATGCGGTTCATTTGAAGTTTCGGGGATCACAGGAGGAGGTCCCTAATAGACTTTTTTGTTGGACGGGACTTATTGAAAAACAGTATGAGGTTTTATATGTATGAGATTTATGCATTGATTCATATGCCTGGAGACTCAATTTTTGATATTAGTTTTAAACAACCAGTAGGTCTGGCTAGATTCTGGAAACAATATCAAACCTTAAAGCACACACCTTTGTGGAAACCTTTTCTAGCTATCCCTTTGACTAAACCTGTTTCAAAAAAAATTACGATTTTATTTCAAAATGTAGGGGTGAACGTGGCTGACATAACCTATTGGTTGCAGCAACATTGCTCTATAAAAGGCCCCCCGGAACCTATACTTGATGATGAACATCTCTGGACAGGGGGATGGAGATATTTAATTGACTTACATTTAGAAAATGGTTACGCTAAGCATTTGCCTAATTGTTTTTTTTTTTAGGACGGGATAGAGGGGTTCTTTTTTTTATCCAGGGCAGCCAAGAGCATGTTATAAATGTGGGGCTTTAGGTCATCTAAGCAATGTCTGTGATCAGCAGAAATGTGGTTTATGTGGGGAATTAGGCCATAGGGGCACATTGCAGAAACCCCATGAAGTGTAATTTATGTGAGGAGAGGGGGCACACTTTTCGTTCATGTTCGTGGGCTTCCCACAATAAAGCTGATGCTGCCCTTAGGGCAGAACAGGATGTCTATGTGGCCAATGCACAAAAAGAACGCCAGAGATTACAGGATTTACTGAGCATGCTACGGATCCAGTTGTGATCCTCACCCTCCTTCTAGTCCTGTTGTAGGAGAGATTTCAAATACAAGTCTTGGATGCTGTGGATGCTAGTGCATTAGCCTCTACATTGTCCATTACTTTAGATAAGGTCTCAAACCAGGTTGTAGGCCAAAGGTCTAATGTAGTGGTAACTGATCAGGCTATCCTGTCAGCAACCGTTCCTGACCCTTTTTTAGTGACTAAACCTATAGATGTGCAGGATGCCTCATGTATGCCTCCACCAGAGACATTGGCTGAAGTTCCCTTTCAACAAGTCACTAGATCTAAAACCAGTAGAACCAATTCTGGGGTCTCTACTATGTTTTCTGAGGTGGATTTTACTCAGGTAACGAATCCTTTGCCCCCTACAGGATCATGAGGGGGAGGAAGATGAGGTAGAATCTGATTTTTCTTCAGTTGCATCCTCTCTTCCTGACCATGTCTTGGCCATTGAGGTTAAGGAAAAACCCAAAGCAAAAAAGAGAAAAAAAAGGAAGTGAAGTGCCTTTTTTGCAATTTTGGAGTTTTTTTTTTCCCTCCCAAACCTTTTTCCTGGCCACTGTTCTCTCTTTTCTTACTGTTAATGTGAACAGTATTAAATCTCAATCACATAGACACCTTACCTTTGCTAGTTTTAGTACCTATCCTGGTTCTATTATTTTGTTACAAGATACCAGACTAAGTTTACTGGTAGATATAAAAATAGCAGGTCAGGATTGGCATTGGGGTGCTTCCTTTTGGTCAGCTGTGGAGGAGGTGTGTGATGGTCTGGGGATTTTGTTTTTTTTCCAGTCTGCATATTAAGGTGTTACAACTTTTGGATTTAGTCCCTGGTGGAGTAATGCTTATGGATATAGTTGTCTCTCAATGTGCTTATCATCTTATAAATATATATGCCCCACAGACTAAAGCAGCTACAGCAGCTTTATTTCATCGTATCTCCCCATATTTACACACTTCAAAGTTGGTTATCTGGGGGGTGACTTTTTTAAGACTTAATCAGTTGGTAGATGCATATGACTCATTGCACCAAAAGCCGGAACATACCTTTAATAAAGGTTCTATTTCTACAAGGATAGATTTTAGTTTTTTTTTTTCCAAACGGCTTTCTTGTTGTTCTGTTTCCACTTTACCCTTAGAAACATCTGACCATTTAATTGTGAAAATAATTCTTGGATATTACCAAAAACTTATCTTAGGTCGTGGTTTTTGGACACTAAATACGTCCCTTTTATTGGATATGACAATTGATACACAGATAACTTTCTTTTTATCAATACGGTCAGATATTACCTTTCTATATGATAGTCCCATAGACTGGTGGGAGGATACAAAACAGGACCTAAAGTTGCTTTTTTTTACAAATTTCACAGAAGAAAGCCCAACATTCATATCTCACATATCTGGGATATAGATCAAGATATATGGCTTTGTTGTCACAACAGTCTCTCGACAGGGATTAAGAGGCAGGAGTTTTGAATCTTACAGAAAATGATAACCTTTCTCCTCATGAGGGAAAAAAGATACAGGTATCAACAACAATTTTTGGTTTCTGGTACATGAAAACAGGTAAACCCATTAGATGTTTCGGACCAGGATTCGCCGCCTTTATGTATGACTACTTTAAAATTTTCTGATGATTCTGTAGCAACTGATACGCTGAGTATCCGAAACTTGGTGCAGGAGTATGTTGCAGAGAATTTCTCTAAACTTACTTCGGAATGTCTTCCTTCCTTTTTTCATATCCTAGATATTCCATCACTTTCTGTACTTGAAATTTCAAATTTGGTTTCCCCATTTTCTTTGGTTGAAGTTCAGAAAGCTATTGGTCATTTATCAACACATACGAAGCCTGGTGTGGACGGACTGCCTAATGAATTTTATAAAAAATACATAGGTATTCTTGCACCATGGTTGGTGGTTGTTTTTCAAGAAATTTGGAAGGAACACAGAATTACCCCTAGTATGGGAAATGGGGTAATGTTTTTTATTTATAAAAAAGGAGATCCTGCTTTTCTGCAGAATTGGAGACCTTTGAGTCTCCTGACTACTGATTATAAAATTCTGGCTACAATTCTAAATTACTGACTTTCAGATATTTCACATAAATTGTTAATTCCCACTCAAACGTGTGCAGTTCCTGGTAGGAATATCTCACAAAATTTGATTTTTATTAGAGAATTGATTGAGCAAGGTTTATAGAACAAGGTGACTGGTTATCTTTTAACCTTAGATTTAGAAAAAGCTTTTGACAAATTGCATCATGACTATCTTTGGTCTATATTAGAATATTATGGCATACCGTTACCCTTTTTGGACATTATTAAAACTCTTTTTTGCTCAGCAACAGTAACTCCCTTAGTTAACGGACATTTAGGGATCTCAGTCCCATACCAGATTGAAGTTAGGCAAGGCTGTCCATTGAGTCCCCTTTTATTTGTTTTTGGTTTGGACCCTTTACTGCATTATATTGATAAGGATATAAATGTTTGTGTCATTACCTCCTCAGGGGACTTTTATTTTCCTAAAATAGTAGCATATGCTGATGATTGCATCTGCACAATAGCAGATAGTGATTCTGGGAAATGTATTTTGGATTTCTTTAGTACTGTACAACTGGGCACTAGTATAAAAATTAAGTTATCTAAATGCTATCTGATGCCTTTGGGGCATGAGTCCAGTGTTTCTTTGTTTGATATTCTGATACGTAGTACTAAAGTGAAGATTCTCTGTGTTTATTTTGGTTTATATAGCTCTGTGAATAGTAATTGGGATGAGATATATGATACTGCTCTTTCGAAAGTTAAAAAATGGCAATCTTGGAAGATGATAAAAAAAAAAAAACGTGTTTACATGTTCAAATCTTTTATCGACCCACTTTTTTTATTTCTGTCACGTATTTTTCCTTTACCTTTTGACATGCATTCTAAAATTTTAGGTCTTTTTTTTCAGCTATTGTGGAGTAGTCGTCTGAACCCGGTGGAGAGACCACACACCTACAGACCCTGGAAAGAGGGAAGCTTGGGTATGATGCATCCTATTGTTCATTTTTGGGGAAATTTTTTTTATGCTTCTATTCAGCCTCTTTTGATCAAACAAACGGACATGGGAAATATGTGCATGTCCCTGTGGGGAGACCCTTTTTTAGCGGCTTGGGGTAGGGGGAAATGGCACCTGGTAGAAAAAACCCTTCCTTTTTATGTTCAATATACGCTTAAATATATTAGATTATGGAAAATTGAATTGTTTGTGACACATGAACAAAAAGCCATTTATAATCAGATTGGCTCGGCCTGTTACTTTGAGGATCCCCTCTTTGTTATTTCTACCTGTATAGATAAGTCTTTCCCTGCTGGCCAGCATGACTGAACCTAGAATACCAGAAAAGATGCGAGATGTAGTTTGGTTATGTGCTCACCAGAAATTAAATGTAAGAGCAAATCATAAGCACAAGCAATTAAGTGAGAGATTGTGTCTGGAATCTTCCTGTCAGGGACAGCTTGAGACAATACAGCATTTATATTTTGAATGTACACACACAAAATCTTTTTGGTCTGCTTTGGCACTTTGGTGGGGTGAACTGCTTTTTGAATTTATTCAATATGATTTTTTGATATTAGGGCAAATACCAAGAATGTGGTGTAAATGGAATAAAAGTATGCTGTATGTCATTATGGCATGCCTTAAGTGGCACATTTGGCAAGTATGTTGCTTACAAATATTACAAAATAAGCTTTTATCTATGCAAGAAGTTTTTTCACATACAGGATGACTTGGATGCTCTATATACTTATGAATTTAATACTTTGGGGAACAAAGTAGGTTCTTTACTGTGGAAATATGTGGATTGGGTAGGTTAAACTCTCTACTGTTTTTTGGTTTTTTTCTCTTCCCTTTTGATTTATTGTGCATTATGTTAATATGTATATGACTTCCATGTTGTAAGTTTTATACCTTTGTGGCATTTTGCTTCTTTTTCCTTGTATTATGGTTTTTGTTTACTTAATAAAAATTTCCCCTACTCTTTTTGATAAGTGCCATGGGATCTTTAACATCCACCTGAACTACCACCAATCCAGGCAGATGGGACCTCGGTTTAATGTCTCATCCGAAAGAAGGATAACAAGTTACTAATTAGAAAATAGTCTATTCATAAATAAACACCATGAGGGGAGGAATAACAAGTATATTCCTGGTCCCCTTGATACAGATGCCTCCATGGATCTAACAGGCCCGTATCTTGCACAACTTATTTTAAGACCCTCTGGCTGGGGACAGATCTACTTTCTTTCTAAAGGACCTATCTAATCATTCTGGTTCACTAGGTTCCAGTCCCCTCCCAGAATGTAAGGAATATCTGTAAGCGGTGCACAAGGAGTAGCCAAGGCTGAGAAAAAAGGTGGAGTATTTGCATTTGGCCCATAAATAGAACCCAGCACCACTTCCACATTAGCTAATTTACCATGTAAAACAATACTGTAGAATTTGACATTTTCACTGTTAAATAATTTTCACTATTTTCACTGAAGCAGTAATTTGCACTAAAATTAATTTTCACCTATTGACAGTCTTCTCATTATAGTGAATGTGGTGCTAATGAGTTAGTGCTAAGTTTAAAGAATTATGGTTACATTTGTGTTTATGCTAAAATTATTTTGCTGAAAATAACTAGTTTTACAGTATATCTTCCCTCAGGATCTTTCTAATCTCAGTTTAACTGAAAAGGAACAGATGTATGGAATAAAACAGCAACACCCTTTTGTCTGGCACTGGGTCCCTCTTCATAAACTTGCCCAATCCATAATTTGCTCAAATTAGTGAGCTGGTCCATAGGAATATG
This sequence comes from Neoceratodus forsteri, assembly GCA_016271365.2. NCBI lineage: Eukaryota > Metazoa > Chordata > Ceratodontiformes > Ceratodontidae > Neoceratodus > Neoceratodus forsteri. Next base: position 1,287,418,035 of record CM057455.1, on the reverse strand, counting down.
TGTTTCCTGCAACATAACAATATGCAGATGAAAACTGTTCAAATATCTTAAAATACAATACTTCTTACTATTATCCTGCCCTCGATTTATATTCTAAGAAATACTTTTCCACTGTTGCAAGTAGGTAAAATATTAACCTTAATTCTCTGTCCCACTTCACAGGATCTGATAAGCCTGCATAGCCCCCCCAAACCCTGACTACCCACCCAGTAACATAAAATGCAACATCCCGCCTCCCCCGTTACCCCAAGAAAGAAAATCCCCTGTTGACCCCCTTACCTCTTGGGCCTTAAGCCTGCTCCCTAGCATATGGTCTATGATTGCAAGCATGAGTGCAGCCCCCATCTGACCCTCTTGAACTTTTAATCATATCCCCCCAATAATTCAACTTACCTATGACCTAAATGTCTTTATAGTTACATTTAACCATCTTATACCTCCATAAATGATCAAGACATGAAATCTGCCCCACTCTAAATCTAATAATCAGGATTGGTGAAATGTCTGACAAAATAAAAACATAAATAACATTAAAAAAAAAACTGCCCCATACCAACTTTTGTGGGACTTAGCCTAATGACGATCAACATTCTTGTCAAACTAGCCTATACAAAGAAAAAAATACTGAGGAAGTTGAATGACTTCTATAGTATAGGCATCTGTGCTACCTCTTCAACATAAAGTACAAATAGTTAAAGTAGTTCAGCTGACAGAACCAAAAAGCCTATCTTTAAGTCTGATACTAAACCTCTTGACACAATGGATATCTACTTAATCAACTAAAGGTTAATAGCATCAGCTGGCTCAGTGGTGTGGAGGGCTGAGACAGCGATACCTTACTTCTTGCCATGCTGGTGACCCATGTTCGTGGTGTGAGCGGGTCGCTGGGGGTTGGCTGGGGTGGGAGAGGATTGAGCATCCAGAGGACAGCTGTCCTCTCCCAGGGAGGATGGGGAACAGAGACTGGCACCTGCCTGATACCTAGCAGAGGCTAGATGTTGGCACACTGGGTCCTTTACAGTGGAGCACAGAGGCAGAGCAACTGACCTGCATGCTGCTTGTGGATGTGTGCATGGCTCAGCCATTGTTGGCACTGCATGCTCCCCACTGTAGAACAGCAGAAATCATGATCCCAGTTGAGCGGCATGATGGCCGTCCATTGCAGGCACTACCCCCCCAAAAAGGCACTTCCCAAACACTGGATCCAGTCCTGATGGGTCGAGTTGTGTGCTCCCCACCACCCTGCCATGGAGAATAAGCGGTGGGAGTAGGGAAGGTAGGTGCCTGAAGGTCAGGAGATAGGGCTGGGAGGACAGCAGGCAGTAGGGCCAACCAGGGACCAGGGAATGGAGGAAGAAATACTACAATACAAAAAAAAAAGGTTGATAGTGTCCAGGAACTTTAACATTAACAGAGATGAAGTTCTATGATTTCCCACAGCCAGTCATACTTATCAGCAAGTTTCATGTACAAACAAGATACCTGAGATGCACAGTTTTTAGTAGGAGTGTCCAAATGGTAAAAAGAAAATGAACAGCTCTTCTTATTGCTGATTAGAACAACCACTGGGGGGGGTACCAACTCTGAACCAATCGACCAAGTTCCAGAAATTTCTAAATTAAATATGTGAAGAGTTGCACCATCATCCCAATATTGGGACTGTGAACAAGTAAAAGAAAATATTTTAGAAAGTTCCATCTGGCATAGATTCAAGAAAAAAGAAAAATGCTTTAGCCATGCAGGAGTTCCTCACCACAACATCCACCCACAGGTTTCCCTTCTTTAAGAAAAAAAGGGGTGGGGGATGGGGCTTCTGACGCAGGACGCTCTTCCAGGTGAGAGCTTTCACCTAAAAATAGATGGTGCTAGTGCACTTGGGTAGAAGTTTGATGTTTACATTGGTGGACATTTAAACTGACTGGGGAGACTGAGGCTTGGGGAACCATGGAGGAAAGAGAGTGAGCAAGACAAGAACCTAGCTAGTAGGGCTGTGCGAAATTAACCTTCTGCCGGTGGAATTTTGACAAAAGTCAGAATTTTGCTTTTGTGAAATTTTGGAATGCACTTTAGCAACTTTTGCAGCGTTTATAACTTAGAACGGTGGAATAAATCTATGAATTGCAAATTATTGTGTTAAACTGCCAGAAAAAATTCTGCAGAACTGATCACTGTCTGTAGTTAGTTCTGCAGAAATTTTTACCACAGTTTAATATACTACTCTACAATTCATATATTCATTCTGCAGTTCAGTGAGTCACTGAATTGCAGAATGAATGTATGAATTGTGGATTAGAGCACCTTCCGTAAGCAATTTTAATGGATGTATAAAAACTATTTTGGTACATTGATATGTCGCGTGTCAGTTCGCAACCTGTTTTCATACAAAAATGTTGACATTTCAGCATCTGTGTAAGCCACTTGCTCCCACACTGTTATTTCCCTCTCCTGTGACTGTGCATTTGGTATCACTATATGGAGTCCTGAGAAATTGTGCTGCAGCATATTTACTTGCAAGTCAGTTGCTGAGATGAGCAGTGATCCTCTTGAAGGAAGATTATCCCTAACACAGAGGCAGGTGGGCTAGACAACACATGGTGATGGGTGGGTGGCAATCTTTGGGGGAATCCAAGAATGCAGCTGTGATGGCTATGCCATGATGGTCAGGATATAACTGCTGTGAACAAAAGAGATGCCTGTTTGAAAAGAAAAGTTATGTTTTTCTTCCTACTAGGTGTCAAATGAAGGTGTAAAAGTTATAATCCAGGAGGCAGGAAGAAGAGACATGTTGCGAACTGTATCTCAGAACTTTATTTTGTGGCAATGCAACATCTGATTTTCCAACTCCAGAGATGCACCGTTCGGTTTTGTTGTGCCAGCTGAATAGATGAAGTTTAAAAGGAAAACAGCATTTAATTTAATTTATTGCCAAAGGGATAACAAATTGACATCTTTACTAGAAAAGCTGCTTGGGGTTTTGCTGTGATTGCAAGTGTAGCTGAGCACTTTATTTTCTTTAGTATAATTTCCTTTTTGTCTTTTGGGTACTACTGATGGATTACAAGAAGCTAAAACTGGCAACACAAGGCAGCAGTGGTAGAGAACAACATTTTGTCCTCTACACCATCTGAATCAACACTGTCCAAATTGTCTGAGTCGGACCGAGTGAGGCAGTTGCAGTTCTTACTGGGACATGGACTGTGAGTTGAGCTGGGTTTTGAGTGCTGTGAGCACATCTGTTGGAAGGCTTCTTACCTCAAAAGCAATGCTATCCTCCCTAAAGCAGCTGATCACATCAGGGTCAGTTGTTGTGATGCCACCAACTTCTAAAAAAAGGCTATTAGATGTTGATGTTTAATCAGGATACAACTGCTTTGTATGGTAACTTAATAGCAACAACCTGAAATGATTTTCTTTTCTTTTATTTTGTGACCACCAGTCATACCCTTCTACCTCATTAGTAGAGGTATGAATGTACTGCCAGACTTGTCCAGTGTCCTGTTCCTGGTATATTAGCCCACCACTTTGAAGAGGAATCACTTAATTTTGAACATTAAAATCCCTAATTTTTACCATACAAGTCTTCATTGACAATTAAGTTAATAATTAAGGGGTTTCATCCTTAAAATCTGTTTAATTCATCCTTAATCAGATTAAGATTAAAAATTAAGATGTAATTTCTGCATATTTTTTGATGTTTTTAACTTAATTTTATACTTAATTTTCATGCCTTAATTCCACAAATTAAACATAGCTTTCTAATTGATTTTATACTTAATCTGCACCCCTTAATTCTTAAAATTAAGTATATGTAAGTGCTTAATTTTACACTTAATTGCATCCATAATATCGAAATTAAATATACTTAATTTAACCAATATCTGTGGTTTCTTTCATCCTTAAATTCTGCTTAATTCATCCTTAATCAGAGTGCACAAATTAAGGGATTATTTCTGCTTATTTTCTGATGTTTTTAACTTAATTTTTAATTAATTTTTACCCTTAATTCCTCAGATTATGCCTGAATGTCTAATTGATGTTATACTCAATCTGACCCCTAATTCTTACTATTAAGTATCTGTAAGTGCTTAATTTTACACTAATTGTACTCATTAATATGGAAATTAAATATATAGCCTACCTTATTTTAACAAACATTAAATATATTTAATTCCTAAATTTAACACTAATTGTAATCCCTTAACTAAAATATACCTAATTTACTGAAACAAAATCCTGAAATTCTACTTAATTCTGAATCTTAAATATACCTTAATTGTATCCTTAATTAATCATTGTATTAGAGGTAAACTGTTTAAACCTTACAATTCCCTTAATTATTTATTTTGGTTTGTACAATGTGGCTCTCACTCCTTAATCTTAATCCCCAAAATAAAACACCTTTTAGTGCTTCTTTTGATTTAAATTAATTTCCTTAAATTTCTACTTAAAAATAATGGTTAACTGAAATTCTACTGGAAATTACATTTGCAATTTAGAATATGATCCATGTGCCATATAACTTTTCTTTTTGCTTAAATTTCTTTTCCTCATTGCTAAGCTATCACAACTCAGTATTTAAGAACAATACATTATTTTGCAAGACCCTTGAATCAACTGATACAAAGTTTAACAGAGCTTGCGTGACATAAACCTCACTAAGGCCCTGTCTACACTACACTGTAAATCTGTAACGTTTTGAAACCGTTACAGACTAAAAATGTTACACTGCATCCACACTACCACTGAAAATGTTTTGAAAACGTTTCAGGATTTTACTTGTGTAGTGTGGACAGGGCCAAACAGAGTTTTGAAACTGTTATAGAAACTGTTGATGAAACCACCTTACAACAGGTTTCTGTAATGGTTAAAAATGCTTTCTGTAACATTACCAGTGTAAATGTAAACTGTTACAGTAACAGTTTGGATCCTCTGTAACATTACAGGAGGATTTTCAGGAGTAGTGTAAACAGGGCCTTAAATAACTTAAATGCCATTGGATGAAAATGTGAATAATTTTAAAACTTTATTTAATGCTAAAACACTGAACAGAGTGAAAAAGACAGATATACTGTATACATAGTCTTTCAATTTTCAAATGCATCTGTTCTCAGTACTGGTGGCTGTTGTAACAAAAGCAATACAAATGACTGGTTGTGTCCACAGACAAGAAACTGGCTGGATGGAGATCTATCAATCCATTCCATTAATGAACTAGATGGTAGGCAAGGTGCAACACATTAATGAGGAGATGCTTCCTGTACTTTTCATTTCACATACAGTCTTGGACCAACTAGCTCTATCATGACTTACATTGTCAGTACACTCAAACAAAGAGGATGGGTCAGTGGTACTGAATCGTCACTTCTTTCTTTAAATTTGTCAAGCATTGGTGGATGATCTCCCAGTGAAGCAAGAGATCTACCTGTGTTGGAGTGGTTTTTTTTTTTTACAAATAAAAAAAAAAAAGAAAGGTTATCCTTAAGTAATAAGGTGCAGGGATAGAGGAACTCTATGGGCTGGGTTCACAAACATTTGCTGCAAACTGCAACAATGGCAGCTTTCAGCAATGTCCCTTGCATCCAGGACCCTGTGCCTGATTCAGTATCAGACAGGGTCCCAGTGCCTGCATCCTGTGGTTTGCAGCATCTGTCCCAGGCAGGATACAGCCCCAAAAATGCCGCAAGATGCGGGACAGGTGGGCAGCAACAGCACCTGCAGAAGGAAGTGCGGCATGTGTCTGTGCCACCAACCCCACAATGGTATCTCTCACCTCTCAGGACATCACATGACAACTCCCTGGTGGTCCAGTGGCCCCCCACCCACCTTCCATCAGTGCCAGCCCACCCCACTCCCACACACACACCCATCGGGTGAATTGGTGACTGGCACAGCTCACCTTTCACCAGCACAGCCAGCTGCTGACTGAAGCTGTGCCGAGATCAGCGACAGTAATTATATGTGTTCCGTGACTGATAGCAGATGTCATTCAAGGAGTGCTTATAATTATTGCACACGATCCCAGTGGCGCTCAGTCAGCAGCTGGCTATGGTGGTGAGAGGTGGACTGTGTCAGTCACTGGCTGGGTGTAGATAAGGGGTGGAGTGGGGTGTACTGGCACTGCTGAGAAGGTGGGGCCATCACCACCAGGACTATACTGGATGTGCTGTGGAGAGAGGATCTAGATCCAGGGCATGTGGGGGGCAGTGGACATTTGTGGGATCTGGTCATGTGGAGGGGGGTCTGAGCATATGGGGGTGTTCCACACACCCATCTAGGCATAGGGGGGCCATACCTGGGGACTAGGGCTATTAGGGGGCTGTAGAACTGGGGCATATTGGCAAACCCCTGTGGATGGCAAAGAACACTTATGCCAGCTCATAGCTGGCATAAATGCTCTTTGACAGCTGTCCACTGGGGGTTGTTTCTGAATCCCGATGTGAGGACGTAGTAGCCACCCTTTGTGAATAGGGTGCAACTACTGCCATAAACCCCCTTACGTCATGTTGCAAGGGAGTTTCTGACGCATTGATCCACTTAGTCACAGGCAGCCTGCAGCATGTCACAGGCTGCCTTCTTGAATCCCAACATGATGCAACTCAAGACGCAAGTGCTACTTGCACCATTTTTCGGATGCAAGTTGCCTTGAGTCCTGAGTTGCCTTTTGTCAATCCGGCCCAATGACTTTGTTTATCCAAATATCTTCAGTAATGAATCATGCATTCAAAGTTTAATTTACAGGAAATGCATGAGTACAAGGCAAATTGTGTTTATTAGTATTTTTTTAAATGCATACAGACATCAGGAGCTCTTTATGCTGCTTAATCAGGTGCCCATTCAATCAATGTACAATACATTTTACAATGTTTAAATCCCAAAGCATAAGATCAGTTCAAAAGCTGTACGTTTTATTTCGATGGCATCTTTCATCACTTGCAGGCTTGAATGCTTTCGGTGGACTGTAGTCTACATATTCATAATTTTTCATTCCTTTCCCCCTGTTCTTGGTGTCAGGTATCACATGTCCAGCATCTTGCTCAACCACACTGTTTGGTGAAATGTTTCTCTGTGTTTCTTCAAACTGTGTCTCAATAACCAACGCATCTTCTTCAGCCATTATAACCAAATTTGAATCCTGAACCGAATTCTCATCTTGAACCGAAATGTCCATAGGCTCTATGTTTTTCTCATAAATAAAAGTTATTTTCACATTGGAAATTTTCTTGGTTGTGGTCCTCCAAATTTACGCTTCGCCATACAATTATCTCATCAATCTAAAATAGAAACAAAGATATCAGCACAAACTAGGAAACATACTGTCAGTACCAACTAAGTTAGAAATCTGATGGCAGAAAGGGACCCCTTTGACCCATCAAGTCTGCCCTCCACTCGTCACCTATGCCACCGGCCCTCCCCATCAACCTCACTTTCCAACCCCTTATGTCTGTCCCATGCCCTCTTGAATTCCTCCACCATTTCAGCCTCCACCACTTCCTCTGGTAGTTTATTCCAGGCCTCCGTCTCCATGAAGTAACACCCCCTCACATTAACTCCAAATCTTCCTCATTCTAATCTTAGACAATGCTGTCTAGTTTTAGCCCTATCCTTCCTTTTAAATAAGCACCCCCCTCACCTTATTGGTCCCCTTCACGTACTTAAATATTTCTATCCTGTCCCCATCTCCCTTCTAGTCTCCAATGAGTACAGATCCAGTTCCCTCCACCTCTGTTCATATGGCTTCCCCTGCATACTGTGTACGATCTTAGTTGCCCTTCTCTGGACCCTCTCAATTTAATCTATGTCCTTGTGTAGGTGTGGTCTCCAGGACTAGATTCTCTACTCCAAGTGTGGCCTCACCATGGTTTTATAAAGAGGCATCAGTACCACCATCCTTCTGCTAGTTATGCCCCCCCGAATGCATACCAACATTCCATTTGCCTTTTCAACTGCTTTGGTTCCTACCTTAAGGTTGCTTGATATTATAATCCCCAGATCCTTCTCTGGCCTGGTTGTCTTAATTACCCCCAGAGCGTAAGCAGCTTGCAGGTTTTTATGCCCCATGCGCATCGCAGCACACTTTTTGGCACTGAATTTTAACTGCAAAGTTTCTAACCACCATTCCAGAATCTACAGGTCCTGCCTCATGGCCTCTACTCTCTCTGGGGTGTCCGCCTTATTGCACATCTTGGTATCATCTGCAAATAGTCACACCCTCCCCTCTAGCCTGTCCACTAGATCACTGATATAGACATTAAAAAGGAGGGGTGCCAGTACTGACTCCGGGGGCACGCCACTCATGATCCCCTCTCCCTGGAGTGTGCCCGATTTACCACCACCCTCTAGCTTCTGTTCTTCAACCAGTTGTCCACCCACCTAGTTATTTTCAATCCCACCCCTAAGCTTTCCAGCTTATTTGCCAGCCTTCTGTGAGGGATGGTGTTGAAGGCCTTACTGAAGTCCAAATAGGCCACATCCACTGCCCCTCCCTGATTAACCACATGCATCACCCCATCAAAGAACTCTGTTTGGTCCATCTGACATGGCCTCCCATTGGTGAAGCCATGCTGCCTATCATCCTGCAGGCTGCTGTTCACCAGGTAGTTTATCACCCTTTCCTTTATTAGTACCTCCATCGCCTTACCCACCACTGAGGTGAGGCTGACCAGGTGATAATTCTCAGCCACCTCCTTGCTGCCCCCCTAATGCAGTAGCACCACATCCGCCTTCTTATAGTCACTTGGCACACACACTTATCCAGGGACAAGTTAAAACTGCATCATCAGTGGTGCTGCCAGCTCCTCCCTCAGTTCCCAGAGTACCCTCGGGTGCAAGCCGTCCAGCCCCATTGCCTTGTCCACCTTTAACCTGCCTAGTTCCTCCCTTACCCTGTCTTGGCTGAAACAGACTAGGATCCATCCTTTTGGTTTCCCTACCCCTCCTGCTCAACTCGGGTTCCATTCCTTCCACTGTGAAGACCGAGCAGAAGTAGTTATTTATCACCTCTGCTTTCTCAAAGTTCCAGATTATGACATAAAAGAGATAGTAAATGTTGGACATGGTTTGGTGATGTTATTAATTTAAATAAATAATACATACAAACAATGGCCTCTATGTGTCTTTTTTTTTTAGATTGTATGTTTGTTTTAAATGCATATTTGTGTGCTTCCTCTAATGTTGAACCAGATCTACTTGACAGTTTTTTTTTTATTTATTATAAATTGGGAATCAACATGTGTCAAGATTTGAAATACTCACATCACTGACTCCCAGACTAATATGCAGCCTGCACTATCTAGATTGCCTGGAGGTTAAGATCCAGATTAGGAAAGGACAGTGCTGGGGAGGGAGCTGATATGATCAGTAATAGCAGATGTAACACCCAGTGGGGGTCAAACAAACAAAAACACAAAAAAATAAACAGTAACTTTCTCCTAAATCTTGAACGACTGACACAACACTCTCTCCCCATGGACAGCTGCCCTGTCATATCTTCCACTCTGTCCTTTTTGTTCTAAACACATCACTACTCTGTTTGCTCCATTCCCTAGTGCTCAGTGTCTCTCCCTACCTGCTTTAGTTGTACATTTCATCTGCCCAAAAGCAATATCGAGCCACACAGCTTGATGATCGGCACAGCCCACTGCTCCTCTCCTCAGCTGGCCACCGACTAACAAAGGCAAATGGCAAAGATATGCTTTTCAGTTTGCAATTATTAGTTGGTGGCAGGCCGAGGAGGGCTGTGCCATCACTGCACTATGCGACTCAATACCACTTTTGGGACAACAAAATATACAACCAAAGGGTCCAGGGAGGAACCACTGGACACCAGGGAATAGAGAAACAGAGTGCAACAATGTGTTTTTCAAAACAAAAGACAGGGAAAGATAAGGTAAGGCAGCCAGGAAAGAAGAGTGGAGTACTGTGCTTTTGGCAAACTGTATGGCTCAACATTAGTTTTGAGACAAGGAAATATACAACTAGAGGGTGCAGGAAGGATTACTGTACATGAAGAAATAGAGCAAACAAAGTAAGTGCTATGCTGTTTTACAAAAAATCAGGGGTGAGCATGGATATTATCTTAGTTTTCTGCATACTCAAAGGTATCAAAAGACTGCAAAAACAGAAATGCTGGGGCCAAATATTGGACAAAGTGCAACACAGAGTACACATGATTTTGCTGCACTTGTTGCCCAACCCACAGGTTGCATATTAAGTCATATAGCACACTGACACTATCCAACTGAATATCAGCCTGTGTTGCACAGCAGTTAAGTAAAGTTGCACTGCTCCAACATGGACCTGGACTGCAGTCATCCCATGGGGAATTGTGCCCCAGACCAAATAGTACTGGGAACTGTGGCATGATATTCAGCTGTAAAATGCAAATTAGCCCACTGGGCAGGCATGGTGCAAAGTTGTCATGCACACTCCCATTATGGGCCCATTTGAACTGAAAGTGGCAGCCTGTTTGTACCCATCTTGACATCATCCTTCATGGCTAGTGGCATCCTAGCCCTGTTATCCCCACCCTGGGTAGTGCGACTGATTACCTGGTGTCTTAGTAGCATTTCCCACCTACCAAGCCCCCATTCTGTAGATAACACCAATCACTGGTGGCAAGCAGCACCTCCCCAAATGACAGTTCTATTGCTGAGAAATTAGTTCACAAGTGCCCCCCTGTACATTCATCCCAAGGACAGTAGGATGTGCCCCAGTAATTATGGGCAATCCCCCAAACACTTGCCTCATAGACTGCTATATGGTCCTTGGTGTCCCATGGCACACCCCACCCTTGCTCATCCATCTGAGTGAGTAATCCCACAGCCCTGGTGTATACTGGCACACCCAACCCCCTGAGCTACTGTCCAATGTCCCCTATACAATCCTTTGTATCCACTGGTACCCCCACCCCCAACCCCTGCATGCAGAATGACAGACACTCCAGCACTCAGTAGTGGTCCCAGGCTACCACATAGGCCTTACCCACAACCAGTATAGTGCCTACCTCAACTCCCACTTTCACTAGGCAGGATGGAAGCATGCAGTACAGCCTCAATGGCAACCTGTACTGTCATCTTCTCACCTTCTCCACTGACTGTCAGATGCAGTGAACACTCAGACTGTGTGTGTGGGCCACTTGTCAACACTGACTATCTTCTCAGCAAAGGACAGTTCATTGGTGGGATGCTGCTAACCACAAGGGCAGATAATCACAGTACCAGGATGGGAGATCAGAGAGTTGGGAGGGAGAAACTAAGCACAGGGTTACAATGTTCTCACCCAGACTGGTGATCAGGAGGTGAGGGGAGCCACTAGACACCAGGTCAAGGGTGCTACTCACCCAGACAGGTGATGAGGGGATACTAGACAACATGGTTTACATTGCATTTCCCAAGACAGGTGATCAAGGAAGGGGCACCAATGGACACCAGGGCACAGTATACACTACATGATCCAGAACAGGGGCCCAGAGGGTGGTGGTGGTGCCAATAGACACCAGGACATTTTTGCTTCACTGGGACAGGGGTTTGGAGGCTGAGGGCAGATGGCTACAGTACAGCCCTATCATCACAGGCATTTGTGCCCACTTAAGACTAGGTTTGCAAAGGTAGCAAATAGCACCCTTTTAAGTGCCTTGAACCACTGACACAAACCTCAAACTGCAGTGCCCCTATATAAGGGGCCCCTCATTGCATGGGCACTGTGTTATGTTAGTGCTCAGGCACTCAAGTGGTATAACTCACACTACAAGGGTCTCTGAATATACTGTAGACCCCACCCACAAATTTCACAGCAATACAATCCAACATACTAAAATACTAAGATGCCAGCAGAGTAGGACTAAAGGTCTATCGCGTCTGCTCAAGAATCAGCACCCGGTCAGGACACCATTGCTGCCCTCCCCACCTCCCCTGTACATCCCTCCTGAACCCATCCCCATCAGAGTTACACCTCCAGATCTGGCATTCCTCAGCTTTACCTTATCCTTATGCCTGTCCCAGTCCATCTTGAATCCCTCCACTATATTAACAGTCACCAGTTTTGCAGGCAGTGCATTCTATAGGTCCACCACCCTCTCAGTAAACTAGCATCTTCTAGTCTCCCCCCTGAGCCTCCCACCAACCAGCCTCATAGAATTCCCCCTGGAGGTACCTTCCTCCCTCCCTCAGGTGAATACCCTATTTAGGCTGACCCTGTTCACTCCCTTTAGATATTTGAAGACCTTGATCATATCCCCTGTCCCTCCTCTCCTCCAGGGAGTACAAGATTAGCTCCTCAAGCCTCTCCACATAGGATCTTTCCCCCACAACCTATATCATCCTGGTTGCCCTCCTTTGGACCCTCTACAGAAGTGCAATGTCCTTTTTCAAGATGCAGATGCCTAAACTGCACACATACTCCAGGTGCTGCATCTAACCAGGTAGTTATACAAAGGGAGACACACCTCCCATCTCCTCAAGGTTATCCCCTAGCAATGCACCTAGTACTTTATTTGCTAAAGCGCAGCCCTCCTACACTGCTCAGAGTTATTCATTTTGGCATCCATAACCAACCCAAAATCTCCCCCCTCCCCGGAAACCTGCAAATTCTCCCCACCCGAAAAGTACTCCTGATCAGGGTTCCTAAGCCCCAAGTGGGGAACAGAGCATTTCTTGGCTTAAACCTCAGTTTCCAAGTTCATGACCACCTCTCCAGAGTCCCCAGGTCTCTCTGTAGGACCCTTCTACCCTCCTCCCCATCCACCACAGCCTCTGCTTCAAGTCATCAGCAAAGAGGCTCATCTCACTCATGATACCATCCCTGATGTCCAAGATGTAAGCATTAAACAGGAGTGGGCCTAACACTGACCCTTCTGAGACCCCACTAATGACCCTCCTTGGAGAGAATACCCCCTCCGACCACCACTCTATGAAACCACCCTGTTAGCCAATTTTCTGATCCTCCTCACCATCATTTTCCCCAGCTTATCCAGCAACCCTGGGTGTGGCACTGAGTCAAACACCTTGCTGAAGTCCAGAAAGTCATCACAGTCCTTCCCTGGTCCAATGCCTTTGTTGCCCAATCGAGAACTCCACAAGGTTTGTCTGACATGATCTGCCCTGAACGAAGGTATATTGGTGGTCATCCAGATGGCCCTGTGTCTCCAGAGACACCTCCAGCCTCCTTTTAAGATGGTCTCCATCATCTTGCACCCCCAAACTGACATCAAACTGACAGACCTGTAGTTACCTGGCTCTCCCATGAGCTGCTTTTGTGGATGAGCATGACATGAGCCATCCTCCAATCCTGAGGCACCCAACCGCCTGAAGAGAGGAGTTAAAAGGTCCACCAGAGGTGCAGCAAGGACAGCTGCCATCTCCTTCAGCACCCTGAGATTAAGGCCATCCAGACCCATTGGCTTATCCGTTGTCAGAGACTTAAGGACCTCCTCACCTACCAACAGGAATTTCAACGTCAGAGATCCTCCTTTCTCATTCCTAGCCCGTCTCCCCATATGATGTAGGCTTTCCATTGTCCCTTGTTAAGACCGAGACAAAGTATTCATTAAGTACTCTGTGCTCTCTGGCCTCTTCGGCCCACCCATTCCCTGATCTCAGTCTGCTAATCTGCCCTTTACTTTCCTCCTTCCCTGATATACTTAAAGAACCCTCCCCCACTGTTTCTCAGTCCCTGTGCCAACCTCTGCTCCATCCGTTGCCTTGGCCGATCTTACCACCCTGGTTACCTTTTAGGGTATTCAATCATACTGCCCCCGTCCATGTCCTCTCATGAGAGCTTATATTTTCTATAAGCAGTTCTTTTCTCCTTCATCACCTCGTGGACCTCCCTGGTCCACCAGCTCAGCTTTCTGGCCCTACCAAATCTGCGATGGACCTTCATCCAGTCCTTGGTAACTTCCAGGAGTCCTCTTTTAATAATTTTCCACCTGTTGTCTTTGTCCATATTTGGACTGATCCTCTCCAAATGCCCCTTGAGAAACCCCACCATACCCTCAAAGTCCGCTCCCCTGAAGTCAACCACCACTGTTTTAGTGCGATTTCTCCCCCAGGTCTAAGGAAAACAAAACCATGACATGATCACTCCCTACCAGTGGGTCCCCTACAACTAGGTTCCTAACCAGATCACAATCTGACAGGACCACATCCAGAATTGACCCTCCCTTGTTGGGTCAGTCACCAGTTGAGATAGGAATGCATCCTGGAAGATGTCCAGCAAGTGCTGCTCCCTAGTTGATAAAGATGCCATCATGCCCCACTCAACCCCTGGCATATTAAGGTCACTCAGCACCACAGTTCTACCCTCTCCCTGACCACAATGATCTCTTAGACTCACCGTCAGGCCCTCCTCTAGTTCCTCAGCCTGCATGGGTGACCTATAAACCACCCCCAGGTTGACCCTCTTTCCTCCAGACACCTGCAAGGTAACCCATAATGCCTCTGCCCCTCCACCCTGCATATATCAATGCCGTTCCTTATGATGAGTGCCACCCAACCTCCCCTGTCCATAGCCCTGTCCTTCCTGAACAGTGTACCCCATCAGGTTTTGATTCCAATCATGCCAAGGAGTGGCCCAAGTTTCTGTGACTGCTGGCACATCCACATCCCCTTCAGCTAGCATCACCTGAAGCTCAGGCATTTTGTTCCCATACCCTGGCATTAATCAAGACTGTCCTCCATTCCTGCCCTTACCCTCACCCATCCCCAACCCAAGATTCCCCAGTTAACTGCAAGCTCCCTCTACCTTGTGCACTGTCAGGTGCCCCTGTGAAGTAACCCTTTCCCCCTGCTGGAGAGAGAAGGCCAGGTCCTTCCTTCCTTTGTGTGCCTGCCAGCAGCAGTTTCAAACCCCAAACCTCCCCCTTCACAAGTTTAAACCCCACCAAGCTTCAATGAATTCAGTCAACACACAGACTTGTAGGCACATAGAGGTGCCTCATGACTCAGTCTGTCAGTTGCGTCATCAGAGGGCTGGTGGAGGGGGACACGGTGACATGTAGTAGGTAAATATGGCAGACAGAGGGTTGCAAAAATCAGCCAAATAAGCAAATTCAATTACAATATACAGTAGAAGTACATTAAAAAATGTCCTTTCACTGCGTTTTTCTTAATTGGGACCTAAAGGTCCTGTTGCATTACTTTTAAGGATTCACGTTTAAAGTTGGTTTGCTATCTTGTAAGGCCCTACATGGGTTGGGTTACATATTAGATGTCCTGCATCTTTATGTGCTGTCACCCTCTATTCACTTCACTGAGGAGGGCTAGAGGAAATATCCCCACATTACAATTCACCCCACTTTAGAAAACACAGTAATTACCTGTTTCTGCTTGAACATAGGGAAGGATCTGTAAACCATACTGTAGACAGGGCACCTGTAAAATAAAAATAAAGAGAGTGGTCAAAAAAGTTCCAAAGTTTTTGAGAAAAATAAAGATAGGACAAATGAAAAGGTAAATAATACTCATCTGATGGGTTTTAGGGGGCTCTGTAGATCTGATAATAAAAGAGAGACGACAGAAAGAGAGAAATAGGGTAGTATGAGTGAAAGGTTTCAGACAGCAGGGAAACTGGATATGCAATGATATCCTAGCCACAATCTGGGGTGGAGGGGGCAGAGGAAAAATTATGCCAGTCATAAGATAACACCAATTATATTCGAGCCCCATATGGCCACCTATACCCCACTACCTTCAAGTGCTCCTGGGAGACCTGCCTACTTTGGCTGCAGCTTAGGCCAAGTAGTAGTAAGGCATGTCTGGACTGTGCGGTCTTTAGGGGTAGACAGAGGACAATTGGGGGGTGGGAGGAGAGACAAAGGCTGGCTTAAAATAAAAACAAATCGGCATTCCTTCCAACTGAATATTATGGATTTTATAGGTTTTTATATTTTATACTGCAATTTATTTACCTAGCATAGATCTAATTTTGAATGTGATCCTGCTTCTAAACACTAATTTCTACAACTGGGTGGACTACAGAGTAAGTGATTGGTTGAAGATCACACAGTATAAAAATAGTTTACAGAAACAGTGTAAAATTAACAGTATATATGAAAAACATAAAATCAATGTCAGACATTAGTGACATAGGCTAGTTCTCTTTCACAAGATGCTGTCACACAAAGCCACACATTCTTTAGCTACTGTTAATATTTTGTTAAGAACTATTCTTGATTTATGCCTTTTGTACCAGATTGTTTTTTTAGCCAACAAGGTTGAGAAAGTTATCTAGTAACATAGACTCCTAGCTTGCAACATACTGCATTCACACAGCAGCACTAGTATGTTTGAATGCAAAACCTGAGGGACAATGAGGCCTCAGGCTTCCCACTCTCTCTGTATAAATGCAACCTGACCCATCACAGAAGTTTTGCAACTAGATACAAACACACTGTATTGAAACTGGATGCAAATGACTAAGAGACTCTCTAGAAGTATTCCTACATTAATAAATACTTTCTGAGTTAAGCTTTTTACAAAACTTTACAAAAAATACCTGAAATTATCTGTAGACTCTTTTCTTTCGGCATGTGCAACAAGCAGCTTCCACGATTCACAAAACAACTCCAACTGGTCATTGGTGGTTTCAGTCTACCGCTGAACCAGGAAGTGCATATCTCTTGCAGTATCATGTCCTGCCATGAAGCAAAGGGGTTATGGGAAATATTTTTTTTTCTGAGTAGATTTTAAGGCAACAAACAAATAGTATATGTCAGTTTTTCAAGAGGTCCCAAATTATTTATACAAAAACAGGGGTCATAAGGATGATTACACTAGGGTGTATCTTAGAGGATTGGCATTATTTATGCCTGGTTAAATAAAGTGATTGATTGATTGATTGATTGATTTAACCATTTACTTGCCTAGGGTTGTCAACCAAGGATGAAGGATCTCATTTTCATAGAAGTCCTGCTTTTTCTGCTCAATTTTCAAAGTTGAGCAGAGCCAGGAAGATCAAATAAGGTTACAGATGAACAAGAAGCTACAGTGGCAGGCCTGAAATATGTATGCATTAAGGAATGGCCAGGGGTTGTATTAGCTGTATGTAAATTATACCCTTGGGGTGCAATGCGGCACAAGCCAAAGCTGTGTGCCATCTGCCCCTAGGGTATGATTAGCATATGGACAATTCTACCCTTCCTTACTGCTTTTTTTTGCAATGTCAATAAAAATATTAAAACTAGCTTTTTTACATTTTTTGTATTAATTATACCTCATTTTATATTCAAATAGTCCTTCCCCCTTCTGGTCTTCATTCCACAGTCAGTTTTTGTTTCAGTTCAACTTGCAGATGTTTAAAGACATCTGTTCTGCTGTAGAGCTTTTAGGGCACATCAATAATGGCTGCACAGCTGGCAAAAATGTATGTCAGCTAGAGACATGCACACCTCAGTACTGGTTAGCCAGTCAGTTTGCCTGATAAGGAAAATAAAAAAAATCTCAGTTTAGTATGGAAGTATGGTTAAGGATAATGGTTTAGATGCCAATATTTAGCTGTAAATCACAGAGGTTCCATTGCAACACTGACTGAGTAAATATGCCATCACCAAGAGGAAAGTTGCATTAAGGGCATAGGACAGGGATGACAACAATAACATTGCTTCTGTGACAGTTGTCATGGCAACAGCCAATTCAGTCTGCATGCTCTATCCCACTATGACACCACCCTCTACATCTTAGCTAACTACCATCCCTGCAGCGGGACCAGCCTCCTTACCACCCTTGATGTCGATGAACCACCACCCTACGCCTTGACCACCGTCCAACCCAAAAAACTCCCTGCAACTGGACCATCCCCAAGTCCAGCATCCCCCCCAGCTAACCACTCTCTCTGTAGCTGGAACTCCTGATCCCTGCCCCTGCTGCACTGCTGCCACCTGGAAACCATGGATGGCAGTACAACAGAGATAAGCAGGTTAGGGTCTGGGTGTGGCTGGCTCAGGATAATCCCATTGGCACAGCAGTAGTGCTCAGAGGAAGATGGGTCACTGCCCCTGTGGCACTGATGCCAGTTAGGTGACCATGAGTGGCAGCACAATGGAGATAAGCAGGTTAAGGTCTGGATGATGGGTGGCTCAGGGCCAGCCCATTGGAACAGCAGTAGTGCTTGTGGGAGGGTGCGTCACTGTCTCTGTGGCATTGCTGGCACCTAGGTAACCATGGGTGGCAGCACAAGAGAGATAGGAAGATTAGGGTCTGGGTGTGACTGGCTTAAGGCCAGCCCATTGGCAAAGCAATATTGTTCAGTGGAGGATGGGTCACTGCCTCCGTGACACTGATGCCACTTAGGTGACCATGTGTGGTAGCACAATGGAGATAAGCAGGTTAAGGTCTTGACTGTGACTGGCTCAGGGCCAGCCCATTGGCACAGTGGTAGTGCTCAGAAAAGGGTGTGTCACTGCCCCGTGACCCTGCTGCAACCTAGGTAACCATGGGTGGCAAAAACAAGAGAGATAAGCAGGTTAGGTTCTGGGTATGGCTGGCTCAGGGCCAGCCCATCGGCACAGGAGTAGTGCTCGGGGGAGGGTGGGTCACTGCCCCATGGCACTGCTGCAACTTAGGTGACCATGGGTGGCAGCACAATGGAGATGTGATGACCAGGCTCCAGCAGGACTTCAACAAGGTCCAATGTTGGTTTCATTCCAACCAGCTGTTTCTCAACACTTAAAAAAAGTCTCCCTACCCTTCGGTACCAGGCAGAGACTATCGCAGATCCCTTCTTCCCCTACCTTCCATGCCCTGGATGGGTCTCCCATTGACACCTGCACCTCCTTCTGATATCTTGGGATCTGGCTTGACCAGCACCTTGATTTCTCTGTGCACATTGATAGCATCCACAAAAAGCTTTGCCTCAAACTGGGCGCCTGCACTGAAATCATGATTGCATCCCATTGCTGGCCCACCGCTCTATTGTGCAAAAGATGATTCTCCCTATATTCGACTATGGTGATGTGGTCTACATCTCTGCCCCTAGAACCAATCTAACCAGACTGGACCCCCTCTTTCACTCCTTCTGTTGCTTTGCCCTCATCTACTCCTCCACTACCCACCACTGCACTCTCTACCAGGCCCTTGGCCTCCCCTCATTACAAGTCCGCTGACTCTGCCACTGTGACAGCATTACAGCAAAATTATGAGCCCAGACCCTTCCTCAGTACCTTACCTCTGCCCTATATAGAAGCTGAGCCCTGACCTACTCTCAGAAATTTTGGCTCATGGCTCCTGTCTGTCCCATGCATGCAAACCTCAGCATGCCAATCTGTCTCTCCCACTGCTTGCCTAAACTGTGGAACTCCCTCCTCCGATTATTCACACACCACCCCAAGTCCGCTCCTCTCCTCCCTCCTCTGTACTCACCTTTCTTCCACTTGCCCCAGTACCCAGGATGGCCCAGTGTGTTAGGACTTCAGCTGTTCCCCCAGTGTCTGCAAAAATCACTGCATGTTTGTAATTCATGTAATAATTTTACCTGTATGCTACTGTGCTTCCCTTCCCCTCTCCCCAGGTTGCACCTGGAATCAAGCAGTACTCTGCTCAGTGTGCCTTCCTGGTAAAACTCTTAAATAAATAAATAAGCAGATTAGGGTCTGGATGATGGTGGATCAAAGCCAGCCCATTGTGCACAACAGTAGTGCTTGGAGGAGGTTGCGCCACTGATCAGCATGCACTGCTGCCACCTGGTAACCATGGGTGGCAACACAGGAGATAAGCAGGTTATGGTCCAGATGATGGCTGGCTCTGGACCAGCCCACTGGCACAGCAGAAGTGCTCAGGGATGGTGAGGTCAATGCCTCCACTGTACTACTGCCACCTAGGTAACCATGGGTGGCAGCACAAGAGAGATGAGAAGGTTAGGGTTAGGGTTTGGGTGTGGCTGGCTCAGAGCCAGCCCACTGTAACAGCAGTAGTGTTGAGGGGAGGTGGGTTGCTGCCCCCCTGGCACTGCTGCTATTTAGGTAACAATGGGTGGCAGAAGGACAGAGATTAGCAAGTTAGGATCTGGATGATGTCTGGCTCCAAGCTAGCATATTGGCACAGCAGTTGTGCTCAGAGGAGGTTGCCTCCCTGCCACTGCTGCCACCTGGTAACCATGGGTGGCAGCACAACAGAGATAAGCAGGTTAGGGTCTGGATGATGGCTGGCTCAGGACCAGCCCACTGGCACAACAATTGTGCTCAGGGGAGATTAGATCTCTACCTCCATTACACTGCTGCCAGCAAGGTAATCATGGGTGGCAGCACAACAATGATAAGCAGGTTAGGGTCTGGATGATGGCTGGCTCTAGGCCAGCCATAAATGCAAGCAGTAGTGCTCAGGGAGGATGGGTTGCTGCCCCATGGCACAGTTCCACTTAGGTGACTGTGTGGAAAGCGCAATGGAGATAAGCAGGTTAAGGTCTGGATGATGGCTGGCTCAGGACCAACCAATTGGCACTGCAGTAGTGCTCAAGGGAGGGGTTGCTTCCTTCTCTGCACTGCTGCCGCCTAGGTAACCACGGGAGGGAGCACAACAGATATAAGTAGGTTAGGGTCTAGATAATAGCTGGCTCAGGGCCAGCCCATTGGCACAGCAGTAGTGCTCAAGGGAGTGTGGGTTGCTGCTCCCGTGGCACTACTGCCACTAAGTGACCATGGGTGGCAGCACAGTGGAGATATGCAGATTAGGGTCTGGATGCTGGCTGGCTGAAGTCAGCTGATTGGCCAGCAGTAGTGCTTGGAGGATGTTGCATCCCTGCCTTTGCAGCACTGCTGCCTCAAGTAACCATGGGTGGTAGCACAAGAGAATCAGCAGATTAGGGTCTGGATGATGGTGGGCTGTAGGCCAGCCATTGGCATAGCAGTAGTCCTGAGGGGATGGTAGATCAATGCCTCTGCTGCACTCCTGCCACCTAAGTAACCATGGATGGCAGCACGAGAGGTATAAACAGGTTAGGGTTTGGGTGTGGCTGGTTCAGGGCCAGCTCATTGGCACAGCAGTAGTGCTCAGTGGTGGGTGGGTCACTGCCTCCGTGGCACTGCTGCCACTTAGGTAACAATGGGTGGCAGCACAACAGAGATAAGCAAGTTAGGGTCTGGATGATGGCTGGCTCAAAGCCAGCCCATTGGCACTGCAGCAGTGCTTGGAGGAGGTTGCATCCCTGCCACTGCTGCCACCTGGTAACCATGGGTGGCAGTACAAGAAAGATAAGCAGGTTAGGGTCTGGGTGATGGCTGGCCCAGGGCCAGCACATTGACACAGCAGTAGTGGTCATTGGAGGATGGGTCATTGCCTCATGGTACTGCTGCAACTTAGGTGACCATAGGTGGCAGCACAACAGAGATAAGCAGGTTAGGGTCTGGATGATGGCTGGCTCAGGGCAGGCCCATTGGCACAGCAGGAGTGACCAGTGGAGGGTAGGTTGCTGCCTCCACTGCACTGCTGCCACCAAGTAACCACAGTGTAGCATAATGGAGATAACAGGTAAGGTCTGATGATGGCTGGCTCGGGGCCAGACAATTTGCATAACAGTAGTGCTCAGAGGAGGCTGGGTTTCTTCCTCTGCTGCATTGTTGGCACCTAGGTAACTGTGGGTGGCAGCACAACAGAGATAAGCAGGTTAGGGTCTGGATGATGGCTGGCTCAAGGTCAGCCCATTGGCACAGCAGTAGTGCTTGTGGGAGAGTGCGTCACTGCTGCTGTGGCACTGCTGCCACCTAGGTAACCATTGGTGGCAGCACAACAGAGATAAGCAGATCAGGGTCTGGACGATGGCCAGTTTGTGTACCACATGCCATCATGCATGAGTACACCTGAGCCTTTGGATGCTGTCATCCAGTAGGGTGGAAACAAGGAAAAACAACAGCCCTGGAACACACAGGTGACTGGACCATGTAAATCCATGTGCTCTTGGCAGTCACGATGGCCATCTAAAGAATCTGTGAGAATTCATGGGTATATGCCTCTGCCCCAACCCCACAGTGGGGAGCAAAATGTGGCTTAATGGAGGGGTGAGCAAAGCTGGCATCATAAGCAAGTTGCTAAGCACTTTGGGATCCCTGAGAGAGAGACAGGGATCAGAGCTCAGCAGTGGGGCATAAATGATACGTAAATAAAAAAGAAAAAAAAAGCTCTTGCAAATGCTACATTCTGATTGGTTGTTAGCATTCCAATAACCAACATTAATCTCTATTAAACTGTCATGAGCCTGATCACAGTGCTGAATTCTTCTTGCCAGCTTTTCATGCTCTAATACTGGAAATGACTGGAAGGAGTCATTCAAATTTTGAACTACCATTTGAACAGAATAAGCACTATATTACATTATACACACAAGTCTTTTTTAATTTTGGTAAATGTGTCTCAATGTATTACAATAAAATATTTCATAATGTACATATGTGATGCATATATATATATTTCAAAATGTTGTGGTAAAATAAGCTACACAACATTTTTTACAATGTTCATATTTGTACAAATAATTGATAAACTGGTTTCCTAAATTTCAAATAAACACTTTTGTTGTTAACACATATCGATATTTGTTTTATGCATATCTTCACTACATTTTCTTAGAATTTGAATATTCAGCATAATTTTTTTTCTTAATACAACACTTAATTAAAATTAAGGAGAAAGAGGTTTCCCTAGGAAATTTTAATTCAGCAGATTGTTTATTCTTAATCTTTTGATTAATTTTAATTAAGCACACATAGACTTCATTAATTTGCATCTCAATTTTAATTAAGCATATTCTGTTAAAGTAATTAAGGAAAATTAAGAGGTTTTGGATTTTACAAACTTATTTTAAGGCACCCTTAATTTTAAATTAAGGGGCAGATTATTAATTCAGGGGTCAATTAATGGAAAATTTAGGAGATTTTAAACATATTACCAATAGACGAGATGTCAATGTTTCCAAGAGCAATTTGCTTTCTGCAGAATGCCACAAAATCTGCTAAACTGCTGACCCACTGTAGTTTTCTGCTGCAGTGTAAACCCCCATCTACAGAGAAGTTTGTCTACCCAGCATCTACTGCCATTAAATGATTGGTCCTGGAGCAAGTTGTTGGCTTTAATAGCCATAGCTTTCCTGGTGAATGTTAGGTGCTGCTCTCGCTGGCATGATACCCAGGTGGCCAGCTCGCTGTCGTCTCTAGATGCTGGCACCTCTGACCCACAACAGTTTCCTTCGTTTCTTATTGTTTCTACTGCTGTCAACAACTGAGAGCAGATTAGAGAGTTGTCCTTTTTAACATTCTCTGAGATGCTTCATGAGTATTGCAGCTTCAGGCCAGTTTCCATGACCTCAACTCTTTGCTCAACCACTAGCCTTGACATCAAGGCTATAGGACTTCTCTTTGACATTTCTGGGTGTCAGTAATGGTGATGACAGGCAAGCAAGTAAGCAGCTGATCAATGGATGATGACCCATCGAGGTGTAAATAAAAACACCCTCAATTGCAGCTACCCTCTAATTGAAGCCACAGCATATTACCAACAGTTTGAACATACATGGTATTTAAAGTGTCAGTACCTCAGGTATATAATGTAGTTTCCACTATATAACAATTATCATGGTGCTTTCTGCAATAAGGAAAATAATATGTATATAGAATTCTCCATATTTTCTTTTTAAATACTTTTGCAAAATTGTTTAGCAAACTACACTGTGATTCTTATCTCTAGCATCACGTGTATAAATACCATAGTAGCTGGCTGAAGTAAATCACCTTGTAGCTAAAACATAAATACCATACCTTCAGGGCATGCACACCTTCACCCAGGTAAAACAAAGAAGATATGCCAATCTTGTTTGTTATACCTGGGTGAAGGTGTGCATGCCCAGAGGGTGCTGCATTTATATTTTGGCTATATGGTGGCTTGCTTCAGACAGTTACTATGGTGTTTATACACGTGGTGTTGGAGATATGAAGCTCAATACAGTTACCACGTGTTCAGGCTGACTGGAGGAACGAGATGCTGACAGCTCCATATTACTGCATTATGCTACAACCTTGGGTATGGTGTGCTGTGCAGCATACCAACAGGAGTAGATGATGGGTGTCTCAAAAGACAAGGATATAAAAACTTCAGACAACATAAATTACTTCAACTAAGGCATGCATATGTATTTTAACCCTAAATACCAACACAATGTAGGATTACAATACTAATATGAAAACATGGCAAAAGGTCTTTTGCAGCTTTCACCCAACTCAACAAGCTTTTATCCAGCTCTGCTAGCTAGGATTCCTCCAGAAATGGGGTCTGGGTACTGTGGAGAGGGAAGAAGCAAGGGAAGTGAGTGCTAATGTGGGAGGATTCACAATGATGTCCAGAAAATTAAGGAAGGAAGGGAAGGAGGAAAGGAAAGGAAAGGAAAGGAAAGGAAAGGAAAGGAAAGGAAAGGAGCTGAGCAAAAGGGAAGGAGTATAGTCAAAAGCTGGAAAGCAGTTTACCATAATGTAAGGAGCATGGGAAATAGAATAAGCAAGCTCCAGGTGATTGTGGCAGAAATGTGTTCAGACTTAATAGTCATTAATAAAACATGGGCAAACTGAAATAATGACTGGAAAGTGGCAGTACCAGGTTACACCATATATGTGGGATGGGGGAGGGAAAAAGCAAGATGTACCACCATCTATATCAAGGGAAGTCATATAGACAGAGAGGATGGGTCCACCAGGGGAGGGAATGGGAAATGGAATCACTGTGGCGACAGCTCATGACAGTACCAAATAAGAAGATGTGCATTGGGTGGTCAGTAGACCATCAGGACTGAAGGATGAGGCAATCGGGAATGAGGGCAGGAAGAGAAAGAGGCTGCAAATATAGAAACATAGAAACAGAATTTTATGGCAGATATGGACCGCTTGGTCCACCTAGTCTGCCCATGTCCCTATCTGATGGATAAGCTGCAGATTCTAATTAATCAACAGCTTATTTCCTCCTACCCTCCACTAGAATTGCCTCATGTCTGTCCCAAGCATTCTTGTATTCTCCCACTCTTTCTGACTCCACAACCACCTCAGGAAGGCTGTTCCATGCATCCACAACCCTTTCTGTGAAAAATACTTTCTAACATTACCTCTGAGCCTTCTCCCTCTATCTTCAAATTGTGTCCCTTGTTCTTGCACATCTCTTTTTCTGAAAGATGCTACCCTCTTGTACTTTGTTGATTCCCTTGAGTTACTTGAATGTTTCTATCATGTTCCCCCTCTTCCTCCTTTCCTCAAGGGTATACATATTAAGCTGCTTTAGTCTCTCCACGTATGTCTTCTGGCACAGACAGTGCACCATTTTGGTTGCCCTCCTCTGAACAGACCCCACTCTGTCTATGTCTTTGGGAGATGGTGTCTCCAGAATTGCACGCAGTACTCCAGATGGAGTCTCACCAGCTGTCTGTAAGGAGGGATAACAACTTCCTGTTTTCTACTGTTGATGCCTCTCCCTATGCATCCCAGTATCCCCAGCCCCCTTACTGCCTTCTCACATTGCTTGCACACCTTTAGGTCATCTGATATAATTACTCTAGGTTTCTTTCAATTTTGTTGTTTATCTCACCCCATTGTGTACTCTTCCCGGGTTCTTGTTTACCAGGTACATTACCTTGCACTTATTTGCATTGAATCTGAGCTTCCATATGGGGCTGCAATGTGGGAAGTAGTGATGGTGGAGAATTGTAACCTACCAGAAATACATTGAGACATTCCAGCAGGTAAGAACAACCAAAAGCCAGGCCCTACCAGGTACACTGCAAGACTGCCTGCTAGTTCAGCTGATCAGAGAACCTACAAGGCAAGATGTTATTCTTAATATGGTGCTCAGTAACTCAGAAATGGTAGGTGGACATGGGTTAGGAAACTACTGGGGTCCAGTGACCATAAAATCTTATGGTTCAAACTAGCCCTGTGTACCAGTATATCCTTGTCAATGACTGAGTTTCTGGATTTAAGAGTAGACTTTGACCAGATGAGGGCATTTATTCAGGATAAGCTAGTTAGAGGGGACATTAAGTGTAACCCAATAATTTTTCAAGCAAACTGAAAAATAAAAAGAGTTTTAGGACTGTACAGAGATTCTGATATGCAGACAAATAATTTTTGGATGCACATTAAAGTACCATCAAGAATTTTTGTGCAAACTAAAATGTTTTTAAATGGTTGAAGGTTTTATATGTTATCTAAGAATTTGTTGGTTGCACTTTATCTACTGTAGTGCAATACTGGCTTGTGACATAAAAATGGCCATTTTTTTGTGTCTCGTGTCTTTTTTTCACATAACTTGACCTTTGTACAATATTTTAGTCCCAAATTTTGAATATATTGTTTACACGACCCTGCCTCATGAACAAGGTTTGTGGAATTTTCAAATACAGGTTGAAAGGTGATTCCATAGTTCCTTTGTGAAACTACCGTTGGGGATTAACACATTTTAGCAACCAAGTACATGACATGAGGTCAAAATGTCAAAAAGAAAAATTATGAAGAGACATTGGGTGGAGGCCAACCGTGCCAGTTGGTAAGGTATTGTGATACTGTGCTGGTGAGCTAAGTTCAGGGGCAAGCTCAGTGAACCAGTTGGATATGCCGAATCTGGGGATGGTGGTGCTGCTGTGTGGTGCTACCCTCTGTCTGGGGAGGGATGGTGCAGTGTTGACTGTGTAGGCAATAACTAATCATACAGTGAAGAGAAGTCTTCTCTTGACATTGGGCCCAGAGGACCCTACAACTCTGCACCCAGAACTGCATAGAAGCACAGGACCCAGAGGACCCTAGACTTCTGCAGTCAGATGGACTCTTGGCCCTGCACATCTGCATCTATAGCTACATGGAAGCACAGGGCTCTGAGTGCTCTTTGTTTCCACAGCCCCCCCGGACAGCCCACAAAATTCTTTGCACCAGTAGCTACATGGAAATGCAAGCAGATGTACTTGTTTTTTAGTGCAGGGCCCAGAGGCACGCACATCTGCATCTGTTTATGCAGAACCCAAATGACCCGTATGAATGAGGGTATAATTCCTCTGTTTCAAAAAGAAAGTAAGTTGATTTCAGATAACTGCATTATTGCACCAGTTATGGGTCAACTTAACCCCACAAAGAAGGAAATGTTGCATTAGAGTTTCCAACCCTAACTCCCCAACACCCCAAGCAGCAAGAGGACAAGACCACATAACCAACCACAGACAGCCATCATCAAGTAAGACAAACAACATACAACTGTTTTCAGAATGACACAAATGCATTAGCACTGATATGCTACTTTTGTGGATTTGTATCTATGGCTGTAGAAGTGTCGTGTATGTCTTACAGTGTGCATGAGTACCTCGGCTGCAAGCAGTGTTGCAGTTTAGGTAACATGGATTTTTATCTGCAAGTGGAGAAGTGCAGGCCCCATGGGGGCTTATGCTTCTTCAGCCAGAAGTTCATGTGTATGTCTTACAACTGCAGCTGTGCTTCTGCAACCAGAAATGTATGCATGTCTTACAGTGTGCATGAGTACCTGCGGCTACAGAAGCACTGGTCCCACAGGGGCTTGTTCTTCTGCAGTGAGAAATAGTGTTGCACTTCAGTATCATGACTTTCTGTCTGTGGTTACAGATGTACACAGGAGCTCACACGCATCTGCAGCCAGAAGTTGGTGTGTGTGTCTTACATCTGTGTTGCAGAAGTGCAGACTCCTCAGTGGCCTGTGCTTCTGCAGTCAGAAGTGTGTCTATGTCTTACAGTGAGCATGAGTACCTGTGGCTTCATAAGCTCTGGCCCTGCGGACAGAAAAGCAGTTGTAATTTGGGCATTGTGGGTTTATTTCTGTGGCCAGAGGGTCCTGTGCTTCTGCAGACAGAAATAGTGTTGTGATTTAGAGTATTGTGGATTTCTATCTGCAACCAGACATAAGTGAGCATGTACTACAGTGCGCATGCCTACATTTCTGACTTGGATGGGGGCAGGCATGACCCAGGGAACTCTTGTGTAAAGGGGTTTATATTGAACCTGCTTACCAGGTGCTCCTTGAGCTCAGTAACCTGGATTGCTTGACTGCCTGCAGGAGTTTGTGGATGCAGGCACATTAGAAGAGCAAAATACTCTTAGACCACTACATTTCAAGCACCTGATTATTCTGGAGGACTTCATAGCAAAGTTCAGTTGTACACTTAGAAATCACTGGCCCATGGCTAGGGCTGTCTGCACCTCCCAATGTTCAGCCATGCAAACTTTTACTGTTGAGCCAGGTAAAGTTCAACAAAGTTCTCTTACTAGTGGACTAGATTGCACTGGTTTGACCATTTAAAAGCATTAGGAAATGGCATGAAAAGAAATATATAGGATAGTGTAGGAAACCATACACAACAAAATTATTCTTCCACTGAGTGGGTATAATGTCGACTGATAACCTCGGGGAGGCTTCGAGAGGTCCTAATTTGCATTGTAATCCATGAGGGGAAGAATTTCAACTTGTGGTTCCCTACACTGTTCTACAAAGTATATGTATATGGTGGGTCCCAATGTCTTCAGCTGGCATGCTGACCATTCTTGATCAACAACTGCCCACTGGCCAGCACATGTGCGCTACTCTCAGACAGAAATGGATGAATCACAACTACTGATGGCGTCACTTGTAGTATGACATCCTCACTAATGCAGAATGAGTAGTCGTTTTGTGTAAGTAAGGATGTCACTACTGCAGCAGAATGACTTTCTGTGGTGTATGGCTTTCTATACACAACTGCATTCCACCATTCACTATAACATAATGCACTGAACTGATGAAGCACCCAAAACATCAGGATGATGCAGTGGGCCACATTGAAGGGTACTGCTTCCAAAAATTGTATCTGTTCAGTCAGTGCCAAACATGGACAGTGCTAGTGGTAAACAAAAGTACATGGTTAACAATGTTATATTAAAATGGTTTGTAAATGTATGCCCACAAAATATCAGTACGGAATCCCACAGCATAGGCTAGTGGTTCCAAAAATTGTGTGTCCATTGGGACAGTGCCACACATAGACAAGGCTTCCAGTTATGCCATGGTTAAGTCTCGTACACACTGGTTTCATGGGCAATGTTGCCCCCAAAATATTTATTTAGCCTGTGTAGACATGGCAAAAATACACATGATAGCAATCTGAAGAAGACCGAGTGAAGACAACAGTGCAGCATCCCACAGTGTGGGCTACAGATTCCAAGAAATGTGTGCTAGTTAATTTGGGACAGTGCCACACATGGACAAGGCTCCCCTTTATATCATGGGTACAGCTGCTTCAGGATCTTATTATGGCTCGTATTACAGTATCAAGTTTGCATTCAGTATATGGTATTTTTTTAAAATTCCGTTATATAAATCCAAAATGGGTTCTCGTTCTTTCTCCACAGCAGCTCCAGTTTTTTTGGAATTCACTTCCTGGTGTGTTATGTACTGCAATGTTTTTGCAAGTATTTAAACCAAGGTTGAAAGAATATTGTCCAAGGATTCTTGTATATGTTATAACTGATTTTATTCATTTTTATATGCTATTTATTAAATGTATGTTATTTCTCAAGTAATTGTTCTCTGTTTGTATTGTATTGTATTTAATGTGTTATTAGTTGTTCTGTTATGTCTTATTTTGTATTGTGTCGAAATTGGACCTGAAAAAAGATTTTTAATTATCCAGTGCCCTTCCCTGGTTAACAAATATAAATAAAATAAGTAAAAAAATAAATAAATGGTCAGATATTTCTTGAAATGTCTTGCTATTTCTAGAGAAATTACCTGCTTGCCTGCAGGACCACTAAAGGGCCATCAAAGAGAATCTCTTTAGAAACATTGGGAAAGATCTGGAAATATCTGACTGAGTCTTTGGCTGCAACAGTGCTTTTAGTACAGAAGTATCTGGGATGGAAGGGTGAGAGGGCAATAAGTTTTTATTTGTAAAAGCAACTTTCTATATTAGAAACACACCATTTTTGGCAGCCTTATAAACATGTTTTGATATTGTGTACATACCAGACACACACATCTATTCCTCATTGCTGGCATAAAAAATAATTTCTCATCTCAGACACAGCTGTAACAATGACAAAAGGTTTCTTCACCTAGGATGACATCATTGAAGTGTGCTAAACCTACCTGAATGTTTGCATGTTGTATTGTGTAATGCAAATGTTGAGACACCTGCTCTTCTCTGTAAAATAAGGAAGAATTGATCCAGACTGTACAGTGATGCATGAGAGTTCAATCAAACTATGATCGGGTGAACAGGTGAAGGAGTGGTATGGGTGCTGGGGGGTGGGACTGTGTGTTTGGGGGAGGGGTTGAATCCACTGTAGGTGGACAGAATACAGGCTGTATTATATGTGGTACTGACAAAAATCAACATGGATTTACAAAGGCAGATCATGTATGACCAATCAAACTCTGCTTTTATGAACCAGTTGGCTCTGCCTTGACAATAAAATCTCTATGTAACATAGTATTTCAGACTTCAGCAAAGCATTTTATTTAGTGTTTCATTGGGCCATTGCTGAAAAACTTTACAGGCTAGAAATTGCTCCTAGATATATTACATGGATAGCTTAATGACTGACAGACTGTGTTCAATGGGTACAAATAGATGGTTACTTTTCTGCTTGGGGTCCTGTATCGAGTAATCAGTGGAGTTCTGCAGGTGTCAGTGCCTGGTCCTATGGTTTTAACATTTTCATTGCTGATTTGTTGTTCTCTCAGCTAGAAGGGTGGGTTGCTAAATTTGCCGACAATGTAAATTAGGTGGGCTTTTTATTTTATTTATATATTTTTGACTGTGTTGCTGGTCTGGCATGAGAGTGACACAGGCCCGGGGTTGAATCTCCCACATCTGTGTTGTCCCCTGGCTGCTGGGGTACTTTGAGGCTGGTCATCATGTCCATGCAGTTTTAGAAGAAGCTGCCTGCTGCTGCACAGTTTAGTGGTGGTGTTGATTTAATTATGAGAATGCCTCACTAGGGGAAGAACTATTTGAGGAGATTACAGTATAATCAGACAGTACCCATGTTTTGCCATAACTGGATCATTTTGGCCTTGTCAAGCATTTTATTTATTTTGGGGGCGGGGGACAAATTGTGATATAAATCCAGTTATTTTGGCACTGCCCCTGATTAAAGCAGCTGTACTATGTAAATAAAAAAAAATGGCACTTTTTCGACTGGTTTTTTCCTATACTCTATTGCTGAGCATGTACCTAGTACTGTTTCCCACCTGCAATGTATTGTTAGTTACTGAGTAATTTGCTCCCTTATACTTTGTGTGTTTTACATTTCTGCACCCCCCACTCCATTGCCATATTTCCTGTGCTTGCACCTTAATTGTAGGTAAACCTTGTCCTTGAAGGTGGTCATTATTTGGGGAGGTTTGGAGTGTGGCAGTGGTAGGGTAACACTGTTGCCTTACAATGTTGCTTTGGGACTCCATGGCTGCAGTAGTCATAATTTTTAATCCCCCCCAAGCTCTTCAGATATAAATTACCAAAAAATTTGGTCTGAAGCGCCGCACAGTTCTCGATTGAGTGGGTACAAGGAGTCATGGGTACTGCACCCATTTATTGATATCGCCACATCCACCTATGCTCTTATTATAGCAGCAGTGGTGGTCCTTGTTTTACTGCATTGATCAGAGGGGTCTTGATACCTATGCTACTAGTAGTACTCACAGTAACAGTCTGTCCAGGTGTTACTGGAAGTAACATAGGTATCAAGACCCCCCCTTAGAAGCCGTAAAATAAACATAATAAAGGACCGCCACTGCTGCTATAATAAGTTGAAGTAAACAATGAAGATCCTTCAATGGATTTTTGACAATTTATATCTGAAGACCAGAGATTACAAATTATGACCACCACAGCCCTGGACTCCTGCTGCAGCACTGTAAGGTACTGTGGGACAGGAGCAGGCCACAGTGGTTTGCACATCACCTTTTTTCAGTCTTTGGCAGCCAGGTAAGGCCCACTAGTCCCAACAAGTGCTTGTTTTCAGGGATGAACTGGGAGCACTTGGTGGCTAAATGTGACTTGCTCACAGTCGGTCTGCAGGTGGAGGTTGTGAGAATATGATCTGCGTTGATGACACAGAACTTGGTCCAATTTTGTGCACTGCACTGCACTGCGCACCTAGACATTTCCAAGTAATAATTAAAAACAATATTAAATACACATTTTGGCTGCCTAATTTTGCATGGTCAATAGTAGCTGCTGCTGTTAATGCCATGAAAACCAGGTGATGTGGCTAAAGGTGAGAAGGGTGCCTCAGATGGTACTTGAAGCAACCCAGACTGCCCAGAACAGCATTCCAATTGTGGTAACCAAATATGTACACGTAAATATGCACAACAGAGTGATGTGCATATTTATGCAACACGTACTAGCAGTGTATGTGTTTCATAAATATGCATACAGTACTCCTGAGTGATTGTTACAAGTAAATATTTGTTGCCATTATGTTGTGCATTTTTCAGTACTGTGCTGGACAACCCAGGTTCCAGACCAGTTGTCTCAGCACAGCTGGTTGGCACAATTGAACCAGTATTTCTGGTGGTCTGGGTTCAAGTCCCAGATGAGGAACTTTCCCTCTCCTCTTTATGTCACATAAATATGCAACAGCACTCCTGTGAGATTTGTTGCAAGTAAATATTTGTTGCCATTAGGTTGTGCATTTGAGTTAACTGTTTTCCTTGAAGTCTGTTGCTCTTTACCCCTCCTGAATCCCCTTTCCCTCCTGTCTATCCTGTTCAAATCCTGTGATTGTTTCAACCCCCACTACTTCCTCTGGCAGGGTGTTCACTTGTCCACTACTTGTTCTGTGAAGAAATTCTTCCTCATGTTCCCTTTGAATCGCCCTTCCTCCAACTTCATCCCAGCCATGTCCTTTAGTCCTATAACATCTTTTTGTTGTTGAAAGTGCATTCTGGCACCCAGTTCTCCCTGCCAGATACTTGTGTCTATCCTATCCCTCTGTCTTCCTCTACTCCTACAGGGAGTGCATATTCAAGTCCTTCAACCTGTCCTCATAGGACTTGTGATGCAATCCATGTACCATCTTTGAACCTTCTTTGCCCTGTCCATGTCCTTATGTAGGTAATGTCTCCAGTCTGGAACTGTACACTACTCAAAGTGGGGCCTCACTAGTGTCTTGTATAGTGGAATTATGACCTCCCTTCTCCAGCTGGCAATGCCTCTGCCTATGCATCCCAGCATCCTATTTGCATTACCTGCTGCCTTGTCGTACTGTTCCCTACCTTGAGGTCATTGGAGAACCCCAAGATCCCTTTCCTACTTTATGTATGCTATAACCACACCACCAACTGATATGTCTTTGTGCCCCATATGCATTATCTTGCACTTGGAATTTCAACTGCCAAACCCCTGACCATTCTTCACATTTCTGCAGGTCCCTTATTCTGCCTATACCCTCTAGCATGTTCACTCTGTCAGAGCTTTCTCATGAGTGAGCAGGGACATTTGGCCTCCCAGGTCCTGCAGTGTCTCTGAAGACTGAGTAATACCAGTCTCAGCACTTATCCCTGTCATGCTCCACTGGCCACTCTTCCCTCTGTGGAGCAATTACAATTTACAACCGCCCTCTGTTCTGCTGCCCAGCCAGTTACCTACCAAATGCACTACTGTCCTGCCCACTCTCATATTACCCAGTTTAATGGCCTTTGGTAGTGTCAAAAGCCTTGCTGAAATGCAGATGGGTCACGTCCACTGTCCTCCCCTGATCTACCTCCCTTGTCACCCAGTCGAACAAGTCAATGAGGTTGGTCTGACATGACCTCCCCCCTGATGAAACCATGCTGCCTTAGGTCCTGTAGTCCGTTGCCAACCAGATGTTCCACCAATCTGTATGGTAGTGCTTCCATGATTTTCCCCAATACTGAGGTGAGGCTGACTGATCTCTGTAGTTAACATACTAACATACTAAAATGACAGCAGAAAAAGCCTAAGGGCCACTCAAGTCTGCTCGATTTTTAGCTTTTTAAATGGCCTAACCAAGCAGTTGTACAATGGAAGGATCACTGCCACCTTTCTGGAGGTAATCCCCCTGGTGATGCATCCCTGCATCTTATTTTCCCATGCCGCTGCCCTCCTACAGGTCTGAGTTGTTCATTTTGACATCTACCACTACCCCCAGGTTCCTTTCACCCTCTGTGACTTGAATTGTCTCCTCCCAGGGTATACCCCTGGCCTGGATTTCTGACTCCCAGGCATAGAACCTTGCACTTCCCTGCATTGAACTTTAGTTTCCATTTTCCCAGCCACCTTTCCAGAGCCTTCAGGTCCTCCTGCAAGGCCACCCTCCCCTCCTCATCCACCACTGCACTCTGCTTCGATTCATCTGCGAAGAGACTCATCTCACTCCTGATCCCATTCCTGATGTCTGAGACAGAGGCATTAAACAGGAGTGGCTCCAGCACTGACCCCGTGGAACCCTACTGGTAACCCACCTTGGGACTGAGGCTAACCCTCCAACCACCACCTTCTGAGTACACTTGGAGCCAATTTCCTATCCATCTTAACTGTCTCCCTACCCCATTTCATTCTGCTTAGCCAGCAGGCCACTGCAGGGTACCGAATCAAATGCCTTGCTGAAGTCCAGAAAGAGGATGCCCACTGGCCTACCATGGTCCAGGGCCCTCATCCTCCAGTCATAGAACTCAACAAGGTCTGTCTGGCATGATCTTCCTGGGACAAAGCCATGCTGCCTATTGTCCAAATACCAGTTTGTTCCAGTAACTCCCCCCAGCCTTTCCATGACAGTACCCTCCATCACCTTGCTGACTACCGATGTTGGGCCTTGCTGAAGTCTAGATAGTTCCCTGCTTCCTTTGTTCCCGCATTTGTATAAGGGCTATGTCTATCTTCCAGTCTTTGGGCACCTCCCCGGTCTCCAGTGATCAGCTAAACAGATTGCCAGAGATTCAGTTCAGCCACCCATTCACTTAGCTCCTCTAGGACCCTGGGGTGCATCCCATCTGACCCCATTGCTTTATAAACCTATTCCTTCCAATTCATTCAGGAGCCTTTCTCGCTTAAAGGAACTTGTGTCTATGTGCTGTTCCCACCACTTGTACTCCTTTCAGGCCCATCACCCTCTTCTTACTCAGTATGGTGTATGGTATCAGTTACGGGACTATGTTGGTGCCCATGAATGTATGGCATGGTTGAGTATTAGAATAATGAAACACAATCCTACATAATGCATTCAAATGTTTATTCAAGGTCACTGGCTAACACCGTAGACTTGTTTTCAAGGTACTTAAAACTACTCTTGACAGTCATGTAAAAACATTGTGAGACACAACTGAAACACCATTCCACTTGAAGTAATCTGGCGCTGGCTGTTCACATGTTGGCTGGTAGAACTGTCAAGGGTAACGTCACCACACAGGCATCCGTGGATCTCGGTTGGCCCAGACAAGTCCAGAGGATGGTGGGCATTGTAGTTTCTGTGTAAGAGAACACAATGTTCAGTCACAAATCTTTATTTGATTCCATATACATTGTCTAACTGGAGGAGTTGCTAGGAACCTCTGAAAAGCACTAGGAAAAAGCTACTTGTACTGATCTTTTGGTTAAGAATGCATACACACAATATGTCAACCATCCTATCAAATGGCATTGTAAAACAATGGTTTAAATGATGTTGGTAACACTGTCTCTGTGTACATTAAAAACTGAATGCAGACAGCAATGAGGGCACCCTATATGCAACATGGACCAATAGTAATTGAGTTTGCCTGAGTTGCTAATGTTGCTTAATTGCAGCATGGTACCACCTTTGGATTCTTCACTTATGTTGGAGGACTGGTTACCAAAATTTTAATGCTGGCTCCCATTATTCATATTCACAGCAGCACAAATAGATTGTCTGATCCCACTGCATGAAGTTCAGTTTTACAGTTCTTGTCAACAGTTCTGTACTGTACAAGTCAGGCTATTATGTAGTTTTTGGGGTACACTGAGAGCACAGAAGCAGTGTCGACACACCTGGAGCAGAAGCTAGTGTTTCAGCATCACTGTTCTGCAACTATTGCATCAAGGTACAGTGTACTCCTTCAACCTCTGCTTCAAGCATCTGCAATAGCTGCATATTATATATTATATATATATATATATTATATATATATATATATTATATTGCATATAATAGCTGCTAAGTGATTCCTATTAGCACTTCTCATATTGCAGGGCTAACCTGTTCAGTCATAGAATGGAGGCCGGAAAATGCAAGCAGCCATCTGGAGCACAAGTCAAAAACAAAACATGCAGAATGGAGGAAATGACAAAAATGTCTTGGGTGATGCAGTCCTTCCTCACAAGAGGTGCATCTACCTCTGGGTAAGAAATGTAAAATGCTTAACAAACTGATTACAGTGAGTACTGGTAATTAGTTGCACAGCATATGCTAAAGTAGTAACATTTCTGTGTTTCAGGGTTGTTAACACAGAGCTACAACACAGAAGTGCCACTGAGACACTGGCTAACTGTGCACTGCTGATTAGAGAGGAAACTGTGCTTGAAGAAACAACCTTGTGGGCTGTTCTCAATGAAACAAATGCTGCCTGCCAGTTATTGGATATCTCAGCAGAATTTACCCTTGATGATATCCAGACAACCAGCAGTTCTGTGGAAGAATGTACCCTGGAAGCCAGCCAGAATCTAAACCTGTTCCAGGAGGACCATTCTGTTGAAGCTGTCCAGGCTACAAGCAGTCCCCTGGAAGAAACCAGTGTTGAGGATATTCCAACTAAGAACATACCCCAGGAACCTAACCAGCATTCTTGTAGCATAGAAGACATCAGCTGTTTTGATCAAGCACAGCTCACAGATTCTGAGAAGAAGCAAATTCTGGAAACACAGTGGTTACCACCACCACTAGGTTTTCAGTTTCCAGCATGTCTGATGGGTCCTGAACGTCCTAGCCAGGGTTTCAGGTGTTTTAATGCACAGTTTTTGCATGATTACAGATTTACTAGATATTCAAAGCAGGTGGATGGTGTATTCTGTGCTCCTTGTTTTGTATTTAGTTCAAGTTGCATGCTTCTGGTATCTACACCATTTAGGGATTGGTTCAATGGGAAGAAGACTCTGGAAAGGCACAGCAAATCAAAGGACTATGGGAATGCTGTTGGTAAAGCAGATGCATTTCTCTCTGTGCAGGGAAGTTAAGAACTTCTAGCTGGTCTTTACTCGAGTGCACAAACAAGACAGCAGAGAGGATCTTGCACGTCCTACATTGGATTATTTAGATTATCCTTTTTTGTGGAGGGCAAAACGTTGCACTGCGAGGCAAATATAGGCTGCTTGGCAACTTCAATGCCATGGTAAAATACACTGCGGACTTGGATCTGAGGCTACAAGACAACCTCACAGCAGCTCCAAGGAATGCCACGTACATGTCACTACAAATTCAAAATGAACTGATCAGGGTAATGGGCCAACAGATACTGCGAAAAATCTTAACCAATCTAAAGCAAGCAAAGTGGTATACCTTCATCACAGATGGTATTACAGACATATCTACAAAGGAACAGATCTCCTTATCTGTGTGCTATGTACATCATGACCTTTCTGGGAACGTCAAAATTCGTCAAGATTTTGTTGAATTCACGGAAAGTTTTGATACCACAGGTCATGGCCTTGCGGAACTGTTCCTGTGGTTGTTAACAACTTGAGGCATGGATCTTGTGCTAATGAGAGGACAAGGCTATGACAAAGGCAGCAACATGAGTGGCAGATTCAACGGTGTTCAAGCAAAGATCAAGGCTGTGGCCCCAGAAGCAATGTACACTATTTGCAAGGCTCACAGCCCAAACACTGTAATTGTCCACTCATGTTCCACAAGACAAATAGCAGATATGTTTAATACAACAACGAAAATAATCTCCATGCTGAAGTCCTCTTATAAGCACCATAATGCTTTTGTATTGAAGCTCAGAGAATTCTGCAATCTCCCATCTGACTACGATGATGAGCCTGCAGACCGTACTTCATTGATTCCTGCAGCTGGAAACACCAGATGGATGAGCCAAACTGATTCCCTGGTGAGGTTCAAAAACAAACTTTTGGTGGTAGTTAGCTCACTTGAAAAGACAGCAGAGTATGACAGTGAAGGGGACAGATTGTTAGCCGCAATATTGAGATTTGACTTCCTTGTGACACTGTGTAGTGTGGATTTTGTTTTGATCAGAACAAAACCACTGAATCTTTACTTGCAACAGGTCAGTACTGATCTAATTCAGGCTTCTGAAGAAGCCTCCACAGTTATTCAGAGACTAAATGACATGCAGGAGTGTTCCGAGAGGGCATTTAGGGAGCTGTACCGCAATATTGTGGCTTTGGCAGACACTGCATGTATTGAAGAGTCAGTACCCTGAATATGTGGAAGACAAACACAACGCAACAATATTGATGCTGCCACCCCTGAAGAATATTACAGACATAACCTATTTATTCTGTTTTTAGACCACATGATTTCAGAGCTGTAGGAGCAACTAATAGACTGCCGCCCTTGGTTCCTTGCCCAATATCTTATTCCAAAAAAAAGTTGGGTTTCTGCAGGAGGCACAGACAGCAGACTTGTTTGCTGCTTACCAGACTGTTCTAAGCAGCTTAGAAGAACTGGAACTGGAGTTGGAACGATGGAATAAAAAGTGGCACAGTGTATCATTAGCAAATAGACCTGATTCAATACTGACAACCTTATAACAACTAAATTCAGATCTGTATCCAAACATACATGCAGTCTTATCGGTGTTGGCCACCATGCCAGTTAATGTGGCGAGTGCAGAACGATCATTCAGTGCCTTGAGGAGGATCAAGACCTGACTCAGAAGCAGCAAGAGCGAAGAACACCTTACAGGACGTGCTCTTCTGCATATACATCAGGGCTTTGAAATTGATGTAGATCAGGTGCTCAAAGACTTCGATCCATGCAGAGGCAGAAGATTTTCAAACACTTAACGGAACACATCAATTGAGCTATGCCACAGTAACATCTGACGATCGTACATGGGGATTGGGAACCAAGGTAACACCTGGTGTATCTGGAAGGCAAGGGCTGTAGGAAAAGGGGGAACAAATGTCCTGTACAAGCATTGTATATGTATGTCACAATGCAGAACATGCAGCCACATAGAAAGACAAGAGGGAACAAATGTCCTGTACAAGCATTGCTGATGTACGTCTCAATGCAGAACGAGCAGCCACATAGAAAGACAAGGGAACAAATATGTGCTGTACAAGCATTGTGGGTTTATTTCACAATGCAAACTGGCAACTTTTGTACACACAGGCAACCAAACACAGGGGTATGGTGCTCTGTGCAAATAGTTTAAGTGACTGTTGCAGTACAGATCACCAGCGAGTTTGCCCCATCCCTCTTTGCTGTGCTGTAACATACTATGGGTATGTAACGAGTTGGTGATGTTTACTGTGGCTATTCCTGGGCTGCAGCAGTACATGACTACTTTTCAGCTGGAGTGCGAGCTCTGCTCTTTGGTTTGTTTTTTTGCTGTGCTTGTGTGGTGTCTTCAGTGTAAGAGTACATACCATACTTGGGTGATATGGGTCTTTTTGTTGCGGTTGAGAATTGGTGCAGGATCTCATCCAGAGGTATAGGGCTCTTTGTTGCAAATGGATTAGTTGATGGTTACAGTACCAGAAGTAAAACCAGAGCACCATGGAGATCCTGGCCCTCTTTTTACTGTAATCTACTGTGGGTATGTTAGAGTTGGTGACTTATTACTGTGGCTATTATTGGGCTGCAGTATGACTGAGTTTTGGCAGTAGGTGTGTGTGTGTGTGTGTGTGAATGGACCTCTGTGGGACTGGCTACCTTGATGAGGTACAGAGGCTTGTCACAATGCAATATTGTAACCAAAAGCCAGTCTGTTAGTCTGACACCTGTTGGTGGTGTTGTGGCTGTGGTGTGTTGGCATGTAACACAAAAAATTATGCTAGTGTTGCGTGAGAGGGTATGGGATGGTGGGGGGAGGGCTAGCTCACCCTACTTGGGGGTAGCAGTGAGTCCACTTGGTGTGTAGATCAGAAATTCTTGGCTACACCCCTGTTCACTAGTTCTCCTCTTAGTTCTTTTAGAATTATGGGGTGAATCCCATCAGGCCCCATTGCCTTGTACACCTTGAGTTTTTAGGAGTTCTTTCAGGACCCTTTCTTCTGTAAATGGACTGTTATCGACCTCCCTATCCAGAGTGCTTCTATTGTTTGGTTTAGGTACGTCCTCCTCCTCTTCTTTTGTCAATACTGAACAAAAGTATTTGTTCAGTATCTGTGCCTTTTCACTGTCACCCTCTGCCCTCCCCAGCCCCTTTATTAAGCCTCACTACCCTCCCTTGGTCTTTCTTTGCTCACTAATGTACCTATAAAAGGTCTTATCCCTTTTCTTAACTGAGCTGGCTGTCTTTTCCTTGGTTTGGGCATTTGCTATTCTGACTGCCTTCCCTGCTTCCTTCTGCTTTAACTGATAGAGTTCTCTGTCCTGCTCCTCCTGTAATTCCTTATACTTTCTGAATGCTATCTTTTTCTCCCTAACCTTCCCTGCCACCTCTTTTGAGAACCATAGTGGTTTTTTCCTTTGTTTTGTTTTATTTGTTTCACACAAAGGCTTGTTGCCTATGTCATGGCAGTTGTGATTTTCCCCCATTGTTCTTTCACCCCTCCTTCCTGCCATTTTGCAAGTGCATTCCTTAGGCATGCTCCCATTCTGCCAATGTCAGCCCTCTGAAAGTCCAGTACCCTTGCTTTTGTATGGCTTGACTCTATGGCTGTGTTTATTATGAACCACACTATCTGGTGGTCGCTTATTCCCAGATGGCTACCCATTTCTAAATCCAAGATCCTCTCGCTGTCCCCATTTGAGAGTACTAGGTCTAAAACTGCTCTGTTCTGAGTGGGTTCCTACACTAACTGCCTGAGGCATGCCCTCATAGGGCATCAAGAATGACTCTGCTCTTGGATGTGGCAGCAGCAAATGTGCTTCAGTTAACATCTAGCATATTCAGGACCCCATCAACAATATCTCCTCTTTTTCTGCCATCCTATAATTTCCTTGTCCATTTCCTGCCCCTTAGACGAGTCGTCTGTATACAACCCCAGTGCGGATTGTGGTGCCATTTCCTGTCTCCAAGGTAACCCACAGTGCCTCTTCTCTTCCCTGTTTACCTTCTAGTTCTGTTGATTTGATTCCTTCTCTTATGTAGAGAGCTACTCCTCCTCCACTTTTACCCTCCCTGTCCCTTCTGTAGATTGTGTACCCCGACATGTCGACATCCCAGTCATGGTTCTCTGTGTATCAGATTTCTGGGACTGCTACGATATCCAGGTATTCCTCTTCCATAAAGACCACTAGTTCATGAAGCTTGTTACCCAGACTACAGGCATCGGTACTAATCGGCCTCCATTTTTTGATGGCCTTACCCTCTTTTAGCCCCATCCCTGTACTTACTGCCTTTGCCTTTTTTCTCCATTTCCCCCTGCCCTGCCCTCTATTGACCTCTCTACCTTGGTGTTAACTAGTGCTGTGTGGAATGCAGAATTCCACTGGTGGAATTAGTGCAGAATGACCATTCTACCAGCAGAATTTCAACCAGAATTTTACTTGTTCGACTGTGGAATTATGCCTACTGTGATCTGCAGAATAATATTTTGTGGAATAGTATTTTTTCCGTGGGAAATCATTCCATAACTATTTTATGCTGCAGAATTCCACCATCTGTTTCTGGCAAAATTCAGCAGAATTTCATGGAATTTTGAGTATTATGTGGAATTTTGTTCTGCTGGAATTTGAAAATTTAGCGCAGGACTAGCATTAACCTCATTAACTACCTTGTTTTGTGGGGGGAAGACTGTGGATTCCCTGTTCCTTTTCAGTGCATTCCCCCTTGTCTAGTTTAAAAGCTTGCCAATGAAGCATTTAAACCTATCACCTAGGATTCTGGTTCCCCTTCTGGACAGATGCAGACCATTGTGCCATTATAGGCCTGCATCCCTCCAGGTAGACCCCCAGTCCCCAATGAAGCCAAAACCCTGTGTTTCGCACCAGTTTTTAAACCCAGGCTGCAAAGTACTCTAGCCTCACCCATGCCATAGATAGGCAGCACCTCTGAGAAGGTTACTGTGCATGCTACTTGTCTGAGGCCCCTCCTCAACTCCATAAATTCCTCCTGCACAGCTCTGATCCCATTCCCAGCTAGGTCATTTGTCTCTAGGTGGACAATGACATTAAGCCCCCCCTCTTCCATGCAGCTGCTCCCATGATCCTGAGGATTCACTTCCTGTCACTCCATGCCATGGCACCAGGCAGGCACCTTAGTGACCTCTTTCCTCCCTCCCCCCCGTTCTACTCCCCTAATGAAGACTGGATGTCCTCCAACTTGGAACACATGGTGCCATGGAAGTGCTTAACAACTGCCTGATTGAGAGCAATGATTGGATGTCCTCCAAGTGGTTGTGACTGAACCCCGACAAGACAGAGGTCCTAGTGATTGAGCTGGGTTGCAAGCATGATGGGAGTGTCTTCAGAGTGGTGGTAGGATCAGTCTTGGAGACCACTCTGTTGATGGCTTCCCCTAGGGTGAGAAATCTTGGCGTCATCCTGGATGATAGATTGACACTTGATGCGCATGTGTCATCTGTGGTCCAAGGCATTTTTTTACCACTTAAGGAATGTCACCCAGATTAAACCCCTAGTTCTGCTCAAGGACCTGGCATCATTGGTAAATGCTTTTGATATGTCCAGGCTTGATTGCTGTAACACTCTAAACTTTGGGGTCAGTGGAAGGACCCTGGACTGGCTGCATCAGGTGCAGAATGCAGTGGCCAGGTTACTGACAAGCCTGTCTAGGTGTACTCATGTGACCCCAGTCCTGCAAGGTCTGCACTAGCTGCCTGTTAGGTGGAGGATCATCTTCAAGATGGGCTTGCTCACCTATAAGGCTTTATGTGGACAGGGCCATGGCTACTTGGTTGATCTCCTGACACATGCCACCTCAGCCCACTACCTCTGTTCCTCCACCAGGGACCTTCTTGCAGATCCAAGGGCCAGGTTAAAAACTTCTGGTGACTGAGTGTAGTGGGGATGGGATTTCAGGATAATAACTTCAGGCAGACTACAGCTATAGTGCATAAAAAATGCCTGGCGGCATTTATCATTTTATTTTCATCGTATGAAATGTTCAGCAGTAAGTACAGAATTGCAAGAAAATAATGGTTAGTCCAGTAGTTTCCAAATCAAAAGTCACTGTTGTGCCCAGTAGCACACCTACAGCTCTGTTAAGTGTGAAAGCACACACTCTTGCATCAGAGGTCTTGCACCTTGCACAGTCAGCTCTCCACTGATGCTCTCTCTTTCTGTATCTCCTGAGGTCTCTTGAGCTATCTCTTTTATAATCCTAGCCATAAGGTCATAATTCTAGGTGTGTTCCTATTGGCCATGACATCAGAAGCCTCTAAACATATAAAAAGGGTCTATGTCAGGCCTGCTAGCCCTATA
Source organism: Neoceratodus forsteri (assembly GCA_016271365.2). Lineage (NCBI taxonomy): Eukaryota > Metazoa > Chordata > Ceratodontiformes > Ceratodontidae > Neoceratodus > Neoceratodus forsteri. Next base: position 1,287,374,531 of record CM057455.1, on the reverse strand, counting down.
GAAACACCTATGCTGCATAGCTCCCACAGGTAATTACTTTTACATTCCCATGGTTCTACAGGCATCTCAGTTTGCTAAGCATAAGAAGAAAGAAAGCAGAGGACAATGCTACCTGTCTTCTTTCAAACTGCACATTAGGTAGGGAGCACTTTGGAGCATACCCTTTTCGCTCCAAAGCAGGATTGTTAATTTACCTTTATAATAGGGGGAGCATCCTGCTCCGCTAAAGGCTTTATTCATGAGTTGCACCTTTGCGACTAGGAGAAATGGGGAAGTTTACACGGTGCTGCTGCTTACAAGAAACTGCTTTCTGTAACAATGCTTCTAGCACTCAGTCGTGCTTGCAGCGTGGCCCTATTAAACACGTACCCACACAGGAGAAAGGGAGAGAGAGAGAGAGAGAGAGAGAGAGAGAGAGAGAGAGAGAGAGAGAGAGAGAGAGAGAGAGAGAGAGAGAGAGAGAGAGAGAGAGAGAGCGGGGACAAACATGCTCTGAGAGAGAGAGAGAGAGCCGGGACAAACATGCTCCTTTCTTATTTAAACACCTGTTTTCTCTTCTCTCCTCCCTACATGAGGCTTTCTATTCTAAATTCTAATCCTGAATTTGCATTCGGCAGGGAGCGACAGCTGAAAAGACTGAACTTGAACCAAGCCAGCTACTCACTTCTGCCCATGACACATCCCCCTGAAACAAGCCTGCTACAGTTATCTCAGAGAGCTATGTTACCTAAACTGCTATTGCAGAGAACTACTTTTTTAGGAGACAGACTTTATTTATGGTGGAGTGGGGGAAAAGTAAATATTAATGTTACCGCTCCCGTTCAGTCTCACTCCTCAGGGGATATATTTTTAAAACACAATGAAGCAAGAGTTGAGAGCAGTGGGTTTTCTATCATTACCGCTGGCTGTCATACCTTCCTTCCTCAATTCAGGAACATATTTTGGGACTCACAGCTGTAGATATCAGGTATGTAGGTGCCATCTTGCCAGTGCTGGACTATGTGGATGTCATCTATGGCACAGCCCCAACCTCCTCCCTCTCAAAACTTGACATCCTGCTCAGTTCTTTCTGTCATTTCGCCACTGCCTCCCCCAACTCACTCATCACTGCCTCCTATACTCCACTCTATCCCTGATGCCACTCTCGCATAGGAGGACCCTCTACAGCACCTCCCTCGTAGAAAAATATTGGCTTGGGTCCTTTCCCCCTACCTCTCTTCTCGCATCTCTCCAGCCATCTCCCCAGGCTACTCTCTCCACCATTGACACGCATGTACCTTCCACCTCTCACACCCCCTCTCTGCCACTGGGCAAGCTGCCTTTTCCTACCTGCTTCCTCTCCTTTGGAACAATCTCCCACCCAACCTTCATCAGACCTCCTTCCTATCAGCCTTTAAACAACTTCTCAGGCTTCTCCTCCCCTCCCTGCCCAAGATGCTCATCTGAACCTCTTTAACTCGGGCCTAGCCTACCCTGGTGACCACCCAGGTCAACACATATGCACACGCCAGCCCGAAACCATATTAACCACTTATCTACTGCACGTTTTCTGTACTAGTTTACCAAACTTTGGGCATCCACCACATGTGAAACATTTTTTATGTATGCTAGAAATACACTGTAAATACGAATTTGTTTGAAATGAAATGTCTGGAAGTTTTTTTTTAAATCGTCTGACCTAGCTAAAATTGTAATATTTCTGCATCCCACTATGTAATGTCCTTATGCTGTACTATTTGTCTGTAACAAAAATTATTTGGTACCCTCTGCCTTCTACAACGTGCACCTTGTACCCGGGTCACACCTGGAAACGAGCCTCAGCTCAGTGTGCTTTTCCCGATCACCAATTTTAAATAAAATAAAATAGATATATTTTAACTCTATTTCTACAAAAACATATCCCTCTTTATCTAAGTCTATGTCTCTCTTTATCTAATGTAACTAGAAGAGGGTTACATTTCAACAGCCTACCTGCAGCAATTTAGCCTCATTGCTGCTTAGCTTGTTTCACAACTTGGTTCAGTTTTGTAACTTATTACTATTTATACATATATGGAATATATATCGAAACTGAGGTTCAATGCAGGGAAATGCAAGGTACTCCACCTGGGGGCCAGAAACCCTGGCCAAGTGTACACCCTGGGGGGGGAAATGCTACAAGTCTCGATGGCTGAGAGGGACCTGGGGGTGGTGGTGGATGTCAAGATGAACAACTCAGAGACTTGTAGGAGGGCAGCAGCCAAGGCCAACAGGATGCTGGGATGCATCACTAGGGGATCACCTCAGAAGGAGGAGTGATACTCCCTCTGTATAACTCTGCTTGGTGAGGCCGTACCTTGAGTACTGCGTGCAGCTTTGGAGGCCACACTTAAAGAGGGACACTAAACCCTGGAGGGTCCAGAGGAGGGCAACCAAAATGATTTGGGGCTTGGGGACAGGACCTATGAGGAGAGGCTCGAAGAGCTAAATATGTACACATTGGAAGAGAGAAGGGACTGGGGGACATGATAGAGGTCTTCAGGTACATGAAGAGGGTAAATAGGGAGGAACAGACAGGGTGCTTCAAGGAAGGAGCAAGGGGCCACTAGAGGGCATGGGTGGAAGCTGGAGGGGGAAGATTCAGGGGAGAAAGGAGGAGGTGCTACTTCACTGAGAGGGTGGTGGAGCCATGGAATGCGCTGCCTAGGGGGCTGGTGGAGGCAGAGACAGTGGATGGGTTCAAGAGGGGGTGGGACAGGTACAGGGGAAGAGTTCTGGAAGTAAAATCCAATGCAGCAAGAATATCCGGAACTGGGAAGGGAGAAGCCAGAGAAGACGAGGGGGGCAGCAAGGTCAGCACCCAGAGTGGGGGCTGACCAAACGAGCAGACACGAAAGACTGTTAGGCCTATTCTGCTGGCATTTTAGTATGTTAGTGTACTTTCTTTATGCTTTACAATTAACCAAGCTTAAATAGTGCTTATATGGTATGGAACCACAGTACAGTTCACAGATGCAGTTTATATTCATTCCTTTGTTTCTTTGCATCCCTGCACTTTATTTATCAGCACTTTTACTTGTTAACTGTTTTGAATGCCCTCAAGTGCCTTCACCTATTGCTACTATGCACTTTAACATTAGCAACGGGCACCTTTACAGGGGGCAAGGAAAAACCCTCCTCTCTCTTCTGGGGCATCTCCCCCATGACAGGGATCAACCTTTCACACTGAGCTTTTGAAGTTGCCGGCCCAGCCCTCTGGGACTCATTTCCCATCTCTGTCAGGGAGGCCCTGATGGTTGAGGCTTTTAAAGGGGGTCTAAAGACTCATCTTTTTAACCTGGCCTTTCAGGACTAATCAGAGTTATTGTATTTTAAGATCTTATTTATTGAATTCTGAATTATGTATAATACTGTATGTGATATTTTAAGTATTTGTCATTTATTTAATTTTACATTACCCTGCCTGTTTTTATGTAAGGCACCCAGAGCCTCTGGGATTGGGCACCATATAAATAAATGTGCCTTGCTTTGCCCCCTTCTTCCCTCTCTTCCATCTGGCCTGTCAGTATGATTGCAAGGGATGATGAGTTTTGTTCTTTTGCTCTATATGTTTTCCTGGTCTTGCTTTATGTCATACATACAGAGACCAATTGGATAAGCCAGGCTTTATAGGGCTGCTGATTCTTACCACATTCTTGTGCATCAAAGAATGTCTCACTGCAGCTATTGGCAGAAATTGTTGGAACCAGATACAAGGTTGATTTGCATCTTCACCAGAAGGCAGAATATGCCTTTTTCAGACTCCGTCAGACTTTCTGGGATTCTGGTGAAAGACCCAGGAGACTGCTAGTGTAGCAGTTAAAAAAGAAGCAAGAAAGATCACAAAACCCCGGGATTCAGGATGCTGCCAGGAAGCTCCATGCAAGTCAGGCAGGCATCAATGAGGCCTGTCAACATTTTTTCAAAACGCTTTATCAGAAGGAAGCTACCCATTCCCAAGAGGATTTGAGTGGTTTTATCACCTCACTGGGACTCCCTGAACTCAGTGTGGAAAATAGTCAACAGCTGGAGCAACAGTTCACACGTAAGGAACTGGAGGAGGCTCTCCACCCCATGCCCACTGGAATAACCCCTGGAGTTGGTGGGCTGCCAGCTGAATTTCTCCAGCAATTTAGGGATGGCCTCTTGCCTCCTCTTATGGATGCTTTTAATGAGGCTATCCATGATGGATCTCTTCCCCATCAATGCTTACAGCCCTAATCTCTCTTCTTCCCAAAGCTGGTAAACATCCTCTACACTGTGGGAGTTATCGGCCAATCTCCCTTATTATGGCTGACTGCAATGTCTTTGCTAAGTTGTTGGCCACACAGATCCGTGAGGTACTCCCTACCCTCATAGACAAAGATCAAGTGGGCTTTGTGTCTGGTAGGTGAGGTACAGATAACACCCGTCGCCTGATTAATCTCACTTGGCAAATCACATGCACCCACTCCTTAACTGCTCTTCTTTCAATCGATGCCGAGGAGGCATTTGATAGAGTTGAATGACCTTACCTATTCCATACCCTACAGGTCTTTGGCTTTGGGCAACCATTTATCAGCTATCTGAACTCTCTATAATGATGTCACTGCCTCTGTTCTCACCAACACCACTACTTCTCCACCCTTCCTATTGGAGAGAGGCACCAGCAAGGCTGCCCCTTTCTCCAATACTTTTTGTCCATGCCCTAGAGCCTCTCTTACAAGCTATTCATCAACATTCACACATCCATGGGGTAGAACTAGGTGGGGTTCATAAGATCATGGCCTATGTTGATGACATCTTTCTGATGCTCACCAATCCTGAAGTCTCGGTTCCCACGGTATTGGACCTACTGCAACAATTTGGCACCATTTTTCGATATAAAGCTAATGTGGCCAAATCCATTATACTACCTTATGGTCCAGTGCTCCGGCCTGTAGGAGGTTTTCCCAGGGGGCTCCAGGTTTCACAGAGCTCAGTCAAATATCTGAGCTTGAATGTCTCTTTATGTAAACTCAATCTGCCTCCTTTGATAACTGAAACATCTCAAGAGCTTGCTAGATGAATGCACCTCCCACTATCCTTTTGGGGTAGTGTTCATGCTTACAAAATGATAGTAACAGCAAAACTGCAATACATTCTAGACAACCTACCTTTAAAAATTACTTCCGACCTCTTTCAACAAATGTACAAGCAGATGCTTGATTTTATCCGGGGTGATGGTCCTAAACGTATCAGCTGCAAGAAGCTAACACTACCCCTTGAAAAAGGTGGCATGGGCCTCCCAGATTTTGAACTTGAGCACTCTGCACACCTTTTGCCTCAAATGTCTCAAGCCTCCCCTTTTGTACCCCTTGGCATCAGACTGTAGTGGGCCGTCTGTGAATCATACGTTATGGACAGTGACCTTTACACAGCAGTACTCTATGATAACCCCCTGACAACCCTGTACACCCATCCCACTATCATGTACACTATAAAGATTTGGAGGAGCTTGCCACCAACTCCAACTGTACCCCCAAGGCCTCCCCTTCTTTCCCACTTTGGAGGAATCTGTAGCTGAAGATTGGAGGCTGTCCAGTATATTGGGCGGCTTGGGCCTCCAAAGGCTTCTTATTGCTTTCTCATCTATCTGATGATACCACAGGATACTTGAAATCCAATATGCAACTATAGGCTGAGTTTGGCCTTGACAACCACCAACACTGGCAACATATTCAGCTTCGCTCAGCCCTGATTCCTCTCCTAGGTCCTAAGCTCCAAATGTCTCATATTCAACACAACTGTATTGAAGCACTAGTCACCCCTAGATGTAGCACCCTGCTCAGGGCTAACTTAATATACAGCAATTAAATCTTCTTGGCAGCCTTCTCCTGAAGACCCTTAGGGACAAATGGAACATGGAGCTAGGTATCAAGATGGACCAGCCCACCTGAGAGTTCTGTTGGAAGCACCTCTGTGATGCTCTAAAGGACACATGTAGCCAATTTTCACAATTTAGAACCTTACATCAATGGTATAGAACCCCAGAGAAACTGCATAAATGGGTGTCATGCCCTCTGACAAATGTTGGCGATGTCTCTCTATGACAGGTATCTTCTCACATATAATATGGAGCTGCCCCTTACTATAGTCTTATTGGTCAAATTCACAAGAAGTAATTGGGAAGGTTGTGAGTTCTACCATCACTCTTACTCCTGCTGTAGTCCTCCTGTGTCTCCTGCCTGATGTAATTAGCTCCTCTTTCAAAACGGCTCACCTTAAATGATGGGTCAGGAGCACCTTGGTCACAGCCAAGAGAATCATACTCCGTCACTGGAGGAATGCATCCCCCCCCCACACACTGTCTGAATGGCTTTCAGAGTTAGACAAGGTTGCCTGCTATGAAAGTGTCGAATATGCTATCATGCACAAACTGTATCTCTACGATAAAATCTGGCAGCCCTATTTATCATCCTCCTATTGCAAAATACCCCAAAGTTGTTACCTTGCACATGGGGGCTTGTCTCCCATGGTCTATAAATATCATATACAGATGGTCTGTCCTTTCCTTTCATCTCCTGGCCAACTGATCTTGACACTTTTGTGTTTTTGGCCCAGACTAACCACTAAGGGAGTGTTCAATGTTCCTTCATATCCCCCTCTTCTTCATCTCCCTCCCCCCTTTTGAAGGTTCTTAGCTTACAGTTGTAACCCTTTTATCCTGAACATGTGGATGGTTAATATGTTATTCTCTTCTCTACCACCTCACTCCGTTTCTCTCCCCTCCCTTTCTGCCTGGTTCTAACCCCCTTGCAGGGTTCTCAGCAACCGGGATGGGTATAGATCTTGGCTGTCCTTCTCTCTCCCTCTTCTATCCCCCACCCTCTACCCCCTCACATGTCCACTTCCACACTTGTCTTATAACTGCCCTCCCTTGGGTATACAATAGCACTTCGAATTTTGTGGTCAGCCTACTACTTCTAGCACTTCAAATGTGTTATCCATCTTCTAACCCTTACCCTACTAGATCTCCTGCTCTTGGGCTCTTATGCTATATCTGAATATGGTTTTGTTTACCCTGGCCAGTTGGTCTAGGTTATTTATCCTCTGTAATTGTACTATACTGTTTTGTTTTAGAAATTGTACTTGTATTGCTATGTGTTTGCTTGTTCTCCCAACTCGTGTCCCCCCCAAGCTATTTACAGCTCATGTTGTCTTTCCTGGTGAAACATATTTCCAAATAAAAAATTAAAATTCTTTCTTACCTTAATGTCTGTATTTTATATGTGTTACTTGTACTGTATCTACACAATTATTTCCTGCTGCATTGTATACTGAACTATTTCTGATTGCGGGTTTCTCCGACCTGGCACTATGTTAATCTGCTGAATTTATCAGCGTGTATGTTTATTTCTTTTAAATGACCTATTGATGTCATGTGGTCTACATTTACTTGAATAAATAAAATATTAAGTATAAAAAAAGAGAATGTCTCAAATGTGTCTTTGAACCTGGGGCTCTATTCTTAAAGCCCTGGAAATGGCAGAAGCTGCCTGTGCCCAACATAAGTGGCTGGTCTAAGGGTACTTAGAGGAATGTCCTCTGGAGTGGTATAGTGCCCCGACAATGTAGCAAGGGGTTTTAAATAATTGATTAGCAGTTTTTTTCTTGGGACAATACTAACTGTACAGAAAGTATTTATATAGGTTTTCTAGAAGTGTTATGTTTGTTAAACACAGTAAGGCAAGTGCTATGCATTTTCACAATGTTTTAGAACTTTTATGAGCAAAACGCTAATCAATTTTTAGAGTTTAATAAAACCCTGTAGCCATACCTCTCAACTGTCCCTGATTTTCAGGGATGTCCCTGTATTTGCCTCAGATTTTTCCAGTGTCCCTCGTAAAATTTGTATTCTTGTGATAGAACAATGGGGATTAAAAGCAAAAAATAATGTCAAACATTAAAGTAACAGACTTGTTATTCTTCAGAAAATACATCTTAACACAAATCCTTTTATTCTGTCAGATTTCTAAATGAATAGTTCCAGACTTTAAGAAGTATGCCTGATTTTTTTAAGCCTTGTCCCTGATTCATGAGGCAAGAGGTTGAGAGGTATGCCTGTATCACATCTCCCCTCCCCCAACACAGTCATAGTTACCTGGTGGTCTAGTGGTCCTTCCCCCAACCCTGATATGCCCAGTATTTACTGTATATGTTATATTTGAAATTGTACCTTGTGGTCTAGCTGTCCCTCCCCCTGTCCCAATATGCCTGGTATTCATATGTTAAATATAAACATTTATCTGGTGAACTAGCAGTCTCTCCCCACTCCGATATGCCCAGTATTTATATGCTATATTTTAGAATTTACCTGGTGGTCTAGCGGTCCCATCCCCCCCATCAAGATACGCACCACCCACACACCCCAACCTGAACCCGAGCTGGGACCAGCACAGCTCTCACACCTCCTCTTGGCCCGACTGAACTGTCACTGAGCACATGGACTACCACACAATATGCATGCACTGTAATCACTGAGTCGTGTCATGTGGTATTGCATGTAGTGATAGTTCAGTTGGAGCCAGCAGAGGAGGTGTGAGGAGGGAGTAGCCCAGACCGTCAAGGTTAGTGTGGGTGGTGACATATCTTGCTGGGGAAGGGTGGGACTGCTAGACCACCAAGTAAATTCTAGAATATAACATATAAATACTGTGCTTATCAGGGTGGGGGAAAGACATCTAGACCACCAGGTATATTTAATATTTTAACATATATATACCCAGCATATTGGGATGGGGAGTGGGACCACTAGATCACTGTAATTACAGTTTAAATTACTCATTCCCTGGCATATGGGGGGGCACTGGCCACTGTGGGCCCTGCTTGACTGGCGCACAGTCATTTCGCAGCTTGCGGCATGTCCCCCTGCTGTGCTGTGTCTTTGGCACCAGGTCTGGCTTGCTGCTAGCCTAGGGACTTTGCTGCCAGGACCCTGCCTATTAGAGAATAGGGAGCAGGGTCCCCAGCGCATCGGGCATTGGTGCAAACAGCTGTTTGCCGCAGCCTGCGCTGATCCAAGCCTGCTTTGAGAATTGGGCCCAAGTGTCCAAGAAAGTGGCCACAATGTAGTGGTCATCTGTATACATTGCTGAAATGTGTGTGCCAATCCAGAAATGTGATCTTAGCCTTGCTACGAGATTGAGAGTAGTGGTATCCTCCTTTTCCTCATTTTTATTTTTCAGACAAAAACGTCACAGTTTAATGAGGGTAATGATGGGGAGTACCTGGCTGAGACTAGCTGTATCACTATTTACCAACCTTGTGGCCTCCTCAAATGGCTTCATCACAGCGCAGAGGGTCTCCATTAGGAACCCCTGATGTGGGTTGTTGTTAACCTCTCCTTTGCCAATACCATGCTCAGCAGCATACTGATGGATAGCATTCTGTTATTCATTACAGTATGTAATGGGTAGAATTCCATCTTGTTGCCACATATTGCTTCCAGCAGTGAAGAGGAGGTTTGTTCCACTGAAAAATGCTTTGTAATAGTGTCCATGCCTTTATGGAATTGCTAAAATGACCACAAATCTTTTTGGCCAGACCTACACATCTCTGCACAGTGGTGCCTTCCTCAGTTGGGGAATCCCTAAACTACCAGATTCATTCAATGAGTAAAACATAGAACATGTGTATAATCCCCATTGTCAACTGCCTTCACAATGTTCTTTGTATTATGTGACACTACAAAAGCCTGGTGTTAATGAGTGTGGTGTCAGCCACTCATCAAACATCTGTTAAAGGAAGTGTAACAAGTTTTCTTCATGATGGTCATTGTCAAAGCCAGCAAAACACAAAGCTGCCTGCTTACAGAGGTTGGGGGGCCCTGGTAACTTGTGGCTACAGCTACGGCTGGCACTTGAACCAGAGATGGAGGAGGCAGAAGAGGAGTACAAAGTGGGGAAACTGACCCAATGGTCAGTCACTGCCATGTAATCAGTAGTCTGACCACTGCTCCACATGTCAGTAGTGATGTGAATGGCTGGAACGAATAATGCTTTCAGGGCCTGCAACAGTCTTGTGAATACTCTGATATAACTCAGGAAGAGCCACTGTGGAAAAGTAGGTATGGCTGGGCACTTGATACCTTGGCACTTCAACTTGCATTAGCAATAGAAAACCTGTGCTGTTCACAAAGGAGAAAGACAGCAAGCTGGTGGCTGGCATTTCCACAACACCTCTTGTTAACTGTTTTGCCTCTAGCCTGTTGGCTTTGTATTTCTTATCCATTTCCAGGGACTCTACCAGTGATATGACAGTTTGCTCCTATTTTTGCCAACCCTGGGTGGGATTGATTGGGGATTTGCAGCACCTCGAAGGGTGTGGGAGTCAATGGGCTAAAGAACTAATGAATGGAAGAGGTTTTAGGATTCCACTTCAAAGGTTTTCTTCCTCTTCCTCTTCATTTCTAGCAGGTCTCCTAATGTTCTCTTCCCCTGGCCGTCATCTTTAACATCAGCTTCACTGCCTAGTGGTGCTGCTGCTGATGCTGTTATTTGGCATGCCTTTTCATACTGGGATCTGTGGGACTTCAACAAATGCCTTTTCATCATAGATGTTCCCTCCTTACCCTGACTCAGCTTGTCTTTAAAAAAGACACACCACATGTGTCCATAATTCCTTTTCCACTCAAAAGAAATCTCACACCACCAACATCACTGGTTTGGTCTTTCCACCTGCCACACTTGGCTGTTGCCTAATGGATGGGCTACAGTGGGCTGCTTCCACATCATCACCCTCCTCTGCTTCCTCCATCAGTTCTGCAGGGTCAGGGAATGGTTCTCTCCTACCATGTGTCCTGGGTCACCAGTTTAATCTGTGTCTTCATCTGCTGCCATTTCAGATGCTTCTTCTTGTTTTTTTCACATGTTATTTTGTGGCCTTTCTGTTTATTTACCACTGCTTTTGGTCTTTTATGATCTCATGTGCACCTGCCCCAAGTTGAAATTCCACCTGTTCCACGTCCTACTCTCCAGCACTGCTGCTACTAACACTTTTTCTCAGGTATGTAATCACAATCTGCATATTTGATCTTAAGCTCTGCTAAATCTCTTTGCTCCTCCTCCTCCTCAGACTGTGTCACTACTTGATGCACTCCTTTATTATTCTGTTTTTTTCTACAGTGATTGCTCGGGTTTTAAGTGTAACTCTTAGTGTGCCACTTTGAGTGGTTCCTACAATGTGTGATACTTTATCAACTGTTTGACCACCACTCTCATCTTCCTCTACTCTTGTACTTCCCACTGAGGCAGAAAGTCTATAACCAAGCCCACTCTGCTTTCTTTTTCTTTGATGTGACTGGATTATCCCATGCCATCATCTCATTGTCCTGTCTGTTTCTCCATTTTCTAATACTTGCTACAAGACTCAGCCTCTCAGGTGATGAATGACGAAGAGCAAGACTATTTTATTTATTTATTTTTTGGGGGGGTATTATTTTGCATTTGTATTTTAGCAATGGGATGCCAGCAAGGATAACCATGGGCCAGGCACTGACTCACTACCAGCTGGTATACACTTCTGCCCACAGCTCAGATCACACTGCAACAGCACAGCTCTGCACAACATACACACAGGCTGCTTCAGGGCTCAGGAGGAAGGAACAGCAGTAACCTGGGGGAAAGTGAAGAGTTTCAATTTGAAAACTGCCACAAAAAGACAAAAAACTTTTTAGACAATTTTTATGGGATTCCACCGAGATCCAAACTACCGATGACTTGGCACTGGCACACTGCCAGCTGGCACACACCTGCTGCCTGCCGACCAGATCACACTGCAACACCACAGCTTATGATGACACACCAGCACAGACAACTTCAGGGGAAAGGAGGAATGAACCACAGTAACATGGGGAAAATCGATAAAAAAAAATAACTGTATAACCTCTTCTTCCTCCACACCCCAAACCCCCTCCTGGTTCCTTACTTTGTAGTATTTGACTGTTTTGTGTTATTCATTTCTATAGTAAGTTGCATAATTTTTGTTTGCTGTTTTAGATTGGATCTTTAGAAGCTGGGCACCTCTACCTTTTCTCTTTCTCTTCTTCCTGCTCCCTGATTCATATAATGTGGATCCCTGAGGAATTGTCCAAGAAAGTTGGGGGTAATCACATGATGGCTCCATGGGAGTGAGGCATTCTATCTTTTAGCAATATAATTGCATTGACGAATTTATGCCTAGCTGCAGTTCTATTTTGCTACAGGATTTTCTGATGTTGTATACGACATTTTTGAAATATGAGTTTATTATTGTGATAATATCTATATGTTGTTTCACAATGCATGATGTCATCAGTTTGAGACTATTTAAGGATGGGGATGTCTCTACTCCCCTGCCCCCGATGAAACCTTTCTGGTGAAGTGATGGGGTGTTTGCTTCCATTGGTGACTGGCCTTGCTTAGCATCCACAGTTCTGATATTTAGTTAATAAACTTAAGTTTATTGGGGTATTCACCTAATCTTTTTTCTTGGAATGCAGTTAATTTTTCTTTTTGATTGCAAAACTGTTCAGCCTGACTTTTTTTGTTCTCCTTCTTCTTTTTCTCCTAAATATCCCTTTTCATTAGCCGTGCTGTTGCAGGACTAGTGTAGGTCAAACTTTTGAAGAGTTCCTTTTGCTTTCTGAAGACTTTCCTAGCTAATCTAACTAGAAGTGAATCACAGCCATGCCTGCACCAACTAAGAGTCTAACAATAAGCACGTTAGTTAGCTTTCATGCTGGCTCATATCACTGAGCTGAGTATAGCTCCAAAATGAGGATGTGGCTCATATTGTGCCCTAGTCAACTGTTTCAGGTGCGAACTGTGGTTTGTGATTCAACTGGTTTGCCTAGTCTGCACCATTCAGACCAGGGTGAACTAGTCAAACTAAAAGCCTATTTCCCCTAATAGTTCTCCATGGTCCAAAATAATTGAACTCCAGAAATTTAAGGTGTTCAATTCTTTTGCAGAACAAAACTTGCTTCCCTATCAAGGACCCAAGTTTATTGGCTTATACACAGTTCATCAGAGTAACTTGATTTTTGTGGTTATCAGTTCCAACTCTTGTCTTATTGGAACACATGCTAGCCATGTAGCAGTCACCAGATGTGATGCTTTCTAGCCTTTCTTCCTCCCAGCAGTTCTCCAGATCCTGGTCTCTGACATTCTCTAACCATTTTTCGTTCTGCTATGCACAGATATTACAAGTGACCTACAGTACCTATACATCTCAGGCAATACAGTGCATAAATGATTCCAATTTCCCTTCAGGCAGTTCTCCAGAAATGCCTTCACCAATAGAGGATATGACAGGGCTGTGTTCTCACTCCTACTCTTTTTGTTTGTATATCAATGACCTGCTGGTAAACCTTGCTGACTCTCACTCAGACTCTCTGAGAACTGGTAATAGAACTTGTCTGGTGTTATCATACGCTGATGATTTGATCTTACTATATCTTTTTCTGGTTTACAAAGAAAAAATAGACACATTGTCAGCTATCTCAGCAGAACTGAATCTGAAAATCAGTTCGAGTAAGAGAAAAGCTATGGCTTTTGACTCTAACAAAATACATCAAAGTGGAGAGCTGGAAAAGAGTTATTGGGTTTGGTCAGATAATATGTTTACTTGGGATTTATGTTCTCAGCTGTTTATGGAATAAGTATCATGGGTATATGGAACAAAAATAATTAAAAAAAATATCTTTGGTGTAATAAAGTTTAATTCATTGCATGGCAGTAGTTCAATATGTCTAGTTTTAAAAGCTCTAAAAGCTGAATATAGTGCCCAGGCTCTCTATGGTGCAGAAGATTGGATAGATAACAGAAATGTCCCATTGGAGAAAAATGTTGTTCAGTTTATATGGTCAGTCCTGGGTGCTCCAAAAGTGGTCCCTACTGTTTTTATAAGGAGAGAGCTGGGATGTACATATTTTAGCTATAAGAAGAAAATTAACTATTGGATTTTATTGAAAAGGATGAGTAAAGAAAGATTACCCAAGATATGCGCCTTATAGAAAAAGAGCAATGGGATAATCTGAACTGTCATAAGTATGCAGGGTTGAAACATTTAAAATTAACATTGGAAGAAAGTAATCTGAACTACTTATAGATTTATTATAAAAAGAATATTATGATCAGCTTATTGTATAAGAAATTTATCTTCAACTCTGTCCAGAGGCTTCAGGCCCAAAAGGACGTAGACCTGTTAAAAGAATCACATTATGCCCATGGTACAGAATGTAAAAATGATTGTACACATAAATTTAGACATTACCTACATGTCCTTACTGATCCAACAAAGTGGATACTTTTTACGACTTATAGGCTGAAAACTTCTTCTAACATGTGTAGGGGGCCAGAAGGTTCCCTAACATTTTTTTAGGACAGGCTAGATGAATCTGGAAGGACAGGCAGGAAGTTTACTCAGTGACCAAGATGTAAGATGCAAGATGTTTATTTACCAGGGATAATAAAAACAAGATAACATTTTTCTACAATGCTACAGGATAATAAAAATAAACAACAAACAATACAGTTAGGACCAACAATTGGTTGAACCAAGGAGAGGGGTAATCCCCTTTGAATCCAAGTCCTACATGCACTTGGCCAAGATGATGAACCTTGATGAACCAAGCTTGGGCTTTACTCTCCAGCTGATCAGCAGGTGGGCATTAACCTCACAAAGTGCTTGTTACAAACAGGCCATACTGCGGCATCCCCCGATGGAGCAGAGCACGACAAGGAAAACTGCTAGCTGGTCAATGAAGAACTTGGCAATCCTCTGTGGCTCTGGACAAGAAGCTGATGATTTCTGGTTGGCAGGTGATTCTCTAGACATTCTGCAGCAATGACCATTGGTAGGTCCCCAGCACCCAGGACACCTCCCAACAAGAAGACTGCTGGTGATGTGACCCTCTGGCGGCCTCAGTGGAGTGACACGGGCACACGCATACTTACAGATGGCTGGCAAAGTAAGAAAAGGGCATGTGTGAAGTTAACTTTTGTCCCTCAAGCATGAGTCAGGGCGACTCCTAAGCTGACACACTACTGGATACCTCACTAGCTGCTCTCTACCACTTACTGTCACAGGGCTGATGCTGGAACACTTGTGGCAGGATTTTGGCACAGGCTGATGTCACAGGAGGTAGTTCTGCTGCAGATGGTGAATGGGCCGGGGACCTCCCTGGGTCAGCGTCAGGCTGGTCTGGACATCAGTGGTGGAGCTGGGCATCAGGTATGCAAGGATGCAAATCTATAGCACAGTCCAGGGGCATGCAAACAGTTTACATTTTTAAGTACAGTTCAGTTTTTTCAGAAACTACAGTCTCTAGGGCGG
Organism: Neoceratodus forsteri; assembly: GCA_016271365.2. NCBI lineage: Eukaryota > Metazoa > Chordata > Ceratodontiformes > Ceratodontidae > Neoceratodus > Neoceratodus forsteri. The sequence continues at coordinate 1,287,359,177 of CM057455.1, read as the reverse complement.
CACTAGGCAGGCAACAGAACAGATCAGTTTGAGTGCTGCTTGAACATCCTTTACCATGGGCAACCTAGAGCCACTAAACCACTCCCTCCCCCTCATTAATGTGTATAACTACCCCTGCATCTGTGTCTACAGGGCTCTTGTCTTGTTTTGCCTCCCTCATGAATACCAAGGAGGGCCTGCCAGGTGGAGGTTGTAGGACTCAAACCCAGGCTCACTGGATGCACCAAGCCCATCCACCACTGACCACCCCAACCCCTAGACTATATTGCTACCCCTGGATCTTATGTGGAGCCTTGTTTCTGGATTTCACCTCCTTTTGGGCCTTTTAAATCATGGCACCCCTCTTTCTTTACCCACCTGGAGGCAAGCTACTGTTAGCACTGCCTTCCTTTTTTGGAGTCACTTTTTACTATCTAAAAAACAAGGAAGGAAAAAAAACTAAAATGGCTCAATGACCTCTGGCCACTTCTGGGGCCTTCCCCTCTAGGCATTTATCCCACTGCCTATTAATTTCCCTCCCCACTTCAGATTTGGCAGCTCACCCAGGGAGCCCACTATGCCCTCACCTTCTCCTGGCTAGGGCCGTACTAGGGCGCTGGCCCTTTATGTGTTTTCTTTGGTCACTTTGCCCCTTTTACTTCCCTTTCCTTTTCCCTCCCCACTCCTGGCACCTGTGCAACTAGTATACAAAGAGATAGGGCACTTGCCCAATCACTACCATGGCCCGGGACTCCAATGCTGTTGGGGAGAGGCAGGTAACCTGGCCAGGGAGCCACGCTCCCACCTGGCTCCTTCTTTACACTGCTGTGGCTGCTTGGATAGAACTACAGGGTTGGGGCATGTTTTCCACCCGGAACTATTTTTTGTAGCACAACTTGGTCCGTCTTCTGTTTTCCTCCCGCTTGCTGATCAGGCTTCTGCCCAGAGGAGAACAGGTCACATCGGGGAGCCGCCTCCACCCGACTGACCCTGCTGCTTCTGCCACCACAATCCCAGGATACCAACCAGAGGAAGCAATGCTGGAGGAGCCAGAGGACCACCACAGGTGGCCTTACCTCCATGCTCTCCACATCCTCCTTTCTCCTTGCTTGGCCACAGAATCCCCTCTTGACCACTCCCGGCCCTTTTGTATGTCAGAGAGGTCCTGGCTTCTGGCCTGGAGATTGGGCACCACAAGCCCAACAGGGAGGGTCTTTTGCCCCGACCCCCCCTTCCATGCACCAGATGGTGCTAAAACAGACAAAGGGACTGGGAGGAGTCAATGGGACTGCAGGCAAGGGAGGGGTGGAAAGGGGGACCTAGAAAAAAAAGAAAGAACATTTTCACACTGGGGAGAGAGCTCCCAGTCCCTTACAGTGCCCCTAACTTCAGGGTACTACAATTCTCCCCCCCTTAAACATACATGTCCCCATGTATGGGGGTCAATTATCATTTCAAGTTTTAAAACACAAACAGCATTTTAGTACTATAACCTGTTTACCTAGTCTACTTAAAAACATTAGGGTTTGACTGGTCTACTGTAAAATTTTGAACCTACCACCACAATAAACCAAGGAAATGGATGGACGGACTTGAGGCATCTTTTGGGAGTGGTTCCTGCCTCTCCTTGTTGATCTGTCCATCTGTCTTGACAGGAACTGGGCAGGACTTAGATGCATTCTGTGAACTAGCTTTTGCATCCCGTCCGTGGCTTGGAGTTAGTAGCTATGCATTGTGAGGAAAGGGTGCCCATGGTGATATACAGGTTGGGTTCCCACCTTGAAGACTTTTTCCTCCACCTCAGCACCTTAACACTCACTGTCCTATGAGTAAGGGTGTCTTTTGATCATAGGCATCGTCTAACTCTTTTTGGTCATATGGGTCTGTACACACTCTTAGACTGGTCTGTGACTGAGGTTCTGCTCAAGGAGAGGTCCTTATTTCCCTCTGATGGTGCGGCTCAGCTGTCAGGACTTATGTCTGGATGGGGGGGGTGCGACTTGCATGCTTTGACAACTGACATTGGTTACAGTGGCCCAAACTGGATCCAGTTCTTCTGGTTTATTCTTTATAGCTGAGGCAAATTCATGGGACTCTGGATGCAAATGCTGGTTATAGGGCTCTTTTACCACTACCAGGATATTGAGCCCTGGGGGTCCTTGCAATTTCTGGGGCATGCAGCATTTAGCTGGGTGAACTCCTCTTTGCACAAGAACAGCTGTAACTCCACCACATATCTGCTAAGCTCTTCTCAGTCATGCATGACCCTGCCCTCGTCTGCACATTGCAGGCTCTGGGACAGTGACCCAAGCCCTCCCTATTGCAAAGCCCATGCCTGCAGCATAGCCCTCCTGCCAGCACACAGTGCATGTCACAGCATCCCCAGTGTGGCCCAGACCTTAACTCAGCATGCCCCCAACAGTACACAGTGCAGGACACAGCACCACCCAGTGCAGCCCAGACCTCACCTCAGCATGCCTCCAACAGCACACAGTGCAGGACATAGCATCCCCAGTGCAGCCCAGACCTTACCTCAGCATGCCCCCCAACAGTACACAGTGCACAGTGCAGGACACAGCAACACCCAGTGCAGCCCAGACTTTACCTCAGTATGCCCCCAACAGTACACAGTGCAGGACACAGCATCCCCCAGTGCAGCCTGGCCCATTCCTGTACACAACCCCCTCCAGGTTCTTGTGCCCGTGCCAGCCCCTCCAAAGTTGGCTATGGGTCATTCCTTTGCACTGCTACACTTGTCAGCAGCCACATGCCTGTTCCTGGCCTGCCCTCTCCATTGTCTGGTTCCCTTGGCCCACTCTGTGGCCGTGCCAGTTATGTGGCATTCCTGTGGAATGCCTCCCACCATTACATCTGCCTCACACATTGTCACCCCACCCACCCCGCCTTTGCTGTTAGCTTTCAGTGCTACTGCCATGTCTGGCCTGTCACATACAATGCTGGTTGTTTGTCTCTATCTGTGGCCATCTACTGTCTGAACGTGTACAGCTGTGTTACTCTAGCGATGCTCTGCTGGCTGAGATGTGCTGCTATCCTCCTCTCGATGCTGCTGAGTGGCTCCTGCTGGGTGGGTCCGCCCCCTGTGCACTGTGCTGGTTGTGAGCCACCTTGTGCTTCACCGGGCGCTTGAGGTTATTACGCTTCTTTTGCACATCTTGGACTGTCCTGCACTGTGCAGTGATGGCATTGACTCTGCATGTCACCCTGTCCCATGCCCTCTTGAGTTTCTCCCTCCTCTTGGCATCCCCTCCGTGACTCATGAGGGAGGCATGGTGGCGGTCTATTTGCTCCACCAGGAGTTAATTCCTCATGGCCAAAATTCCTCTTCTTCCTCTGTCTTTCGGCTGCAGCTTCTGCCCATCTGTAGCGATATCTGCTGGTGTATGTTGGGCCACAACTCGTGTTGTGCACTTTGTATGGTGTATCTTGCCTGTCGCAACTTACGCAGTTGCGTTTGGCGTATTCTTGCAGGTTCTAGAATAGCCCATAAATCGCATGTTGCAGTTGTTGTTGCATAAGTTCCACAACTGCGTTACTTGCGTCTGGTGTAATTCCCTTTCTAGAAATGGGCCCCATTATCTGTAAATAAGAATGTTACTAGCTGCTGCCAATTGCATACACTTGCTGCACTGGTGGTCTCTTCAGCAGGCACTCTACTGTCTAATGGCAATTGATTTTTCCTGTCTGCTTTTAATGAATGTGAATTGACTTTAGTTTAAACAATCATACCATGTATCAGTTGAAGCCTCATCCAGCTTATATATCTGACACCTTACTCAGCTGTGTTTGCACTGACCTGAAGAAAAGAGTATACGTACGAACATACGAAACTGCCAGTAGATACAGGCCAAATGGTCTATCAAGTCTGCTTGAATGTGCAGCCAGCAGTCTGTTACACTGCAGCTGCCCCTCCCTCCCCTACCCTCATAACTGTGACCCACCCCTTCACTTTGTCCCATCCTCTGTTAAAACTGCCCACTGCCAAGTTACAGGATACCAGCTGTTCGGACAGCACCTTCCACTTTGTCACCACCCTTTCCATGAAAGAGTGTCTTCTCATATCCCTCCTGAACCTTCCGCCTCCAATTCTCAGACCATACCCCTAGTGTCCCTCCTCCCTCCCTTTTAATGTAAAAATTCCTCTGTACCAATCTTGTTTATACTTTTTATACATTTCATAGTCTGTCATATCATCCTCTCCTCCAGGTGACACATGTTAGCTCCCTCAGCCTCTCCTCATAGGGTTTGTCTTCCAATAGCAGGATCATTCTCGTGGCTCTGTGCTGGACTCCCTCCAGTAATTTCACATCTTTCCTTCGTACGGGTGCTAGAATGGCACACAGCACTCCAGGTATGGCCTCTCCAATGACCTGTACTGTGGCAAGATTACCTCCTCTCTCCTGGAGGTGATTCATCTAGCAATACACCTCAGCATCTTATTGGCTTTAGCTGCTGCTGTACTGCTCTGTGCTGAGTGGTTCATTTGCCCACATGTATAGTATATACTGTATCTTCAAAACTAGTCTCAAAAACAATTTTGTTAGTCCAGTAAAGGTATCACCTGCAAAATACTTGTTTTTTCTTCTACATCATAGACTGGACCAACATGGCTGCCACATTTATTTGTCAAACATGGAGGATACTGTATCTAGCTGAAAAGGTGGAAACTGAGCAAGCTGACCAAGAAGAAAACCAATATACGAACATACGAAATTGCCAGCAGAAACAGGACTCATGGTCTGTCAAGCCTGCTCAAGTGTGCAGCTAGCCCCTCATCACTCAGCTGCCTCTCCCCCCTCACTTTAGTATCCCTTACCCTGTCCCAACCCTCTTGAAACTGCCCACCATCTTACAGGACACTATCTCGTCTGGTAAGGTGCTCCCACTTGTCCTCCACTCTTCCGTGAAAAATGTCTCATTCTCTCCCTCTTGAATCCCCAAATCTCAGTCCATGCCCTCATGTCCCTCCCCCTTCTCATCTGAAAACCTTTATATGTTGGTCTTTTCTACCCTACAGATACTTAAAGGTCTTGATTATATCCCCCCATCCCTCCTCTCCTCCAATGAAAACACATTCAACTCTCCCAGCCTGTCTTCGTAGGGCTTGCTCTCCAATCCCTGGATCATCTTTGTGCCTCTTCGCTGCACCCCTTCCAACAATCTGATGTCCTTCCTCAAGAATGGACACCACTACTGCATGCAATACTCCAGGTGGGGCCTGATCAATGACCTATACAGGGGCACGATAACCTCCCTCCTTCTGGAGGAGATCCCTCTTGCAATACACCCCAGCATTTTGTTGGGTTTTGCTACTGCCTTCCTGCACTGAGCAGAGCTGTTCATGCTTCCAGTAATGATCACTCCTAGGTCCTTCTCCTTTGTGGAGCTCTGCAACTGTATGCCACTCAAGTGATAATCTCTTCCTGGTTCCTGGCTCTGAAGTTCATAACGTTGCACTTCTTGTAGCTGAACCTCAACTGCCATGTTTTCACCTACTCCTGCAGCTTAGTCAGGTCATCTTGCAACCCCTTCCACTCCTCTGCGTCATCAACCACAGCTTTCAGCTTGGTATCGTCTGTGAACAGGCTGATCTTGCTCTGTATCCCATGTGAGATATCTGCAATAAAAATCCCAAACAGTGCCGGTCCCAGTACCAATCCCTGTGGTACCCTACTCGGCAGTGCTCTCGGTGACGAGAGGTCCCCTACCAGCACCACCACCACCCTTTGCTGCCTTCCCTCTAGCCAGTTTATGATCCATTTCACCATTTTGGTCCTGCTCCACAGTCTAGTTCCTCAACCTCCCTTGGCACTGGAATCAAAGGCCTTGCTGAGTCCAAATACAGGACCTCACTGCATGGCCCTTGTCCAGTTCCCACGCCACCCAGTCGTAGTACTCTGCCAAGGTTTGTCTGGCAGGATCTTCCCATTATAAACCCATGCTCTTGACCATCCTGGAGACCATTTTCCTTTAAGAAGTTCACTCGCCTCTCTTTTAGTATGGTCTCCATGAGCTTTCCCACAATAGATGTGAGGCTCATTGACCTATAGTTTCTTTGTTCATCCTTTGGGCCACTTTTGTGGATGGGTACCACATGGGCCATTCTCCAGTTCTGTAGTACACATCCTGTGTCCAGGGAGGTATTGAACAGGTCGGCCAGTGGCCCTGCCAGGACCTCTGCCAACTCCCTTAGTACCCTAGGGTGAATGTCATCAGGTCCAGGTGCTTTGTCCACCTTTAATGCCCTCAACCCATCTAGTATCCTGCTCTCTGTAATCCTTTCACCTGTTGTTCCCATCTCCCCCCCCCCCTCGTCTGGGGTATCTGCCCCCCTTCTCTAGCATGAATATAGAGCAGAAGTATTCATTCAGTGCCTCTGCTTGCTCCGGCCCTTTCTCCACCCACCCCCCATCCTTCTTAATCCTCACCAGCTGATTCTTGCTCTTTCTTCTTTCTTCAATGTAGCTGAAGAAGTCTTTTTCTCCACTTTTAATTCCCTGCACCAGTCTCAGCTCCCTGGACACTTTGGCTGCCCTGACCAGTCTGGTAACCTCCCTGGACTTTTCCATGTATGTATCCTTATCTTTACCCCTTCCCAACTTCCTGTACTTTCAAAATGTTGCCCTCTTGGCCCTCACACCTTCCATAATCTCATGTGTCAGCCCACTGGGTTTCTTTGCCCTTCCCTTCTTGATTTTTCTTCTAGTGCAAGATTCTGTTGCCTCCACCAGCCCTTCCTTTATGATGTTCCACTTCTGGTCTGCATCCATGTGTGGGATTCCTGCCAGGTGCCTGCTCAAAATTTCCCCATCTTCTTAAAGTCCGCCTCCCAAACTCAACTCACCCTTGCACCCATGTGCCCCATTTCCCTCCCCATGTTAACCATGACCCACACTGAATTGTAGTCACTCCCAGCCAGTGGTTCCTCCACTTCTAGATTCCTTACAGCTTCCCCTTTATCCAGTACAAGGTCTAGAGTCCTTCCTAACCAAGTTGCCCCCTGGACCAGTTGTGTCAGGAAGCTGTCTTGAAATGCTTCTGGCAGGACCCACTCCCTTGCACTCGTGGTGGATGGGGTACCCCACTCCACCCCTGGTAGGTTGAAGTCCCCCACCACCACTGTGCTCCTCCTTCCTGCAGACCCTCCTGATTTGTTCAGCTAATTCCCTATCCAGGTCAGCTCCCTGAGCCAGTGGCTTGTACACACCCATTCTCAGTGTCCTATTCTTTACATCTTGGAACTGCATCCATAGTGCTTCTGTCCTCCCCTCCTCCCCTTCCTCTCTTACGCACTTTATCCCTTTCCTTACATAGATCTCCCCCATTCCCCTTAGCCCTATTCTTTCTGAATAACCTGAACCCCGGGATCATCATATCCCAGTCCTGGTGATGGGTGGCCCACGTTTCCATGATGGCCACAATGTCACCCCCTCCACCACCAAGAGAGACTGTAACTACGCTGTTCCATTCCTTAGGCTTCTTGCATTCAGTGAGACCACCCTCCAGCCTGTCTCCTCCCTTCCCTACCCCTATTATTTCCCTCTTTATCCATCCTTGTGCCACTTCCCCACTGCCTTTATGAACATATGTACGAACATACTAATATGCCAGCAGAAACAGACCACCCAGTCTATCTAAGTCTGCTTGAGTGTACAGCTAGTACCCCTAGTTTACAGCTGCCCCACCCCCTCCCCTTTGTCATCCCTCTGCCACACCCACCTCCCCCACCCTCACTCACCCCTGTTCCCTGTCCCATGCCCTTTTAAAGCTGTTCACAGATTTACATGATACCATCTATTCTGGCTGTGCGTTCCATTTTGCTACTACCCTGTCTATGAAATAGTGTCTCCTCATTTCTCTCCTAAATCTTCCCTCTCTGTTCTTAGCCCATGCTCCCTGGTGTCTCTCCCCTTCTTAAATTGAAGACCCCATCTTCCCCATCCTTATTGATCCCCCTCAGATACTTGAATGTCTCTATCATGTCCCCCCCGTCCTTCTATTCCTCAGGGTGTACATATTCAGGTCTTCCAGCCTGCACTCATAGTCACTCCCCTCCATTCTTCATACCACCTTTGATGCCCTCCTCTGCACCCCCTCCAGTAGCCTGATATCATGCTTTAGGTATGGCCTCCAAGACTGCACATAATACTCTGAGTGCTGCCTTACCAGCAACCAGTAGAGGGGCAAGATCACCTCACTTTACCTGGACGAAAACCCCCTCACTATGCACCCCAGCATTTTGTTCACTTTTGCAGTTGCTATCCTGCACTGAGCAATATTGTTTATGGTCCCTGTTATCATTACCCCTAGGTTGTTCTCCTCTTCAGTGATCCCCAGCTTAACCCCCCCAAGCTAGTATTCTCCCTTTGGGTTCTTCACCCCAAAGTTCATAACCTTACACTTTTTTGCATTGAACCCCAGCTGCCACCTCCCTGACCACTCCTCTAGCTTGCTTAGGTCCCCCTGAAGCTGCTTCCATCCCTCCCCTCCATCCACCATTGCTCTGATTTCGGTGTCGTCAGCGAACAGACTTACCTTACTCACCACCTCGTGTGCAATGTCTGATATGAAGAGCCCAGATAACACTGGCACCAGCACAGAGCCCTGTGGCACCCCACTCATCACTGGCCTTGAGTTGAGAGCCCCTCTCACCACCACCCATTGCAGCTTCCCACTCAGCTAGCTTGCAATCCAGTTCATCATTTTGCCTCTACCTCTACACCAGTTAACTTCCCCCCAAGCCACCCATGAGGCACCAAATCAAAGGCTTTGCTAAAGTCCAAGTAAAGAACATCCACTGCATGATCCTTATCTAGCTCGCTTGTCACCCAGTCATATTATTGTATCAGGTTGGTTTGACAAGATTTCCCTGAAATGAACCCATAACTAGGGGGGTGAGCTCACCCCCAAGCTTAACTATGACATATTCTTCCACTTGACTTGCAAGAAAATTATCATTGCCCCTAGAGGTCTCTTCATCAGGAACCTACTAGTCACAACACACAACTCATGGTATTCACAATAACTCTGCATGTGTACCAATTAGAAACTTTGAAATGAACTTATACACCAACTATACAGGAAAAAGAAAATGGTAAAATCACAGACTAACCTAATATTGCAAACTCTATGACAACGAAACAGAAAAAGAACTGAAAAATTTGAAAAGGAACTCCAATGCCTCTACATCAGAGAACAGCGGGCTGCAATTTAAAGGAAACAGCAGAGTCTCCTATAGAAATAACATGATGGCTTCATATCTCACAAAAGCAATGACACAGAAACTGAAGACCTTACCTTCCCATGGACTGATACCAAAACAACACTGAATAGAGAGGAGCCCAGATCACAGTACACAGGGCATTCAACCTCTAAGGGAACCTTCAACCATCAATGTCTTGGAACTCAAACCATACAGCATACAGAGGACCCTTCCATGTCACACACCAGCAGCCAAAGAGCAGCGAAAGTTCACCCAAGATACAATATGGGTTCACCAAGATCACTGAATCAGACCTCCCTAAAACTAGCGATCAGGTGACCATGAACAAAGGAATAATTAACCTCTCCAGTCATCTGTTATCACAGTCAGAAATTTCAGTTCTCTCTGAAGGTGTGAAATGCCGCCCCTCTACAAAACTTGATGAAAAACAACTACACTCAGATCTACAAAAATTCTTCTCAGGGCTATGACTGATAAGAATTATTTCACAATCAGGAGGGCTCATTTGACAAAAGATGCCACCACAAAAAGAAGCCCTCTCACTTTATTCCACAGAGTGGCTGAAGCCCTAAACTAGACAATTATATAAACAATTTTAAATATGGGGTAAAATAACAAATCTCCAGAAAAAAAATTGATACAAACTCTCACCTTTGGAAAGAACAGCAATTGGTAGCCTACAAAACAATGAAAGTATCACCATTAAACCTTCAGATAAAGGGAGTGCAGTTATGATTATGGCTGCTAACTACAATAGTACATAGGGAAGGCTACAAAACTTTTGACACTGCCTATTACAGAAAGCTCGCCATAGACCCAGAAAGAAAATAATAAAAATTAAAACAGCTAACTGGCAGATTTCCAGAACATATGCACAATGAACTGGAGAATCTGATACCAGCAAAGCCAACACTATGAACCTTATGCATTTTGTCAAAAATTCACAAACCGGGAAACCCTGGCAGACCAATTATATCAGGCACTGGCACATTAACAGAGGAGATTTCTTGACTCATAACCATTAATAGAAAACACGTATACTCAAACCATTAGTGCAAATCACAGACAGCTTCATAGAGGATATAGCAGACTTAAACAAACTGCACAGTATTGCTCAGTTACCTCCTGACACTATTTTATTCACCATGTATGGTGAATCCTTACACAGCAACATCCCTCACAGAGACAGCGAAATGGCAAGCTCTGAATACATGCAAAAGCAACCACAGATAGCAAATATCCACCAGACATGATAACCAAACTTAGTGAATACACACTCACACAAAATTACATCAGCTTTAACACTGAGATCTGCTTTCAATATATGGGGACAGCTATGGGCACCAGGATGGCATCACAGCATGCAAACCTCTTAATGGCTGATCTAGAAGAAAACATCCTCATACACAACACCACAAGCCACTAAAATATTATTGATATGTTGATGACATCTTCATGATATGGACAGCAAGAGAGGAAAACTTGAATAATTTTCTGACAACTGCAATAAATTCCATCCTTCCATAAAATTCTAAATAAATTATTCAAACTGTACATTTCCTGGATACCACAGTTACACTAAAAAATGGAACACTGCAAACATCTTTGTAGAGGAAACCTATGGACAGATGCAGTAACCTTCACAACTGGAATATCTAATCTTCACACCAAAGCATCTATGACACACGTTACTCTATGCCACTTGGTTGCTCCGAATGCATTACACTTAACACAAGAAAGAAGTTGTCACAAAATTTGAAGTTTGGCTTAGCCTATCATGTTTTCTTGTAGGTCTTCTTTATTACAGAGCCAACCTCCAGTTCAAAAGCTTATGCAAGTTGCTGAATCCCAAATTAAAATTCCAATACAGATTTAAGCTTCACTGTAGGTGCATACTGCTTCCTTGCAGGACTGGATGTGTGTTTTCATGTCATGCACATATGCACATGTTGTTTAGTTTCACTACACCTTCCTCAGAGTTGTCTGAGACTCAGTCACACCTGTTTATGTACTCCTGTGAGAGTCATATGACCAGTAGTGATAGGCCACCCAGGCTAGTAGAGTGTTTCATCTGGCCACTAGTCCCAAATCATTATTGTATGCTAAGATGCCTCATCTAAATTCACTATGCATAGTCTTTTAAAACATTTGATACAGGTAATATATCTACAGTATTATCTGCATAAGGGGATGGGCTTCGAGTCCTGTCATCACCAATTATTGCTGTCCCTCCCTCCTTCAAAGATATTATCTTCCCATACAACAATCATAATTTACTGACTCTACAAAAATTATCACCCAAATTCTAAACCAGCACCTCAAGGTTGTGTGGTGGTGTGGATTATTACTAGAAACATAGAAACAAAGAATTTGGTGGCAGATAAGAACTGCTTGACCCACCTAGTCTGCCCATTTCCTACCTAATGGATAAGCAGCAGATCCTAGTTAACCAACAGCCTACTTCCCCCTAACCCCCACTAGAATTGCCTTATGTCTGTAACATGCACTCTTGTATTCTTCCACTGTTTTTGACTCCACGACCACCTCAGGAAGGCTGCTCCCTACATTCACAACCCTCTCCATGAAAAAATACTTCTTCACATTACCTCTGAGCTGTTCCCCCTCTATTCTAAAATCATGCTCCCTTGTTCCTGCACATCTCTTTTTCTGAAAGATGCTACCCTCTTGGACTTCGTTGATTCCCTTGAGGTACTTAAAAGTTTCTTTCATGTCCCCACTCTCCCTCCTTTCCTTGAGGGTATACATGTTAAGTTCCTTTAGTCTCTCTTCTTATGACTTCTGGTGCAGATCCTGCATCATTTTGGTTGCCCGCCTCTGGACAGCCTTCACCCTGTCTATGTCATTGAGGAGATTGGGCTCTCAGAAGTGCATGCAATACTCTAGATGGGGTCTCACCAACTGTCTGTACAGAGGGATAACAACTTCTTGTTTTCTACTGGTGGTGCCTCTCCCTATGAACCCCAGTATCTCCCCAGCCCTCCTTACTGCCTTCTCACATTGTTTGCCCACCTTTAGGTCATCTTATATAACTATCCCAGGTCCATTTCCATTTTTGTTGTTTTTAGTATCTCACCCCCTATTGTGTACTCTTCCCCTGGGTTTTTTGTTTCCCATGTGCATTACTTTGCACTTTTTGCATTGAATCTAAGCTGCCATACATTTGACCATTCCTTCAACCTTGCCAAGTCCCTTCTCTTCCTTTCTACCCCATTTTGTGTTTCAATCATGTTCAGATCTTTGTGTCATCTAGAAAGAGATAAACTTTTCCTTCCAGTCCTTCTGCAACAGTGGCATAGCATGGTTGGCATGGGCCCTGGTGTAAGGAATGAGATGGGCCCCCCGCCCTCCCCCCATGTATGGTTATGTTTAACCATGCATGGGGGGGCATTTCATTCTGGGTACTCTCTCGGTCAACTAGTGAAGTGATCTTTTTCATGTTTTTTGTAGTCAGTCAGGCTCACTGCAAGTGGCAGTGAGGGCACACCCAAGCCTAGCAGCCCTGCGTTTCCCCAAGAAGATCTCCCAGTCTCCCTCCACTGAGTGTTTAATTCCTTCTTATCTTTGACTTTTTATTATCTTTCTTTCTATTTTTTTTCTTTCCTTCCTTCTGGGTTCTGGGCCATCTGGCACCCAGCAGCTGTGTAGTTCAAGTGCAGCAACACCCACCAGCCCTGTCTAAGGCTGACTTTTCCCCACGATGATGAAAGATCTCTCTTCTCCAGTTCTCTGTTTTCACCTTGTTTTTTGGGAGGGCCTGGCAAAATGATAAAACCCTATGTTTGTTTTCCTTCTTCCCCCAATTCAAACCAAGCAAAGTAGCAAATGTCTCTGAAGTCCATCAGTATGCAGTGAAGTGTGGTGTGGTGGGTGAGGCACTTGTGATCGTGATGCAGCAGTAACAGTTTTGATTTAGAAGAATGACTACTGTCCCTACTGAACTTTGAAAAAGCAGCCTGCCTAGCCATAAGCCATCTGTCCTGGTAATGACGCTCAGTTCTATCTTCTTCCAAAGCACCGCCCTGCATGTGACATGACCTCTTTTGATCCACCTCCTGCCTGCAGCTATTGGTCAGGACTGACAGGCAATCAGTCTCTAATTCACTGCCTCACTTGTCAGTCCTGACTGGTCACTTGGAAACACACAGTATCCACCAATCAGGCATTGGAAATTGGTGATGGCTCCTCAGCTTTGCTCCTGAGTCCCCTGTCACCCACGTGGTGTGTTTTTGCTGGTTTCCCAGTCCCATTATGTGGTCGTGGTGATGTTACTCAGGATGATGGGTAGCACATGGCAGGCATGCCTCAGTAAGAAGCTGGAAGGTCAGGTTGGTTGTGCACCTGCCCAGAATGCCTGTAGTGTCATGCCTGGCATGATCATGCCACAGTATGTGCCTTGGCTGGGCCCCTCCAGCTCTTAGGTCCCAGTGGAGTTGTACTGGCTGCATACTCCATTGTTACATCTCTGCTCTGCAATTTCACTTATAAAGACATTAAAAGGACTAGACCCAGTATTGAACCCTGTGGTACCCCACTAATAACCCTCCTTTCTTCACTGTGTTTAGTCTGCCACACAGCCTTGAGTCATCAGTTAAGATTTTAAATGGTTTATCTAAGTTCATGTAGTAATAATCTACACTGTCATCACAGATCTGAGGTGATGGTTAAGAATTTGGATGGTAAATTTTTTGTATGGTCTATGAATTATGATTGCTGTATGGGAAGATAATGTCTTTGAAGGAGAGAGGAGGGACGGCTACAATTGAATAATGACTGAGATTATGATGATATGTTTGTATATTTTGGGCTGGATTTTCAAAGGTGGACACAAGGCTTTTGTCAAGCCCTGCATCCACTGCAACATTTGGTGCTGCTGGGCCAAACAGTTTGCCACACCCTGCACCCGATTTTAGTACATCAGGTACAGTTGCAACATTTTACACAATTTATGGCAGCTTGTGCCAAAGCATTGGCACCAAGTGAGACCATGGAGGACCTGGTCTAACTTCTCCCCTTGGTGCCAGGGACTGAAAAGTTCCCCCCCCCTGCCATTTCTTCAGTGCACCTGGGGCTTGCAACATCCGCAACCTGTTTGAAAATCCATGCCATTGTTTCTAGCCCCCTGAATGTCCCCTTATGCAGACAGCATTGTAGATATATTACCTGTATTGGAGTGGCCTATCACCAAAGGTCATATGACTCCCACAGAAGTACATAAACAGGTGTGATCAGGCTCCCAGGCAGCCCTCAAAAAGGTGCGGCCAAAACATAAGCAGTGTATGCATGTGCATGTGACATGCATGTGCACATCCATGTCCTTCCACATCAGCAAGGTAGTATCATGCACCTGCAGTGAAGCTCAAAACTGTTTTTTTTTTCAAAATATGAATTGACTTTGTAGCACTTTGATGTGGTAACCCATTAAAATGGTGACTGAAATTGAGTGACTTGGATATGAGCAACTCAAGTTCAGTGCTCATTATATGCGTTACCCTGAAAGGGTAGCAACGGGAGAACAGCAAGATGACAGGAAGCACAGGATGGAGAATGGAAGAGGAGGGAATGTATGTGGGAGATAGTGTGGCGAGAGGCTGCTGAGCTGGCTGTGTGGTGTGGTGGTGAGGATGGCTGGCTACAGTGGGGAGGGTGCAGGGTTTGTGGCTGGGGTGGAGCACAATATTTTGCACTTTGGGTGCAGGAGTTACTGTTTATTTTTACAAGGTTCTCCCCATCCCGACATACACCCTCCTGGAGTTGAGAATCATTTTTTAAGGTGAGGGGCACAGCCCCATAAATAACCTTTTTCTCCAGTGTTGCCTTGGTTGGGAATGTGCATCGCCGTTTTGGTTTTTCGGTGATGTACACTCGCTGAAACTATGGCATGGAACCAATTGATGTTTAAACAAGCTACACCATGTCTAATTTGAATCTATATCTACCTCTGTATCTGACAAGTTATTCAGCTCTGCTTTATCTGATGTGAAGAAGTAAGTACAATATACCTCTCAAAAGCTAGTCTCAAAAACAATTTTGTTAGTCCAATAAAAGGTATTACCCGCAATATATTTGTTGTTTTTTCTTTTGCATTATCTAACAATAGAAACACTAATGAGTTGTAATGATCCATTTAAACAGACTAAATATATCACACCTATTGTAAATGACAGACATGGAGATAAGTCCCATTCATCATTGCATCTGGCCTTTGATTTTTTACAGAAAACAATCCAGCAACTTTCCTTTTGGAGCAGGATATTTGTCCTATCTCCACCTCTGGTTCATACTCCAAGATGGTCTAATCCCATACATTTAGCTTTACTTGGGTCAGATCCATGGACCTTTAAAATGTGCACACGTTCTTGGCTATTCACAGTAGTTTACCATTTTGTATTGCCCTTACATGTTCAACTGCACACACTTTTAGAGGCCTTAGGATTCTACCTACATATATGTTTGAACATGGGCACCATGTTATATAAACATCTTCAAAAAGAGGGTTGTGCATGTCAAACATTCTCTCACTTCAGCCTTTCTGTTTGACTTAAGAGGATGAATAAACAAGTTGCAAAAACAAAACAAGGTGCTGTGTCAGTATGTGGTCTGCTGCATCAACATGTGGTCTGAAAACAAAACAAACTGGTAGTATTAAATGCACACTGAAAACAGAAAACAGAGTTAAAAAGCTACATTTGAACCTTAGGTCGTCTTCAGGAAATATCTAAAAGAGAAAAAAAAGATATAAAACTGACTTTGCTTTTTTCTCTTTCAGATATTTCCTAAAGAAGACCTAAGGTCGAAACGTAGATTTTGAACTCTGTTTTCAGCATGCATTTAAGAGTACCATTTGCTTTGAATAAATAAGTTGCCCAATTGCTGAATTTACACTCCCCAAAGTTTCCGTATCAAAGAAATACTTTTTTTTGGGTGTTTACCATCTCATTCCTTTCACCAACTGCTATGTACTAGCTTCATCTGATTAAATCTACCTTGCTAAAAGAAATCCTAGGACAGTCCCAAGTGTCCAGTTTGGTGCTAATTTCTGATCTGACCAAAGGACCAATCCATGTTTTTTATAATAACCTCTGTTTTACCAGTTACTACAACTGTGTGGAATAATGGAATTTGCTAGCATACTGGCCGTTCAACGTCTGAATTGCTTTTCAGAATGTTTTGCTAAGTTTCACAACATTATGAAAAGTCTTTTGATGTAAACTGCAGATTTGCTTTCCATAGTTTACATAATTCAAGGAACAGACCGGCTCAGCATTTCCGTATGGTAGTTGGGTTGTTGCACCCCACCTGTCTCTGTACTGGGGGAGCTAGTTCAGGCATGAGGTGTGATGAGTTTGCTATGTTCTTTGCAAACAAAGTGTCCTTTATCAGGACTGAAACCTCTTTCAGTGCTGTGCAAAGAGCTTGCAGGATCAGACTAGTGATGTGATGGGGCACCCCTCTTGTGTGGTATGAGTTTGATCCAGGTGGAGTGGATGAGGTAGCTGAGATAGTCTTGAGGTGTGACCAACCCATTGTAATCAAGACCCAGGTCTAACCTGACTTTTGGTTGGTTGTGTAGGCTTGATTGGTCCTGTGGTTGCTGAGGTCATCCAGTGTTCCTTGGAGAGTGGGGTCTTTCCAGTGGCCTTCAAAGAGGCCTTGGTGAGACCCCTTTTGAAGAAACTCTCTTTGGACCTGGAGTGTCTCAAACGTCCCATTTTTAGCTAAGGTTTTAGAAAAAGTGGTGGTGTTCAGCTTGAGGCCTATCTTGCTTCCACTGCCACTTTTGAGCACTTCCAGTCTGGATTTAGACCTGGGCATAGTATGGAGATTACCCTGGTTATGGTCCTGAACAATCTCCTGATAGCAAGAGATAAGGGAGAATGTACCATCCTTGTTCTTTGTGGCATTGGATACCATGGACCATGAGGTGCTGTTGGATCAATTGCAAAAATGGTGTGGACTACATGGCAATGTCATCAGCTAGTTTAGGTCCTACCTCACGGGCAGATTGCAGAGGGTGACAATTGGGTTATCCTCATCTAGCCTGATGTTTCTGCACTGTGGAGTTCTGCAAGGTTTGGTCCTGTCACCTTTGTTGCTCACAGTGTATATGTTGCCATTAGGGAATATGTGTAATAATAATAATAATAATAATAATAATACTTTACTTGTTATGCGCCTTTCAGGCATTAAGATGCAGTACAATAAGAGAATAAAATCCAACAGATTCAGCCACATAATCAATACAATTCAATAAATAGTACATCCATAAGCTTTTTCCCAGAGGAAATATTTCAAAGCCTGTTTAAAACTCCCCATGGTCATGCACTCCCTAATTCGACGGGGTAGAGAATTCCAAAGGGAGGGGGCCCCAAACATAAATGCACAGACCCGAACAGATTTTAAAGTCACCCTTGGAATCTCTAGCAACCCCTCATTGGCAGAGCGGAATGGTCTCACAGGGTGGTAAGGAGGTGGGAGAGCTAGTTCAGGCATGAGGTGTGATGAGTTTGCTATGTTCTTTGCAAACAAAGTGTCCTCTATCAGGACTGAAATCTCTTTTAGTGCTGTGCAAAGAGCTTGCAGAATTGGACCAGTGATGTGATAGGGCACCCCTCTTCTGTGGGGTGAGTTTGATCCAGTTGGAGTGGATGAGGTAGCTGAGATAGTCTTGAGGGTGTGACCAACCCATTGTGATCTAGACCCAGGTCAGGCGATATTATTAGGTTGTATGGGCTAGGTTTTCATTGCTATGCTGATGATCTCCAGCTATACATGTCCTGTGCACCTGGAAACCAGATTGCGTCATCTGTATTTAACACCAGTGTGGATGAGATCCAGAGCTGGATGACTCAAAACTGGCTACGACTCAACCCAGACAACATGGAGGTACTGGTGGTGGACCCTGGTGGTCGGTGGGATGGAGGAGGGTTGGGGAATGATCCTGATTTGATACTGGGAGTTGTTATCCTGACCCCCTATTTGGGTTAGAGATCTGGTGTGGTACTTGACGATGTCTTTACACTTGATGCTCAGGTGTCATCCATCCTCCAATGTGGTTTTATCATCTTATCAACATGTCCCGGATCCAAGCCCTGATATCAGTTGATGACGGCCACCACTAGTGCATGCCTTCATCACATCTAAGGTGGGTTACTGCAATGCTCTGTACCTGGGGCTATCTGGTGCAGAATGTGGCAGTGAGGCTGTTACAGGTGCATTGAAATATGATCACATTACGCCCATTCTCTGTGGACTGCACTGGCTGCCGATAAGGTGGAGTATCGTCTTCAAGTCAGATTACTGATCTATAAAGCCCTGCATGGCCTGGGACCAGACTACCTGCAAGACCATCTGGTTCCTCATTGCCCAGCTCCTTCTCTCTGTTCCTCTGAGGCATGCCTCCTGGTGGTCGCTAGGGCTAAGTTGCAGCAGTCAGGAAATTGGACTTTCTATGTTGCTGCACCAGCCCTGTGGAATTCACTGCCAGGCTACTTGAGGGAGGCACCCTCAGTGGAAACCTTTAAGAAAAGGCTGAAGACATTTTTATTCTGTCAAGCTTATGCTATTTTATTACTAGAAATCTGTATAGCCAACTGACTGTCTTGGTTTTAAGGTAGATAGAAATATTGGGCTTGATTCCAGAAGGGCTATGACTATTGCAAGTAACATACATCTAGGAAAAATGACGCGAAACACTGGTTGTGCCTGCGACTTGCAACATGCGATATTCCAGAAGGAAGGCTGCATCCTGTATACAGGGACTGCACCAAACAGGACTTATGACCACCATGCATCCAAGAATCCATGCGCCAATGAATAATGCAATATGTTCAAATGAGAGCTATGCCGCAGATGGTATTCCAGAACAGAAGGAGCAAGCACCTACATTAAAACAATGTGGCACTAGTTAGACCAGGGTGGAGGTGGTCTAAGCAGGTAACAGCATATAAAAGACTCCCCTTCCCCAACAACAGGAACCAATCTTCTGACAGCAGTGCATTAAGAGACTCACAGCAAGAAACACATCAGCATCACTAGCCATACTGAGCATCATGATGGTGGAACACCACCAGCAAAGGAATACCAGACACCATGGCAGGATACAGGGGAATGGTGCAGCACAGCTGCAGGTGACAGTGCCAAGGAGATCTGTGCCATGTGTGACACATACATGAAATTCCTTTGAGGAGCTCACAGAAGAACAATGCATAGCGCGCTACCACCTCAATAAGAGTACCATAAGGGAGCTGTGCCAGGAGCTGCGGGAGGACCTACACAGTGCTATCAACAGAGGACATCCTCTACCTGTAGAGTTGCAGGTCAGTGCAGCACTGTGTTTCCTGGCACTTTCCAGACCCCCATAGGTGACACGGTGGGCATATCCCAGCCAGCGATGTCAAAGTGTCATAGGAGGTTCCTCACAGCCCTGATACAATGCACCGCAAGGTACATCACCTTCCCATGGGATGTACAACAACAGCATCATGTGAAACAGGCATCTTATACAGTAGCGCAGTTACCCAGTGTGCTTGGGGTGATCGACTGCACACATATGACCATTAGGGCACCAACATATGGTGAGGTGTACATCAACAGAAAGGGTACCACTCCATGGAATTCAGGTGGTATGCGACAGTGACTGTCACATACTGGATATGGTGGCCAAGTATCTGGATCCTGCCATGACTCCCATATATTCCATAACAGTGGCCTACATGAGGCATTTGAGAGAGCAGACATTACAGGAGGATGGCTGATAGGTAGGCACCAGAGCTAACAATACCTGCAGAAGAGTGAATGTGTGAAAGGGTGTGGGACTTGCAGACAGTGTGGGCAGGGGTGTATGTACAGGGCAGCACAACATGGGAACAGGATGCACAGTCAATGCAAAGTACAGATGTGACAGCCACACAGACATGTGGCACAGCACACATGGGATGCATGCAGGGCCATAAAGCACACACAGTCCACCACCCACAGGCATGTGTGAGCCACAAATGGCCATAGGATGGCCAGACTGTGCATGTACATGGTCCATATTGTGTGTGTGTGTGTGTGTGTGTGTGTGTGTGTGTATGTGTGTGTGTGTGCGTGTGTGTGTGCTGTGTCTCACAACAGGTAGCAGATGTGTAGTGCAACACATCAGAATTGGCAACTAACCTGTAATGTTTCCAACTCCAGCAGGATACAGTGGATACCCCCAGTTGCCATGGCTGATGACAATGCTGAGAACATCACAGACTGCAGCAGAGGTGTGTTACAACGAGGCCCTGACAAGCACAAGATCTGTCACTGAGTGCACATTTGGGCTCCTAAAGGCCAGATTTAGATGCCTCAACCGACCGGGTCAGTGCTTTGCAGTACAGCCCTGAGATGGCCTGCAGGATTGTGCTTGCCTGCTGCATCCTACATAACATTGCACTGTCACATCATTTGCCACTGCCTTACACAGACCAGGAGTATGGTGAAGTAGTGGAAGGGGACAGTGAGCCTGACAGCATGCAAGTGAAGCAACACATGGGGGAGCATCTGCAGGACATTGCAAGGTGGGAAGTCATACAGCAACATTTCTGAGGCATCACACCAACACCACCCCATGGTGACACCTGCAGCAGTACAGAACACACAGATGTGGACATCAACAACAACATGGCACCGCAAACACTGACCAAATAACAACACAGGATGGGATACTGTCTGCCAGGTGCCATTCAACACACGTGGCAGCATTGCTGCTGTACCAGTGTCCATGTGCATTGTACAGAAACTGGTTGACGTGTCTATACATGGTGTGAGCCCAATGCACCATTAACGGACATGCATAGTATGTTAGGAGGGATGTGCAGACACACAGTCCCCGACGTGCAGTGCAATGTGGACAGTCACATGTTGTGTACATACATGTGACCAGTCACTGCAGGGAGGGCAGTCTAAACAATGAGAGGCAAAAGGAGTGGAACAGGACACAGTTATGTATTGTGTCATCAGCATTGTTATGATGCATAAGCACAGCTACAACACAGGGCCATGTGGCACTGATGGTGACACAGTACAGCAGTGCCCGATTGTCGCCAGACTGCACAGGGGCACGTATAGAGCAGAAGTGGGTGCCAGGAACCGTGTAGTGCACAAGGCCCTGCCTACAGACACATGTGGCATGTGGCAGGGTTGGGAGTGAGGGTGAATAGTGGCAGGCCCACAGTCAGTGGTGGACATGCTGTACTGTGAGGGATGTGACAAGGGCACCATGCTGCAGTACCATTGCAGAGATAGACAGGCATTCATGCCACACTACATTCGTGATCCAGCACCACACACCATGGGTAGAGATCTGCAACACCCATCTCCACTCCAGTGACCCCATAACACCCTTCCATGTGCCTGAGGCCAGGCATGGACCACCAGATACACACCCCAAGACTGGCCCTTACACCACACCTGGCATA
This sequence comes from Neoceratodus forsteri, assembly GCA_016271365.2. NCBI lineage: Eukaryota > Metazoa > Chordata > Ceratodontiformes > Ceratodontidae > Neoceratodus > Neoceratodus forsteri. Next base: position 1,287,337,493 of record CM057455.1, on the reverse strand, counting down.
CCTGTACATGGCCACAGCACAATATCCTACACAGGCATTGCCACAAGTTGAACACCACAACACAGACAGGTGCAAACACAGTCCAACAGTGCCCAGGGCATGCAATGTGAGTCATTGCTGGTACAGGAACACTTGTCAACAGTCGGCACACAGAACAGTGGCATTGTGTATATTGTGTGTCTGTCATGTACTATGTATAAATTTTAATGTTTTTAGTAACACTTGTCACTTGTGAAAACAGGCAGTAATGCTCATCTTGCTTACAAGTACAAAAAATTAAAAATGCAAATGAAAACAACGTGTAGCTATTGCCACCAGGCGCCGCACACCTGCCATGGCCACTGGTGCATGATAACAGTGATGCCACGACAGGTACACAGCACTAGGCAGCATATACCTGCTGTTGCATTTTGGACAGACCCACCATGTCGAGGTGCCTCCCGCAGGGTCCTGAATGCCATCGGGTGAAATGGTGCCATACAGGCCTATGGACACTACACTGATATGACAGACATAGTGAAGTGGTATGTGTACAGTGACCACCACAGAGCACTGCCACAAGTGTAGTGCACCCTGATGTCATGCATACTGTCATGATCGCAGGTCTGGAGTGTACAGCTGTCACACATGGTCCATGTGCTGGATGTGGACACACATACAACAGCGCTTATCTGTTACATGTATGTGACCGCATGTGCACATTGGCAGGCACACACACACACACACACGACACACAGTCAGTAACATGTGGACAGCACACAGGGACACTGGTAAGGTGTGGAACATAGTACATTTATTCAGCAAAGTGCAACAGCAAACACAAACCATTAGGTAACAACATCACAAACAATGGGTAGGGAAAACTGGCATTGATAGACAGCAAAGCTAAAACAATGTAAACCCTCCTCCCAATAACAATGCCTATGTACATGTACAACAATCATAAAAGGATATCAGAAACTGTACCCCCGCTGACAACAGCAACACATATAATGCAAATATAAATAGGGAAACATATCCCTGTGATCACTGGAATGCAACCCTCCCCCAACACAGCACAGCACAGCACAGACACAGTGCACTAAATCCTCAACAGGCACTGCCCTGGAACATATGTTCATGTGTCCTTGTCCCTATTGGTCCCTCAGGGTGGTTAGCAGGGCATCAAGGGAACTGTGGAGGAGGGCAACATCGCCCATTATGACAGCTATGGGTTCGATGAGGACCTGGTCCCTGTTGATGGGCTGTGCCTGTTGGACAGGGTCCTGTGGTACCTGCTGATCCTGTTCTGCTGCAGGTGCCTCAATGTCCACCTCCGGGGCCACCCGTGCAGTTTGTCCATGGCACCATCTCCGTGTGTCCTTCAGCCATGTTCACCATCTGCATATCTTCCTCCCCCTGCACCTGGCTTGCTGCAGGCAATGCCTCCCCGACCAGCATGTCTTGGCCATCGGTGTCTGTGCCTCCCTGCTGGCTGTCCTCTTTATGACATGTACTGCCCATGTCTCCCTCAGTTATGTCCTGAACAACATTCCCAGGGTACTGAGGTGAGCATGCTGGACTGTCATCCGCCTTCAGTGCCACACGCTCCACGGTGTCATCCACCTGCCCTGCCACCTGGCCCTGTATGGTGCCCTGGCCCACAACATCCACACCATGCAGTTCCACCCCCTCATGGTCTGTGTCTGCCTCCTCCTCCTCATCATCATCATCCTCTGTCTCTGGTAGCAGTGGGTGGCCCTGCAGTGACATTGCCCTGCCTGGAGTGCATATGCCCTGGCATTAGTCATCTTCTGCTCTGCCATTGCACATAGCAGTGCCCTGTGGCAAGGTGTAAGATTGGTGCTTTCACCTGCAATGTTGCAATGACATGTTAGTGGTGGTCATGGCACCCCCAATATTGCCATGACACCAGCACGTGTGTGTGACTGGGTGCTGCCCATGTGGTCCATGGGATTCACCACAGTCAACAAGCTGTACCTGAGTGCCACACCACACCCACACACTGCACCTGTCCACCCCACTGCATCCCACATTGCAGATTGTCACACTGCAGCATCCCCATGCACACCCGGGACATACACTGACCCAACACACTCACATGGCCAGAGGACCAAGCAGTCCACCTGCCTGTAAGGTATGCCCCATATGCACACTGTACCCCATAATCATATGCCATACCCTGGCAACCAACCATAATACGTGGTGGACATTGTATGCACCTGCTGTGCCTCCTGTGTCTCTGCATATCTTCCTGTGGTCCTCCATGCCGTTCATCCCCTGCATGCCCCTCCTATGTGGAGCTCTGGATTGTACCGTGAGGCCTGTGTGGACAGATAGCACATTGTCAGCTGTATAGGATAAATAGGCATGACGTCTATGACACTGATGTTTTTATGTGTGCCTACCTGGTGCCATACCCACCTTCAACAGGTTGCTGGCCAGTCCTTATCTCAACATCCTCTGTTCAGCCATGGACATCAGATGCCTAAGAATGGTGAGTCATGCTTTGTCAGGTCCTGCCAATTGTGTTTGAGCTGGCGTGGGAATGTCTAACACCACTTATGTCATACAGGCGAGCCCAATGGCACTGCACACCTTGTTCCTGCCAGTGGTTGGGTGGTGGCAGAAGTGCTGTGCCACTTCTGAACAAGATCGGTTACCCGACAGCGACATTTTACCAGGTGAGGTCCCCACAGCAACTATAGCACCATGCTGCTGTGGGAAATCTGCTGGCACCAGGCGCTGTCTGTCAGGGTTCCTGCACTCCCCTCAATCAGCTCTGACTCAGAGTTCATAATCCTAAAGAGGTGGGTCACGGGGGCACAACCTCCCATGGGAGGTTCGAGTGAAGTCCTCAAGAACACACGATCAGCCTGTGAGAACCGGCGGCGACTGCAGAATGAGGTTGACCTGCTGGTGTATGCTGACGGGCGTTCGACAAAAATTTTGTCGAGCACCCATTGTGGATCCAACAAGATTAATCAGCTGGGCAGTTTCAACTGGTGTGTAATTTGGGGCCCTGCCACTAAGGAAGCACGATCTTGTAGCTGTTTGCAGTCCAGCTGTGTCTCTGAGCCTGTCCCAGCAATGTGGGCCCTGCCTTTGCTACATGTGCTACATGCAGTGACTGTGGCATCATTCCTTTGTGAGTGCAAATGATCACACACGAGAAATGTGCAGTCCTCACGTCACGACCTACTCCTGCCACATGCCGCATATGCGCTATGCATTCAGGCATATGCAAGCCTGCAAAAGCAATTCATATTCTTGCTGCAAGTGCCATCACTATTGCCACATATGCAATCAGTACCACAGAATCAGATGCTATCGCAGTCACACATCGCATATGCGGTATGCTTGCACTGAATGCACAGGCATGGTTTGTGTGACACATGTGTCTGCATGCACACCTGGACGTGGCACAGCATTGACACAGCCACCCACATCAAAGGCTAGTGTGACACATGTCTACACCCATCACTGCCACCAGTAGCACATCAACCCACCACCACATGACACATGCCACCCCAACTGTACACACCCCTACTGTCCACACAACAGCCCAGCACAATCGCAAAATATCAATGTCAGACCCCAGTCGTGGCCAGTCAGTTGGCCTGCACCACACCCACATCCACAATTGTGGCTCTGCAAGCTGTACTGGCACAGGCAGTGGATGTTAGCGGGTGTTCACATAGGACTGTCCATGGTGAACAACTGCCCTTCATCCCATTTGCACACATATCATGCTCTATCACTCCCCACACATGGACCACCCAGCAGTGCAACGTCATGTCCTGTGCAGTTTGTTGCATACTGTCACAGTGCAGATGCCAGCAATGCCCATGCACACACACTGTACTGCCCCCGCAGCCGCGTGTGTTCTGACAATACCGTCTACTGGACATGACTGCCACGAGTGAGCCATGCATACTTTGTGTACTGCAGCATACAACACATGGCATATGGTGTGGCGATTGCCCTGTGTCCAGTGTCCCACATACCTATTCAGTAGACATGCCATACACTGTGCATGGCAGTGTGTGCGTACAGGTGTGTGCCATGGACACAGTGGACACATTCCTCCGTGCCATGGCCTTACAGCCATGACAGGTGCCTCATAGGGTATGTGTCACATGCTGTCTGTCTCCACTGTTACCATGTCACTGCAGGACCATACTGTTGCGCTTGTAGCCACTGTCACATGTCTTCAGCCATTACATGTTACACTGTGGCCCTGCACATGTTGGGCAGTCAATAGTGTGGACAGTTCCCCATCCATGCCCTTTCACAGCACAATGTAACCTGTATAAGTAGACAGCACTACACACGTGGCCATTACTCAATATTTATTCCAGATATGTGCTGATTAGTATGTACACAGTTTTTTCCAGCCTGTGGCTACACACACACTAGCTACACACTCAGAAACATAGAAACATTGAAGTTGACTGCAGATAAGGACCGCAAGGTCCATCCAGTCTGCCGATTTTTTCTAATGTATGAATGTGCCAAAGGCCTTTACTCTGTCAATGGCCTATTTATTCATACTCATCTGTATTGATCCCTGATGCCTATCCCGTGCCTGTTTGAAGCCCTGCACTGTATTCATATCCACCACTTCCTGAGGTAGGCCATTCCATGCATTCACTGCCCTTTCCGTGAAAAAGAACTTCCTCACATTACCCCTTAATTGGCCTCCCTCTAATCTCATGCTGTGTTTTCTTGTCCTGCTGTTTTACTTATTTGGAAACACATTAGACTCTTTCACCTTGTTAATGCCCTTAAGATGTTTGAATGTTTTGATCATATCACCTCTCCCTCTTTTGCTCTAGGGTATACATATTGAGCTCCATTAATCTGTCCTCATATGTTTTCTGATGCAGTCCCTGCACCGTTTTGGTTGCCTTCTCTGGACTGCCTCCATTTTATTAATGTCCTGTGCAGGTGTGACCTCTAGTACTGCATGCAGTACTCAGATGGGGCCTAATTAGTGTCTTGCCAAGAGGGATAATTACTTCTCCTCTTACGACTTGTGATACCACTACTAATACACCCTAATATCCCTCTAGCCTTACCTACTGCTTTAGTGGTCTGCTTGGATGATTTTAGGTCATTTGTGATGATGATGCACAAGTCTTTTTTTTCCCTTGTGATTGCCAGCAACTCCCCTCCCAACCTATAGGTAGCTTCAGGGTTTCTCTTCCCTATGTGTGTGATCTTGCACTTCTTTGTGTTAAACCCCAGTTGCCACTCCTCTGATCATTTTGCCAGGTTTTTCCAGATCTCTTCTCATTCTGTCCACCCCATCTGGATCATCTACTCTGTTGCAGATCTTGGTGTCATCTGAAAACAGACAAACCTTACCCTCCAGTCTATCTGCAATATCACTGATGAAGATATTGAAGAGGACTGGCCCCAGGATTGATCCCTGAGGTACCCCACTTGTGACTTGCATTTCTTCTGACTGTATACCGTTTGCCACCACTCTCTGTTTTCTGTCCGCCAACTAGTTTGCCACCCAGTTGACCAACTTTTGACCCACCCCGAGCCTACCCAGCTCATTAATTTATCTTCTATGTGGAACAGTATCAAAAGCTTTGCTGAAGTCAAGGTAGGCGACATCAACTGCACCCCCTTGGTCCACCACTCTGATTACCCAGTCAAAGAAATCTGAGATTAGTTTGACAGGACCTTCCTGTTGTAAACCCATGCTGTCTTGAATCCTGCGCCTCTATGGATTCCAGGTGTTGCCTATCCTTTCCTTAAGGAGTACTCCATAATCTTGCCTGCAACTGAGGTAAGACTGACTGGTCTGTAGTTCCCTGCCTCCTCACTGCTACCACTGTTGTGGAGCATGATTACATGAGCCCATCTCCAGTCTTCTGGGACCTCTCCTGTGCTCAGAGACTCACTAAACAGTTCTGCTAATGGCTCTGATAGTTCCACCCTTAGCTCCTTTAGTACCCTGGGATGTATGCCATCAGGTCCCATTGCCTTGTCCACCCAGAGCTTATCAAGCTCTTGTAGGACCCTTTATTCTGTGAAGGGACTTGTGCACACCTCCCTCCCCCCGTGTCCATGGTGCTGAACTGTTGACCCTGCCCTACCTTCTACTCAGTAAATACTGAGCAGAAGTATCTATTTTGGACAGGTGCTTTTCTTTGGTCCTCCTCCACACACTCTCCCGTATCCCCTTTGATCTTAGCAACAGCCCCTCTGGACTTTCTCCTTTCACTAATGTATCTATGGAAAGTCTTGTCCCCTTCTTTTACTGTTCATGCTAGTGTTTCCTCAGTTTGGGCCTTTGCCTGCCTTGTTGCCTTCCCGCCTTCCCTTAGGGAACTTGGGTATGTCTCCTATCTTTGTCTCGCTTATTTCCTTATATTTCCTGAAGGCCAACCTTTTGTCTCTGATCTTTTCTACTACTGTTTTTTGGGAACCAAAGTGGTTTCCTCCTTTTTCTCTTGTTTTTCTCCCTAACACAATGGGATGTTGCTTCAAGTATTGCATCCTTAATGCTTGCCCACTTTGCCTGTGCCCCCTCACCTGTAGTTCTTCTTGCCAGGGCTAGCTTAACTCTGTTGGCCATCTTATCAAAGTCAGCTCCTATGCAGTCCCATATTTTTGCCTTGGAATGGGATGATTTAGTTGTAGTGGTCAAATTGAACCATACCATGCGATGATCACTGGCCCCCAGGTGACCTTTTACTTGGAGGGCTGTGATCCTTTCCCCATTAGTCAATACTAATCCAGGATAGCCTTGTCTGTTGTGGGTTGTTGTACCAATTGTTTGAGGACTTCCTCCTGTAGGGAATCCACTATGTTTCTAGTTCTGGTGGATGTTCCTGCTGGTATTGACCCATCTGTATCTGGCATGTTGAATTATCCCATTATCAGAACCTCCCCTTTAGATGTCATGTTTTGTATATCTTCTAACAGTAATGAGTCTATGTCCTCCCCCTGGTCTGGAGGCCTGTAGACAACCCCAGTTCGTATGGCTGTCCCATTTCCTGTTTCCCGGGTGACCCACATTTCTTCTGGCTCCTTATGTGTATTCTGAATTTCTGTAGCTTTGATATTTTCATTGACATAAATGGTCACTCCCCCCCCCTTTATGCTCCTCGGTCTCTTCTGAACAGTACATAGCTGGGTACTGAAATCTCCCAAGTGTGTTTATTGGTGAATCATGTCTCACTAATGGCTACTATGTCCAGTTTAGCCACTGTCATTGTTGCTTCTAGGTCTGGGATCTTGTTTCCCAGACTGCAGGCATTTGTGTACTTGATTTTCCATTGGCCAGATTTTGGTGCGTTAGTTGTGGGGTGAGGTCTGGCTTTTCCCCTGTGTATCATATGGGGAGCCGGACCTTTTTCCTTACCTGGTGATGCAAATGAACTACAAACATGCTTAACTCCTGTTTGATCAGTAGTTGAGGGGGGAGGGGTGTTCTTCCCGTTCGATTTATCGGATACTGAACCCCTCTCCCCATTTGCTAGTTTAAATATTCTGCAAAGACATCAAACTTCTGCCCAAATGCACTGACTCCCTCCTTAGTCAGATGCAGTCCATCAAATTTAAAGAAATTTCGCTCTCAAAACTGTTGCCAGCCTACAAATTTGTGTCCTTTTTCCTGGCACCAGCCCTTGGGCCATATGTTTAGCTCCTTTATCTCCCCTTCTCTGACCTTCTGCCCATCTGCCCCCCTCTCCTAGACTAGCAGAATCTCAGAGAAGGAGATGCCAGACAAAATGGATGACAGTTTATCTCCCAGCCTGGTCAGGTGTTCCTTGGTCTCCACAACTGACCGGCTGGCAAGATCATTAGACCCTATGTGTACCAAGACGTTGATGTTTTCTCCTGCTTCCTGCATGATTTTGGCAATGCGGTTAGTGTCTTTCCACACTGATGTACCTGGGAGACATCTGACCATTACCTCTGGCCGGAGGTAGGTATCAACTCCCCGAATCATGGAGTCTCCTATGATCAGAAGTGTTTTGGATTTCCTTTTTGCTTTTTTTGTTTTGGTACCTGTTTTGGGTGAGTTTTGTAGTGCTAGCTCCTGCGATGCAATGTCCTGCTCTGCAGTGCCCTCTGCCCCTTTGTTTGATTTCGGAGACAGAGGCAGATACCTGTTTGTAGTTTTTATATGGTTTGTAGAGGTGATACATTAGTGAGCACTGAATGATGGGGCACCCGATTTGTCCCTCCTAACCACCTGCCAACCTCCCAGACCAATTACCTCTTGCGGTCCAGGTGCTTCAGTTGGATGTTGGGGAAATGGTGAGTGGTTCTTGTAATATATGTCCTCCTGAATATGCAGTTTGAAATGTGCAATCTCTGCCTATGCTGCCTGGAGCTGAGCCCTTAGATCTCCGGTGGTCCAGCATGTAGGACAGCATCCTAAATCCTGTATAACTGCCCTTTTGAAAAGTGTCCCTCAGTACCTTCAGTTAATAATATCCATTCCAGTTGATTTGCTGAGTTTATAACCTGGTCCGATTAATTAGAAGGAAAATGAAAGTAAAAGTTTTATTTTTTTTTATTGCTTTATGTTTGTTTTGTTTGTTTGTTTTTGTATAACTTTGTATAACAAGTTCAAATTAATTGTGCCCCTGTATGTGAGGTCACTTTGTGGATACCCCTCTGCTCCTCACCTTCCTGCTTTGCTACAGGAAATGTCACGACTGTGCTACTCTATAAAAGGAGTGTAGCATGGAGTGGTTGGGGATGGGGGTGGGTGTTTGGGCCCTTTCTCTGTCGAAAAAGAACAGTGGATGAAAGAAACAAGGAGGTAAGAGCAGAAACAATCAACCAACAACAAATGCAGTCGCTAGCCCTCAGTCTGCATCTCGTATGTGCTCCTGTAATTAGCCCAGAAAGCTTAGCCTAATTATAGATAAAACTGTAAATCCTGTGAGCACCACCTGTAACAATTTCACAGAAGATATGCCCTGCAAAAAATACTTTGCTACAGAGAAAAATAAAACAGTAAAAAAGTAACAAACTCTTTAAGCACAACCTGCAGAACACTTTAACAGAAGATAAACCTTGCAAAAAACAATTTGAATCAGAGAAGATTACAGCAGTAATCTGTGAGCACAATACAGTAACAAACCTATAATGTATGTTAGAACGCTGTTAACCTTAGGAAATCATCATTTCCTAAGGTTGTTAACCTATCGATGTGACGTAGATTTGTTGTTAACCCTATCGATCCTCGTCACGCCGATAGGTTAACTAACAGCAGTGGTCACGCATGTGCGCTTTTTTCGACACGAAACCGACTGAAGGAAACCGACGGGAAGGACTGAAGGTCACAGCGGTGACTTTTAAAAACGTAAGCCCTTTTTTTGATAGTGGGACCATACACTATAAAAAATAATGTATGGTCCCTCTATCGGCAACCGGTCAATTTTAACCGTCTCGAGGTTGCCATGGCGACGTAAACCTCTCGAGCTCGCTCTCGAGGTTTACATGGTCACCCTGGCAACCTCTCGACTGTTAACTGACCGGTTAACGATAGAGGACCATACATTATCCTCTATGTAGGTACACCTTGTAACAATGCAGCATAAAGTATACCCTGCAACAGCAATTTGAATCAGAGAACAATAAAGCAGTAAATGTAAGCAAAAACAGTAACAAAACTTGTAAGCACAAAAGAAAAGTAAATACAGTAAATCTGACTAGCCAAAAGAAGCCTTAATCTTTTCCTTGCTCTGATAATGTTGTTCCTTGCTCTGTCCTTACAAGCAAACCTAGAAGAAAAGAGCTCAGGTGAAGCTAGGTGCCTTTGCCAGCAAATCTAGTCTTCTGTCTTCCGCCCTGTGGAAACACACATCACACATAAACACCCTGTGGCCCTTCCTCTCCCCACAGGCACACACCATGTGACATCACACTCATCACAGTCAGCCAAACACAGTCCCAATAACACTGTAGTCCACATTGTATGGTGACTTATCCACCACTGTGCAGTCCATCATGACTGACAATGTCGCTGTTTCCATGCTTCATCAGTGTCCTTTGGTGCTTTGGGGCCTGGAACTCCCGTGTCTCTCCATCCTGCTGCCTTGACTGTGTCATGGCACCTCTGGATGTGCTACACATGCCTGTTGTCACCACTGGTGTGCTCTGTCCAGTCGATGTTGTTTCCTGAACTGCTGTTGACTTAGCCCGTTGGCCATGCTTCCTTGGCCCCGGTGGTGGTACACACACTGCAGGTGGGTCTACTGTGCCCGGTGTGTCATTTGCCGCCTGTCCTATGACAGGCATGTCCGGCTGCATGTCAAGCTGGGAGCTGGGAACTGGAACAGCTTGGCACAGTTCTGTGCTGATTGGGTCCCTGCTATCCCACACTGCTGCTGTCAGTGGCACTGTGTGCCTATCCCACTGCCAGGCTCTGTCCTCTACATACACCCCTACTGGTTCCTGGCATGTCCTGGTCCTGCAGCTGTGGCTGTACCCCTGGGCTCTGACCACGCAATGTAGGTGCCTGCATCTGTGGTGCAGCTGTTGGTATGTGTTGCACAGCTGTAACAGTCTATGCTGCTGGCGTGGTGCGATGCAGCTCCACAGCGGAGCCTGTACATCTGCAGCAGTGTGTCCCATGACTGGTGCATGTGTCTGTTGCAGCACGCTGTCCTGTGCCTGTGTCACTACATCGAACACATGCTGCACACCTTGTGGCTCCACATGGTGTGTTTTCATTATGGTCTGCAGCGCCATGGCAGTTATGTCTGTCTGCCTCTACTGCTGTTCAACTGACTGTTCAACGGCCGATGCCAGCCTATTGATGGCCTGTGTGTGGCTTCACAGACAAGCCTGTATGGCAAGGACTATGCTACCCATATGATCATCCATTGTCCTGTGATGCTCCTCAAGGCACAGCCGTATGCAGCTGAGCATTTCTGTTTGGTCCTCCTGCCATCCTATGACTGTCTGGCAGTAGTCATCATAGTTGGTGGGGGATTTATCTGTCTGGTCCTGCATTGAAAGGGCAGCCTCCCTGAGATGTGCCTCCATCTCCTCAATGGTGGTTGGGCTGAGGTCCTGTGCAATGTTTGCCACAATGCTCTCACAACTGGTGGCATCACATTCCTCCATGGTGTCCTCAGCCTGTGTCCCACTTATCTCATTCAACAGTTCCTGCAAGTCCACTGCTTCTATGTCCACAACTGCTGTTTCATGTGTGTTCTGCACCTGGGATGTATCTGTTGTGGTGGCTTTTGTTGCCATGGCGCTAGCTTCCTCTGTAGCACTGCCTTCAGCACTGCAGTGGTCCTCTTCTGCTTGTTCCCCTGCTGTGCCTGTGGGGTTGCAACACAGTCTGTCAGTCACTCCCATGACAGCTTTGTTACACGTACAGGCTACTGTGCTGGCAATGGTTTCATAGTATGTCCAGCCCTCTGATGTACTACACTGTATTGCATTCAGGCTTAACATCCCAGAGGCCACATCGTGTCTACCGAGTGCACCACCTTTGCCTGCCCATGCATCGCCCTTGTACACAGTGCTCTGTGTATGTGTTGGACACCACTGCCTGGGGTGAACACATGGGTTGCTCTTGTGTTGCACCGTTGTGCACCAACATAAGCTACAACATTGCCATCATGTGCACCTTATCCAACAGTGGCACACCCACACACCCAGCAGTGACCCCAACCATCCTGCACCAGTGCTACAACACATGGCCATACATGTTTGTGACCCACCTCCATACCAGTTGCAGCCCACTCCCTAACACCACCATCAGCCCCCACCCCATTCATGTCACATTACTGGTACTGTGGGTATGGTGTGCCTACCTGCGCCTCTGCAGTCTCATTGTGTCCAGGTCTGTGTCCCCATGCACACTGTGCATGATAGGAATGCCAGCACGTGTTGTTCATGGGCACTGAGGGTGTTTTCATCACTTGGCCCACCACCTGTTGCCTTAGCACTGCGCTTGTTGTGCACCTCCTTTTCCTTTATGCGCTGCTTGAGGTCATTTCTGCATTTCTGCATTTCTGCGGGTCCCTCACGGTGCACCAGGCATTGGCTACCGCATTTACCTTCCTGGCAACTGCATTCCAGGCATCCTTGTGCTGTTTGTGCAATTCCCTTTCCCCACCCCTGCTCAGCAGCAGTTTTGCATTGGCCTCCACCTCTTCAAGGAGGACATCAGGTTCCTCATTTGTGATGTTCTTTTTCCTTTTTCTCTGTGCTGCAGCCTGCGATGTCGCCCCACTATTGTTTTGGGCCATTGCCACCCGCCTACGTCTGCCTTCCGTGTTAGCGTAAACACTGCATTTTGCGGCCTTTTTATTGGCATCTCTTTGTGACATGCATAACTGTTTGCACCTGTTCTGTGATGTGCACCATTGTTTTACGGCGTATCTTGCAACATGCATAATTCCAGTGATGTTTGGTGTATGTTGTCCGTGTTCTGAAATATGGCGCAAGTTGCATATCACAGTGTTTCAGGCTCAATTGTACACCAAGGTGTACTTTATGACATGGGCTTGAGGATCTTTTGGAATCGGGCCTATTATGTTTAATCTGTTTTACTCAACCTGCAATGTGACTGTTGGAGGTGTCTTTGATGATGTTGTTTTAAGAATTGTACAGTGCTTTGAGCCTCTGGGAAGGGGCGCTTTATAAATAAAGTATATCTATCTATCTATCTATCTATCTATCTATCTATCTATCTATCTATCTATCTATCTAATTACCAATTAGTTTTTACAGTTTTAGAAAACTAATCTGAAATTTACACTAATCCACATTTTATGCACACTGTGAATTCCTAATCCATTGTTTGAATACCATTTTTAGAATTTTGGAATTCGTGTCCAACAGAATTCCACAGAACTAGATGGGATTTAGGAAATTCTGTGGAATTCTGTTGGAAGTGGAATTTGAAAATTCTGTACAGCTCTACCAGCTTCTGAATTGTGCTCTGTGATAAAGGCAACCTATTGTCAAACCCAACTCTCATTCCTTGGTTGCGAAGATTTGGACTATCTAGATTTCTGACTTTATTAAATACTTCATTTATAACCTGAAACAGTTAGCCACGCTCCACATAGTGATCTTTTAAATCTTTTAAGTGGCTTCAAAGTCAGCATCCTTAGAAAAATTATGTGTGAGGCATAGCATTTGAGAATAAAGTATAAAAGCAAACAGGCAAGGCAAATGGGGGGTAGCCGCGTTAAAATGGTGACTGAGAGCAGGCCCATGAAGGGTGACAGTACCTCAGTGCTGACACTTTTGGGCAACCAGCGGTTCTCCATATCCCTGAAATATGCCCCACGAATTAGTATAATAATGAAAGGGAGTGTGGGGAAGCCGACAATGGAAGGCTGCAGGGGCAAAGCCCCTGCAAGAAAAACTTTGTTCAAAGTCATCACACTAGGGGATTTATGCCTCTTCATGGGTCGCTGTTCCTGTCACTATTATGACATGGAACCATGGGCAGTATCTGCCCTCAACAATGTGTTGACTGTTGTAGCTTTCCTAAAGTTGATTTTTTTTTTAGTTTTATACCTGGGACCCCTGAGAAAATCAGGTCATGAAAATTTAGCACATGTGTGTCAGCTCTGCATGTTAATTTCTAATTTACTTCATTCAGATTTAACCTTTGCAAAAACTCATCAATACATTGTCTTGGTTCCTTCCATACATAGACAACATTGTTAGTGTAGCACAGTCACTTGGTGATATTGTCTGTAAAGGGACTGGAATTCTAATTCAGAACAATAACTTCTTAAGAGAAGCATAGAAAATAAAGGCATAGTTAGAGCCACACAAGGCCCCAAAGCAGTACCACAACACTGCAAGAAAAAACCTTCAATAAACGGAAAGAAATTTTGATGCAAGATACAAGTTTAGGCCCATCGTTATAGAATCCCTGTCAGATTATTCCCTCAGACATCTTCTACAGCTTTAAGACCATCCACATATCTAAATGAACAAGGATTCTACATCTACTCCCACCCAGTACATGTTTTATTGGCAAACAAAGACTTCACATTTTAATAGGATGTCTTTTGTGTCACATATACGGGAAGGCAGTGTTATTATAATACTAGATCTTGCAGAAGAAAGTCAATACACACTGCTAGGTTTCAGTGAGGTCTCCCACGCCAGATAGAATTGGACATCCTGGAGGATTCATACTACTGGGGAGGACTCTAAAGGTGGTAATAATAGAGAACTTGACATTCAGGAATGTAGCCTCAGCCTCAGTAATATAACTAGTTCTTTGAGCTGCATCCACCATTTTATCCAATAGAAGCAGTAGTAGTGAAATTGTATTTATACAGGAATTTTAGAGAAAAAAATTACACAATTAGGGTTATAAATACCCTGCTTACAATGTGTTCCTGTAGGATGGTACATCTAATATAAGTTGCACATAAAAGTAGAAACATAACAATACATAATACATATAGTGCAAAATCATAATATAAAATATACAGTACATGCCCCTTAAGAAATTCAGAGTGAAGAGACACCATCACCCCTAGATCACTGCTGACTACTGGCTAAGTGCAGGGCTAGGGATAAAGCTTGGTGCCACTGTAAAAATCACTTCTTCAGGCAGACTTTCAAACATACAAAGCCCTCTGGAATAACTGCACCAAGGCCATGCATCTCACAAAGGCTAATTACTTCAGGTGTCACCTGCAGCAAGATCATCTCACTCCTGCATCATTTTGGAAGTTTCTCCACTCCCTTCTTGACCCTACTGCCCAACGTTCCTCACCAGTTCTATATGTTGATGGTGCTCCAGTCTCTGACCCTGTAACAGTCGTTGATATCCTCAACAAATCTTTTGCCTCCTGTGCTCTCCCTGATCCTGGCTCCCTCTCTTCTACTGTACCCCCTTCGGTCCAATTGGTTTCACCTGACCAACCCCTTGACTACCAGTTCCTTCCATTTACTCCTCTTGAAGTCTACAAAGCCCTTCTTGCCCCAAACCCCTCTAAGTTCAGCCCTGATGGTCTTTGCCCCAAGCTCCTTCACATCCCTGCTGTTGCCATTGCAGCCCTGCTCACCCACATCTGAAACCTTTCTCTCTCTCTCCTCTTCCTCCATTCCCAAGGCCTGGAAATCAACTAAAGTCCTTCCCTTGACAAGGGTGAGGATCCCTCAGCCCCTGGCAATCATAGGCCTATCTCCCATCTCCTATCCCTAGCCAAACTACAAGAATTCCTCATCCACTCAAGGCTGTCTGACTTCCTTACTTGCTCTGACATTCTCTCTCCTATTCAGTCTGGTTTCTGGAAGCATCACTCGACTGTATCTTCTCTCTTAGGGTCACAGATTCAAGTCTCTCTGTAATATACAAGGGCCAAATTACAGCTGCCATGTTCATTGACCTGGCATAAGCTTTTGATTCTGTCTCACACCCCCTCTTGCTACAAACTCTTAGATCTATCAGCCTTGCTGTTTCTGTTGTCAGTTGGTTCCATTCCTATATTCATGATAGGGAACAATCAGTTCAAATAGGGGATGTTTAATTCCTCCCACTCCCAATCCTCTCTAGTGTCCCCCAAGGCTCCATCCTTGGGCCCACCCTTTTCTCCCTATTTATAAATAACCTCCCCTTAGTCTGCAGTACTGCCAAAGTACACATGTCCGGCGATGATACTATCCTTTTCCTTTCTAGTCCCTCTGTCAATAGTGTCCAGGCCCCCATCCAGGGTGATTTCAACAGGGTCCAGTCCTGGTTCAAGGACAACAAACTCAAACTTAACATAAAAATAACAGTGGCCATGATCTTCGGTACTAGACAAAAGCTGGCCATACTTCCGCATCCGCCACATTTTTCTTCATTGGATGACTTCTTCCTTGAGAATGTCTCAGCTGTCAAATATTTAGGGGTGTGTTTGGATTCCCACCTGGACTTCTCCACCCATGTTGATGCCATCTGTGGCAAGCTTCACATCAAACTAGGTGCCCTCTACCGACACAAGAGCTGCCTCCCCCTTCCTTCCTCTCGTGAACTTGTAGCCAAAATGATTCTACCCACTTTTAACTATGCCAATGTGGTATATGGCATTGCTTTTCAGGCATCCCAAGGCAGACTTGACATCCTGTTAAACTCCTTCTGTCGTTTCACCACAGCCTCTCCTCCTCTCACTCACCACTGTCTTCTTTATTCTGCCCTATCATTTTATCCCTTGCCCCACAAGAGATTGGTTCACCGTGCATCTTTCATTGCTAAATTCTGGTTTGCAAACCTCCCCTCCTATCTCTCCTCATGCCTTTCCCAAGCTGTGTCCTGCAACTACTCTCTTCATCACAGAGACCCTCATTCCTTCTATCCCTCACCCCTCTCTGTTTCTGGGCAGTCTATTTTCTCCTTCTGTTTCCCTTCTCTCTGGAATAAACTGCCCTGACCTCTGTCAAACTTCCTATCTCTTCTCATGCAAAGGCTCCTCAGATTCCTACCCCACCAACCGTGCACCTCAGTGTCCCCAGTCCTCACCTACTTAATGTTTTTAATTCTCTTGTTGTTCACCTGTTTCTGGCCAGTATGCATATGTCATTGTTGTGATGGAGCTTGTGTACTACAACCCCTCTCCTTTCTTTTTTGATGTGATTGCTTCCTATTGCATTTATGTGAATTGTTGGTGCTGTATTATCTTTTTGCTATTGTCTTTTGCTTTACAATGTTCTGGGTCTTGTAACACTGAACCAAGCTTATGTTGTCTTTTTTTATTTATTTGCTCATTGTTGATTGCTGCTTATCTAATATTGTACTTATATCCCTGGATCACACCTGAAACAAGCCTTGGCTCAATGGTGCCTTTCGGTTATCAACTTTTAAATAAATAAAAAAAAAATACACAATTCAATAAATTACAGTTACAGTTAAGAACATATGAACAGATGAAAAATACCAGCAGATACATGCCATATGGTCAATGAAGTCTGCTCGAGTGTGCAACTAGCAGTCTCTTACACAGTAGCTGCCCTTCCCTCCCCTACCTGCTTGTTGATTTTCCCCCTGACTTTTTCTCACCCCCTCTTAAAGCTGCCCACTGACTTTAAGGATACCACCTCTTCCACCCTATCACCACTCTTTCTGTAAAGAAATGTCTCCCCATTTCCCTTCTGAATCTCCCCCCTCTAGTTTCAGACTGTACCACCTAGTAACCCTTCCTTCTTTTAGTATAAAAATGCCCTCTGTACCAACCTTATTTAATCCCTTCATATATTTGATGGTTTCTATCATGTCTCCCCTATACCTCTGTTCCTCCAGAGAGTACATGTTGAGTTCCCTCAGTCTCTTCTTGTAGGATTTGTCTTCCAATCCAAGGACCATCCTGGTTGCTCTGCGCTGGACCCCCTCTAGCAATTTGACATCTTTCTTTAAGTATGGTCGACAACAGCACACAGTACTCCAGGTGTGGGCTCACCAATGACCTGTACAGTGACAGGATGACCTCCCCTCTCCTGGAGGTGATTCCTCTCGCAATGTACACCAGCATCTTATTAGCTTTAGCTGCAGCTTTCCTGCACTGCACTGAGTTGTTCATTTGCCCTGTTATTAGCACCCCATGATCCTTTTCCTCCTCTATAGGGGACAACTGTACCCCCAACCAATAACAATTTCCTGAGTTCCTTGCTCCCAAGTGAATGGCTTTGCACTTCTTTGCTTTAATCCTCAGCTGCCATGTGTCTGACCAGTGCTCAAGTCTAGCCAGATTACCCTGTAGTCTTTGCCACCCCTCTACATCATCTACCACTGCCCCAACCTTTGTGTCATTGTCAAAAAGGCTTATCTTGTTTTTAATCCCATATGAGATGTCAGCAATAAAAATGCCAAACAACACTGTGCCCAGTACCGAGCCCTGTGGTACTCCACTGGTTATAGTTTTTGGAGTTGAGAGTTCCCCTCCCACAAGTACTCTCTGCTGCCTGTTTTGGAGCCAGTTTCTGACCCAAACCACCATTTTACCCCCTCCCCCGGTATCTCAACTTGTTAATCAGCCTCCCATGTGGCACAGAATTGAAGGCCTTGCTGAAGTCCAGATACAGGACAGCCACTGCTGGGCCCCTGTTTAGTGTCCTGGTCACCCAGTTATAAATGTCAACCAGGTTGGAATAGCAGGATCTGCTGGAGACAAACACATGTTGCCTGCCATCCTGGAGACCATTCATCTCTAAAAAGGTTACTAATCTTTCCTTAAGGATAGTCTCCATCAGCTTCCCCACAATGGGTGTAAGACTGATGGGTCTATAGTTGCCTGGCTCATCCTTGGGGCCACTCTTGTTAAGGGGCACCACATGTGCCATCCTCTAGTCTTGGGGCATGTATCTGGTTCTCAGAGAGGAGTTGAACATGTCTACAAGATGATAAGCAGCGGGAGTATATAGTAAATTTCCATTAGTTCACCTATTACATTCTCATCTAAAATACAGTGCTTGCTTCATTGTGGTTTTAAAGGCTGTCGGGATATTTCCAAATTTTGGAGGTGGGGGAATTTCTTTCCAGGTATTAGCCGCTTTATATTGGAAGGACATTTTACCATAATTATCGTTTGTTTTTGTAACAATCAGGTCTTTAGCACCCTTTTTCCTTGGTTGAAAACTGTGATTGGGTTTTTGTAATTTATCTTATAAATCAGTTGATGAATTGTTTTTAAGAATTCCTTGAATATGAGTTGCCTGATGAACTTTCTCCTTATATCTAATGAGCTCCAGCCTAGACATGCATACATTATGCAATAGTGGGTGTTGTATTCACATTTTATTATATATCTTGCCAGTCTATTGTAGGTGATGTCCAAGTTATGGAGTTGTTTTTGTGTGTGTGTGTCAATATATGTGGCTCCCATAATCAATTACTGGCAAGATTAGTTGATTAGCTACTGATAGACGAACACTTTTTGTGGTACAATGTTAAAAATATGTCTCAGGGCTCCAATTCAAACATTAACTTTCTTGGTTAGTTCCTTTATATGATGTTCAAATGTCAAATGATGAACAAAATAAACATATAGGTTCTTATACACAAATAACTGTGTTAGCATTGTACCATCCAAGGTTTTTCTTTTCAGTTTAGCTGTTTTCTTTGTTTTATTGGTCAAAGCTGAACTGAAAAACATCGACTGTGTGTTTTTGGTGTTAATCAATAGACCCTGAGGAGAAGAACCACTCCTGCATCCTGAGAAAAATCAAGCTGCAAGTTCTATTCCACCTCCTGAGGACCATTCCCTTCAGACACAAGAACTGTATCATCTGCATACAATCTAATGTTAGTGTGTTTCATGTAACTAGGCAAGTTGTTTACATAAATAAGGAACAATAAAGGACCCAGTATTGATCCCTGTGGCATACCACGTGCCATGGGCAAGATTTTAGATTGATGACTGTTAAAGGTAACTGTCTGAGTCCCATCTGTTAAGTAGGATTTAAACCATCTACATGGTTCCTCAGCTAATCAATCCTTTCTAATCTGTCCAACAGAATTTCATGATCAACAAGATCAAAGGCTTTTGACAGGTCCATGAACACGCATCCACGAATCTTGCAACCCCAAGAGGAGTAGCCACTAAGTCTAAGAAGTCTATGAGTGCAAGGACCATGTAAACACCCTTCCTAAAGCTTGATTAAAACTGTGTTAGCTTATTGCATTTTTTTGAGATATTCATGTAATTGACCATATACAATTCTTTCCATTATTTTGGAGACTGCAGAAAGGAGTGCTATTGGTTGGTAATTTGAGGGTCAGAGGGATCTCCACCCTTAAAACTGGCACTATTTTGGCTAGTTTCTAACTTTGTGGAAAGATTCTTTCATTTAAACACCAATTAAAAATATCTGTCAAATTTGTGATATTTCTAATGCTGAATCTTTTATTAACCTGTTTTCTAAGTTATCCATACCACTGACTTTGTTAACTTTCAATTTATTTATTACCTTAAGTACTTCATATTTTGAAATTTTTCTAAATTTAAACTTTGGTAAACTCTTTTCACCTGATTTATTATCATCTTGTTTGGAAACATGATTTCCTTTTTAATTCCTTTTGTTGTTTTTACATTAGTTTTTTCTAAGTAGGACAAATTTATGAAATAGTCATTTAGCAGGTCAGCAGATCTATCAGGTTGCTGACTTATCCCGCTTTTGATATCATAATCTCAGACATAGTTTCACAGGATTTGTAAGCTCAAGGACTAATATTATTTGAGATCTGTAGTTGCATTTATTTTTTGTTTGTTAAAAAAGATTTTGATTTCCTAATTTTCTGAGTAACTTTATTTCTCATTTTTTTAAATCAACCCACACTTCCTGATTAAAGGATTTGTCTGCCTTTTTCCAAAGTTGATTTTCTATTCTTATTAACCTTGCAATGCTTGCATTTATCCATGGCAAGTGATTAGATTTTTGGGTTTATTTCTTAAAAGGGCCAAACTTGTTACATGCTTCCAAAAACATTGCAGTAAATTCATCCAAAGCCATATTCAATTCTGGTATTAAGAATATCCTACATCACTCCAACTTTAATAAATAAATTCAAAAAGTAACATTAATTTTTTATAACATCTCTTAAATATGTGAGTGTGTGGTTGGACTTTGGTTTTGCTTTCAGGTTGACAGCAGTTTTGCAGCTTATTACATTATGGCCCTCTAGGTTGGGAGGATTTACTCCTTTTTGTAATATCAGCAAGTCTGGTGAAACAAAAATAAGATCAAGTATATTTCCAGGGCTGGTTAATTTTCCTTTCCTAGTTGGAATATTTATTATTTAGGTTAAATTCAATTGCAATTTAAAGATCACTCAAATGATTTGGCAACAATTTACAATATATTTCCATATGATGTTATATCTGATAGTAGATCCATTACTGTTTTCATATACAGGTTTTCCCATGATGACAATGCAACCCACTTTATTGGCTTTTTTACTAGTATATCCTTTCTATTTTGAAGCCAAATTAGTGCTGTATATTCTTTTCGGTGGACCATGACCACAGACAAGATTCTCTTGAAGATTATTCATATCCCTACAGATCAATTGATTGAGGGGCTCAAAGTTCTGGGACAAAATTTAGATTTTTCTTCAGACAGACATTTTCTTGCAATTTTTAATCAATGGCTTCCATCGGTATATCTCCTGTACATTAGTGCCCAGTCCAGTTGCCATTAGAGATGGGCAAAATCCGCAAATTTTGTTCCATTATATATTTCATGAAATTCGCCCATTTCATGAAATATTTTACAGGTGCAAAATTCCACTGGTGAAATGCAGAATTTCATGCATGAATGGCAGAATTTTTCAGTTGAAATACATAACTTCACCTGTGAATGGCGGAACTTCACTACTTGTGAGCAAAATTCTGCCATTTGCCAGTGAAATTCTGCCATTCACATATGAAATTCCACATTTCGCTGGCAAAATTCCATTTTGAACCAACAAAACAGTTCACAAAAGGCACAAATTTCACAAAATATTTCACATGGTGAAATTCACGATTTCACTGGAATTTTGCTGGTGAAATTAAATTTCACTGCATCTCTAGTTGACACAGAGGCCATACTTAGGTACTCTTCATAGTCATGATCTTCTGCTGAAATGGTTTCAGTATCACTGATGGCATCTAATGGTTCAGTATTTCTACTCACTGCACCCGTGATTTCTGGCTCCATTGTGATTAAGCTAATCAAAAGCAACAAGTCCCCATTCCTCCATAAGGGTTATTCAAATTATGGATAGATCTTTTTAACCTTTTGTTTTATTGTTACCAGGAAAGGAGGCTAGATAACTCTGCCTATTTTCAACCTCATTTTGGGGAGAGTTACATTTGGAAATCAAGTGGAACTGAACCAGATATTAAATTTTTTGCTATTTTTTAGTGAATGGGGGAAACCTGGCCAGGACACTGGGCAAATACTCCTACTCTTTTCGAGAAAGGTCATGAGATCTTTAACATCAATCAGAACAACCATCAGAAAAGGCAGATGGGACCTTGGTTTACTGTCTCATCTGAAATAGAGCACCTCAGAAGTACAGCATCCCCCTCATGCTGCACTACTGCATCAATACTGGGTTTTACTCCAAGTTACTGGTGTGGAGCTAGAACCCACAACCTTCTGATCTTCTGGCCTCAGAGGCAGGTGTGCAGCCTGATGAGCCACGCACCCTCCCATTGTTTCTTGTGCAAAGTTGCTACAAATTACTGACCAATTGATGAACAGGTTTTTAAAATTATACTTTCTAATACATTTGAATATGTCCACTTGGATTTTCAATGTGTCTGTCTTGGGGTCGGTGGGGATAAATGACAACCCCCTAACAAACATGACAATCTGAGAGCCAGTAAGCACAGTTAGAAAGACTAATTACCTCAAATATTATCTCAGGTTCCATTAGTATGTTTGCATGCCTACATCCACACCTCTGGCTCACCTCTCATTGCTTGTTTCTTTGTCATTTCCTTTTCTTTTCAATTATTTCTGGGTCCCTGTATCTACTCTGGATTCATCTAAAAAAGAATCACTTTTGATCCAATTAGTTTCATTTTCTGTTTATTGATAATGCAGCGTATAAATCACAAGATCAAAACCATTTTATAAAATTACAAATTTTAGACAAATGATACATGCATACTGCAACATCAGAATTATAGATTATCTAGTATATCATTCTTTCTTTCATAAAGTCATATGACTAACCATGTATAGTTTCCACAGCCTACATAACAGATAGAGATAGTGGTAACAGCAAGTATCCCATTATTTATGCTTCTGTTTTAACATTTTTTATCATAGATGATTTTTTAAATCATTTCTCTTGCTCATGTTTTAGTGTATCAGAGTGTAGTACTAAATGTTGCACAAAGATCAGTGGTTCAGTCTTTACAAATTTATTCCATAACATGTTGGCGCATATTTACAATGTCTGTTAGGCTGGCAGGTAATATAGCAAGCCTGAATTTATAAATTGCATTAAAGATGCAATTTTTCTCACTAATATATATCTTTTATTTGCTTAATCATAAAATATTTTTACAAATATAAATAAGAAAAATATTACATTCAACATGCATTAAAAGAAGGGTGACATAATAATTTGTGCAAAATATGGCAGAATAAATACATTTTAAATGTCTAAATTGTATGGTGCACACCATCCTTTTCCTTATTTTTTGTATATTACATAAATAGAGAGCTGTCTTTTTTATAATCTGTTCATCTACAGAAGCAAGCAAAATCCTTAAAATAATTTCATTAGAACAATGGATCAGTGAGGCCAGGATGGAACCCAGCAATTTGTGTCTAGCTGCACAATACCACTGACATCTCAACATTACATGTTCTAAATCCTCTTTTTCATTTCCACCACAGAAACACCAATCAAGTATTGGATCATTAGTTTTATAAAATCTACATTTTAGTAAATTAGACTCAGAAAAGCCAATTCTATATTTTGCATATGATCTACACATTTTTGAACATTCAGAAATTCAAGATAGTAATGAAAGTAGTGAAACAGTCACTATGGGAGTACCATACCACAAATTTGACACCATGCTATATTGTAAATCACTATGTTTATATTTCCTAATTAGTAATTTTTAATATATGGTCTATATTTTCTGAAATCACAATATTCTGAACTGATAAGTGGAATAGTTTCAAGAGCCCATTGATTTCAGTAGGGTTTTAAATACATTGATTTTTTATAATCAATTATATCCCAAGACATTTTCTCTTTTAAACACATTTTAGCATAACATTGTTCTGAAAGGATTTATCCCACTCCATGAATTAATAGTATTGTGATTCAGCTAGGGCTAGTAAATTCGAGAGACCTAATTCAGTTCTAACAAATGATACAGGGTAGATTTAGGAAACCCAATAGCCCCCCCTTAAAACCTGCATTGCTGTTTTTTCTAGGTTCAGAATATATTTATGATCCCACTTTTCAATTCCATATGGGGCCTGGGCATTATATTTTGCTTCAATAGTTCTTATTAAGTGTTCTAAAGTTCCTCTGCCATATTTATGGTTAAAGCATCTCAGCGCCACCATGGTCCTTGCAATTTTTTTGAGTATCATATCATAGTGATGCCTTCACTTAAGCTTAGAAGAAATAATCAGAACAAGATATTGATATTCTTTAACATTCTCCATTCTATCATTTTAACATACCAAGCATATTTATGTTCTGAACCTCCTAAGACCATAGCCTTAGATTTGCTCATGTTAATCTTTAAACAGTTCTTCTCTGCAAATGTCAATAATCCATTAAGTTTTATATGAAGTCCCATAGCGGACAGTGATAACATGAGCAAATAATTTGTGTACGCAAGAATTCCACATGGTTCGGTACCTATCTTTGGAGAATCTGAATGCAAGTCATTTATTCTTCCTGAAAAATCATTAATGTAGATTGACAAAAACAGTGGGGACAAGGATGCAGCTCTGTCTCACCCCACAATTGGTCTCAAAATGCTCAGTTAGACAACCATTACTGTTTCTAACCTGTGCCCATGTATTTGTGTAAAGTAACTTTACCACTCTAATTAATGCATGATCTATTTCCTAGTCTCTCATAGTAAGCCACAGAATCTCTCTATTAATAGTATCAAATGAGGAAGAAAAATCAATAAATGACAAAAACATTGTCTTGTCTTCTTAGTTTGACATATTTTTCATAAAGGTGTTGTAAAACAAAACTATTATCAAGTGTACAAAAATGCTTGTGAAAGCCTGTTTGGGCTTGAGAAAAATCACTGTGCATATATATTTGCCAGTAAATGCTTTAACAGAATATTTCAAATTTTTTTCCATTATATCGATAAGGCTAATAGGACAATAATTAACTGGATTAGTTTTATCCCCTTTTTTGTAAATTGGCACAATTATTGACCCCAACCATGAATCTGGAATATAATTTTTCTTAAAAGAATTATTAAAGAAATCAGAAAGTATCTAGCCTACTCTGTACTTAGGTGTTTATATATCTCAGAAGGTATCAGGTCAGGGCCAGGAGCTTTATTTATTTTTAACCTTTGTATTGCTCCCAAAACTTCAAGATTGGTAATTTACGTTAATTTCTGTGTAAAATTAATGTTTAAAACCACTAAACAATTATTAGATTTGTAAGATAATATTTCTGCAAAGGAATTGACCCAATCCTTATTATCAATTGAGCTCTCTATGTAGTTCATTTACTGCTTACATCCTGTTGCCACCAATTGCCAAAAGGCTTTGTCACATCTAGTTAGAACTACGTAGTGCATACATTTCCATAACCACGTGAAATATTTTTTCTTTTTATCCAACAAAAAATGTCTATATTTTCTCCCTTCCTCCCTCAAACTAAGTGATCTGCATTACATGAATTCCTATATGTTCTAAGTATTACTGTCAAATTATGTTTCTTGGTTACATTCATTGTCAAACCATCCTTTATTATCTTTTTTGTTTTCTTTGTTCACCTTACAGAATATTATTTCTTGAATACTTTCAATAATTCACCAATATTTTACTTTTAACAACCATATCTGTATTAAGATTCTCATGATATGTTAGGAAAAGAATCTTAATTCTTCAGTTGTTTTTGTTCAGTAGCACTAGACCAATTTATTATTTTTCTATTCCTAATCTCTAGGTTATCAAGTACGTCCGTACTACATTGAATGGGGCCTGTATAAGTACTTTTCTTTTTTTGCACAGTTAAGCAGATGGGATAATGGTCACTTTCTGTATGACATTTTACTTCAAGTGACTTCCAAATATTTAAAGGTCCTCTCCATAGTGAAATGCCTAGTACTGATTCAGTGGTCAAAGAGTGATAAGTAAATTCCCCATCCAGGTTGCCAAACAGGCAACCATTTAATGGGAACATTCCATTAGTTTTAAGAATATTAATATGTTTAGTGCCATTATTATTAATACAATTATCTTTAGATCACCAAATTTGTTTATTCATGGTAGGAAAATATAATTTAAAATAGTATCATCTGTGAAATCATCAAATTGTACAATTCTGGAGTTCAGATCACCTATTAAGAGAAAATAATCTTTGGGCTAGTCACAGCTTAAATGTGAATTTTTCTTTTCTAATATACTCCAGATTAGTGGGTCATAACATTTCGACTTATTGGGGGGAATATAAGCGTTACAGATAATCATTGAGAAATCTTCTCCAGTTAATCTTAATATCTCATGATAATTATATATGTCTATCTCTAAGATATTTTTAAATACATTAATGTTAACATTTATGATCAATCCACCACTCTGCACCCTTATTTAGATATTTTGTTCCTGGTATTTGGTAAGTATGAACTCCATTCATGCTAATATCATCTTCTACAGAAGGCCAGGTTTCCTGTAAACAAACATCCATGAAAACAATCAGATATTTCACTTGGGAGCTTAAGCAACAGGTTGGTAGAAAAGAGGCCAGGAGTTATATTTTGTTTTAAACTGAAATATTTGAATAGTTTGTTAGTGAAATTAGTTCTATGTGTTAAAATTATTACCTTGAATTTGAACTGATACTTGGGCTGTGATATTGTAGGTTTGGGGATAGATGCTTGGCAGGAAAATTGAAGGTAATTTAAATGTGTTGTTTGCCTGGTGTTTGGAGGAGGGACATTAGCTGCAATTAACTTGTCTTTAACAGAATTACTGTAGCTTTCATTGTTCACTTGGGAGCTTAAGCAACAGGTTGGTAGAAAGAGGCCAGGAGTTATATTTTGTTTTAAACTGAAATATTTGAATAGTTTGTTAGTGAAATTAGTTCTATGTGTTAAAAATTATTACCTTGAATTTGAACTGACACTTGGGCTGTGATATTGTAGGTTTGGGGATAGATGTTTGGCAGGGAAAATTAGAAGGTAATTTAAATGTGTTGTTTGCCTGGTGTTTGGAGGAGGGGACATTAGCTGCAATTAACTTGTCTTAAACAGGAATTACTGTGGCTTTCATTGTTCATGAGAGCTTAAGCAACAGGTTGGTAGAAAAGAAGGCCAGGAGTTATATTTTGTTTTAAACTGAAATATTTGAATAGTTTGTTAGTGAAATTAGTTCTATGTGTTAAAAATTATTACCTTGAATTTGAACTGATACTTGGGCTGTGATATTGTAGGTTTGGGGATAGATGTTTGGCAGGGAAAATTAGAAGGTAATTTAAATGTGTTGTTTGCCTGGTGTTTGGTAGAGCCCTCCACACACCCTGTTTTGTAGGCTTTCTTAAATACTGAAAAAGCCACTGGGGGTTGGGATTGAAGGGCTGAGTATTTCTGTTTGGGACTGAAATTTGAAGCAACAGGAGTTGGGTCTGTGACATCATACGGTACCTGGAGTCTGCTTACACACTGTTAGTGGGACTGAACACATACTGGACTGTATGTGTTTGTGAGACTTAGGAACTTTGTTGGTGGGGTTGAAATTGGGTTTGTAAATAACTACAGTCAGTATAGAGAGAAACTGTACTCCAGGAAAGGACTGAAGAAAGGGGTGTGCTACTATTATAAACAGAGGGGATAATCAGGGTAGGCCATATTCCACCATGGCAGGCATCTTCAGGAAGGGTTGTAGGCTGCACAGGCTGTGGGATGGCAATAATTCTAAATTGGGCCTGGAGAGGGAGGCTGCCCACTCTGTGAGCCAGCTATCTGTATCAGGAGTGAGGTATATTGGTTAAGGAGTAAGCTTGGGAGCTGGGGGTGTCCAAGGATAAGGGGTGTGGATATGGCAGCAGAAGGGTGGGAGCTGAGGAGGCTGGGGCAACGCTGAAATTACAGGACATTATGCTACAGCAAAGCAGAGGGATATTAGGGACAGAGGACCTTAGATAGGGAAGTTGATGCTAAGGGGAAGCATACAGGGTGAAAATTCTGAATTCAAGGAGACTGGAGGGAAGAGTCAGGAGGGCTGTTGTGCAGAAGCTACAAACAGCACACTGTGGGAAGGAGCTCCTAAGGTGAACAGTGCAAGAGAGGAAGAAGGGTCAGTTTAGAGATGCAGTCAGGAAACTCGGGGTACTTGTTGGAGGCTGACATAGAGTGTCACAATAAATTTGAGATACTAAGCATCCTAGAGGGAGGAAGGGTTGGTGGAAATGAGAAACTTATACAGAGGCCGGGAGAGGTCAGGATACCCATAGGGCATCACAGAACAACTATGGAAAGGATAGACATAGTCCCAGAGGAGAAGGAAACATATATGTTAAGCAAGTGGGGAGATGCAACATATTCCAGACATGAGGGAGGAGAGCATGATTGGAGAGGAACTGGAGACAAGGAGGTGGGAGGGGGCCCCTTCAGCAGGGAAGGTCAGTACCAAGGATGGGGCCCTAGCTAAAGGGGACCCACAGAAGCCTCTGGAACAGGGTTACTACTACAAGGGGGATGAGGGTGCGGGGGAAGGGGAAACCATCAGGGCCAGGATAAATGGTTCCAGATAAGAGAGGGTTAAAGGGACACCTATTCAGAGGGTTTGAGTTAAGTGGGCAAAATAGCAAGGGAGGCAGAAAGGAGGGTGACAGGGGTCTCTAATAAGGCAGGAAGACTCCCATGAAGTGCGATCATGAATAAAGTGGGGGAGGGGGCTGAGAGGGCATAGTGGAGGTAACCATAAGAATGATGGCGTGTTAAGGTTCTGTTACTAGGAGACTTCGATGATTAGAGGTATCCATTGGGAGGACAGGGGATGGATGCCATAGCCAGGTGAAGGTGGTAGTATCTCTGGGCTGACAGTGCACAGAGCAAAGTTCATGGTGTATGAAATGGTTAGGGATTGTGGAAACCAGTTTCCTGGTGCATTTGGGAACTAATGATCTAGAGGAAATAGCATTATGGAAATCAAGCAAGGTTCAAGAACTTGCCAGAGTCTGTCGGGATAATGGATGCAACATTTCCTTTTCGGAGATATTGCCAGTACCAAAGGCCTCAGTGGAGAAAAAAATGAAGCTCACAGAGGTTAATGAATAGCTCAGGAAGTAGGGTGAAGAGAATGGGTTGGGGTGTTAGGGAACTGAGATGGGTTTGGGAGGATAAGGGACTATATGCCAAGGACAGGTTTCATCTTGCCCCATTAGGGAAGGAAGTCCTTAAACAGGGATGGCTGACTACATACAAGAAAGGTGGAGTTTAAACTTGTAAGGGGAAGGGATAAGGGAGGGCTGACCAGAAGCCCTCCCTCAGATGAGGGTAGCCTTCAAGCCCAAGGGGAGGGAAACAGACTGGAGGTGGAGGTTCCAGGAGGAGCAGGGAGGATGGAGTATAAGGAATCTGGGTGGGTTACAAAAGGATCAGGGATAAAGGGGTGGGGATTAGTGTTAGTAAATGCCAGGAGCTTGGGAAACAAGTTGCCAGAGTTCCAGGCCATGCTGTTCGAGGGTGGATGTGGCGGCAGTCTGCAGGCGTGGAGCCAACAAAGAGCCATGACTGGGACCTAGAGTATGCAGAGTACACTGTGTAGGAAGGACCGCAGAAAGGAGGGCAGAGGGGTGGGTAGCTATGTTCATTAGAGATGACATAGAAATTGCTATGGTAGAAGAGGCAGAGGAAGCGTGGAGCCTTATGGGTCACCTTGATCCCCAGCAGGAGATAAGGTCAAGCTAGGAGTAGCATATAGGCCCCCGGGATGAGTGATGTTCTAGAGGATGGTTTGCTGGACAACATCATTGCCCAGTGTGGTCCAAAAGGGAAGGTGGTGTTGATGGGGACCTTATATGCCAGGTACAAACTGGGGAACCATGTCCTCTAAGGTGGCCAGGAGCAGAGGCTGCTGGATGGCTTCCAGGATGTGTTCTTAACACAGCATGTGATGGAGCCCACAAGGAGGGCATGTCCTGGATGTGGTTCTGGCAGATGGGGATCTGGTAAGGGACATGGTTGTACAGGACCCCTGACTGGGAGTGACCACAACACTGTCTGGTTTCAAATAAGCATTGGGGGAGTGGGGGTGAGATCTAGGACACTGGCAGTGGACTTCAGGAGCAGACTTTATGGGCATGGGAAATATTCTCAAGGATCACTTGAAGGATTACCTCAACAACAAGTGTGAAAAGGAGATGGGAGGTCATAAACCGGGACTTCATGAGGCAGTCAGGATTCACGCTAAGTTGAAACGCAAGGGAGCAAGGTCACATAAACCATGCTGGTGGTCCAGTGAGGTCCAGGTAGCAGTCAGAGAGAAGAAGGTGGCTTACAAAAATATAAAACAACAAGAGGGATAGGGATAAGAAATGTACCAGCTTGCATCTAGAAAAGTCACCAGTATGGTGAGGCTAAGTCCAGTAAAAACAGCAGCTGGCACGGGGATACATAAGGGGAAAAGGGTTCTTCCGGTACATTGGGGGCGGAGAAAACTAAGGGCCATCTCAGCAGATTGAGATCAGAAGGAGGGTGGGTGGAGAGGCGAGGGACCAGGCAGAGGTATTTAACGAGTACTTTGCCTCTGTGTTCACTAGGGAGGGGGATGGGATATCTACAAAGCAAGGCACAAGGGGATAGAAGCGGCAGGGAGTGGGATCAGGGAGCAACAGAAATGGAGCAAAAGGGAGGGAAAGGTACCCCAGGGTGTCACATCTGGATAAGGATAAAAGACCAGTAAGGTGGAGGGACGGATGATGCCATCCCACCAAAGGGTGTGGTTTGCCCTCAAGGCCCTAAAGAAAGACAAATCTCCTGGGCGGATGGCATTCATCGAGTACTATGGGAATTGGCGGACATACTGGCTGCACCTGGCGGAGCTTTTCAACAGGTCACTTGAGACGGGGAGGGTACCTAGGAGTTGGCGAGAGACATGTGGTACCAATCCATAAAGGGGGTCAAGGAAGTACCAGGAAACTATAGACCCATCAGTTTAACCTCGGTGGTGGGAAAATTAATGGACAGTATACTAAAGGAACGATTGGGGGTTTACTTGGAGGAGGTGGGAGGTCTGGATAGTCGGCAGCATGGGTTTGTGCCAGGTAGATCATGTCAAACCAACCTTGTGGAGTTCTATGAATGGGTAACATCAGAACTGGACAGAGGTATGCCTGTGGATGTATTATTCTTGGACTTCAGCAAGGCGTTTGACTCTGTCCCCCACAATGGTCTGGTGGAGAAACTGATGGGGTTAGGAGTAGGCCCTTTGATGGTCAGATGGATTGAAAACTGGATAGCTGGACGCACTCAGAGAGTAGTGGTCTGTGGGGAGCTCTCGAACCCTACAGAGGTTGGTAGTGGGGTACCACAGGGCTCGGTCCTGGGTCCAATCCTGTTTAATGCATACATATCAGACATCAGGGATGGTATAGGGTGTGAAATGAGTCTCTTCGCAGATGACTCCAAGATGGGAGCAGTAGTTGAGGGAAAGAGGGGAGGTTGGCCCTGCAAGGACCTGGACACCCTGGAAGCTGGGCTCACACATGGAAATTAAATTTCAATATCACCAAGTGCAGGTGTTGCATCTTGGTGAAACTCCCTAAACACAGGTACACCCTGGGAGGAGGTGCTGGAAGCCTCAACAGGGAAAAAGACCTAGGGGTCATGGTGGATACATGTATGAATAACACTGAGCAGTGCAGGAGAGCAGCTAGCAAGGCAAACAGGATGTTGGGATGCATTGCAAGGGGATCACCTCTAGGAGCAAGGAAGTGATTCTGCCGCTGTACAATGGACTGGTTAGACCACACCTTGAGTACTGTGTGCAGTACTGGAGACCACACTTGAAGAGGGACATCAGCTCCTGGAGAGGGTACAGAGGAGGCAACAAAGATGATACGAGGGCTAGGGATTTGACTTAGGACAGACTTGAGGAGCTCTGCCTGTTTTCATTGGAGGAGAGAGAGACAGGGGGACATGATTGAGGTCTTCAAGTACCTCAAGGGAATAAATAGAGTAAACATGGAGGATCTTTAGACTAAAGCAGGGAGGCATCACCAGAGGGCATGGTTTGAAGTTGGAAGGTGGAAGGGTGAGGGAAAGAGGAGGAGGTTTTTCACTGAGAGGGTGGTGGACCCTTGGAATGCTCTGCCTGGTGAGCTGGTTCAGAGATCCACAGTGGAGAGCTTTAAGAGAGGGTGGGACAGACACAGAAAGTGGATGTATCAGATGATGGCCTGTCCCGGGGGGGTGGGGATGGATAATAGGGGTTTCTGGAGCACAAGGGATGGGAGGGTCTCGGCACCCAACTAAGGATCTAGGTTCGAGCAGACTTGATAGACCATAAGGCCTAATCTGCTGGCAAATAGTATGTTAGTATGTTAGTATTTAATAAACACTACATCTGAAAATTTAGTCTTATAGCCAGTGATATTCCATTAGATAACAGAAATACTATCATCTTGATAATTTAGTACTATCTTATTCTTTTCAAGTCATTTGTTTGCCCAACTGATTTTTCCAATGATTGACAATTGTCTAATTCAGAAAGTATTTTAAATCTGTTTTAAGTCCATACTTCTGTGTCTAGTATCTGATTTTCTCCAAATGTTCTTAGTTCCATTTGTGAATAACATGGATGCTTTTCTGATACTGTGTCACCCTCATGTAAGGAGTTTTTGTTTGCAATAACTGTTGAATCCACCACATGTATCCCCATTTTATCTAATGTGTCTGATTTGGCCAGAATTCTGTCACTCACTGCTTTATTGCAACACAGTAAATCTACTTGACTATCATTATATAGACTTGGGTATCTAAAAGCATCCATAATCCCATACCTCCCTAGCTTGATGCTGAGGATATTGGACAAGAAATGACATGTTGTTAGCCTGTTTGTTTCTAGTTTCCTTAAACATCTGCTTTAGACCAAAAATGGAGAGTGAGACAGGGCTGCATTCCAAGTCCCCCATCTCATCCTGCTCAGAATGAGACCCTTCTACTAGCTCAAATCATAATTTCCCAATTCTTTGCTCAGAAACATTTCTCCAAAGGTAGTACAAGTTCTCCTGTTGGAGCAACACACCTATATAGCACTTGAGTCTGTGAACACAGATAACATTCTTACTTCAGTAACATCATTATCATCAAGGTTAAGCCCCAGTGCATCTCTAAAAATACTAATTATTCTGCTCTTAAGCAGAGTTTCTGATTTACCAGGATCTATTGTCATACCAGTAATCTTGATAAAAATTTGGGAATCCACTGTAGTGGGCCTTTCTTCCTTTCTAATATCGGTGATGACCAAGCTTTTGTTATTATGCTCAAAATACTTCTGTTCGGTTGGCATATATGTTAAAGCACTATTACAGGTCTTAGTTTGCTTTTTAGTGTCCAAACTAGATTCCTGGGTGTTAATATTCTTTAATTATTGTTCCCTGTATTTCTAACTTCTGATGGGCTTTATTGTCCTCTTCCTGCAGCTTTCCAACGTTACATAGAGTTTATTCCTTTTTGTCCTTTTTACTTTTACCACTGTTTTTCACTTTTTTTTGTTCCACTTTCTATGGCTTTCAATTGCTGCTTCTTTGTTTTTCTGACTTTATTATTTTTAGTTTTGGTTTTGTTAATTTGTTTCTTATTCATCTTCTCCTCACTGACCTCTTCGCTAAGTACTGAAGAGAAGTCTGGTCTAATTTTCAACTCTGATTGTGGCACATCATCTGAAATAATCAAGAAACAGGAGAGGATTCTTTAGGGTGATGAATATTATTTAATAATCTAATTATACCATCCATTCTTGCCCCATTAATATCAATGTTCTCCTTAAGGTTATCAATTTCTTCCCTGACTGCTATAAATTGTTCCATCAGGATTAAGTTAGATGCATGTTGATTCTTCATAATACTAATTATATCTTGACTCAACACTGTAGGGTAATACATCATAGATTACTCTTTTTTGGGGGGCAGTGACAGTGGGCACATTCATTTTAGGGATATATTAGGAATCATACTAGGAAGCTAAGGAGCTAGGAGGCTTTGAGGCCCATAATTGCTCCTAAAGTTAATAATAATTAATATTAACACTGGAGAAAATTAGCTTATCCAATCTGTTCTTAAATATATGTTTAGATTCACTAATAATTATTTCCAGTGGGAGTGAGTTCCAGGGGTTGATGGTTCTAACAGTATAAAAATATTTTCGAGGCATATGGTTGAAACCCCTATCTTGTAATTGAAGAGGGTGTCCCCTAGTATTAATGATATTATTCTTAAACTCTATACCCATATTAGTCATGAGAACTGGATCTTGTACTATATCAAACATAAACAAAAGATCCCCCCTCAGGCATCCAGTAGATAGAGACATTAAGTTCAGAGATTTAAGTCTAGATTCATATGGGATGTCAGAATAACATTTGACATATTTTGTAACCTTCTCTGAACTTTCTCAGTTTGTAAAATATCCTATTTCTTAAACGGACACTATAACTGAGATGCATAATCCAAATGAGGTGTGAACAGAAGCTCTGTATAGTGGCAGTAGCACCTTCTCCTTGTGAGATTTAATTTTATTCCTATTTATGGACCACACAGCACTGTTTGCTTTTTGAATAGTTTTATTTTCCTGCATACTAGGTGAAAAATCTTGCTTTATGGCACAATGGTCTAAGGCTCTGAGCTGCAAATCTGATGACATCCAGCAGACCAGACCTGGGTTTGAATCCCACAGCTTCCACTTGCATACTGTGTGACCCTGAGCAAGTCACTTAACTTCCTTGTGCTCCCAGGTCGCTCCTGTAAAAAAGCTTTCAGCTTAGTGTGCTATTCCTGGTTAAACAACTAAAAAAAAAAAAAAAGGTATTTTTCCATGGAGGTACTGGCAAGCAAGTTGTCATCTAAACTGTAAGTATGAGGAGGACCCAAATACATAACTTTACATTTGTTGTGATTTAATTTCATATCCCATGTCTTAATCCAGTTAGTAATAAAGTCCAGATGATTTTGAATAGTCTCGACATTGTCAGAATCCAGACAGAGTCCACCAACTTTAATATCATCTGCATATTTTATAGATTTAAAATGACACTTCTGAGTTAAATCTGCAATAACAGCCTGAAACAAACATGGACCCAACACGGACCCCTGTGGAACCCCACTGCAGACATGGCCCATATTAGAGAGATGCCCATTAATCAATAATTTCTGTGTACTACCAATTAACCATTGTGCAATCCAGTTAATAATATTATAATTAATCTGTAAGGTGCTTAACTTCTGAATAACAACCCAATGTGGTATAGAATTGAAAGCTTTACTAAAATCTATATGGTCTTCCAGAGCAACAACCTCAACTCTAGGGGTCTTTCTAAGGTTTATTTCTGTATCAAGGGTTTTTGGGCCCTGATTGTATTGTGTAAGTCCATCACTATCTCATCTAGCTTGATATGAGAATTAGACTACACCTTATTATGGTTACTCTTCTTTTCTATTGTATTCTCAGACTTGTTAACATATAATAGTAATTTTCCAGCATCTGCCAATGATATCTAATCTTCCAAATCTGAATGTGTCTCAGAAGACACAGCAGAGGTGACAGTCTTTGTTGTTATACTTTTACTATCCTCGCTTTTCTGAGTGTTAACCTCACAGTTTATTTCTTGAAAAATTAATTGAGCAATTAGCAGATTCATTAGTTCCATTTTGCTAATCAAATCATGTTCAGATTGACTAGAGCCTATATGATTAGTTCCTGATTTCTCTGGGGAAGTTAGAATCGGCAATGATGTTAGATTAGTATTTACTACTCCACTGTAATCCTCCACAATTATGTTCAGAGAACATTGGGAGTCTCTTTCTAAGAAAATGTGCAGAAATGTTAGTTTGCATTAACTGGTTTTTATTATTTTTTCTTTGGAAATATCTGCTTAATTTTTCCTTTGTTTACCAGCTGAAGGATTTGATTTCTCCTCCTTTTTATTTTGAGTATTCTCTGACCTGAATGGGCTTGTTGTTATCATTTAAATCTTCTTTCTGTTTTGGGGCCTTTTTCTTCTTATTAACAAGTACAGGAGGTATAAGGGAAGCGCCTCTGGATTCAACCAGAACAACTCCTTCCTCACTCATAGCTTCTAATACCTCTAGTCTCACAGGAAGGTTCCTCCATATGGGAGATAGCTTGTGCTGTAGTTACCGCCCATATTAACAAGGAAGCTAAATAGATACACTATTCAATTGGCGGGTACAAAGCCAAAGGCCAAGGCCACTGTTTTCGGTTTTACGGAAAATCTGATAAGTGAATTAAGGGCTGCTTGAAAACCGGTAAGCGAAGATTTCATGGAATCTGGCATTTTCTATCAGATCAGTAAATCTATAAAAGTGTGTTTTTTCTTTAATTCCTTCTGTACTATTTTCAGTTTGCTTTATTTATTGCTCTGTATATAGTAATTCTGATTATTTATGCACATGCTAAAAAATGATAGTCAGTAAAATCCGGAAATTAGGTAACAATGCACGGTGAAATTCCGGAATCTTAAGTCTTGAAAATGGAATTTAATTGTTTAATCACACGTAAATCAGTTGGCCTTGCCAAAGGCCAATAGAATTGCACAGAACTATCACTTATAGTACTAGTAGTGCTGTGCTACTGTTCTAGTATTATATTATAAAACCACCAAGATGACTTCCTCATTATTCACTATGGAGCTCCATTACATAAGAAGGAAAATAAAATAGTTTAAAGCACAACACACATAGCATGTATAAGAGGCAGATATTGTATTCTTTGATAGGCTTAATATTTAACCAACAGAGCCAGCATGTTTCAAAGTCCATTAGTTTAGTGCTTAACATAAAAAATGGCTGAGACGGCTGGAAAAATCTAAAGTAGCATCATATAGCAAAAGGCTCAGTCCATTCAGTCTGAACACAGATAAATAATTTAAGATTCAAAGCTTCAAAACTTTGAGATTTAAAATGAACAACTTGCTTGGTATTACAGGATATTGTTTTCTTCTCCAAACACCAGTGTTCAGTCTTAAAGTATTAAAGCTAATTCTGTTAGGCAGTAAAACCCAGTAAAAGTCAAAGTCTACAAACAGGAAAATGTTCCACCTTTCAGATGAAGCCAGTGTTCATAAATCAAAGCACATTCTGTCAGAAGATTCTTATGTCTTTGTACACAACCTCTATTGCTGACCACAAAAGGATCTAAGAAAGAAGAACAGACTAAATAAAATAAAATGTAGAATACAGCTAACTAGTCAAACTGAAAGGATGTCTCTACCACTCCTGTCACTGTTCCCTATCTCTCAGGTACAGATGTTGTGTTTGTGTCCCTGCTTCAAAACCGTTTTAAAACTACACACTCACAACACAATGCACCTCCCAACAGAGCAGTAGTAATCAGGGCAATGCCAAAAAAAAACCATACTGCAGCATCTTGGTATCAAGAGTATAAACAGTATCCTTCACACTACAGACACTGGAAGGGACATGCTAATAAGACAAGCACCTGCTGAAATGCTGTAACCTTGCTCTGCTGAACTCAGCATGCAGGGTGCACCACGATCAAGAAAATGGTGAGTCTGATCCTCACAATGGCGTATGCACTTTATGCACATACACTATGTGTGCTTTCATACTAATGGGTGCCTCATGCTTAGTAAAAGTCATAAAAATTTAAAAGAATAAAAAAAATATGTAAGAAAAAAATGATTTTACAGAGCCGGAAATCAAGTAAAAGTGATAAAATGAAATATAAATACAATTCGCTTGAATCAGAGCTTAATAGAGTGTAAAAGGTCTCCTGCACGATTAAGTATACTTCTGGCATAGCATGTCATAGCCAGTAATAAAATACTCTGTGCACCAAATCCTCCATAAACAAACACATAACAGGTAGCAACTCATGTAAATAACTAGGAGGTTCAAAAGGTTTTCAAAAAACGTCTGCTCTAATAGTAATAGAAACATAGACTTTGATGGCAGATAAGGACCGCTTGGCCCACCTAGTCTGCCCATTTCACTACCTACAGGATAAGCTGCAGATCCTATTTAACCAACAGCCTATTTCTTCCTAGCCCCTACAAAATTGCCTTATGTTAGTCCATAATTTTGAATTCTCCCACAGTTTTAGACCCCACAACCTCCTCAGGAAGGCTGTTCCATGCGTCCGCCAACCTATCTGTGAAAAAATACTTCCTCACATTGCCCCTGAGCTGTCCTCTCTCTATCTTCAAATTGTGTCCCCTTGTTCTTGCACATCTCTTTTTCTGAAGATGCTACTCTCTTGGACTTTGTTGATTCCACTGAGGTACTTAAACATTTCTATCATTCCCCCCCCTTTCCTCAAGGGTATACATATTAAGCTCCTTTAGTCTCTCCTCATATGGCTTCCCTTGCAGACCCTGCACCATTTTAGTTGCCCTCCTCTGAACTGCCTCCATCCTGTCTATGTCCTTGCGGAGATGGGGTCTCCAGAACTGGACACAGTACTCAGACGGGGTCTCACCAACTGTCTGTACAGGGGATAACAACTTCCTGTTTTCTGCTGGTGATGCCTCTCTGTATACATCCCAGTATCCCCCCAGCCCTCCTTACCACCTTCTCACATTGCTTGCCAACCTTAAGATCATCTGATATGATTACCTCCAGGTCCCTTTCCATTTTTGGTTTTGTTACTACCTCTCCACTGTATAATCTTCCCCTGGGTTTTTGTTTCCCAGGTGTATTATTTTGCACTTGTTTGCATTGAATCCAAGCTGCCATACTTCTGACAATTTCTCCAACCTTGCCAAGTCCCTTCTCATCCTTTCTACACCTCCTTGGGTATCAGCCCTGTCGCAGATCTTGGTGTCATCTGCAAAATGGCATACTTTTCCTTCCAGTCCCTCTGCAATGTTACTTATAAAGACATTAAAAATGACTGGACCCAGTACTGAACCCTGTGGTACCCCACTAGTAACCCCTCATTCTTCAGAGTGGATTCCATTTATAATTACCTTCTGTGTCCAGTTGTCCAGCCAATGTTTTACGCAGGCTACCACCCTGGGACCCACTCCTAGGCTGGTTAATTTGACTATTAATCTTTTGTGTGGGACTGTGTCAAATGCCTTGCTAAAGTCGAGGTAGGCCATGTCCACAGTCCCTCTCTGGTCTATTACTTTGGTGCCCAGTCAAATAAATCAATTAGATTCATCTGACATGACCATCCTGCTGTGAACCCATGCTGTCTTGGGTCCTGTGCCCCCACTGGCCTCTAGGTACTCAACAATTCTTTCCTTCAAGTCATTCCATCACTTTCTCTACCACAGTGGTCAAACTGACAGGTCTGTGGTTTCTGACTCTGTCTTGGTCCTACTTTTGTGAAGGGGAATCACATCTGTCTTCCTCCAGTCTTCAGGTACCACACCATCCTCCCGTGATTTGTTAAAAAGGGTAGTCAGTGGTGTCACTAGTTCTCTGCTTAATTCTTTTAGAATTCTGGGGTGCATTCCATCTGGCCCCATTGCTTTGTCCACCTTCAGTTTTCAGAGTTCTTTCAGAACCCTTTTTTCTGTGAACGGACTGGGATTGACCCCCCTATTCAGAGTGCTTCTGTTAATTGGATTAGGCACCTCCCCCATCTCCTCTTTTGTGAATACTGAACAGAATTATTCATTCAGTATCCCTGCTTTTTCACTGTCCTTCTCTGCCCACCCACCATCCTTTCTATTCAGCCTCACTATCCCTCCCTTTGTCTTTCTAGGTTCCCTGATATGCCTATAAAAGATTATACCCCCCTTCTTAACTGAGTTGGTTATCTTTTCCCTAGTTTGGGCCTTTGCTATTCTGACTATCCTACCTGCTTCCTTCTGCCTTAACTGGTACAGTTCTCTGTCCTGCTCCTTCTGTGTTCTTTATACTTCCTAAATGCTATCTTTCTCTCCTAACCTTCCTGCCACCTCTTTTGAGAACCATATAATGTAACATTTTAATGGAGCTCAGCATCCGGTACCAACAAGGGACATTTGTTCAGCCATCCATAACCGTAGCTCCTCACATGGATGCTCCATTCATTCTTTCCCTGGCAGGTGTCTCAGGTTTGGATTTTCCTGAAGGGCCCCTCCACTCTCCCTCCATCTGGCCTCCACTGCAGGCTTTCCTCATGTGGAAAAACAGAGAACACCTGAAATGGCATGCCGACCAGGGTGCAGCACAAGATTTTCTTGGAAGACCTGGTGTTCAAACAATGGCGCATACCTTTATAAATAAAAAATACAGCTCAGCAGATCCTGCTGTCTGAGCACACCCACAGCTCAGCAGCGCAGCTCTGCGTCTGGTAATCTGACCTTTCTCCCCAATTTAGTCTCACATTTTATCAGATACTTTTCTGTACTGGGAACATCCTTAAATGTGCTATATGTTAGCAATAACCCACGACAGGGTGTGGGGTTATAGGCATTTAATCCACACCTGTGGTGCATTACATTTATCAGCAACATTGTCTGTGTCACCACTATACTGCATCTGAGGGTAGGGATATGATTTTGGGGGGATAATCATATCACTTGCTTTGAGGGAAGACGTGCAGGTCACCCAAGTGTGAATTAAAAAGGGAATTTATTCCATGGTCACCTGATGCTGTTTGACCAATTGGCTGCACTCCTTCATGCAACCCATGTTATAAATTGTATTATTGTCTTCTCAGTAAGTCCTTTCCAGATGTCTTCATACTGATGTATCTCATATTCGTTTGAATTGATTCTGAAAATATGGCCTTGGTGTACTCTGTATCTCCTCTTTCCACAATTCAAGCATTCTACTCCTGTGCAGGCTAGAGCTAAGACTCCCAGACCAATGTGCTTTAGATGTTTTTGTCAAAAAGTCTTGCTAGCATAAATTTGACATCTGACTTCAGTCATATTTATAATCCTGTTCATGAACTTCACTGCACCTTGGAAACATTTGTTTCAAGGTACATTAACCTGTCTCCAATCTGATAAATGCAGGTGGTGTATGTCTAGGTAGGTTCATTAAAGTTTTAAAGAAAACGTTTGAATTTCCTCTACTTTCAAGCCTCTTTCCCAAACCAAGAACTCACTACAATACATTGTTTGGCTTTTAATTTTGCTTGATAAACTGATGTAAAGGCAGTGATATATTTTGGGAGTTCTCTTTGACATATTTTACATGATCCTTTCAAGAAAGCCTGTTATGAAAAACTACACCAAGCTAAAAATGTACTAACTTCATCTATTACACAGCCATTGTTTAATCTTGGGTGACCTGTTTCTGAATGTTAGGATTTTTGTCTTATTTATATGTAGCTCAAAGTCAGTTTTGTAAAGCTGGATCATAGCCCAGTGAGTCCCCTCCTTAATTAAAATGGAATTTGAAAAAGTAAAACTGCATCATCTGCGTGCATAAGAATTTTGATTTCTTGGCCAGAGATACTTGGTGAAAATGTAGCAAACTGGTTTATTTCTTTCATTAAAGATTCAGTATATAAGTCAAACAACAAGACTGCTAAAGACCCCTTTTAACCCCTCTATCAATTCGTATAGGTTCCCATTTCTCTGAAAAACTATCATAATGAAGATCTAGTGATGCTGTTAAAGGGGCCTTTATATCCAAAAATGCAGAATATATTGTAG
The DNA here is from genome assembly GCA_016271365.2 of Neoceratodus forsteri. NCBI lineage: Eukaryota > Metazoa > Chordata > Ceratodontiformes > Ceratodontidae > Neoceratodus > Neoceratodus forsteri. The sequence continues at coordinate 1,287,296,015 of CM057455.1, read as the reverse complement.
CCTTTTTTCCTAATGCAAATATTTCAAGAATCAACATTTGTAGTGAAGATCAGGTCTAACATGCTAAACCCTTTTTGGACTCCATCTTGGTATGGGATCAGAAGATCATTACTCTGCCCCAATCTCTAGTCTGTCCAAAAAGGCCACCTGCATCAGGAGCCCTATGAGGAAAGGCACAAGGAATTAAATATATACTCTCTGGAAGAAAGGAAGGAAAGGGGAGACATGATAGAAATATTCAGATACCTCAAGGGTATAAATAAGGTACAAGATGTGGCATTTTGCACAGAAAGAGATGCTCACGGGCAAGGGGACATGAGATAAAACTGGAAGGGGGAAACTTAGAGAGGCTATGAGGAAATATTTCTTCATGGAAAGGGTGCTGGATGTCGGAAACACCCTCTCAACGGAGTTGATGAGGACAGAAATGGTAAACAGGATTCAAACATGCATGGGACAAACACAGGGGGACCTTAACAACAGGGTGGGGGTAAAGCTGGAGATCACATAGGGTCTATGGCAGCACAGTAGGTAGGGACATTAGAGCAGACTAAGTGGGCCAAGAGGTCCTTTTCTGCCAACATTCTCTATGTTTCTATGTTTCTGTGATAAGATTAGGGTGCATTTGTGGGTGGTGGCCTGGTATTGCATGTTACTTCTTCCACGGCTTCTGCAATCTGTTCAGCAAGCTCTTTGAGGGCTGACAGCTACTCTAGCATCAGCTTCTTTTGCCTCACAACACAGCAGAGCAGGTCATCCCATCCCTCAGCCATCTCCAGTTGATGGGCCATTGCAGCTGTCTGATGGTCACCTATGAGGAGAAACACAATAAGGTACAGAAGATGAGCAGACACTGTGAACCATCTAGGTGCAGCTAGCACACATAGCTGTATCCTCCACCCTACCCCTGCAGCAATGACGCCACCATGGCACATGTGAGATATGGATGTCACAGCCACCTCGGAGACTGTAGACACACCAACACACCCAGACAGTTGGACATGGGCGGGTGTCACACATGCTCTGCAGGACTCCCAGAGGGCACAGACTGGGTCAATGGGTGCACAGGCTAGGTCGGTGGGTGCACAAACAGAGTGAAAGCCATGGATGCCATGCATGGGTTGAGTCCTTGGTTGCTGTTCCCGATGTGTAGGTGGCCACAATGTGCATCAAAACTGGAACACAATGGCACACCAGCTTGGCAAAGTGCTCTGGAATGAGGAGGCATGGACAGGACAGACAGACAGACCCCCAGAGTGATGCAACCACTGAAGGACATCCCCTGCACATGGCATTGGTGGATTATGGAGTTGGCAATGGGTATGGCCACCCCCCAGTCACACCCCATGCCAGCTGCTGCAGTATACAGTGCTGAAGACAGCCAAATGCATACATGTACAATGGTGTATAAAGACTAATATATAGTGCATATGTACATGTAGCCAAAAGAGCAAAGCACAAGAGCACAGTGGATGTTATAAATGGACTTGAATAGCAGTACACAGGATGCTGAACAGGTATGTGCACCACCACAGCACCCCCTGGGTACCAACCTGGAGTTGCCATTGGCCCAGGGGCAGCATATGCCCCTTGTCTACAAAGGTTCATAGACCAACACGTGGTGGTATGGCCACAAAGGACAGGATGGTGGTCAGCACTGCAGCAGCATGATTCAGGCATACATGTGGGACATGGACATCCAATGCACAGGAGGCCAGCCTTCAGGGTGCAGAAGTGGGACAGGTGGCCCACATGCCCATGGTGAAGTGGAGTATAACATGCAGAGTACCAAAAGAGCACTGGCCAGGCATGCATGGACCACCTTGATGTGGTGTTGTATGGCAGAGAGGCTTAAGCAGCGCAACATAGCACAGTCTACCAGACTATGAGCAATGACCATGGAGTCCTGGTGAAGCAACGCATACACCACCAAAGGGGTGTGTGCAGCATGAGACTGCAACCCTGCAGCAGGGACAACTGAGTTTTACTGTAACCCTTGTAGTGAGTATAATGGGATGCCACCCCTGGTCCACCACTGTACCCAATGCCAACTGAACAGGACATGGAGCACAGTGTCCAACAACACAGAACAGGCCAACATGGCTCAGGGCCATGGCACCCATGACAGAATACACTTTGGATGCAATGCATGAGTGGGCAACATGGACTGACAGAAAAAAGACTGTTGCCTATACACACAGCTTAATATAACACACAGCTGTACATGTGGTGCAGTGACTGCCTTTGTGTGGTGAAGACAGATGTACTTTTCAACAGGAACATAAAGAAAAAGGGCAAGTGACACAGTAGGAGTTGAAAGGGTAGGAGGTGGGTAACCAATGAACCAGGGAGAACACAAAGATGGAGATGCCAGCAGCCACAGGCTGGTGGGGTGAGTTGTGAGAGCATTTTATTTAATAAAAGCTGTTTAACTTTTTGAGACAAAATCTAGTCTTGTTTTACCTTTATTTTGCACACTAGTTGCCAGGTAGCCACTTTTCATTTCAATATTACATTTATATATGTGTGCTTCCGGTGTGGATTCCTTTAGCAGATGCTTTTGGTCCTTTGTTCAGCAGCTACTAAACCAGGCTACACTAGACATGTTGCATTGTGCCCCCCCATCCAGGGGTGGAAGATCAACAACTGGCACAGAGGTGACCCTGAGTGTGCCCATTTAACATAGTGGACGTGGGTCACCTGCACCGAACCCTGCAAGAGGCCTGCCCATAGTGCAGGGGCAACCTCACACTATGGTAATGTACCAGGCATGCAACATGCTGCATGCAGGATGGATACACCACAGGCCATTGGGGATGCGCACACCATAGAATGCATGGCTGTAAAGGACACGCATGTATCCGTGCCATGTAGGACACAATGATGCATGTAGTAGGAGGACTGTGCAACAATGTATAAAGCACTATGGGATGTTCTTAACATCCTGGGAGGATGTCCTGGGCTCTGCACCCCCTTCAGGCTGTCCCCCCATGCCCTGTTCCAGTTTGTTGTCCCCCAACATTGTAATCTGCAGAGTGTAGGAAAAAGGACATTATCAGCACTGTCATGGACAACTCTCCCCCACCCTCAGTGGCAATAGACCATGTGATAGTGGCATTATGACAAAGAAAAATGCCAGAAAGCAGGGATCAGAATGTTGTTGAAGCCAAACAACAGTGTAATATTAATAACCCAACAACACAACTGTGGAAGCACACAATTCCAAATGGCACCGTGTACAACAGGAACCAAAATAGTGACAGACGTGCATGGGTCCAGACCACAGGACATATCAGAGACATAACAGGCACATGTCCTTGATGCACAGGATCATACCACACTGTACACCCCAAAAAGTGCCTGGCCACATCTGTCCCACACTGACACGTCGTTGTGCTAATCATTCAGGTGAAGCAACATACATCAATGTTCTAACACCTGTCCAAACGAGAAACACAATGTTACATGTGCACGCAATATGTTCCAATATGTAAGCTGCCCCAAGAGCCATGAAAGAGGCCATTCCCCTTGCCAGAACTGTCTGTGTCAAGCAATAGCCTACATGCCCGGTGCACAGTACCAAAATGGCTGACAAGTCAGGAACACTCATCCCCAAACCAGTGGTGGTGGTGGAGCATACTGAAAAGTGGGGGTTAGAACTGTATAGGCCAGGGGATGGAGCAATACAACATCCCAGCCCAGGACACAGTACATACAAAGACAATCCTGCATATACTCCTCCTAACCTAACTTATACAGTATACCCCAGAATAATCCACACATTAATATCAACAAACCATAGTTTATGCACAGAAATGTATAGATCATATGTGATTAGCACAGCAGAACAGGGTTAGGATTTGTAACCTCTAGATAGCCTTAATAGGAAAATAAAGCCCAAAGAACTCTACAGTGCAACCTACTCAACAGATAAACAAAATGTAACATAAATCCGTTTCTCAACATATATGTATCTGTCTGGTGTCTCAGTATGCATTACATAAATGACAGTTCACAGCATGTTGCCTGTTGTCCTCAGGGAATGTATACCTGCTGCAGTACTAATAATTACTGCTCCCCTGACCGACATGTGTGGGAAGGGAGAGCACTAGGCATTGGCTGACCCCCTAGCTACCAAGGTGAGGGCTCAGCCAACCCCTCGGACTCCCTGACTGCTCTGCCTATGCATCCAAACTCCTGCCTCATACCTCAGAGCGTGGCTTAAATACATCAGGGAGAAAGTCCAGGAATCATGGACACATCTTACATATTGGTAATAGTCACTCAGAAAGCTGATCAAATATGGTGATCAGTATTACATGTACATTCTAAAGTAAAAACAGGTCTGTAACCCTAATGTTTGGCATTGATTCATGCTGACAGTCTCCACTGTTCAGTCACAAACACACAAAGTATACATGGTATATCTTGAGGCAACATCAGGGACATCCCTGAAAATCGGGGACAGTTAAGAGATATGGAAACATATACTGCAGAGTTGAGTACAAGTACATTCATGTCTAGCCACCATGTGCCTAATGCCTCTGCATGCAACCAGCATCACCCATACCCAGAAAATAGTAGCCATGCATGGGACCACTTACCTGGCTGTGGTACTGTGCCATCATGCACCATCTGTCTGTACTGGTCCAGCCTCTGCCACTCCCTCTGTACAAGGTCACTATACTGGTGCCTACAATATTCCCTTCGCTGGGTAACCCCGGTCCTGGCACTCAGGCACAGCTCTATGGAGGCTTACACCTCACAGCAGGGTTTTGAACCCCCTCCACCTCCCCAAGCAGCTGGTACTCCCTGGCCACCACAAACTCAGCCATATTGGCCAGCTCAACCTCCCCCCACCACTAGTCACATTACCAGACTGATCTGTAATGCCTGTGGAAAGACATTAATTTGCCAGCACCACAGTTTGTCACACTTCTCCTCTCCTAATCACTAACGGCATGTGTGGAATTGTGTGTCTATTGCACATTCTATGTAATCTGTGCCGCACAAGCAATGTTAGTGCCAGGCAATCACCATGGATGCTGACACCATGCATGCATGACCCTCGCATGACCGCACAATGTCATGCATATGCATACTGCCATGCATGATGGCACATGTGCAGCACTGCCACTGATATCATTGGACTGCGGCACAAATGCACTAATAATAATAATAATAAATGTTATTTCTCAAAAGCACCTTTCAGCCATCAAAGCACTGTACAAAAAGATAAGAAATCATAATAAAAACTCAGAAAGACAGTAAAATAGTCAGGGGGTCCAAGATTAAATGGTTCCACCAAAAGCATGGCACCACAAATATGTTTTCATTGCCTGATTAAACCCCCCACAGTCGTGCACTCCTGAAGCTGGCAGGGTAGAGAATTCCAGAGGGTCAGGGCCACATGCATAAATGCACAGGCCCCTGAAGATTTCAAAGACACCCTCGGAATCTCTAGCAACCCCTCATCAGCCGAGTGCAGCTGTCGCACCGGGCTGTAAGGAACAAGGAGCTCTTTCAAGTAGTCAGGGCCCAGTCCATGTAGGGCTTTATAAGTCAGTAAGCCGACTTTAAAGGTGATCTGCCACCCAATCGGCAGCCAATGCAGATAGCGCGGCACAGATGTAATACGAGAGGACCGAGGGGCTTCCATCAACAATCGTGCTGCCGCATTCTGCACGAGATGCAGGCAGCGGATATCAATCCCAGCCAACCCTAAGTACAGGGAGTTACAATAATCTAGGTGCGAAGTCACAAAAGCATGGACCAGAGTAGATAGATCCCTGGATGGAACAAGGTGCTTAATCCTGGAGATAGTCCTAAGATGATAAAAGGAAGACTTGATGATGGCTGACACCTGAGCTCATAAAGTCAGTCGGTCATCAAGCACTACCCCCAGGTTTTGCACCCGTTCAGAGGAAAGTAGCTGCAAACCCCCAAGAACAAGTCCAGAGGGCTGATCAGCCCTCAACCCCTCTATCCAGTGACCTGGGTCCACTATCATCACCTCCGTTTTTCCGGAGTTCAACTTTAACCAGCTCGAAGTCATCCTGTCTTGGATTTCAGTGAGGCAGGACTTAAATACAGAGACAGCTCTATCCTGGTTGGGGACAAAAGACAGGTAAAGCTGGGTATCATCAGCATAACAGTGAAACCTCAGCCTATATCGTCTTACAATGTCTCTGAGGGGCAGCATATGCATTGCAAACAACATGGGGGACAGCACTGAACCCTGAGGAACCCCACATGGCAGGGAGAATGGGTCCGAGGAAAAAATCCCAGACAACACTCTTTGACTCCTGCCAGTGAGGAAAGATGTAAACCATCTGAGGACTATATCCATTAATCCATGGATGGACCCCAGGCATCCAAGCAGCACCCCATGGACTACAGTGTCAAAGGCTGAGGAGAGATCAAGGAGCACCAAGATAGAATGGCTTCTCCGATCTCTCACCATCAGGAGATCATTGAGCACCCGAACCAGTGCCATGTCAGTACTGTGCCTCTTTCAAAAACCAGACTGGAGAGATTCGTAGATGTTATGGATGGTCAGGTGGTCATCCAGCTGTACCGCAACTCTTTCTCAATCACCTTCCCTAAAGGGAAGGTTTGAGATTAGTCTGTAGTTGGCAGAAATATCTGGGTCCAAAAAGCTTTCTTTAGGAGGGGGGTTACCACCGCCTCCTTCAGGGAGCTTGAAAACTCACCGGCTTCCAATGAGCACTGGACTATCTGCACCAGAACCAGGCTGATCAAATCCCAGCAACCCATAATCAAGGAAGTTGGGCCCAGATCCAAACTATAGCACATAGGGCACATACCTTGGACAATCTGCATGACATCCACAGATTCTGACAAGGCAAAGGAACTCCAGGAAGTCCGAGGTGAGGCGACCAAGCACCAATCATCTGCAACCCCCCTAAAGCGGGTCAAAAGAATTTCCAACCTGATGTCAGCCACCTTATCTGCAAAGAACCAAGCAAGGTGCAGTGCCTTGCGCAACATGCAAATGCAAATCCATACTGCACATTGCACAAAATCGCTATATTCGGCCAGGCTATGCAAAATAACCTCATTAGGCAGTCAGTGGGCAAATGGACATATTTGCATGTCATTACAGACAGATTTGCAAACATTACCATGTGTAACTGCACCTGTGCTATTTAAAGGGGACCAGAGCCCCCCTACACAGCACACTGGAACCATAGCCAAAACTCAGCTCCAGTACAGTGAAAGCAGGTCATAGTGAGGACTTCCAGTTATGGCTGGGATTGGCTCACTTACGAGCCATTATCCCAGTACATGAATGCTCACATTAGAGACCTGGTAAAAGGATTGCCTTCATACATCTGTGTCACTACTGAGATTTTAAATGTCCTAGGAGGCATGCAGATGGAACAAAACTGATTATTGGTGTCTATGGATGTGAAGGCAATATATACTAATGTGCCACATGGGAGCAACCTGGAGGATCTCAGAATGTGGCTTGACACAAGTACTAATTACAATGGGGAACAAATTAATTTTTAGTGCAATTAGCATCCTTTATGCTAACATGTAATATCTTCATGTTCCAAGGTAAACTTTACCTCCAAAAATAGGCACTGCAAGGAGGCAACTTTAGTAACCCCTACAATAACAAAATTGATATCTGGCATTGGTTTATCGATGATGTGATTATGGCATGGCAGAGTGAGGCAGCAGAATTGCCAGAGTTTGTTGATTTTTTGGTGAAATCCAACAGAAATTTGAAGTTTTTGATCAAACAGAGTGAAACTAGCATGCAATTCCTAGACTGAAGTAGCATTTTCCGTAGATATGCAGGAACTGCTCTAATGAGTCAGATTTCAAAAAGAGGGCAAGAGAGATGAAGGAAGAAATAATTTGTCCAGAGAGGATATATATACAGTATATATATATATTTTCCAATTGTTTAACCAGGTGAGACACACTAAGCTGAAAGCTTGTTACAGGTCCAACCTGGAAGCACAGGGAAGTTAAGTGACTTGCTCAGGGTCACACAGTATGCAAGTGGGGGCTGTGGGATTCAAACCCAGGTCTCCAGATTTGCAGCTCAGAGCCTTAAACCACTGTGCTATACTGCCTCCCATAGGGTAGTAAGGTTAGCAAAGATTTTTGTGAAGGAGCAAGCTGGAATGGATTTCCTAAGATATATATATATTTATGTATATATGTAAATACTGGTGCAGTCACGCCAGTATAGTTAGGGTTGAGTAGGCAGTTTAATGTTAAACCCCAAATTGTGCACCTTAATAACATTGCAACTGTTGAATGGATTTTCACAAAAATTTGGACTGCACTGTCTTGAATGGTAGAGCTCTTGATTTGCCAAGTTGTGTTTCGATCAGACTTATGATTTTCATGCAGTGAAGCGCCAAAAATGCATTTGTAGCTTTTTTTGCACTTTTTTGCTGATTTTTTCCCATCGTGCTGTAGCCACACTGTTTGGTGTTTTGATCTGAAAGTTTCAGGGTAGAAAGAGGGTTTGTCAAAGAACAATCCAGCATCAGTTTGGTGAAAATATATTAATCCGTTCCAAAGTTTATTTAATTTTGAATTTTCAGGTTCTGAGCATGCTCAGTTCAGTCTTAGATTTATATGCATTTTTTCAAAGGGACTGCACTTGCAATCAAAGTTTTGTCACCTGCAAGGAGATTTATAAAATTCCGTTCATGAAAAAAAATTCTCCTTTCACGAGTCTCCATCTTGATTTCATTTTTCCCCCCAAACAAAATGTTGTAGCTTGCTCCACGGCTGAATTCTTTTGTAAAAGAAGCATGAGTTTTGTTCAGAGTGACACCCTCTACAAACCCATGCCTTTGGTTTCCTTCATTTTGGCCAAAAATGGCCATTTTAAACTTTTAAATTCTTTGTTCGTAACTCGCTTCTGATCCTCTTCGCAAGCTGACAAAATCCCCTTTCGTGAGCTGATCCCCTATCGCGAGGTAACAAAATCCTTAATTGCGACTTAGGGACTAGATGGCCCTATCTCACGAACAAGGATCAGCTCATGAAAGGGGATTTTGTCAGCATGCGAAAGGGGATTTTGTTAGCTTTCAGAAGACGATCGGTTTTTTGAATCTCCTTTTGCAAGCTAACAAAATCTCCGTTCGCGAGCTGACAAAATCCTTGATTGTCATTCCCTGACCAGATGGCCCTTCTCACAAACAAGGATTGGCTTGCAAAAGAGGATTTTGACACCTCACAAAAGGGGATTTTTTTAAATTCCTTGTTTGCCAGCTGACAAAAATCCCGTTCACGAGCTATCAAAATCACCTTTCACGAGTCAGTCCCCTTTCACAAGCTGACAAAATCCTTGATTGCAACTTTCAGACCAGTTAGCCAAAATCTGATGATCAAGGATTTCTCACAGGCAGCAATTTTGGCAGCTCCCAAACGGGGACTGACCCTGCAAATGGGGATTTTGCCACCTTGCAAACTAGGAATTTAAAAATTCCTTCTGCCAATGCACTGTACAGTAAATAAACGGTTTGGTCTTTTGGCTTGAAATTTGCAGGGTGTAAAGGGGGTATCCCAGAGATGTGAATTATGCTATTCAGGTGTAAAAAAGTTAATCAGTTCCATAGATATGCCATCAAAAAGTTTACATTTTTCCCATAGGATAACACTGCGGTGCCCACAGCGACATTCAGTGCTGGTATCTTGGAAACAGTGATAGACACGTATTTTTCACTACTCACAGCTTAGGTGGACTAAGCATGCATGGAGGTTTCAAAGTCGATTATAACTGCAGTGGAATTTTTTTCATAGTTTGTACGGTTACTGACAAATTAGTGTTACAAGTGTTCCTTTTCAGCCCTGTAGGGCTACTGTATCACTGCGTTGTTATGTGTAAGTGGGAGTGTAGGCCCCAGAGGGCCCATGCTCCCACAGATGCATATTGTTATGCACAAATGGTAGCTTGGTGGGAGTGTGGGGCCCAGAGGGCCCGAGCTTCCACCAGCACATACCACTTACCAGTTATGTTACACTTTCTCCAAAAGTAATGACATTCATTGCAAAAAACATTGTTAATGCATCAGTTATGGTTGAAGTGATAAAAGCAGGGAAATGAGATGTTAGGGTTGAGCCCCAGACCCCTAAGTGTACCACCCCCCCATCCTCCATATACCAACAGGCATTGGGGTGTGCCATGGGGTCGTTAGGCCTGTGAAAAGATGAAAACCATCCGCCGAGGTTTTTCCTTTGATGAAGGATCCTGCATCAAAATTTTCAATAATTTTGATGCAGGATCCTGCATCAAAGTATCATAACGTGTTGCACAATGTTTTCCAACACAGGGTACCAATCTCAATGTCGGCACTGTGCACACATTACTGATGTATTCTCACCCCCACTATTCTGGCACACTGCGGGCCCATCCCAGTGTGCCCAGATAAATTAATTTGTAATTTCCAGCACTGGGATGCCCACTCCCAGTGTTGGATGTCCCCCCCATTTTCATTGCTGATGGGGTGCCCAATCCCTGTCAGCATCAAGCTGTGAAAAGAAGAAAACCGTCCCCCAAGGTATTTTCTTCGATAAAGAATCCTTCATCTAAATTTTCAATAATTTTGATGCAGGATCCTGCATCGAAATACTGTAATGTGCCACACAATGCTTTCTGACATGGGTTGCCCAATCCCTGTGTTGGCATTGTGCTCACATTACTACAGTGCTGTATCCCCACCCCCCACTATTCTGGCACACTGGGAGCCCATCCCAGTGTGCCCAGATAAATAGATTTTTGATTTCCGATACCAGGATGCCCACTCCCAGTGTTGGATGTCTCTCCCTCCACCCTCACCATCTTTCATTGCAGACAGTGGTGCCCAATCCCCCTGCTGGCATCATGTATGCCCCCCAACTGAAGCGGCATGCTGGGAGCCCACCTCTGTGTGCCCATTTTTTTTTCTTCCTGTAAATGAAGAAAATCATCCCCTTAAGTCTTTTTAATTTTGGGGGGGATCCTGTTATGAAGAAAACAGTCCATCACCATCTTACCACCTCCTCCCCCATCCCCACCCACACTCTGTGCATCCACCTCCCAACACTCCACTCATCCATACTTACCCTCCAGAGGTCATGAACTGCAATCTTCTCTGGACCGGGACACGTCTGCACTCTTCAAAGCTGAATTTCCAACTCTGGAATCAAGGTAAGCCATAAAGTGGGATTCAGTAGTGGGGGAGTTCAACTTATGTTTTTATCTCTGTTTGTTTTAGGAATGTTTGCACCAAATTTTCAACATGGGGTTCTTGGAACCCTACTTCATGAACGTGTTGCTGTCATTTCGTTTCTCGGTCCCGGAAGGTGATTTCATGGTTGCTGTGCATAATTACCTTTTGGGACTGATTCATGAAATGACAGTGCCACTGTTCATGAGATGGAGTCCCAGAAAGCCTATGTTGCCAATTTGGTGAAAAAAATCCCAAAAATGACTGCATTGTAAGCATGTGTCGCAGAGTTTCTACGCTCGCTCGTAACTTCGCCAATTTTTAATATTTTCACTTCAGATTTTTGACGTTGCCATTTTTCACACCTCCTTATGAACAGTGCAGCTGTCATTTTGCACATCCTGCCTGGAACATGTTTTCACACCTGTGGTGCAGAATGGCGTGGTCACTGTGTGAAATCAACTTTTGGAATGGAGCAACAAAATCATAGTTGTACTGTTCATGAGGGTAGGTCCCATAATGCTGATGTTGAAAAGTTGATGAAAAAATTCCAAAAGATGCCTGCGTTATGAGCGTGTGTTGTGCAGTTTCTGCATGTGCTTATAACGTTGCCAATTGTCACCTATTTTCACTCCAGATTTTTAGTATTGCCATTTTTACACACCACCTCATGACCAGTACAGCTGTCATTTTTCCAATCCTACTGAAAATGTTTTTCTGCTACTGTGGTGTAAAAACAGTGTTACAGTTGCACGGAATTACATTTTGATGGGGATTTTAAAGTTTGTTAGACTAGGTACATGTGTTGAGGTGCTAAGAAGGTTATGATGAATATTTTGCGTGAAAATTATTTAAAATGGTACAGTTATGACTATTGTTGCAATATTGCTAAGCCTGCTCATAACTTAATGTGTGGAAGTGCAGGCATCCGAGACCCCTGTGTTTCCACAGCTAGATACATACAGTATGTATATCTGTGGAGGGATGGGAGCGCAGGGTACAAAGGACCCTGCGCTCTCACTGTGACATATGGACAGTATTGTACTGTCTCACTGGGACATATGGATACTGTTGAACTATCTGGATGGAGGGATCCCACCATGACATATGGACACTGTCGTACTATCTGGATGGAGGAACATGCACCCTGCGCTCTCACAGTAAATTGAGGATACATTTATTTTATCTGAAAAAGAAAGGAAATGCTTTGCAAAAAACTTCACTAATGCATTAATTAGGGTGAATACCACAGCAACAAAAGTAGGGAAATGAGGCATTAGGGTTTCCAACCCTAACACCCCACCCCCAGGGTTCCCATCCCTACCACCCTATCCCCATCCCCCCAACCTCCACACACCAACAGGCATTGGGGTGTGCCATTGGGCCATCAGGCCTGTCACCCCATTGTTCTATGCTGTAGTGTGTAAGCTTGTTTACACATATAATGAGATGAGAGTTGGGTATGATGACCCAATGGCACACCCTGACACCTGTTGGTGTGTGGAGGGTGGGGGGATGGGGGTGTGGTGGTGTGGTGGGAATCCTGGTGGTGGGGCATTAGGGTTGAAAAACCTAATGCCTCATTTCCCTACTTTTGTCACTGTGGTAGTCACCCTAACCAATGCATTAACAAAGTTTTTAGCAAAGAATATATATCTATATCTGTGTCTCTCTATATATATACATATATACATAGAGAGAGGGGAGAGAGAGAGAGAGAGATGCACCAAGGGTGAAAACATGAACTTTTTCACCACATTCTACACAGAATCAAAAGAAGTACAGGAGGTGATAAAAAAAAATTGTACTATCTTGGCAACAGAGCCCTTCCTATAGAAAATAGCAAATACCACTCTGAGACTGGTATATAGATGTGGACCAGATATATCAGACAGGTTGTTCCACAGTTAACAACCTGTTAATTGTGAAGCCCAATGAAACTGGGTGCCAAAGGCTCCAAACTGAACTTTTCAATGTGGACTTTGCAAATTTTGCAAGATAGTGAAAAAGTATAGTACATTTACAGTAGAGAATTCCATGGCCTGCTGGAGAAGCAGTTGGATTTCTGCTCGCGACGCTAATGACCTGGGTTTGGGAATGGACCCAGAAGTCAGAAGGCTGGCTGAGGGAGAAAGATTAAGCATTCTGGGGACTGCTCTCCTTCTCTGGGGTGAGCAGGGAGGGAAGAGTGTCTGGTGCTTTACAGACCCCTGGCTGAGGCCGGGGTACGCTGTGACCAGAATCATCACTTTGGGGGCAGAAGGATGCTGGATGTCATTGCATGTCCCCCACCCCCAGGAAGCAAAGCTTTGGAAAAGCCATGCCCTTGGCATGATGACCCACTCTGCTGCCACCATCTCCACCCTGCGATGTTTGCTGGGGGGGGTCCCACTCCCATGGCTCTGACCCAGAAGGAAGCTGGGGCTTGCCAACACTGTCCATTGGGAGGGGAGCCCTCCCAGTGACCCTGTCTAGAGGGGCAAGCCTGGGCATGGGGGGATGGCAGGCTGGGCGGGTCTAAGGATTGGGGGGAACCTGGAAAAAAAACAATAGAGAATTCCAAAAAAGTGTACACAATGACAAGTTTTGTCAGTTGTAGTAGTCAAGGAGTAGTCTGTTTAGTTACCCATCAGTGTTAGGCATTTTATGTTGGGAATATCAGCATGGCACTCAAATGGTAAGGGGTAGCATCTGAATGCTTTTCACAGTGGGAACCATAATAATGCATCAAGCAAACTAATTCTGGAATAAGATGGAGGGAGTGGGGTATATGATTTTAAAATTCAGTGGAGAGGAAAAGGTGGTTTGGGGAGCAAGAGGAGGGGACTATGAATCATTAATTCTGCATCATGAATCCTTTTGGGGTCACTGAAAAAAAGCAAGATTAAATGAATAACTGGAGATTGTTCCTTTCTAAAGAAATGAACTGAATTGTATAAAGAACTGTGTACACAGTGTATTAGTTACAACATGTACAGTCACCAAAACTTCATGCTCATTTATTTCCCTTATCACTAACTACAAATGGAGATCCCTTAATGTTTGTTTTTCTATTTAGACTGAAGACGTAGCCAAAACAAGAAAATGACAAGTTGTGCAGTTCTATGTATCATTTTTGTAATGGCGGATATAATATTAGTGAATATGTTTTGATTTGATGGAGGCCATTCATTATGACTCTGCAGTGCCAGCATAATGTGGGGGAAGTTATAACCGAAGTAATTAAAAAAGAACACCTTAGATAAAACCAGTGAAAATTTACAAGTGACCTCTGGTGACCTCCACCATAAGATCACTTTTGTTAGCCGATCTTATTGAATCATGTTATTGGTAGACATATAGCTTTTTAAGTATGAATGTTCATATTTTACATGAATTTTTCTTTGTAATGCTTTTGTCAGCAAATTATTAATACTCACATTGTATTTTGTGGTTGCTACACAAACAGCATCTTCCTGCTAATATAGGGGGCTATGAACTAATGGACGGATAGTATGCATCAGAGGCACATACCCCACCTGCGTAGCTCCTCCCCATGGACAGGTGCACACAGGCTGGTATTCATGAACAGTTGCCACCTGCCTACAACCTCACTCCCCCAGCACACAGGAATGTGCAGGGCAGCCAGGGTTGAGGACCCAGGTGGGCATCCAATCAGATGCCTGCCCTGGGTCTAAGAGTAGATCATTTGCACTGAACGGTGCGGGTCTGGCTGTGTGAACAGCTCCCACAGGCACCTGGACCCATGCGGCCATGCCCCCTAGTCAAGCACTCCTGCCTGGCTGCACAGACATCCTCCTCCAGCAGCACCACTGCCCCCTGCCTGTATGCACCCTCCCAACACACACGGGTGCCCCATCCCAATAACTGGAAAGACCTCCCCCGCCACACACCACAGCCCCAGCCTTGTAGCAATGTACCCCTCAAAGCCCTGTTGTGCTGTACCCTGGCCAGTACATAACCACTCGCTCACCCCACGACCCTGATCCCAGCCCCAATGACGTACATTGCGTCAGTGCCCCTCTGCAGCACTGACAAACCACCCGGTCCCTGTGTGTATTGACTAATGTTACTAGGCTATCAGTATGTTGCAGCAGAAATGGGAACCCCCTCCTCAGGTACATGGTGTATAGCGAGATGTACCACCCATGCATGACTGCACCATGAATAGGTCATCATAGTATGCACCACTGAACCACCAGAGTGCAAGACTGGCCGATGCCGATAGCATGTACACATATACTACTGCAGAGATGCTGTTCTGGTGTCATGCACCATGGGTATCTGGCAGAATGCTACACAGGTGGTATTGCTGTGACATTCAGCAACTATCCTGATGGCTTTGGCTCACAGCAGAAGACATAGCATCAATGTGACACACATGCCTGTGCACATTTATCTGATCACCTATGCATAAAGGGTATGGCAACACCAAGCCAGAATACTGTGCATGCTGCATGATCTGATCCCACTCCAGCATTATGGGAGGGGCGCATGAGCAACACTGTGGATGGGGCATAGGTGTGCGGGAGAGGGCACATTACTGCCTTGCAGACTGGGGCCTGGGCTCTGTTGGGGGTTCTCCATGCTGCTGGGACCGGGGGACTCTTGGTGTGGGGAGGGTTGTTTAACACATGTTGCCAGGACCGGGAAACCCTGTGTGTGTGCAGGCCTGGCCACATATTGCAGTTATGGCAAAAGTCTCCCTGGCATATCCCGCTTACTCCTATGCCCCTCTGAGGATCGTACTATGTGCATTTGTGAATGGTGTGTAGTGCAGACACGCCCCCTGGCACACCCCCGGCACATTGCTGTCTGCAGGCCAGGGGACTGGGTGTGTGTGGGATGTGTGCCCCTTTCGTTCATCCTGTGCAGGGGGTGCAATGGCTGCGGGCCAGCTACGTGCCGCAGATAACCGGCATGTATGCACTGCCTACCGTCATGCAAAGGGCCCATAGTTTGTGACTTAGCTTCCATCTGAATAAGTATAATCCTTATTATGCTTTGTGAAAATCCAGTGCAAAACCTACTAAAGACCTCCAGTAACTTCTCTCCTTGAGCTAGTGTCTCTATCCAGTAATGGTGGATTATGTGAATCGAATGTGTTAATATATTAAGTTTTGATGTTACAGAGCTCTTAACCTTATTGTTTCTCTTTTCCAGTAATTTTAAACTAACTACTGGTTTTGCAATCCTACTATTGTGGGATTGTCCTACTATGGTGTTACTATAAATGATACTGCAGCAACATCAGAAGACCAAGCCAAGCATTATTTGAGATTGCAGAGAAGAACATATGAGTCTGAGTTATTATAGAAGAAGACATTTTTCTTATGGGCTTTATTGCCATTTGGCTCTAAAATGGATTTGATTATAACTGATTGAGGCCATAAACACCTTACTATTCATGAAACTAATTTAAATATTCATGAAAGCATGATTGTAAGCTTCGAAATGCACATAAATACTGGATGCTTTAATCTTCAATATTTATGTATTTTTCTGACTTTTTATTATTAGTTTGCACATGGCACATAGGAATATATATTGCATACTGCTTTTTATGGTGATTGCACTCATTTTGAACACCTCCTGTGGAAGATTTGTTTAAATGACACCACAGGGCCAGATTTTTAAGCCATCGAGTACTGCAAGCATTGGATGCTCGAAAGATATGGTGCACCGGGCTTGTGGCAATCTAACAGGATATTCTAGCCCATGCATCAGTTGATGCATGCCAGACCTTCTTTTTGTGATCTAGCTTGTGTCAATCCTGGGGACTGTTTTCACAGAGCTTGCACCCCGGATTAGGTTCAAGCTGCTGTAAAGCAGGTAAACTGTTGCAAATGTGCCCAAGCTTTGAAAATCAAGCACTGTTGCGGCAAAGGGGTATGGCACATGGAAAGGGTTTGAAGCAGGGCATGATGCAAGCCATGCATCACCCTTTCATAATCCAGCCCCATGTGTTTAACTTGGTTCTCCTTAATAAGATGCACAGTCAAGAAACCAGTCGGGGGTTCATTGTCCACTGTTGGCAGTCTCCTTTTTGGGTCATTACATGAGCATGTGAGTCTTCTTTTTCAATTTTGCACTCATATTGCATTTTATGTGTTACTAACAATAAAAACATAGTTACAAGTAGTATTGCGACTGGTGCCTTTTTTTGCCTTTATTACTTTTAACCTGGCAACGTAGTTGTGGAGCTGCCATTTTTTTATGCAGCACAATAGAGCCACCCTGCTAAGTGAAGTGAGTTATTGTCCGCTCCATCCCACGGCCTCTTCTGTTAACACTCTTAGTTACGTGTTCTTTTGCAAATTGAATAAATGTTTTGCCTTTGCAGGTAACCTTCTTAGTGCTTGAGGTTCTAACTGGTATTTCTAACTCATCATTTAAATTCCACTGTGTACCAACCTCTTTGTTTTCATCCCCACTCTTGTATTTAACTCCCTGCAACTACTATAATTTCTTCTGATTCTTCCATCTTAACCTAATAATATAAAGTCATTTAATTTGCATAATATCTCAAACTGATCCATCTTGCTAGCTGGAGATACATAAATATTAATCAGATATAAATATTGATTTTGTTCCACTGAGATCCTGTTACATATAACATTGGTGCAATTTGTGTCTTTGACTTGCCTCCTAAATACTTCCTGCATTTTTATAAGGTTTATCAGCCCACCACTTGGGTGGTGAATCCAGACAATGTATGTGCATTTTCTGTGCAGATTTATGTATCCTCTGTACAATCATTATCACCTCTTTTTGCCCAAATCTCTTGTAGTATAAGATCACAAGAATTTATAAATCAACCCAACCTCTGTCCCTCATTTAGCTTAAATGTTTGCTATTTTCTAGCATAATATATAGATTGTATTTTCCTTTTAAGTCTGCAGTTAATTGTCAGTTTCATCCTCAAGGCTTTCATTGCCAGTATCTATGACTGTGTCTATGCCTTCAATGTCTTCCATAAATCCTAAGTAGACTGTATTTTTGATTCTTCTTCCGGACAACACTTGAGTTTATTCTGAGGCCTTTTTGAGATCTTCTTTTAAACCTAATTACACTCCTCTCAGCAGCTCTTTCCTCATTCCCAAACATAATATGTTCACTTATAACTGGCTTCATGTAGTGTTTTAGTCTTTCCTTTTTTTGATTCTGTTTATAGGTACCAATGGCATGGCTGTACACACCTACTGTAGTTATGCACATTCTGTTTTGTGTTTTGTCAAGTTCAAAAATACATTAAAGGGACACTGTCAACCCCCTTAGACCTCAAAGTGCCCCTAGTTTAAAAAGCACATGTTATGATTGTTTACACTGTATAGAGACTGTTGATGGAGCTGATAGTTTGATTCAGACCCTTTTTTTCTTTTAAAAAGTGAAAAACTGACTGCCCACCATACTGGTGTTACCACACTGAAACATGTTTGTTTACATTTCTTGACCAGCTCCCACTGCATCTTTCCTGGACTCAGAAACAACCCAAACACAATCTAGCCACTGATTATACAGTCAGAGTAGAGGAGACAATTGTATTATGAGTGGCTGTACTGTTTAATGGTGTTTCTGATGTTTAGGAAGTGTGCAGTATGAGTAGTTCAGTGATACGAAGCTAAACAAAGCTGGGCATAGCTATATATTACCATGCATTTTGGTTCTAATAAGCAAGAAGGCAGATAAAACAATCAGCAACATCAATGAATTTTAGAGGGAGTAAGCAATCATAAAATGTAGGCTTTTACCTAAAAATAACATGACGCAAGAGGTGTGAGTGATTCGGCTGCATGATGTCATTAAGGATGTCAGTGATAGAGCTTTTAGATCTTGGTGTAGAGTTTCAGACCTACACAAGCCTGTGTTTCATCCCCAGTGCAAAACATTTTTTTTTCTTTTTCACTACAATTTATGTAGAATAAGGGAAATTGTTAGATGCCATTGTTATTGTAAGTGGTAGAGTTTCAGCACTGTTTGAAGTTCTATATTGCTGATAACTTGAAATGTTCCAGCTGAGACTGTGAGATTTAAATGCTACTCGGGAAACATTACTTTAAACAGAAGGACTTAATTACTGCAGCTTTGTGTGTGTGTGTGTGTGGGGGGCTGCATTCACTACTGGATGCCCTTTGCCACATCATGGATTTCCTGTCTAGGAAACTTAGGACAGTGGTAGACTTACAGTTTCCAAGCAGTAGAGGGTAAGGGTCCTGGGTTCAAGCCCCAAAGGAGGAACTATTTTTTTTTCTTACTTTGATTTATGTAGCATTACAGAAATGTTTAGATGTCACATGTGACATTAGTGATAGATCTTCAGGAAAGTTTGACATTCTGTGTTGCTGATAACTTGAAAGTTCCATCTCAGACTTTGAGGCTTAAATGCAACTTGGGAAACATTACTTCAAATATACAGACTGTTAAGTATCAAAATTCACTGTAGTTGGGTAGGAGGGGTCTGCTGTCACTGCTGAATGTCTTTTGATGCAACATGCATCACCTGTCTTGGAAGTTTAGTACAGTGAAGAAGCTACAGGCTACCAAGCAGCACTAGTAGGGGCCTGTGTTTGATCTCTAGATTGGAACAACTTTTCTTTCTCACTACAATTTATGTAGTATGAGAGAAATTGTTAGATGTCATCTCTGGTGTTAGTGATAGACTTTCAGCAAGATTTGAAGTTCTGTATTTCTAATAACTTGAAACGTTCCAGCTGAGACTTTCAGGTTTAAATGCAACTTAGGAAACATTACTCCGAATAAACAGACTGTTCATTATGAAACTCAACTGCACCTGTGTGGGAGAGGTGGTTCTGCACTCAGTGTTGAATGTCTTTTGCCACAGCATTCATATCCTGTCTAGGAAGCTTAGTACAGCAATATGTTTATAGGCTACCTAGCAAACAGAGAGTAGAGATCCTGGGTTTGATCCAAGAGTTGATTTTTTTTTCTTTTGCACTACAATTTAGGTAGTATGAAAGAAATTGTTAGGTGTCATCATTAGATGTCATCACTGATGTTAGTGACAGACTTTCGGCAAGGCTTGAAGTTCTATACTGCTGATAAATTGAAATATTCCAGCTCAGACTTTGAGGTTTAAATGCAACTTGCGAATCATCACTTTAAGTAGGCAGACTGCTCATTATGAAAATTTACTGCAACAGTGAGTGGTGTTGGTGGTCTGTAGTTGGTGCTGAATATCTTCTGTTGCGGTATGCATGTCTTGCTTTGGAAGCTTAGTACTTTGCAAAACACTTAGGCCACTTCTATATCTGATCTTAAAGCAAAATTGAAGCAACATTTATTGATGAAATCTTTATGTAACTGTTCTTTGTAATAATTGATGTTTTGTATTAGTCTTGTGTGATCTGTTTGTTTACATTGGTATTTATTGTCTTCGGGTCAGGCCAGAAGAAGGGCCTTTGGTCCAGTGCTCCTATCGGGTTAACAAATTAAATAAATAAAAATAAATAAATTAAAGCAAGGTCCCAAAGAGGCCAATCAGTCTCCCTGAAGTATCTAGGTTCAGTCTCCAGTAATAGCTCCATAGGGGACCCTGATAGCATATGCCCTATCACCTTTTCCATGACCTTGTGTACACCCTCCCAGAATGACATTATTTTGGGGCATTCCAATACCATGTGTATAAAAGAGCCCACTTCCCTGCCACACTTCAGACACATTTCACTGATGCTAGATTTCCATCTATGCGGTGTGGCGAGGTACTAATAGATTCTTTACAGGTAGTTATATCTGATCTGCTGCAGCCTATTAGATCTTGCACACATTCTTGCATGTCTTATCGCTCCTCCCCAACCTTCTTCAGTGACTTTCTCATCCACATCTTTCACTCACACTTCCCTGTAGTCACCACTGGAGGTGGGGGTCCCATGATGAATCAATCTATAGAGGGCTGACAAAGACTTCACTCAAGGAGGGGGCCAGAAAATAAGGTTCTCCATGGGAGACAGCTGTGAAGCATCATTATTCTTCTATTACTAAGGTAGACAGAGAAAATATTATTGGGTAACCCCACCTGCATCCAGATTTCTCCATATGTTTTCAGTACATCTCCCTCCCCATCATGTCTTGAATGGTTTTGATCCCTTTTTTCTCATTGCAGTAGGCCCTGGTACACAAAGGCAGTATAGCCTTTCCTTCCTTTGAAAGTCTCTAAGAGACTTGCCTACGGTGAGAAATCAGGAGCATGCTTTATACACTCATGCGCCGTGTACCACACCTGCAATGTTAGCCTAGTAAATGGATTATAAATCTACTGTTTGTATTTACCTCCCAATGAAGGGCATAGCACCTACTCAAACAAGGACCTTCTCCCAGTTCCTGCTCCTCCATCTATCTCTGAGTTACAATACTTTTCCCATCATCAGGAAGGAAACCTATGCTGTCCAGTAATAATGCTTGATGGGGGGGAGGGCTAGGCTGCCCTCTCCAAAATGAGCTTGCAAGATGGATGCCTGTATTCTCCCTGGTTTGCCCCTCCACAAAAATTGGTGGAATAGGCAGTTGATCATTTGAAAGAACTTTTGTGGTATCTTGATTGGCAAGACCTGCAATACATATCGTAATCTAGGGAATATGCACATCTTAAGCATGTTGACCCTCCTGATCAAGGATAGGGGTAACCCACTCCACTGTTACATGTCAGTCAGATTTTCTGGATGGTGGGATAGACTGGATTTGCATAATTAGTGATGTTGCCTGGTAACATTAATACCCAAAAATTTTAATGAATTCACTTCCTGAAGTTGCAGGGTTCCCTCAGGCTGCTTTTTCCTTTTTGAAGGTATAAAATTTCATTCTTCCCCCTGGGGGCAGAGCTGCAAGATGGCATCACTACAACTCCGCTAGACACGGCTCCAGTTTTCTCTCCCAAAATTCAGTTTTGCTATAAGGATTCTTATGTTTAATTCATGCTGCATAGCTTTCTTTTAAAATATCTCCTGTCATTTATAATTGACAGGGTTGCTTCTTTAAATGATTACCCACTTTATAATTGGAATGAGTAGATACTAGGTGTGTTTACGGCATACTTTTTAGTTTGGTAAAAAAGTCTTGTTTAAGTGGCTGATGTGGTTCAAGTCACTGTAGTTTGAGATATACATTAAAGCAGAACTACCAGAACCTCACTGGATAATATCGATATAGGCCTGACTTAGTAAGGGTCTGCTCTTCAAGTAGCCCAAAAGAAGGTTTGGTAGTCTGAGTAGAGACAGTGTTTTTTTTTCAGCGTGGGAAGATGCCCTACTGCATGGAAAGATGGAGCTGAACCTATATTGGACTGGTGCCCTGAGAG